>CAJGYO010000014.1:30982687-31582687 GCA_904845875.1 Miscanthus lutarioriparius | reverse complement strand
CCCCTCGGCGAAGTCATCCATAGCCAGGACGCCACAGGACGAACCACGAAGTGGGCGCTCGAACTAATGGCTCAGGGCATCACATATGCCGCCCGAACGGCGATCAAGTCCCAGGTGCTAGCTGACTTCATCGTGGAATGGACCGAGGTCCAGACGCCACCGGCTGTCATCGATCAAGAGTACTGGACAATGTACTTCGACAGATCACTAATGAAGAAGGGCGCCAGCGCGGGGCTGGTCTTCGTGTCACCCCTCAGGGTCCGCATGAGGTACATGGTTCATCTCCATTTTCCCTCATCAAATAATGTGGCCGAATATGAGGCACTCATCAATGGCCTACGCATCGCCATCGAGTTGGGCATCTGACGCCTCGACATCCGGGGCGACTCCCAGCTGATCGTCAACCAAGTGATGAAGGAGTCAAGCTGCCACGATGCCAGAATGGCTGTGTATTGCCAGGAGGTCCGACGGTTGGAGGACAAGTTTGACGGTCTCGAGGTCAACCACATCCCGAGGCGCCTCAACGAGGCGGCCAACGCACTTGCGAAAGCCACGTCTGGCCGAGAGCCAGTGCCGATGGGCGTGTTCGCTAGCGATCAACACAAACCCTCGGTGCGCTACGAAAGGTCAGAGCCGGCCGATGATGGCCCTTCCGAGCAGACCCCAGGGGCCAACCCACCGATGGCTCTGTCCGACCCTAAGGTCATGGAGCTTGAAGTGGATCCAACAACGGAGCACGACCCTCCAGATGACTGGAGAACACTCTACATCAACTACCTCCTCCACGACACGTTGCCAGCAACCAAGACGAAAGCTCGACGGCTCGCACGTCGCGCCAAGTCCTTTGTTCTTGTAGAGGGCAAACTCTACAAATGAAGCCACACCAGGATCCTCCAGCTTTGCATCCCTAGCGAACAGGGAAAACTACTGCTGAGCGACATCCACGGTGGGGTCTGCAGTCACCATGCCGTGCCGAGGACCTTGGTTGGAAACGCATTCCGACAGGGCTTCTATTGGCCCACCGCGGTATCCGACGCCGAGCAAATCGTACGCACCTGTGAAGGGTGTCAGTACTACGCTCGCCAAACTCACCTCCCGGCCCAGGCACTCTAGATGATTCCCATCACGTGGCCCTTCGTGGTCTGGGGGCTCGACCAGGTTGGACCATTCAAAAAGGCGCCCGGAGGCTTCACCCACCTACTTGTCACCATAGACAAGTTTACAAAATGGATCGAAGCTCAGCCAATCACCACAATCAAATCCGAGCAGGCTGTGCTGTTCTTCCTCGACATCATCCATCGTTTTGGAGTACCAAACTCCATCATCACAGACAATGGCACGCAGTTCACCGATAGGAAATTCATCCGATTCTGTGATGAACAACACATCCAGATCGATTGGGCGGCCGTCGCGCACCCCCAGACGAACGGGCAGGTCGAGCGCGCAAATGGCATGCCCCTGCAGGGCCTCAAGTCTAGGATCTTCAACTGGTTGAATAAATTCGGCTCACGCTGGGTCGCCGAGCTCCCCGCAGTACTCTGGAGCCTGAGAACAACTCCCAGTCGAGCAACCGGCTACACTCCTTTCTTCATGATCTACGGCGCCGAGGCCGTCCTTCCAACGGACCTCGACTATGGAGCGCCAAGGATCAGGGCATACGACGAACAGGGAGCCGAAGCATCACACCAAGACACCATGGACCAACTAGACGAAGCCCACGACATCGCCCTCCTCCGTTCGGCCAAGTACCAGCAGACGCTACGGCGATACCACAGCCGACGGGTGCGGGACCGAGCCTTCAACGTTGGGGACCTCGTTCTCCGCCTTGTGCAGAGCAACAAGGACCGCCACAAGCTCTCCCCGCCATGGGAAGGACCGTATGTCATCGCGAAAGTACTCCGTCTAGGTGCCTACAAGCTGAAAACCATCGACGGCAAGGTCTTCACCAACGCCTGGAACATCGAACAGCTATGCCGTTTTTACCCTTAAATAAATGCATACTCTTCCTTATCAGTTTGTGTCTTTACAAAACCCCGACCTTTAGTGACGACCGACCCTTGCAAAATCACAAAGGGTCGGACCTCACTCGGGGTCTGATATAAGTAATACAAGTACGTTTACCCTGAAAGAACTTCCTATGTTACATTTGCAAACATTCTCTAATGTTTTCCGGTCTCCTCATAACTAAGTTCTAAGGACCAAGATTTCGGGAACAAATTCTGACAACAACTAGGTAGAACTACGAGAGACCCACGCCCGGCTGCGACCTCTTTGCTCACCAGCGTAGTCAGAATTAATTCACCTGCACTCCTGGTTCCTTATGGCTTGATCCATGGGAAGGATCGGAGGGCACTGAAGCCTCTTCTGCAGGAAGAGGAAGCTAAAAAACTGTTTGCCACAACAAAGGATGAAAATTTGTTCATTCTTCGCACAAATTCACCACTTACAAAGTGATTCCATCGCAAAAAGGACCAATGTACTCATAAATTAAGAAGACTATTTACTCGGGGGCTCCCCCACGAAACTCACCCAATTATAGTTTCTCCCTAGTTTTATTACAAGTACTACGGCGGCCGCCGCGCCAAGCTCTCCATCGGCAACGACCTGGCAGTACTCGGGCCAGTTCATCTACTGCGACCGCCGCGCCACGCTCTCCATCGGCGATGTCCCGCCGATCCGTAGGACCCCCGAGGGCGCCGTCATCTACAACGTCGAGCACCACACCGGCGACTGTGGTACCTCTTCGCCGAGGCACCCAGGGACTACGCCATCATCATCAGCCACAACCCCGACAACAGCGTCTGGATGGGGGACACCCGCCGCCGAAGGAAAGCCGCCAAGAACGACGGCGAGGCCAACGACGCTCGACACCTTCCGGTGTCCCTCCTCCTTCGACGACGGTGACCCCTTCTCGGCAAAGACAACCCGCACCATCTCATCTACGTTGAATGACCTCCAACTCGACATCACACTCTGAATTCATGAACGAATCATTGAGTTTCTCTCTCTCTGGCATTACCCGTCCTCACTCAGGAACCGCCGCGACGGACGAACGTGTCCGGTGGAAAGAAACAAGAAGATGAGGTAGCGGCTCAGAGGCAGGCTAAAAGAGATGGGACGAGAGCTCCCCTCCCCTCCCTATTTAAAGAGGAGGCGCTGCAGCTAAGGAAAGACGAAAGGTTGGGACGAAAAACTCTCTCCTTTCTCCTACTTAATGCAGATATGAAATTGACGTTGACGGAAAGACGAGGGGACGCGCCTGGATTGACGGGACGTGCTCCTGTCAAACAAGATGTTGCATGGGCAGGGCCCACCACTACCGCGCGCTGGACGCGGCAATTAAAGCGCGCACACGCAAGCAACCCCCCGCTTCCCCAGGCAGGACAACGGAACGATCCGATGACGGAACCCTTCCCCAGGGGGGCCCAACGAGCCGCCTGGGCCGAACGAACGGCCCAGGGAAAACGACGAGACAACGACTGCTGAAAGATAAGCATCTCCGGTTTCTCGCTTTCACGTTAAAATTCACTTCCGAGCTCCCGACCCCAGCATCAGCAGGGATACGGATGTCGCTCGGGGGCTGCCGAGGGTGTCTACCAGTCTAGACATCCTCTGCACCCGACCCCTCCGTACGTTTAAGGCCGAGAGCATGGTATGCGGGCATAGAACTTTGAGTAAAACTAGGCGTGCCGGCAGACCCTACGCCCCGATGGCTATGGTGTTTTTGTTCGCCTGAGCAAATCGAACTCACAGTCCCCCGCTTCCCCAACCTCGGCATCCACCTTCTCGAGAAGGGCTTGGAGGGGCCCACCTATAGAATCCCCCCTAGGGAGAAGCTGTTAGGTCACCCAAGTCAATCGAACGACCCAGATCGCCACCAAGATATACAATCGAAAAATACTCTTGTAGGTCGCACCGGCCCCATCACGAGATATCAAGCTCGAACCCCGTGCGAACACGTTTGGTAGGAGCTTTTCGTCGCTCGTACCACTAAGGTAACATTACCGATCCCACCTTCATTTCAATTAAAATTGCACATTCAAAACATTGCATATGCGAATCACTGCATCCCAACACTTCATGTCGCATCACGAAACGACAGCCGCCTCATTCAATATGAGCCGCAACAGACCAAGGTTCGAAGGCCGGTCCGCAAGGGGCTCGAGGCCGCCTCGTGTCAAACAGAGCCAGGGAGAAATAACTGAGATGAGCCCCAGTGGCCCTGCCCGACCCTGTTCAAAAGCGGACTGGGACATCTCGACCTTTTCTCGTTCGATTCTAACCCCGAGCCAAACCCACAAAATCTCCACCGAGGAGAGGCCAGCGGGCCACTTGAGTCTATCGAATGGCTCAGGCATCTGCCGGGAGGCAGGTTAAGAAGTTGTGGAGTGCCACTTGAGGCTCTGCCGACCCCATCAGCAAATGACGGACCCGGATTCCACACGAACATACCCGCTAGAGAGCTCATTGAGCGCAACACTCGAGCCATCGAGGCAAGTGCCGTCTGCTCAGCCCCTCCGATTGCGAAAGTCAAGGATGGGGTAACACACGAAATACAGCCAACCCCTAACAGACCCTAACAGGGCTCGGGGGCTCGAGCCGCTTGATCCAGAGACAGAGGTTCAAAGGGGTACGGGCTAATACAAGTGCAAGCTTGCTTCTCTCGCTCAGATCTCCAGTAAGACCCGACCCCCGCAACTGCAAGGGGACGGATCTCACTCGGGGGCTAGTAAAGGTACGGCTACCTCCCTTCCCCCTTTTTTCGAAAACAAACATTACATCAGACAAAGGGAAGAAGGTAAGATCAAACAGAAACAAAGTTACGAAGCAAAACCACAAAACTACTTCCAAACACGAAAATACCGACACTTGTTCACATATTACATATAAAGTGTTTATCAAATTTATTCAACTAACTACTCAAGCTGGCCCACCCGAGCCGTGATACCAGCGGCACGGGCCGCAAGGGAGCTGGTACCCGCCTCTTGCGCCACCTGCAGGTTGTCACAGACCACCAGAATGGCGGAAGGCAGGCGATCATACTCATCACCTTCGGCTTGGAGAAGCCCCCGCGCATCGGCAAGATTGGCATGTAGCCCGACAGCAGCTTCCTCGACCTCCAGCCTGCGGGCCACCGCGGTTCCAAGTTCCGTCCAGAGGGACTCAGCTTCTTGACGTGCTTCGTCGTGCTCTCGGATGGCCCGATCGTGCTCCTCGCGGGCCGTGCTGCGCTCCGAGCGAAGTCATTCTTCGGCCTGGCGCGCCTCATCCCGCTCCCTGCGTAGCCGATCGATCAGCACAACATCCTGGTCCGCCCTCCGCTGAAGGTTCGAGGACCTATTCTCAGCCTCCTGCCTGACATCCCGCTCCATCTCCAGCTCGCTTAGGACCTCGGCGGCCTGCTTACTGGCCTCGACATCCTTTCGGACCAGCTCGTCCCGCTCCTTTTTGATCTGGGCGGCCTCCTCCTTGTCTAGCTTCACCCTCGCCGCTAAGTCCTCGAACATCCCGTGGGTCTCCTCTGCGTCCCGGCGCGCCTGGGCCTCCCGCTGCTGGGCGGCAGCAAGCTGCGCTCCCATGTCTCCTCGCAGTCGGGCCTCCTCGACAAGGTGATCCCACACCGCCTTCTGCTCGCGGAGGAACTAGGATTTGTTCCGACTGTGAACAACAAGGATCTAGAAAGAAGACCGGCATTAAGAAATACGAAAACACAAAAGCACTTGAAGAAAGAGGAAAACAAGGGAGAAACGAACGGGTACCTGTCTAGTAGGAATGAAGATTTCACGCAGGACCCCTCTGGCCTGGTCCAGGGCATTCATCATGGTCGAAAGCCCGATGTCAAGACTCTCCCGCTCCATGCTCTCGGCATGATCGTCGAGCGTGAAAAGGGCCGATGTCGGGTCCTGAGCAGCCATCCACTGAAGCGGCGGCTCGCCCCGCGCGGGGGAACGGCTAACTCCCGACAATGGGGCCGGGGGCGACTCCCTCCTGGTCCTCCGCACCACCGCCACGATGCTCAAAGACCCCCCAACCGAGTCCTCCTCCATCTGGGCCACCTCAAGCGCCACGGGTGGATCCACCGGTGGTGCCGATCCTGTCACCCCCTCGGACACCACCATGACGACACCTAGCCCCGCCGGGCTTGTCGTGGCCACGGTCATCTCCACCTGGGCCTCCGATGGCATGGACTGCACCGCACCCTCGGACACCACCATGGCTGCGTCCGGCTGCTCCCGGCACGACGCGGTCACGTCCACCTCCACCGGGGCCTCTGGTGGCGCAGACCGCACTACGCTCTCTGGCACCACCATGGCTGCGCCCAGCTGATCCTGGCTCGGCGCGGTCACGACCACGACCATCGGTGATACAGGACCCTCGGCCGGCGGTGCCGCACCCACCACGGACGATCCCGCCTGCTCGGCGGCCACCAAAAGCGCGGGCGCCGCCATGACCACCATCGAGCCGGCCATCATGGCCGCGGCATCGTCGCCACTCCTGGCCAAAGCAGGAGCAACGTCGGACGACACTGCCCATCCCGTGTGGCGGGCAAGGCTCTTCTTGGGCGCTGGTCCTAGAGGACAGCCCGTCCGTAAGAATCTGCACAGTGGAAAAAAGCATAAAGTCAAGACAGAAAAATGAAACGGAAGAGAAACAGGGGAGTCAGTGGCTTACCCTGATGCCTTTGGCCAGTGGGGTCACTTTGGGGATGAACCCCCAGACCCCTGCCCCGACTCATCGGGGCGAGATCGCTTCGAAGCTGCCTCCCGCTCCCGGGCAGGGGAGTTCACCTCCCTCATTACCGAGGGCACGGCAGCAGAGCCACCCCTCCTGGTCAACACCTCGGGCGGGGCACCAAAACCGCCCCCCTCTGTCAGCTCACGGGGCGTGGCGTCGGAGCCACCCCCTCCATCAGCATCCCGGGAACCTCCTCGGATCCAGCCACCCACCGATCCTCTGCCGGCACCCCGCGCGAAGCGGCGGACTCTTCGGCTCCAACCTCTGCCGACCTTGCGGACTCACTTCCCTCCGCGTGGGATGAAAGGGGTTCCTGCACGGACGGAGGGGCACTGGTCAGCGTGCCCTCATCCTCCAGGACGCCCCAATCCACACCGACAGCAACCCCGTCGTCGTCATCATCATCATCATCGTCATCATCATCATCATCGTCATCACTGCTTACATCCTCTCCTCGATCCTGTGCTTCATGCTTCCGCTGCTTCTCCTATTTCTTCTGCTCCCTTGCCTGCTTGTCCCACTCGGCCGCGATGCGATTCGCCGTTGCCACGACATGGTCCTTCGGCAATGGGACCGGGCAGTCCTTGAAGATTAGCCTCCTCGGCTGGTCCTACCATCCCAAAAGTTGGTATCAAAAGGTCAGAAACTCAAACGACAAGAGAAGCACGGGGAAGAAAAAACTTACAAATTCCAAAAACCCTGGTTTCGGCCGCATTGGGGGATGCCCCGGCACCGGATACACGTGTTCGAGGGTGGAGCCGGTGGTGTCCTTCGAAAGCTCCATCGCCTCCTTGATACGCTGCGCCACCTCGGAGGGAGCAAGCACCTCATCAACGAGCACCGTTCCCTCGAACGACTCTCCAGGAACCATTCGATACAGGGGAAGCGCGCGCGCCATCAGCGGCGCCACCCTCCTCGCATGGTAGGTACCAATAATCCCCGACCCCTTCATGCCCCAGACCTTCAGAGTATGAATGGTGGCGAGAAGGTCGGCAAGGTGTTTCTTCGCCAGAGTCGGGTAGCCCCACAGCCACGGCTCTGGGGCCTCGTCGATAAGACGCCCAGAGTACTTTGGCAAGGTGGCGCTCAGGTCATCCTTGACGTAAAACCACTACGAATGCCACCCCTTATTTGAGGTCGACAGACGCATCAGCGGGTAGTCCCTCGACCGAGTGGGGCGCAGATGAATACTGGCACAACCCATCGGCACGTTCACATCCTTCCCCCCAATCTTCCTCTTCGACAAACTGACGGTGAAGAAGTGCTGCCACAGATCGAAGTGGGGATCGATCCCCAAGAAACCCTCACACAGGGCAACAAACGCTGCCATGTGCTGAACACTGTTGGGGGTAAGATGCTGCAACTCCACTTGGTAATAATCCAGCAACCCCCAAAGAAATCTATGCGCGGGTACGGCAAATCCCCGCTCATGAAAGACGGCAAAGGACACGATGTACCCTTCGGGCGACGCTGGCTCACTCTCATCCCTAGGCAGCAGCCACTCCCCGACGGGGGACAGCGGGCGGAGGAGGCCACGACGGACGAGGCCCTCCAAACACCGAGTAATGCCGGATCTGCCCCACAGCTCCATCGAAACACCGGGAGGAAGATGGGTGTGAGCTCAATGGGGGTAGCAGCGCGAATGCGAGCTCGACGGCGGCAGTGAACGAGGACGCGGACCCAACGGCGGCAGCAGTATTGGCGTGGGAAGCTAGGGCGATTGGCGGCGAAGGCTGCTGATGCGAAGACGAGGGGGCGGAGTACGGAATCCTGGGGGCAAACCCTACGGTTTTATAGTGGCGACGGATGCGAGAAGGGCAACCATCCGCTCGATCTCCGGGCCTGCCACGCGCATCGTCGCGTCATGTCACGGGACACGTGCCTACAATCCCTATCCGCTCCCACCAAAATCGTGCCGAACGGTTCACCTCCCCAGGCGACCGGACTCTTCTCCAAATAGAGGAGACGTGGGCCAGAAAAATTTCCTTCTCTGGTCCGTCTAGGCCCAGAAAGACCGGGGTCGGCCCAACCATCTCGACGGACGTCTCAAACAAGGGACGGGCCCATGAAAGACAAGGACTCCGGTACGTGAGCACCAATGGGACTTCAACTTCTTAAGTCAAAACCCCGGCCAAGCTAAGCCCGGGCGACATCCCCGCAAACGGGACCCCAAGGTTTCCTCAAAGGCTATCCAGATGAGAAAAGCCGAATCTCCTTTGTCCCTACCAGCGGAGGGTCGAAAACACCCAGGCGATTTCACCCGAATCACCCGGGGCTCGAGGCTACACCCGCCAGAAAAGGCTCGCAGCACCCTCTGGCAAACCCGAACACCCTCTAGCGAGCCGAGACAACCCCGGGCGATTCTACCCGAATCACTCAGAGGCTCGGGGGCTACTGTCGGGGATCTAATACTGGGATACCCAATGAGGTAGAGTTGATAAGCACCAACGACATTCCCAATCGAACAGGAGCGCAACGACTTCGCCTCGTCCGACCCCCGAGGGCCAGACTCCGCCTCGTCCGACCCCCGAGCACCAGACTCCGCCTCGTCCGACCCCCGAGGGCCAGACTCCGCCTTGTCCGACCCCCGAGGGCCAGACTCCGCCTCGTCCGGTCGACAAGGGTTGAGCACCGCCTCACCTGACGTCCTCACCCTGCCCCTCCATGATGGCAGGAACAGGGTAAGATAGGACGTTAGAGTCAAACCACGGAAGCAAGGACCATGCCCTGCTCTACTGACAAGTACCATCGAAGTACGATGGGACGAGTGCTTTAGGCCCTGCCAGACATGACAGAGCCTGTGTAGTACTGTAGGCACCGGGTTTTACGGCCTACAGTATTGCGGGCGCCGCCTTCAACCCTCGAGCACGGAGCCTGACACAAACACCGCAATAGGACTCACGTCCCCGATGCTGACAAAGCGTGCGGGTGCCGCACCGTTCGCCCCCCACAGTATCGCAGGCCGGCACTCCTGCCCGACCCGCCGCCCGCAGAGGCGGGATGGGATGTGACCACTTGCAGAACGCAGCATCATCAGCACACAAGTACCCGGCGAACGTGCCAACCTCTGACACCAGCTGGTCGTATCTGAGGCTGGCTTGGAGGAAAAGGAAGACCCGAGCCCTTCAAAGGACCTTCTATACCCTTGATATTTTTCACCCATCTGTAACCCCTGCTCCCCCCCCCCCCTCGTCTATAAAAGGGAGGACATGGCTCCCTATGAAAAGGAGGACCCAAACAAATCGACTTTCAATGGACAACTCACCTACAGATGAGCTCATAGAGCATTCAGTTACACACACAGCCAAGCCGCCGCCAGGCCCTTGGCATCCTTTCGACCCCTCCATCAAAGACCTGGGACCCGTCCCTCTCTCGACCGTTTGTACTCCCTACTACGAACCATATTCGGTGCTAATAATACAAGCAGCAGCAGCAGAC
Organism: Miscanthus lutarioriparius; assembly: GCA_904845875.1. Classification (NCBI taxonomy): domain Eukaryota; kingdom Viridiplantae; phylum Streptophyta; class Magnoliopsida; order Poales; family Poaceae; genus Miscanthus; species Miscanthus lutarioriparius. The sequence continues at coordinate 31,572,514 of CAJGYO010000014.1, read as the reverse complement.
TGGACATAGGGACATTCGGCCCGAACCAGTATAAACCTTGTGTCCTTTAGCACATCATCCGGGCCTAACGTGTATCTATTATAAATTCACTCGCCGGTGTTTCTCCGAAACGCCAACAGTATTGTAATGGCTTTTTTTTTTCCTTTAAACGCCACTGAGTTTTCCCCAGGAATATATAATTGACTGCATTTTTCATGCACATTGAGAACCCACACAGTAAAAGGGAAAACAGCATGACATAGCCCTTTCTAATAAGCATTTTAAGTCAACCGAGCCCTCCAATACGTGTGGAGTTCACGGCATAAAGTCAGCTTCATCATGTGTAAATTAAAAATTAGCAGACTTGACTAATGGCAACTCCAAGGCATTCAATTTAGAAACTCACTTGGGATGAAAAAAGCTACAGATTTGAACACGCGGTTTCCCAAACACGTTTATGCGGACTTGGCAGACTATACGCAGCGACGACTTAACTGTGACAAAGTCTTGTAGTCCAGTACTCCAGTTGATAAGTACGCGTTCTTAGCTTGCGTTCTTAACTGTTTTGGGGATTAAGATATACATGTGAATATGTGATGTATCTTTAAATCATTCTTAGCTTGCTTTTTTTATCTTCAGTGAACATAAGTAATTGAAGTGTTGTGTCTAATCGTTTTTGCATTGTTGTTTGGATTTGAGTCCACCTAATTTCTAGAATTAGTATGTAAATGGGGTATGTGTTATTCTTTTTATCAAGATTGTTTCAATATGGTTTACATCATGGATTAAGTCATCATCGCAATTTGGTATTTAATTTTGTTTCCTAATAATTTTATTTACCATTCTAGCTGGCAAGGTTTTTAAACTGATACTTCATTCAACTGCACTCTAAAAGGCATAGTTTGCTAAGGTTTTTCATAAATCCATACACTTGTCTCCCCCTTTATTATATATGAGTTTCGAGGTTTGTTGCAGGTTGGGAGTAGCAATACGGACGTACAGATCATGATATGCATGTCCTAACACATTGAATAAACACATGTTATAATAACAATGTTTAGACATCAAGGTCTTGTTTTTGCCTAACACTTGGACTGTTATGTTGCAACCCAAGTTTGTCTATCGTTACCATCGTAGGAGACTTATTTCATTATTCAACTTAGATGATGGTTTCTTCCAAGCTATTTTTATGATAATGTTCTTGCCATCTTTTATGCTTCAGTTAAATCTGTATTTTGCTAAATTCAATAGTTAAGTACAAGTAATGCTCAAGAATGACGTTGTCATTCTGAGGGGTTATATTGAGCTTTCTTCGATATCGAAAGAGAGAAAATCCATACCATTACGATTAGTATGTGCAAAATGAGTTAATGACGCAGTACCGTTGTCCACAAAAGCACAGAAAATTGGCAGTGTGAAAGAAACGAAAGAACGTGAATCGTTTCATCCAAATTTGACCAAATCATGCCGTTTTATTTTTCAAATAAAGCATTTGAAGAAAACTCGGTTCAGCAGTCACAGGCAGATTATTACCTACGCACATTCCAGGTTTCCAGCAGAACACCACAGGCACATGATCAAATGGCTGATTTACGATAGATAGGATCCATTCCGGCCTCCCAATATACATACAAGGCCCCATAATATCAGGTACCATGATGCTACCAAACTATACATACATATACTCTATTATTATTCATGCAATGACGATGCATACTACGAAACATCCATATCCACAATTCATCTCCCCATTATCCCGGAGCAATGTCACCATATCCCGATGGCAAATTGGCGAATCGTTACAACTGCGGCAGCACCTTGTGCTTGGTGTAAGGCCTATTTGCTGGTAGCAAGAGCTGCCTTCTCCACTCTCCTTTTGGGTTGCTCTCTTCATAAGATGTCGTCAAACATCAGGGACAAGACAAGCCCCTGCACGAATTGGCTCCTCCTGGTTCTCTCCTCCTTGACCTCAGGGAGCAAAGGCTCATCAACACTAGCAAATATCAGACATAAGTGAGTTCTTATGCGTGACATATAAGTCATTGATAAAGAATTGTTCATACAAATACTATCTACGATATATGTTCCACCATGTACTAAGACATCAAACGGACTGCCCACACTATTAAGTTTATATTTTACCCACTACGAACTGTGAAGCAATGACATAACTTAGGTATTTTATATCTATGGCTTATAACAGGAGCAGTCTAGTCGGTGTCATTAGCTCTTTTCTTATTTTCTGTCATGATTCGACTTTATAAAAAAAAATGATATCAAATTATTACTCTCAGGAAATAAAAGTAAATGAATTACATTGCATGTGAACATACCTCTCTGCTGCTTTCTGCTCTAAGTTATCACTTCCCATTTCTGTCTCAGCCAAGGACTCTTTCTTAGCATCCTTTGGCAAATCTACTTCATAAAAGTTACCAACAAAAGAGGACAGCAGAGGATCAGGCACTGTGCTGACTGGGGCAGCACGAGACGATCCATTTATCCTCTCATGTAAATCTCTCTTCAATAAGGCAAGTGTTGAATAACGTGCCCCAGATGAACCTTTATGATTTCTCCACTTATCCTGCACATGAATTTGAGGAGTCAAATAATGAAAGTTTGATCTAGTTTCCAGATTTTAGTCAAGAACAAAAATTATATATGATTCACAGTATATATAAACTGAAATAATTGACTTATAATGCATGTAAAGGTAATGATACCTTCAAGAAACCTCGATGCTTTGAGCTGATGTGGTCAAACAAGTTCTTATCAACCTTATCTGTGCAAATTGGGCACACCTGAAAGAACAAAAGCACAGAAAATTAGCTACTGAAAAATGGTACAAACTTGTGGTATACTTCAACAGAAAAGACATTTCTGCTGCCTTGATCTATACAACAGAGGGAGCAAGAACAAGGCATGGATTACTTTTACAACATTCAACTATTTGTGGAACATGGACATTTAAGGCACATAATTTCATTGAACATGCAACCGTCTGCATAGCAGAACATATACACAAGCTTCAACTGCATATAAACTACTGAGCGTGTGATCAAACCATAGTTCAAAGATTTCAACATCCCAATTTAAAGATAATAATAAACAGAATATGAGGTCCAGAAATTATTCTGTCCAATGATAAAATTCACGCCAACAACTCCTTCCTTCCCACAAGGCCTCCTATATTGAAACTTGTTGGCAGATCTGATTGTAATAGTTACAGTCACATAGCACACTAGCTATTGCATTGTTAGTGATCTAACTCACTAAAGGTTTGAGTATTTCTAACTAACACTTTATTCCATAGTCAAAGTGATAACTCACTAAAAGTTAGAATATTTCTAACTAAAACTTTATTCCATAGTCAATATTGGGGTGTTGATTATATCGTTTTTATACCAACTAGAGGACGGTAAAGGTGGGTGTTGGATCCATAGGCTCCACATCAATGAAAAATAAAATGCCTTTTCTTTTCCATAACTTCTCTACTACCACAAAGAACAGCCTGGTTTGAATTGAAGCGGCACAGGACTGATCAGCCAGTTGTAGGGTTGAACAGCACGACTGAACAGCTAGTTGTAGGGCTGTACATGGATTAAGCTGCACAAAATAAGAATAGCATAAATGCCATCCACTAATCCAGTATAATAGCAGGTCGGATAGCCTTAGTGCTTCACGAAAAACAATACTTCAACAATTTCAGAAATAGAAACAAGTGAAGACCAAAATTGCATGACCAAAACAGAAAGTGATGACCAAAATGTTTAAGATATCGATTCAAAGATGCACATCACCCAATTTAATGCAGCTATCAATAGTCTTTAGAACACTGGGTGCTAAAGTAGCTAGCATGCAGTGTTTCGCCAAGTTGAATAATGGAAAAAAAAAGTAAGTCGTACAAAACTTCCATAAACATCCACTGGGAATAAATAGATCATTTCCTGATACTAGGAATCACTTGCAAATAACAGAAAGTGGGAAGCAAAATCTAACACAATTGCTCAGTTTACATGGTATACCATCATTCAAAGATGCATGCTAACTTTATAACATATTTCTTACCACAAAACATGAAACTAAAGCAATCAATAACATAAATATTACCCACTCTAAAATCAATAATTGCTGTATCATAGAAGAAATTTTCACATGTACTAATTTGCCAATTCCTTACAACAGCAGTACTACTGCAATTACATTGCACAAGCACTAAACATTAACAAAATGCACACAACCACAGCCATAACGAATACAACCATAATATAGTGTTAGTGGCCCAACATTGACATAGCAGAAATAGGCAAATAGCAAGCACATCACGGCATATTTTTTGGGCTAGAAAATATATGTGCAAGCAATAAATGAACATTTATCACAACAAGGGTGAATTTAAAATTTACAATGCTATAAAAATCAAGCCCAAAATTGTGAAACATTTTATCCAAATCCAACAAGCCACAAAATTGTCTTATTTACACCCAACTCAAGAATACAACTATGTTATGTGCAGTCATATTCAATGCTTGACACAGTATGATAGTGAGGTTTGGTCTTCATGTTTTGATCTTGATATTGCCCACTGTCAAATGAGTAACATTGTCATGAACCACACAATTTGATGTTCAATTTGTGGTCTAATGCTTAATAAAATCTGTGACTCTAAACTAAAGGTGACTGTTAATTCACTAGTTTGTAATCATGTTCGCAGTATTTTAAAAATGTTAAAAACAAATGAGATTTTTAATAAAAAACTATGGAGCAGAACTACCGTGGTATCTTCAGAAGTATCAATGCCACACTGTTGTTACTGTGATCTAGATTAATGGGGGCATTAACACAACACACTTGCCAACAAACCAATGATGAAATGCACAAATATTTACCAAAAGTAGATGAAACTTTTGGTTTTTAACCAAATAGTCAATATAATTCATATGCCAAGATAGAAGTGACACGCAAACTCCTACATGTATATCATCATCTCAACTACATGAGCATCACACCTAACATCAGCTAAGGCATCATATGTATATCACAATGCAGGAGGGACGGCAGTATTAACTAGACTAGCAGAATATGCACAGCCCAACAAAACTAGAGAGATTCAAATCTCAACAAGGAAAAACAGCTAATGACACAATCAGTATAGTAGCCCTTAATTCCACAAAAAATTCCACCCTTATGTCTCAAATTATTGCTGTAAAACTCTCAAGGAACACTCCAACAAAACCACATAAAATATTCCCATCCAGTGGCGCTAAGGGGAAACCCAAGCTTGCAAAGAAAATACCCCAAACCACACAAGTTTATATCATTACATAAGAACATGGATCATTATACTGCCCCAAACACTAAGATCTTCTAATTACTTCTTAGCAACTAACAAAGAAATGTTGCTACTTGAAAATAGATTAATGGAGACATTGCATGCAAAGTGCATGGAAGACTGTACTTCGCCACAAAACAAGGGAAATAATGAAAAGGTTACAACAAACAAGTCAAGCATGCAACCAGTTATTTAACATAGAGCAAATGTTTTGGCTGAAAAAAATCATTAAAAGAAAAAAAACTTTTAACAATTAAGAAGCAGAAAGCAGAAACTGATCCTACAATTAAAAGCACAATTTCCAAACAAAATAAATCACATTGGATGTAATGTTAGCCCAACCACACAATGACACAAACACTACATCATGGACCATTAGAAATGCCTAATATATACATTAAAGGGCATTGTTAAAAACTGTAATCTAACAACACCAACTGGACATTCAGGGTACAGTAAAACTAAGGGAGAAAAACTTTCATAGCTGAAGACAGGTGAAGCAAGCTGATATGCAATGCGCTGAAGCAGAGGCACCAAAGATTCCTAACAAAAATCCCTTCTTTGCATCTGAAACCAACTTAGTCAACGCATCATGCATATGAGCACGAACACCTTAGACACCCTAAAAAAAGATCCTATCTTTGCATCTGGTATATTATCTAAACAGCAAAATAAGAAGCTCAAACACTTTCTATAAGCGCAGAAGCAACTTAAAAACCAAAAGCACATCTTTGCAACGAAAATTATAACCTAGGACTAAAATCAGGCTCAAACGCAGACAAGAAAACTAGAAAAACACAACATTTGCAACTGAAATCTCAATCTTAACAACTAAAAGGAGCCCGACAAAACGCTTGGTATATAAACATAAGCACCTTGTTCACTGGAACAATCCCATCTTGGGGTCTAGAATCATAGCTCTGCAAATAAAAGCAGCATAGCAAGCTTGGTACAAAAGCAGGCATAACTTGCACAGCCCAGAATTCCATCCCAACAGCTACTAGAAATCCCAGAACTAAAATGAGCTGATACATGCAATGCTGTACTAGCAGATGTGTCTTTCACACCCCAAAATCCCATCTTTACAACTACCAATCTACCACAGATAAATAAAAGCAGCTCAATCACACTCTGTGTGCAAGGAGCAGGACCATCCGCGCCCGAATGATGACATCTTTCCATGTAAGATCTAACATTGACAGCTAAATCAGGTCAAAGACGCAGGCATTCCCCATACCCTACCGAAATAAAAGCCCAACAATGTTCCGCGGAACATCATGGGATGAACAACCTACCGTCTGCTGCTAGAAGAGCTCCTAGTAGATAGAAAAGAGTAAAAATCCCATCTTCCCATAAGAGAACGAGATGAAATTACCCCGGCATTGGCCTCCGCGTGGTGCTCGTCATCCATGTGGCACCACAGCCCCACCGCGTCCAGCTCCTCGCCGCAGAACGGGCAGGGCAGCTCGTCCCCGAGCCCGGCACCCGCCGCGCGCTCCTCCTCCTCCTCTTCCTCCTCCTCGTCACTCCCCTCCACCTCGTCGAGCCCGATCAGCGCATCTGCGGCAGCACAAAACCCCATCAAAACCTCCATAAGAAATCCTCGAAACTCCGCACAGGACCCGCCAAAATCCCTCGAAATACCAGGGGGGGGTGGGGGAAACGGATATCTGACTCACCGAAACGCGTGCCGCGGTGGTGCCTGGTTTTGGCGGCGGTGAGGCGCTCGTACACTTCCATGTCCATGGCGGTGGCGGCGACGGCGCCGGAGCAGGGGGGGGTGGGGGGGGCGCTCTCGGCCGAGCTGGGGGAGTCCCGCCCGAGCTTGTGCGGGCGAGCGGGGTGGTGGCGGCGGCAATCGTAGGGCTCAGGCGCGTAGGCTAGGGTTTTGCGGCGGATGCGGGAGAGGGATTTGTAGGAGAGAGAGGGAGACACCGACAAAGGGAGGGACGAGAGAAGCGTGGGTGGCTGGGAGGTTTGGGCAGCATTGAGTGAACACGGGAGCTCTTGCTTCGGGAGGAAGGCGCCTCTTTTGCGGAGACCCCCCTCGAGTTACTTGGAATTCTTTTGCGTGTTGTGTTCGGCTCCTGAAGTTCAATGCTGGCCAAGTAACCCGCCCGTTATGCGTCAGCAGTACAGCACTACACGTTAGGCTTGCACAACTCGTGGCAGCTGTATATAGCATCATCATTCATCATTTTGCAAAACAACCAAGCCGGTGAAGCCTTCCGAGGCTCTCTTTGCCACGATTTTTTTGGCATCTCTAAAAACCAGTGAAGCTAGAAAAAATCACATTTTTATGGCTTCGGCTTCTAGACCAAAACGGATTCAGCTTCACTTTTTTTTACTTTGGTCCCGTTCGGCTTACCTTAAATCCGGCTTGTTCGGCTTTTTTTTTTTCAGCCGGAACGGTATTTTTCTCTCACAACATTTCAGCCAGAACAGTGTTTTTCAGCCACTTTCAGCCAAATTTCAACAAGCCGAACGGGACCTTTGTTTTAGCTTCTCAAGCCGTTTTCACATACGAGTGTTTAACAAGGCTTCTCTCAAAAAAAAATCTTAAAGACACAGATGAAGCCCTCTAGAAGCCATACCAAAAAGGGTCTAAGAGGCTTCACCGGCTCATGGAACTGTTGCTACAGTGCAAAGAAAAATGGAGAAGCTAGAGCCAGCACGTGATGTGTCAAAGAGGCATTTAGTCTTTTTACCTTGATCCTTGTGTATACGAAGAATCAATGATGGTGACATGAATTAAGGGGCAGGAAAACAACATTTGTGTCTCAAGGTATGGATTGTTAAGAAACATAGTGATCGGTAAACAATGGCGAGAGTAGGAATCAAAGCATAAAGGATGTAGGAAAAACTCATTTTGCATCACATGCATAGTATGGGTTGTTAATAAGAAACATGGGCATCTACAAAAAGAACTCCCACTACTTATATAAATGGTTTTTGCTATAATATTTTGTCGTCGGTTCATAATGAACAAGCAGTGAACATCATTGTCACCACTAGTTTGTAATGGAACCGACGGCGAAAACCGATGCTGCTTTCATCGCCAGCTTATAAAACTAGAGAGCTTGGACATGCATTCATTTGGGTTTTATCTCACTCTTCCGCCCCACTTTATCTCTCCTACTCTCATTCTTAGCCACAGCATCCTCCCTGCCCCCCCCTCCGCACCTCCTCTTCCACCTTGCCTCCCTCTACACACATCCCCTCTGCTATACGGTCGCCAACCCCACCCGCATCCTCTCTGACCTGGACTCCTTCTCCATCAACATCGTGCTCCACATTGTTGTATCCTCTCCGCACGCTGATCTTGGGGCAGTAGTGGATTTTGAATCCGAGTAATGGCGCATGATGTAGGAAGAACATGGGTGATGGAATCTTAGCAGGAGAGGGGCACACAGTACCGTCGGTTAGATTTGAAGGTAGCGGTGCTCCCATGTGGACGGGTGCACGATTCCCTAGGTCATGAGTCACTTGAACCAAGGAAGGTGGGTTCATGCTCGACGAGGACAGGAAATCACCCTTGAGCTATTCCTCGGTCCGATCTTGTGTTCTAGTCAAAGAGCAGCATGGAGTCGCCCCGCGACCTAGGTTTGGCAGCACTCGCGGGGTGTGTCGCACTTATTCGTGAAGCTATTGGTCGTCCAGATTGATCTCACAATGGCCTAGGTCTAGCCGCTCCTCAATGTCTCCCTCTTCTTCTCTCTCATGTCGTTCTCCATTTCGGATCTACTAGCAAGGGAGGCTCTTTGTAGTGGTATGGTGCTCGTGGAGAAGAAGCTCTAGGCTGATGTTGCTCGGATCTACGAGAGCTCGGAAGCAAGGGCGGTTTGGTGGAGGCGGTGGAGGGCTCAGTGGGCTTCAAGGAGGCGGCGGCAGTTTTTTTTCAAAAAAAAACATTCAGTTATCACTGCAGTTTCCAAATGATGGTGATTATCTTTGTTTTCAATATAATGCCGACTATCATCGTCAATATAGCACAAACAACGGTGATAGGGCCAACAGACTCTCTCTCTATATATCCTTCCTAATTGCGAGGAATAGAGATTTTGGTAAAAAAAACTACCCTCCAACAGCTTCTATAAATGGTTATCTAGATATAGCCATCTTCTATTCTGGATTTTTCGCTAGCCAAAAATAGAAGACGAGAATGACTCTCTAGAGTGCGCATGAGATATAAAAAAACTGTTGGAGAGCAAAAAGATATAAAACACGGTTTTTATCTAAATGACTCTAAAATGATGATTTAGAGAATGAGATTTAGAAAGGCTCTTGGAGATGCTCTTATCCACCACCAATTGTGATAGCTATCTTTACTAGTGTCCATTACCATGCCAAGCCAACATTTGTGGTGGTATGGGGAAATAGGTTAGTTTTTGACGTAAGAAAAACAGATTAGTTTCATCCTGATGCAACTACCCTCTCACGTGTGTTATCCATATATAAACCAACAATATGAAACAATGTATATTCCAGTGCACTATTCTATCCATAACTAAATATATATTTTCTTTTGGAAACACAAATATGAACGTCCATAGGTCGACTTCATGCTGATACACTGATGCTAAGTGTTCTTCATTTTAAAAATTATTAATACGGTGATGTTGGATATATTATGGGCTTGACCCATATAATATTTAATAAATCAAATAAACTCTATGACCCGTAATAATGCGTGATATATGGTTTAATACCGTACGGAATTTTGACAAGACGTTGACTCAGTTTATATGGTTGAATATTGTCTATCTATATTGAGAAGCTAAGAAAAGGACGTGGGTGTGCCACACGCGCGCACACCGCGGCCGCCGCTGGCCGGGCCGTGGGCGAGGTAGGCAGGCGAGCGGACGGATATGTTGGAGGCGGTTTCATTGCGGGAGTTTTGATCTCCTTCTCAGCCTCTTCGTTTCCCCACCGCGAGCATATATTCTGAGCTCCTCCGTCAGTCATTTCCACCTCATATTCAGCTGCTCTCTGGTTCTCCCCAACCCAGAGTAGGGCTTCCAGAACGCCTGGAACTGGGAGAGTATGGCTTTCGGAACGCCTGCCGTCTTCGAGATCACCTGCTCGGGTGAATGGCGGCAATCATGTTTTGGGGAGTGTCGTTGACGGCACGACTACTCACTACGTCTACGTCCTCTTCTTCTCGGCGTTAGCGCACGTTGAAGGCCCTTCGGTGATTGGCACTACTCGCTACATCTACGTCCTCTTCTTCCTGGCGCTAGCGCACATTGAAGGCCCTCCGGTGATCGGCACTGCTTCCCGTCTACACTGCAACGAGCGGGACGACTACACCAACAGGCAGTATGTCGACTAGTGCATCCGGCTCTTCAGTTGGGTATGTCTCTGTTCTTCGCTATCCAGTAAGGTCCTGTATCAATAACTTGCTGGTTAGTATCATATACATGCTATTCATGCTTAGTTCACACAAGCACATATATGATGTCACAAACCTTTTGGTTATCGCTATTTTCTGGATTAAATTGCTATTGAAAATGCCTAAATATCTAACGATCCAAAAATGTGATAGGCAATTTTCGGTAGTTGGCTTTGCGGGTATGCTGAAACCGAATGTTTTTTAGGGCACTCACTGTAAGAGGTGACGGCAGAGGTGCATTTTAAGGTTGACTACTATGCACTGCTACTTTGTTGCTGAACCTAGGGCTATTGGGCCGCATACTACTGAGGAGGAGCGTGCGTTCCAACATGCTGACACTATGTTTAAGGCAACAATTTTGAGCGTGCTAGGAGACTCCATAATGGATGCATATATGCCGCTACAGACTGGTAAGGCCATGTGTGAAGCACTTGAGGCCAAATATGGAGTGTCTGATGCTGGTTCTGAGTTGTATGTCATAGAGCAGTTTCATGACTACCGGATGGTCGATGGCTGTTCTGTAGTGGAACAAGCTAATGAGATACAAACTGAAAGCATCTAGACCCCTAGTTGGGTTTCGATGATTAATGACAATACATGATTACTATGACTAACGTGTGTTTTGCAGAGACAATTAAGTTAGGTCATGGTAATGGAGATCGATTGGGCAATCATGGTGGTCATGCCCCTACGATGGAAATCGTTTCAGTTTTCAAAGGATGGACTAGTTCTAAGTGTAGTTTAGAGTTGAAGAGACACTTAGAGTAGTTTAGAACTTTGTTTTTTCCTTTGGCCATACTATTAAGGGGGGGTATGGATGGTAGCTTGACCTAGGTGAGTCTAGTGGGTTAGGTGTGGTGCACACTTGCTAAAACTAACACTAGGTAGCTCCAAAATAGCCCTTAGATCCAATGGAGCAAACTTCATTTACGTATGATTGAGAGTTGGAAGTGAATGGAGGGTCAAATGCTGACCGGACGCTGGTTCCGGGTTGACCGGACGCTGGCGCAGAGTTCGGTCAGTTCATTTGATCAAAGTGAAATCGTCTGGCGCGATCGGACACTGAGAGGTGAAGTGATCGGACGCTAAGGGCCAGCGTCCGGTCGACTCCAGTAAGGTTCCAGAGAGGGAAAATCACGACTAGACGCGTCCGGTCACACTTTAATTACTGAAGTTCGGGGTGAACTGACCAGAGTGTCCGATCAACATGACCGGAGCATCCGGTCACCCCGTAGAGGCACATAACGGTTCGTTTTTCAGCCGGTGTTATAAATACTTCCTCCATTCGTGTGTAGGGTACTTTTGCTAATTCCAATAGCTGAGAAACACCTTTGAGAGTGCCAAGAAGAGCAAGGTTCTAGTGAGGTGATTGAGATTTGAGAATCCCAAAGAGAGCCCTCATTAGTGAGATCAAGTGTAGCAAAGTGTGCATCCATCCTTCTCATTAGGCTTGTCGTGGTCAAGTGAGAGTCCGTGCTTGTTACTCTTGGTGATTGCCATCACCTAGACGGCTTGGTGGTGATTGGGAGCTTGGTGATCATCCGACGGTGCTTGTGGATGACCCAACTCAAGTTGTGAGCGGTTGTGGATGATTCACTGCAACGGAGTGTCGAAGAATCAACCCGTAGAGAGCACTTGATCCTTGCGCGGATCAAGGGGGAGCTACACCCTTGCGCGGGTGCTCCAACGAGGACTAGTGGGGAGTGGTGACTCTCTGATACCTCGGCAAAACATCGCCGCGTTCCTCCTTCTCTCTTTACTTCGAGTATTTACTTTGAGCAATTCAATTATTGTCATTTACATTCCTAGAATTGCTATGCTAGAGTAGAATTGGAACTTAGGTTGCTAAACTTTTGTGCATTAGATCAATAGAAACACTTTCTAGGCACAAGGCACAAGGGGTTACTTGGGCTAACCATAGAGTTTAATTATTGCAAAGAAATTTAGAATTAGCCCAATTTACCCCCCCCCTCTTGGGCATCTTGATCCTTTCAATTGATATCAGAGCCTCGTGCTCACGTATTTAGGCTTAACCGCCTAGAGAAAGATGTCTTACGGGGATGGACCTCCTCCTATCTTTGAGGGAAATGATTTTTCTTATTGGAAAATCCACATGGAGGCGTACTTAGAAGCTCTAGATGTTGGAATACTTAGAGCCGCCTCACAAGGCTTCCCAAAACCTAAGGATCCTACACACCTACAAGGCGATGAGGTGAATTACGAAAAATGGAATGCAAAGGCTCGAAACACCATCTTTAGAGGCCTTTGCAAAGATGTGTTCAACCGGGTGAGGAACCACAAAGACGCCCATACACTATGGTCGGACGTTTGTGCGCTCCATGAGGGAACAAAGAGTGAGCGTGAGGAACGCTATCATCTTGTCATGAAAAAGCTTAACTCTTTTGAGATGCTTCCTAAAGAATGTGCTAATGAGATGTACTCACGTTTGAATGTTCTTGTAGAAGTCAATGGGCTTGGACTCACTCAAATGCAACCATCCAATGTTGTAAGAAAGATTTTGAGTGTCCTCCTCATTGATAAATATGGGCATATTGTGACCGTGCTTCATCAAGGTGATCTTTCCACCGCTACACCGACGCAAATCTTGGAAAAGATCAATACTCATGAGATGTACATACACATCATACCACAAGATGGCTCATCCTCTACCAAGAAGAAAGACAAGGACTTAGCATTCAAAGCTAGCCAAGAGAAGGGTAAAGCAAGGCTTGAGTATGAGAGCTCAAGTGATGATGAAATTGATGATGCAAGTATTGCTCTCATGGTGAAAAGAACCACCAAGATGCTAAAGAAGCTCAACAAGAGTGGCATCAAGTTTGATGGCAAGAAGAAGAAGTTCTTCACAAGCTCTAGAAGGAAGCCAATCTCCAAGATGGATTGCTACAATTGTGGAGAACTTGGTCATCTAGCACACCAATGCACCAAGCCCAAGAAAGACAAGTATAAGAACAAGTACAAGGGCAAGAAAGATGACTCAAGTAATGAAGAAGAAGATGAGAAGAAGAAAAACAAGCCATACAAGAAGAGAGATGGCAAGAAGGACTTCCACAAGAAGAAGAAAAGTAGGAAGGCATACATTGTCAGTGATTGGCTCACGGACATTGATTCATCTAGTGGATCATCTGATGATGATAGTGACAACGAGAAGGTGGCCGCCATTGTTATTGACTCTTCATCATCTTCACCGCCACCACCGCCATCATCCTCTACACACCTATGCCTTATGGCCAAGGGTGATCGCAAGGTATCAAATGATGATAGTAGTGGTGATGAACATGCTAGCAATGATGATAGCGATAGTGATGATGATGAATATGAATCACCTTCTTATGATGATCTTGTTAAATTGCCAAATCAATACACTAAGATCATTAGAAAGTCTAGAGCTAAGAATGAAAAGCTAGAAGCTAAGAATGATTCACTTTTAGCAAAATGTGATGTAGCAGAAAAGGCTAATGTTGAGCTTAGAGAAGCAAATGATGCTATATCATCCAAACTCAAGGAGCTAAAATCTTCTAAGAAAGAGCTTAAAGAAAAACATAATAAACTTGAGAAGATACACAATGAGCTCATCACCAACATGCTAAAAGATGAATACACTACTCTTAAGATTAATCATGATAATCTTATTATTACTCAAGAATATTTATCCAATGAGCCACATGATGCTACTAACAATGTTGTTAAGATTGATATAGCTACATCATGTGATGATTTGATTATTGAGAGCATTGAGCAAAGTTCTAGTTGCAAGGGCAAGCAAGTGGTTGAGGCCGATGATTATGATGAGTTTGTCAAGCTCAAGAATGACAATGAAAAGCTCAAGAAAGATCTTGAAGAGATCAAAAGCCACAACACTATTGTGCTAGAAACTCTTGATCATGATGGTGATTTGATGCTTGAGAATGAGAAGCTCAAAGAAGAAAACAAGAAGCTCAAGGAAGAGAAAAATAATGATTCTCTCAAGGAAGAGAACAAGAAGCTCAAGTTAGAGAAAGAGCATCTCAAGATTGGATTGAGCAAGTTCACTAGAGGCAAACATCTTCAAAGTGAGCTACTAATGAATACCGTCATAAAGATGAATAGAAGTGGCATTGGGTACATGGCAAACAAAGAGAAGAAGGCTCCAGCTCAACAACAACAAAAGCCAAAGCCAAAGAAGTGTTTTGAGTGTGGACAAGAAGGCCACTTTGCCCATGAGTGCTAAACTCCACCACCACAACCCTTGCCCAAGCATGCTAGACCTTTTGCTTTCAATGCTCATTACATGCTTAGAAAGGATTCTAGTATAAAGATGAAAGTGATGTTCTTAGAACCTCCCAACAAGAATAGGCCTAAGAAAATTTGGGTAGCAAAGTCACTTGTTGAGAAGGTGAAGGGCCCTCAACAAGTTTGGGTTCCTAAAGCTTGATCTCTTGTGTGTAGGTGAACTACAAGACCGGTGGAAGTCATTGGGTTATTGATAGTGGTTGTACACAACATATGATCGGTGATCCTCGTATGTTCACCTCACTAGATGAATAAGTAGATGGACAAGAAAGAATCACATTTGGAGATAATTCAAAGGGCAAGGTTAAAGGATTGGGCAAAGTGGCAATATCAAATGATCATTCTATCTCAAATGTGCTATATGTTGCTTCATTGAGATTCAACTTGCCATCCGTTGGACAATTGTGTGATCTTGACTTCCAATGCTTATTTACCGAGAAGGAAGTTGTTGTATCTATGAAGGATGATGATCAAGTTATATTCAAAGGATTTAGATACAACAACCTATATCTAGTGGACTTCACCTCTGAAGATGTAAATTTGAAGACTTGCCTATTCACCAAAACAACACTTAGGTGGCTATGGTATAGAAGACTTGCTCATGTTGGGATGAGCTCACTCAAGGAGCTAATGAAGAATGATTTGGTGAGAGGGTTGAAGTATGTGAAGTTTGAGAAGGACAAGCTTTGTAGTGCATGTCAAGCTGGCAAGCAAGTTGCAAATACTCATCCAACCAAAGCTTTTATGTCAACCATAAGAGTGCTAGAACTCCTTCACATGGATTTATTTGGACCAACAACATACAAGAGTTTGGGAGAAAATCTTTATTGTCTTGTGATTGTTGATGACTATTCAAGATACACATGGGTATTCTTTCTTTATGACAAATTCAAAGTTGCATCATTCTTCAAGAAGTTTGCCAAGAGAGCACAAAATAAATTTGAAGTGAAGCTCAAGAAAATTAGAAGTGACAATGGGAAGGAATTTGACAACACAAACATTGAAGCCTATTGTGATGAAGTTGGGATCAAACATGAGGTCTCCGCAACATATACTCCTCAACAAAATGGTGTAGTTGAGAGAAAGAACCGGACATTGATCACTCTTGCAAGAACAATGCTTGATGAGTACAACACCCTAAAGCTCTATGGGCGGAAGCTATCAACACTGCATGCTATGCATCAAACCGCCTATTCCTTCAAAAGTTCCTTGGCAAGACACCTTATGAGTTGCTCAATGGGAAGAAGCCGGACGTCTCATTCTTTAGGGTGTTTGGTTGCAAATGCTACATCTACAAGAAGCGGCAACACCTATGGAAGTTTCAAAGACGTTGTGATATTAGTTTTCTTATTGGTTACTCATCAAAGTCCAAAGCATATAGAGTATTTAATCATGCCACCGACTTGGTTGAAGAAACATATGATGTGGAATTTGATGAATCTAACGGCTCCCAAGGAGCACATGAGAATCTTGATGATGTAGGTGATGAACCATTGAGGGAGGCTATGAAGAACATTCCGATTGGAGACATCAAGCCTAAAGATGATGAAGATGATGTACAAGTGATTGATTCACCTTCTTCATCAAATGTGCTACAAGATGGTGAAAAAGATGGGAGAGTATAAAATGAAGACACTCATGTCTCCCATGATCAAATGGTGGCACAAGCACAAGATGTTGATGCTCCACAACCTCCTCCTCAAGTGGTCAATAGAAGAAATACACCTCTACTACAAGATCATCCACAAGATCTCATCATAGGGAGTCCATCAAAGGGTGTAATGACTCGCTCACAAAAACTTGCTTCATTTATTGCTCATCACTCTTTTGTCTCTTGCTTTGAGCCTACTAAGGTAGAAGAAGCTTTTCAAGATCCGGATTGGATAAATGTCATGCATGAAGAGTTGAACAACTTCACCCATAATGAAGTTTGGACTCTTGAAGAGAGACCAAAAGGTGCAAGAGTCATTGGAACAAAGTGGGTGTTCCGAAACAAGCAAGATGATCAATGCGTTGTTGTGAGGAACAAGGCAAGGCTAGTAGCAAAGGGGTTCTCTCAAGTTGAAGGTTTGGATTTTGGAGAGATCTTTGCACCGGTTGCAAGACTAGAAGCCATTCGTATCCTCCTTGCATATGCATCACATCATGAAATGAAATTATATCAAATGGGTGTGAAAAGTGCATTTTTAAATGGCTTTATTAATGAACTAGTCTATGTTGATCAACCTCCCAGGTTTAAAGACACTAGATATCCTAATTATGTTTATAGGTTGTCCAAGACGTTATATGGGCTTAAGCAAGCCCCAAGAGGTTGGTATGAGCGCCTCCGGGACTTTCTCATTGAGATGGGCTTCACCATTGGGAAGGTCGACACCACACTATTCACCAAGAAGCTTGATGGGCATATCTTCATTTGTCAAGTGTATGTTGATGATATCATCTTTGGATCATCAAATGAAGATTCTTGCAAAGAGTTTGGTGAATTGATGTCGAAGGAGTTCGAGATGTCAATGATTGGTGAGCTTACATTCTTTCTTGGTTTTCAAGTCAAGCAAATGAGAGAAGGGGTTTTCATCTCTCAAGAGAAATATACAAATGATCTTCTCAAAAGATTCAAGATGGATGAATGTAAGCCAATCAAGACACCAATGCCAACTAATGGACATCTCGACCTAGATGAGGGAGGTAACACGGTTAATCAAACTCTCTACCGCTCTATGATTGGTAGCTTGTTATATTTAACCGCATCTAGGCCTGACATCATGTTTAGTGTGTGTATGTGTGCTAGATTTCAAGCTAATCCTAAGGAAACTCATTTGATTCCCGTTAAAAGAATCCTTAGGTATCTTAAGCACACACCAAACATTGGCCTTTGGTATCCCAAAGGAGTTAGATTTGAATTAATTAGCTATTCCGATTCGGATTATGCCGGATGCAAAGTTGATAGAAAAAGCACATCCGGAGGGTGCCATTTGCTTGGTAGATCACTTGTGTCTTGGTCCTCCAAGAAACAAAATAGTGTGGTCTTGTCCACCGCCGAAGCGGAATACATTGCCACGGGTGCTTATTGTGCACAAATACTTTATATGAAACAAACTTTGCTAGACTATGGTGTAGTTCTAGAAAAAGTACCTCTTTTATGCGACAATGAAAGTGCGGTAAAACTTGCAAATAATCTGGTTCAACACTCTCGCACCAAGCATATAGATATCCGCCATCACTTTCTTAGAGATCATGTTGCAAAGAATGATATTTCATTAGAAGGTGTAAGGACCGAGGATCAATTGGCAGATATCTTCACTAAACCGCTAGATGAGGCAACATTTTGTAGATTGCAGAATGAGCTCAATGTTCTTAATTTTAGCAACTTTACTAAAAGATGAGCTTGTGTTGTCCCTTGCATTGCATTGTAATATACAACATGTTTAATGTTTGGTAATGCATATAGGGCTTGTCTAACATAGTTAAGATAATTGCTGAAAAGCGTGTGAAGAAGCTTTACCTTGGATCAAACTTGACAAGCAACTAGATTTACTTTCAAGTATTGCATTGCATATGCATGAATATTGTTTTGTCATTTATCTTAAATTGCCCTCTTATTGCCTATTTTCTTAAAAAGAATTATAGCCTAAGGCAAAATATTTTTGGAAAATTTGAGGGTTTGAGAGAGGTCACTCACATCAGTCCCAATTGGTGTTTATTTGGATCTTATTGAAGTTGGGACTTGATTGGGAACAGGCAGCACGAAGGACTTTGAAGATTTGCTGGAAAAAGAGTGACCGGACGCTGCACCGGACTCTAAAGTCCAGCATCCAGTCAGTTCACAGGAGGTGAACCATGCTGTGAAGGAGTGACCGGACACTGAAACAGTGTTCTCCTAGCGTCCGGTCAGAAGGCGATCCAGCATCTGGTGAAAAGAAGAAGAAAAAGATAGGATCAACCGGACTCTGTCTACGTCCGGTCAGTTGGGATCGGACGCATCCGGTCATGATTCCAGGGGTTTTGGACCTCTCTGGAATCGACCTGACGCTGAGTGGCAGCATCTAGTCACTGCCACCAGAGCGTCCGGTCAGTAGAAAACGTGCGGGTTCAGGACTTCTCATCCGTTTCATTTTCTACTCCATGGGAGCCACCATATAATCTTCGGGCGCGTTGACCTAATCTCTATCCTCGCCACGCCATCATCTCCGAGCCACCGCGTCCTCTCAGCGTCGCCTCTCCATGCTGCAGTGCCCGCGCTCCCGAGCCCTAGCCGCGCAGCAAGCTCCATCGCGCCATCCTCTACTGAGCCCGCGCACCACCGCACCGCCGCTCGCCCCGCGTCGTGCTCCAGCACCGTCACCCATGCCGTGCCCTAGCGCTGCCGTGGCCCTGCCCTGCTTCAGCCCCTACTCCAGAGCCTACATTGCTAGCTTCACCCTTGCCGCATCTCCATTACATTGATTGGTCGTCTCTGGAACCCTATCCCTAGGATTCCCGGTGGTTCTCCATGTGTCGTTCGTCGGCTTTTCGGATCACCGGTTCGTCAGGTAGCAAGCCCTCGTTTCCAATTTCGTACCTAATTGCTTGCTTCCTAGGGTTTTGCATCTCTAGATTTACTATTAATATTTATAAATCCGATCTATTCTAACGTGCAGCGAGTCGGTGTTTCTGAGGTCTCGTTGGCAGTTGTCAGTCAACTCGGGGCCAAGCTCGCGAGTACGGATCGAGGCTAAGCCTCGAAAGTGACAGTTGGCAGTTGTTTCTTATCTGCGACAATTATTCTTTTCAGATCCTTCAGATGGCTCATGTCAAGAACACCGGAGGTGGTCTAGGTGATGAGGATCTGAGGCGTCCGCCTCGCTTGCCTGTAGATCCAAAAGGCAAGGCGACGAAGAAGCTCACAACAAAGAAGCGGAAGTATCCAGATGTAGCTACAGCTAGAGCAGCCATAGTTGTAGAGGCCACAGATCGTGCCGAGAGAGGAGGTGCTCGTAGTGGTGTTGTTATTGCAGATTAGCTCTCTCCATCTGCGAGGGCTGCACTTGAGCAGGTTGAGCGCCGTCATGGTGGTCCAGCTGGGACTCTCATGATTGGAGGATGGCGTGCTGCTATTGATGAGAGTCAGCCTTAGGGGGAGTCACAGCAGTAGCCACAGCCAGCAGAGCAGACTCAGGAGGCAGAGCAGGCCGAGGAGACAGAGCAGGCACCTTAGCCACAGTTACGTCGCTCTGGTCATACCCGTGCTCTAGTCACACCGAGGCCAGAGACACAGTGAAGGGGTTCTCATCCGCCACCTAGACCACAGGGTCTGCCTCCAGTGACTCACTTGGACTTGAGGGCCGCCACGGCCAAGCAGGTGCAGCAGCTCTGGTTTGTGGATTTTGATCATTGGTTTCCGTCAAGGCGGGATGAGCGTGCATCAGAGGGTTTCTACACACCACTGCAGGAAGACTTCTACAATGCATATCTTAACAGTGGGGCACTATTCAGGTCACAGAGAGTGTGCAACATTGAGTCCATAGTTGCAGCAGCTGGAGAACATATTCGCCCCTTCCTAGCATATCTACCAGGGCTGATAGATTTACTCGGACGGACCAATTTATATGTTACATCTTGGGTCTAGGAGTTCTATGATACACTTTGGATTGACCCACAGCACAGATACATTCACTTTGCATTTAGAGGCAGAGATTACAGGCTGATGAGCTCTAGGGTCAGGGAGATACTCAGGCTTTAGAAGTAGCCCATATAACTTCATGAGGTTTGCTATGGACAGATAGCGCCTCCCAGACGCCCTCATGGCGGTCTTATGCCCCCTACAGATCTAGTCCGCCACTGCTTCAAAGAGCCTTTTGGCTAGGGGTCGAGCAGGACTCCCAGTGATCTCACTCCTACAGCTAGAGTGCTGGATGCTATTATGAGGAGGACCCTGATTCCGAGGATGGGGTATCGCGAGGGCTTGACTCGCATACAGTTATGGCTTCTCAACTCTCTGATGCAGCAGACTGTGTTTGACATTTGGGATCTTCTTCTATCAGAGATGGAGGATACTATTGCTGAGGGGTTCAGAAGTCACCGTCAGTTGCCCTATGCCCACTGGATCACTTTTCTTATTCACAGGGCAGTTACTGTGAGGCCACCTGAGATGCTAATGATCCGCCATAGTACACCGAGAGCACCTAGCCAGCTGCGCCATCGCCTAGAGGTGCCAGAGACTGCAGCCCAGCAGGATGATACTATCTGGGGCATAGCAGCTACTGAGGAGGAGCAGTTAGATACTTAGCAGGAGGGGATGGTCAAGAGTGACCCCAGTGATAGCTCAGATGAGGACTACCGGGACATTCCTCATATGCCTCCACATCGACATGACCATGAGGCCGGTAGCTCCAGTTCAGCTCCACCTGCACCACAGACAGACCCCGCTCTACTTGCTATCCTAGAGCGGATGAGGCAGGATCAGGCTCGCCAGGCACAGGAGACCGTCGCTACTTTTGCACAGTTTCAGACCAGGCAGGATGAGTTCCAGCGACAATAGCAGGCGATACAGCAGGAGCAGCAGGCCATGCATCAGAAGCAGCTTCTCATGCAGCAGCAGCTTCTTGGATTTATGCAGCATGTAGTCACTGTTATTGGGGCTCCACCACCACAGCCTTCGCCCCAGCTTGGTTAGCATGCCACCACTTCTATGACTCTAGCTTTATAGCCCAGTGGGCTTCAGAGTCAGGGACAACCACCAGCACAGTTTGCTTCTCCTACAGAGCAGGTGTCACAGTGGTTTGCCTCGCCAGTGCTAGCCCCTTAGTTCACACCTCTTCAGACGGGCTTCACACTAGCTCAGACTTCCTCGCTGCTTGTGCCATAGACTACAGTGTCCAGGAGCCTTGGTGCTTCCTTCAGTGAGTTGACAGGGCAACCTACTCCACCATATCTACATGTCCTAGGTCCTTCCACAGTTGCACCTATTACCGGGACTACAGAGACGCTCCCTTCCTCAGTGGCATCATTAGAGCCATCTACTACAGTCATACCAGCACAGCCTACAGCAGCTCCAGTCCCTGATCCGACCCAGACTGCTTTGGCATCGCTTCTAGCTATAGAGGGTCAGACTGCTCAGAGCTCAGGGTCAGATGATGATGGCACCCAGTTCCAGCTCGCTCCTCGTACCTCAGCGCCCGGCTCGTCCGCTGCAGCCCCGCCGACCGACCCTTAGGTTTTGGTGTTTGATGCCAAAGGGGGAGAGGGTTCGAGTATGTTAGTCTTAGGGGGAGCGACATATCTAGGGGAGCTTAGTCTATATATTAGCTTATCTATTACATTTGGATTTTATGTGTGATACACTATTATGCATTTCATGTGTTTACTTTTATGCATCAAACTATATTTATGTGATAGTGATATCTACGTGATCGTGATATATGACATGTGTGCTCTCTACTTTGAATCATTTATATGTCATATCACTTGTCTTATGCTCATTTGCTTTTGCTTCCGCGTTTTACTCCAATGCAAATGAGCTTTATTACTTATACTCATGCTTATTTCATATCTTTTGAGTACATCATGGTGGCTTGGATCATATAAGCTTGCCTAATACTTTTGTTCTTATTGCCAAAAGCTTATATGAACCAAGCATGTTAAAAACCTCATCTCTTTCACATACTCGAGGTGGTATTGTCATCAATCACCAAAAAGGGGGAGATTGAAAGCATCTAGGCCCCTAGTTGGGTTTCGATGATTAATGACAATATGTGATTACTGTGACTAACATGTGTTTTGCAGAGGCAATTAAGTTAGGTCATAGTAATGGAGATCGATTGGGTAATCATGGTGGTCATGCCCCTACGATGGAAATCATTTCGGTTTTCAAAGGATGGACGACAAGGTTAAGGACGGATTAGTTCTAAGTGTCGTTTAGAGTTGAAGAGACACTTAGAGTAGTTTAGGACTTTATTTTTTTTTCCTTTGGTCATACTATTAAGAGGGGTATGGACGAGTAGCTTGACCTAGGTGAGTCTAGTGGGTTAGGTGTGGTGCACACTTGCTAAAACTAGCACTAGGTAGCTCCAAAATAGCCCTTAGATCCAATGGAGCAAACTTCATTCACGTATGATTGAGAGTTGGAAGTGAATGGAAGGTCAAATGCTGACCGGACGCTGGTTCCGGGTTGATCGGACGCTGGCGCAGAGTCCGGTCAGTTCATTTGATCAAGGTGAAATCGTCTGGCGCGACTCGACGCTGAGAGGTGAAGTGATCGGACGCTGAGGGCCAGCGTCCGGTCGACTCCAGTAAGGATCTAGAGAGGGAAATAATGACCGGACGCGTCCGGTCACACTTTAATCACTGGAGTTTGGGGTGAACTAACCGGAGCGTCCGGTCAACATGACCGGAGCGTCCGGTCACCCCGCAGAGGCACATAACGGTTCATTTTTCAGCCGGTGTTATAAATACTTCCTCCATTCGTGTGTGGGGTACTTTTGCTCATTCCAACAGCTAAGAAACACCTTTGAGAGTGCCAAGAAGAGCAAGGTCCTAATGAGGTGATTGAGATTTGAGAATCCCAAAGAGAGCCCTCATTAGTGAGATCAAGAGTAGCAAAGTGTGCATCCACCCTTCTCATTAGGCTTGTCGTGGTCAAGTGAGAGTCCGTGCTTATTACTCTTGGTGATTGCCACACCTAGATGGCTTGGTGGTGATTGGGAGCTTGGTGATCATCCGACGGTGCTTGTGGATGACCCAACTCAAGTTGTGAGCGGTTGTAGGTGATTCACCATGACGGAGTGTCGAAGAATCAACCCGTAGAGAGCACTTGATCCTTGCGCGGATCAAGGGGGAGCTACACCCTTGCGCGGGTGCTCCAACGAGGACTAGTGGGGAGTGGCGACTCTCCGATACCTCGGCAAAACATCGCCGCGTTCCTCCTTCTCTCTTTACTTCGAGTATTTACTTTGAGCAATTCAATTCTTGTCATTTACATTCCTAGAATTGCCATGCTAGAGTAGGATTGGAACTTAGGTTGCTAAACTTTTGTGCGTTAGATCAATAGAAACACTTTCTTGGCATAAGGCACAACGGGTTAATTGGGCTAACCGTAGAGTTTAATTATTGCAAAGAAATTTAGAATTAGCCTAATTCACCCCCCCTCTTGGGCATCTTGATCCTTTCACAAACACTGGCAAAAGAGCTCGAAATATTTGGTTATGTGTTGCCTGGCAAGTTTGTGGCAGGTTGTATCATTCCTAAGCTGCCACAGACTTGGACAGATTTTGCTACTTCTCTGAAACATAATGTAACAGAACCGCCCAATTTATACAAGATTAAGTATGATTGTCCTCGTTAAACATGTTGACATGCGCATACCATCACTTATATAAACCCGGTAGTCCATCGAGTACCATGAAGGCCTCGATAAATCAATTTCACAACTAAGATCATACTTGATTAAGCAAATACATATCACATATGTAGAGTTTGCAGTGAAAATAATATTACAATAGGGTCACAAGTAATTAATACAAGTTAAGTTTCAAATCCAATAGGTTAAAACAACATAACTTTGAAATGATTACCAAATCATAATTTTGAATCATATTGCTAGCTCTGATGACACCCTCCAATAAAAGCATAGATGAAAAACAAATACAGAATAGCTGAGCCCACCGGCACTTAGTCACCACCTTCGGCAAACAAAAAACTTCATCTACAACAGGGTGGGATAAAACACTGAGGAATCAATTGTACTCAGCAAGACTTACCCGACAGGAGAAAAATGAAGACTCCAAAGATATGCATGATTTATTTGATAGATCTAGTTGGATAGCATAATCTTTTGCAAAAGAGCTTACTATGTAAGTCTTTACTTTCAAATTTTTAGCATCAAGTTTAGTGAAGCCAATTATAGCTAAGTTTGCATCTATCCTATAACAATCATTTGATTAATAAGTATCACAATAGTAACCATATTCAATTATCATGATCAATAGAACCATCATGTTTCATTAGTTACTACGATTGCCGGAGCAAGATATGTGTTTCTCACTATCCAGGAGAGACGACGATTCGAATCGATTACATCCAGCTAGGCAATCCCAAACACACACCCGTACAAGTCCACATTAGCTCGCGTGGGTCACCGTTCACTCCATTCAGCGGTGAGTCTAGACCGTTTCGCAAAACTCATGATCCTGCATCCTCACATGAATTGCCCAAAGCTCATAGCAAACATGGTCTTGGACCAATCCCCTTCCTTCAGGCTCTCCTCCTAGCAATGCTAACGGTCCAATATACTCAGCCTAAATGAGCTAATTGGCTTCACGGTCCACTATAACTCCGGCCCCTATTATGTGTTTGATACCTTCAATCTCAACCAAGGTCCGACAACGAAGCGGTCCTTAAATGACACAGACGGGATCAAAGAATACATGCCTAGCCGACATCAACAACAACCATAATAGCACCGGATCTCGTCTGGTCTCTAGTTATCCATTATCATCTGGTTATTTTCCACGATAGCAAATATAGCCAACCGTGTCAGAGTAGCCACCTATGTCTCGCAGGCGATAGGAATCACCCGACTTCTATCGGTCTAAGCATATCTAAGCATATAGCGACCAATACATACTAGTAAGGATACATATATATATATTGTAGACAAGGTAAGACATGCAGCAACGGGTTCCAATTCAACTCCTATACTTAATGCACAATACAAAATATAAACTCAAGTGTATTTTAAAAGAGAGGTAGGAGGTTTAGAATGCTCTAGGGCTTGCCTGGGTGACTTCATAACAATAAGTTAGATGGCTTTAGCTTCAGGACACGATCAACCATCGTCTTTATCTTCAGGATTTGGTCACCGTTACATCACCATCTTCTGGTTGGTTCCAACACCACGTCCTTCAATTCTTTGTGTCATTCATCTAACATACCTAGATGATATGCAATGAGGCAATG
This sequence comes from Miscanthus lutarioriparius, assembly GCA_904845875.1. Classification (NCBI taxonomy): domain Eukaryota; kingdom Viridiplantae; phylum Streptophyta; class Magnoliopsida; order Poales; family Poaceae; genus Miscanthus; species Miscanthus lutarioriparius. The sequence continues at coordinate 31,546,592 of CAJGYO010000014.1, read as the reverse complement.
CATGACAATAAAGGAAAAGCAACACAAAGTGTATTACAAAGAGGCACAAAAGACAAGCATAAGGTTATACTAGATTTAGACATAGGCACTTAGGTGGATGATGGTTAACTAAACATCACACAACTTACTAAGCTACGATAGCAAAGCAACACCAAGGCACTCTCATGCAAGCTAGTCATACCAATCACGATCAAGATCCTATTATTATATGCAGACAACAATTTGAACATCACGCCTACACACATGACCACTCCTTAGCTGGATTGGTTGACCATCATTACAAAGTAATCTCACAGGAATGCTCAGGTATATTAACTTAACAACACCAAGGTCATGAGCCGCATTAGCAAACATATTATCAAGCAAGTTAAAGCAACTAAATCAAGCAAGATATTTTTTTTCTGGACTGCAGTAAGTAGTCACTTGTTTTTGCCGTATCTGGAGTTATAAGCATCCAACAAAGGTGTTCCTAGACTTTATAGAAATCTTAAGAAATTGTCTACAATTTTCTTATTATTATCTTGAGATGATTCAACAGTTAGCTAAGCTAAAAAGCACAAGCTTTCAAATCTATCCAGCGTACAAGTAAAACCTGAAAGGGAATTTGTAAAATTCATAACTCCCAAATCTGTTGGCCTAAAATCATGAAATTTTAGGACCGCAAATATCAGAAAGTTACCTACAACTTTTATATAGACCACAACCACAGAAAACATCATTTTCATCATGAAACCATCATCACAACAGAAACTACACGTGCAGCTATCTCAGCACACATGTAACCAAGTTCTTCACTTGGTTCAACAAGATCACATATGTACAACCAATACATGAAAGGCATATTAACACATCTTCACACATTTTTTATTAAATAGGCAAAATTATACATGGCAATATATATAAAACACTTAACATGAAAGGCATATTAACACATCTTCACACATTTTTTATTAAATAGGCAAAACTATACATGGCAATATATAGAAAACACTTAAAAGACCTGGGCACATATCATGGTAGAAACAGTTAACATACTTCCTAAACATGCTAGAAAAACTATGGATCACTCCCAAATGAATTATTTACATTCCTTTTCTAATTACCTAGCAAACACAAGGGAAAAAGGAAAAGACTACTTGCAGTACAGTTTAATTCTAGAGAAATTACAGCAGCTCCAATATGTCTAACTAGCATGATGCATAAATTTCACAAAGTTTTGATACTTATAGATGCATTTATCATTTTCACAAGCTAAACAAGCATCAAACAAGTTAAATCAATAACTCAGTGAAACTATATCTAATGAATCTAAACTTTTTACCATACATCAAGTTCAACATGAATAGACTACCATAAAAATTTTACATCAATTGGAGCAATACAACAGCAGATATGAATTTCTCCCTTAAAAGCATAGGCAAAAATCTAGAGCAATACTTTTCCACTAACACATACAAGATTGTATATCCACTGCATAGATTTAGTCATGAGGATTCCAGAACATCTTCATTTTCCATTTTATGATTTTTCTATGATTTACTATAAATTTTCAAAGTTTTAGCCACATTATAGATAAAAGAAAAAGGAAAACCTAATAAGACAAACACTTTTCACAGAAGCCCCTGCATGAAACTATAATTAACTCATAGTAAAAACATTATACAACACTATTCATATGAGTCTAGGACTTCGCATCTGAAACCCTGGAAAAGCTTACAATCCATTTTCCTCCTTCTTCTTCCTTGGATCGAACAGAGCAGAGCAGAGGATCGGCTCGGGGTTTGGCCGATTGGGCCGGCAGGGAGCCCATCGGCTGTGGGGATAGCGGCAGCGGCACCCCCAGAGCTACGTGCATCCACCGAGGAGTGTGGCTATGGCAGAGATGGTCTGTGGCCCTCTGGCCATAGGCACCGGCAGCATGCAACGGTAGCGGCTGCTGCATAGGCTCTGGCTACGGTAACGGCCGGAGGGGCGGCACGCTAGGTGCGGGAGAGAGAGGGAGGTGCCCGGCGAGGGTGGAGGAGGGAAGAGCAGGGAGCGGTGGTAGTGAAGCTTGCTCTGCTCAGCCATGGCGGCGAGCGGAGAAAACAGAGGGAGAGGAAAAGGAGTTGGCGGTTGGCGTGGCTTAAGAACGCAAGGACGATGTTTCAGGGCGCGCCAGCACCTTCTCGAGCTTGTCCACGCAGGTGACCATGCATCTACGCATGAGAAATGGCGTGAAAGCAGCCAAACGGCGCATGGCGATGACGCAGCAAGCAGGCAGCTGCCGGCGACACTGTAGCAACTGACAGCGCCATGTCCTTGCTCTTGTTCTCCCAATACATTCATCCATAGCTCGAGGTGCATTACCAAAGGTTGTAGAACTATGTGAGATCTCCCATAAAGCTTTAAGGATGAAAGACTGAAACTAGATGGCTTGAAGGATTTTGAATTTTGAAAACATATACTTGAAACTGAAAAACTGAAGTCAGTTTCAATGTTACAAACAAATTTGATTAATAATTTTGAGCAATTAATTAATGTCTAAACATTGATCAAACCATCCAACCAATAGCACATTATCAAAGTATAAACATCACACCAATTCATAGAACCAAAGTTGAACAAATTTTATTTATAAAAATTGATTTAATAATTCACCAAAATCTGAATTCCATAACTGATATTCAGGGACTTAGTCAAAATGGCTGTTTGAAAATCAGTATTGACTACAAACTTTGAGCTCAAATTTAAACATGTTTGACTTGGAAACACAAACAAACTTTGATTCTATATCAAAGAACATACTTTGTACTCCAGAGTTTATTTTAACAAAATTTTATTTGTTTAAGAAATTTTCATTCCATAAAATCACAAAGAACCTTAACTAATGTTATAAGCAACATTTCATGTAACATATAAACATAGCATTGGCAACACATACATGCTATATTTGAAATATGCAATGCATTTATGGCATAAGGCTTGATGATTATGCATGATGATGAACATGATCAAGGTTTTACAAACTCAGATGAAAGAGACATGATTAACACTACTCAATCCTACTTTGAAAAAGTAAACAGGCAAACAAAGTTTAGGTTAGGGCTCATGCTAGAAGAGTTAAACTCCACACCTTGCCACCACTTGACATATCTTGTTTAAGTCTAATCTCACTGCTTAGCCTGTACTAACACCTAAGGTGTTACACATAAGAGACAAGAGTTTGGTATTACCGAACTCATTGGCTCTTTGGATGTTGAAGAGAAGGCGAGAGCAAAGGATGTCCATGGCAAGAAGGTCGGTGAGGGGAGTTCTAGTGCCCATGTGGTGCAGAAGAATCCTCCCAAGTCCCAAACGAAGAAATTCTAGCAAGAACTCAAACAAAAGTCTACCACTCCTTTTAAGAAGAAGAGGAAGAACAAGGAAAAGGAAAATTGTTTCACTTGTGGCAAGCCTAGGCACTATGCTAGAGAGTGCGAGGAGGCTAAGTGGAAGCCAAACAAGAAAATAGCAAATATAGTTGAGACTGATGCAGGAACAACGGGGTACGGCAATTTATTGCCTACTGTTCTTTCAGTTTGTCATTCACCTGATTGGTGGGTTGATACAGGAGCAAATATACATGTGTGTGCTGATGTTTCTTTGTTTTTTTCTTATCAGGTCAGGCGGACTTCCTCCTTGTTGATGGGGAATGGGGCGCGTGCGGCTGTACATGGTGTTGGTACGATCGATCTGAAGCTTACTTTGGGAAAGACCGTGCAGCTGAAGAACGTGCATCATGTCCCCTCAATAAACAAGAATTTGATTAGTGGTTCTTTGCTTTGTCGTGATAAGTGCATACTTTCTAAGTATGGAACTTTTGTTGGAAAAGGCTATGAGAGCGGAGGCTTGTTCCGCTTGTCCTTGACTGATACATGTTTTAATTCCGTGAACCATGTGAGCCATGATAAATGAGACAAATATTTGGCATTCGCGATTATGTCATATTAATTTTGTTGCATGACTCGCTGAGCTGGTGTCGATGTTTTGAGTAAACACCAACTAGTAAATTTATATTTGTTGCGCATTAGGCCCGGATGGTGTGCTAAAGGACACAAGGTTTATACTGGTTCGGGTAGAATATCCCTACGTCTAGTCTGCTGCTGCTCCTGTTATTAGCACTGAAAAGGGTTCATAGTAGGGGGTACAAATGGTCGAGAGAGGGACATGTCCCAAATCTCTGATGGAAAGGTCGAAAGGACGCTGAGAGCTCGATTGCTGCTCAGTTGTGCATTATGTGGTGTGTGGTGTGTAGGATTGATCCATCCCTTTAGTGGGGTGCCCTGCCTTCTGTTTTATAGATCAAGGGGGAGCAGGGGTTACAGATGGGAGAAAGAAGAAAACTAGAGGCCAAGAAGGTCCTTCGAAGGTGCTGGGTCTTCCTTTTCCTCTGAGCCAGCTCCACTGACATGGCAGATGGTGCCAGGGATAGCACGTTCACTGATCTTGATAGGGCTGTGCTCTGGCTTTGTTCAGCAAGTGGTCACGTCCCATCCTGCCCCGGCGGACGGCGTGGCGCACCAGGGCACTGAGCCACGACCCTTCGGGGAGTAGACAGGGAAGTGACCATACGTTTGTTACTATAGATGAGGTGAGTTCCCTCCTGGATCATAGTGGCTGTCATATGCTTGTGTCAGGATCCACATCGGAGGGCTGATGGCGGCACCCACAACACTATAAGACAAAAGTCGGCGCCTACAACACTGTTTGGGCTCTGTCATGCCTGGAAGGGCCTAAAGCGCCCGTCCCATCATATCCTGATGGTACTTTCCCATAGGCATGCGGGGTATGGTCATCGGTACTACGGTTGACTTGAGTGTCATGTCTTACCCTGTGCTCATCATTATGAAGGAGCAGGGTGCAGACGTCGGGCGAGGTGGAGCCTGCCTCGAGACATCGAGCGAGGCGGAGTCAGCCCTCAGACATCGGGCAAGGTGGAGCCAGCCCTCAAACATCGGGCGAGGCAGAGTCAGCCCTCAGATGTCGGGTGAGGCAGAGTCAGCCCTCAGACATCGAGCGAGGCGGAGCCTTCCCCCAGACGTCGGGCAAGGCGGAGCCTACCCCTAGACATCAGGCGAGGCGGAGCCTGCCCTTAGACATCGGGCGAGGTGGAGCCAGCCCTCAGACGTTGGGCGAGGCGAAGTCTGCCCCTAGACATCGGGCGAGGCAGAGCCTGCCCTCGGACGTCGGGCGAGGTGGGGTCTACCCCGAGACATCGGGCGAGGCAGAGCCAGCCCTCGGACGTCGGGCGAGGCGGAGCTAGCCCTTCAGATATCGGGCGAGGCGAAGCCTGCCCTCATACATTGGGCGAGGCAAAGCTAGCCCTCAGCCATCGGGCGAGGCAGAGTCTACCCCTAGACGTTGGGCGAGGCGGGGCCTAGCCCACAGGGGTCGGGCGAGGCGAAGCCAACCCTTTGGGGCCGGGCGAGGCGGAGCCAACCTTCGATCGTATGGGCAAGAAGTGTAGTTGTGTTCTTGACTGTTCAGAACCATCAACATTTGATGGTTATTAGATCCTCTTCTTTGGGTACCCCTATATTCGGTCCCCGACAGTAGCCCCCAAGCCCCCGGGTGATTTGGATAGAATCGCCCGGGGGGTGATTTGACTTGCCAGAGGGTGCGCGTGAGCGCACCCAATGGATGTAGCCCCCGAGCCCTCGGGTGATTCGGATAGAATCATCCGAGGGGTGTTTTGATTCGCTAGAGGGTGCGTGCGAGCGCACCCGTCGGGTGTAGCCCCCAAGCCCCCGAATGATTTGGATAGAATCACCAAGGGGGTAATTCAGACCCTCCACGGGTATGGCTATGAGATTTGGCATTTTGATCAACTGGATAGTTTAAAGGGAACCCTGGTATCTCGTTCATGGGGATTCGTCCAGGGTCAGCCTGGTTGAGACTCAATTTCAGATCAAGACTCCCTCGAGGCTCGTGCGTCTGAGTTTTGGCCCTTCGTGGGCCCATCCTACATTGGGACGGCCATCGAAATCATTGGGCCAGCCCTCGAACTCCTAGGCCCAGGCAGGCCAGAGAAACGCTTTTTGACCCGTATCCCTTCTGTGGGAAAAAGAGTCCTGGTTTGCCTAAGAAGGCGGAACGTCCGGTGTGACTTTGGTGGGAAAGGATACGGATTGCGGGCGCATATCCCATGATGTGATGTTATGGTGTATCGTGGCAGGCATGGAGATCTAGGCGGATGGTTGCCCTTCTTGCATCCATCGCCCCTATGAGACCAAGGGGTTCGCCCCCAGGGTTCCGTACTTTGCTTCCTTGCCTTTGCATCTACAACCTCCGCTGCCAATCGCTTGAGCCTCCTGCACCCACATCGCAGCCACCGTCAAGCTCACATCCAACCACACCAATTACCTAATGGAATTGTGGTGTAGATCCGATGTCACCCTCCAACTCCTAGAGGGCCTCGTTCGCTGTTGCCTTCTTTGCGCACAGACCACCACCGAGGAGTGGCGGCTGCCCAGCAATGAGGACGCTCCATCGTCGCCCGAAGGCTACGTCGTGTCCTTCGCTCGCATTCACGAGCGGGGATTCGCCACCCCCGCCCACAAGTTCCTTTAGGGGCTACTGAATTACTACAAGGTGGCTATGACGGATGGGTCATAGCCAGAAGCTGTGTGGGCGGCGCCCGAGGCAACGACGCGTCCCGTGCTATCGGCGGCCCCAGAGACGACGCCCGTCGTGGGCGGAACGGAGAGGGTCATGGCCAAGGGACCCTCGAACACCGCGGCGGTTGCCGAGGAGACCGGCAGGGAGTTGGCCCTGGTACTGACATCAGAGGGCCACCACCCACCCATGCGGGATGAGCCCCTGCACCGGTGGGTGGGTCCATGGGACCCGTCATCGAAACTCTTCACCCTCGATGATGCCATCGAGGGCATGGAGCAGGAGAAGCTCAGTGAGGGGTTCACGGCCGCGCTGGAAGCTCTAAACCAGGCCAGTGGCACCCTTTGAGACGTAATCATTCCCACCGGCCGGGTATCCACTTGGTCCTACCTCTCAATCTCTTTTTTCTTTATCTATTTTTGTTTTCTGACCACCGTCTTTTTCAGTCTCTTATTAGTCGTAGCCAGGAGAAATCTCGGTTCCTTCATGAACACAAGGAGGATTGGGACTGCCTCGTCGATGAGGCATGGCTGCATAGGGACGTGACCGCCCAGCTCTGACAGAGGGTGGCCAAGTCGACTCCCCTTGTCGCGGAGGTGGACAATCTTCGATGGCGGGAGGCCGAGCCCCGCCGGGATGCGGAGCTCGCCGAGAAGTCTTTTGATGAGCTATCGAAGAGGGTGCCACGGGATTAGGAGGAGGACACCGGGGTGCAGAAGGAGCAGGATGAGCTGCTCCAGTGGGACGCCAAGGCCGAGAGGGAGCGGGATCTTAGGCTGGTAGCCAAGGAGAGGTCCATGGCCCTGGAGCAAAGGGCGAAACTAGATGCTGAGACAGTCGCTCGGCTGCACAAGGAGCAAGACGAGCTACGCCATACTGTGGAGAGTCTCTGCTCAGAGCGTAGCCCAGCCTGCAGGGAGCACGACCAGGCCATCCGAGAGCGCGACGAGGCGCAACAGAGGATCAGCTTCCTCCAGGCCAAGCTAGAGACCGTGAAGCCTAGAAGCTGGAGGCCTGGGGTGCCACTACCGGACTAGCCACGGATCTCGCTGAGGCGAGGAGTCTTCTTTAGGTGGAGAGCGATGAGCTCGATATCCTGATGGTTGCCCTTGGCGTAGTCTGCAATGACCTACAGGTGGTGCAGGCGGAGGGGACCAGCACGCTTGCGGCCCATGCCGCCGATATCATGGCGCAAGTGTGCCAGCTAGAGAAGGAAGCTCTTCACTCAGGGATCACCCAAGCCTTCGCCGTCGCCCGCTCGCATTACGATGACAACATCAATTTTGAGGCGATGAGCCTCGGTTTCGGGCCTAGTTATGAACCCTCTGAGCTAGATGACATAGAAGGGACGATGACTCCTTTTGTGGACACCCTGGCGAGCAAAATTGAAGATATGGTTCTCCCTGAGAGGGGGTAGTTAGTCGAATGAGTCTGATGGACATTTATCTGTAATCTGTGGACAAGTGTCGGCACTTTTGTGTTTTGAAAAAAGATTCGTAACTTTGTTTCGTTAAACAAATTCATAATTTCCTTTCGTTTGAGTGAACTTGCTTTCTTCCTTTTTTGTATTCAAAAAAGGGGGCTCGTGTAATCCAACCCTTCCGCCCGTTAATACCGTAGGGCCCGAGGTGTGTAAGATGGAAACTTGGATTATGCTGGTGAGCAAAGTTACCATAGCCGTCGGGGTGTGGGTTTTTTGCAATCTGACCAGGCATGCTCGGTTATTTGTTCCCACAAACATTGCCACTAACCTTAACGTGAGGAAGAGGTCCGACGCAGCGACTATTTCAAAAAAAAGGGGGTATTTATACCTTTATCAGCCCCCGAGTGAGATCCAGCCCCTTGTGGTTTGCAGGGGTCGAATGTCACTGGAGACCGAAGAGAGGATAACGAAACTACTCTTGTATTCACACATACCCCTTCCTTAGGATTTCAGCTATCGTTCCATGGCCGTACATTCGGTTTCCTTGCAAGTCCAATGTTCCGTGAGCCCCCGCGCGTGGCGGGGATTCAGTCAAGGTTCGGCTCATTTTTGTGACTGTCACCCCGTCCGTGGTTTTCACGATCGGAGGGGTTGAAGCGACATCTCTTGCCTTGATGGCTCGAGTGACGCGCTTGATGAGCTCACTAACGGGGATGTTCGAACAGAATCCAGTCCCATTGCTCGTGACAGGGTCGGCAAAGCCCTCGGGTGGCATTCCATGGCTCCTTAACCTGCCTTCCAACAGATTCCCCCTCAATGGGGGTTCTATGGGCTCGCCTAGAGGCTGGATTGAACTAAAAGGTTGAGATGACCCTATCCGCCTCTATACAGGTTGGGCAAAGGCCACTGAGGCTCATCTATATTTTCTCCCCTGGCTCTTGTTCGACGCGAGGCGGCCTTGGGCCCTTCGCGGGCCAGCCTTCGAACCTCGGTCTCTTGATCTAGGATCGGACAGCTCGAGCCCCCGAGCCCCTTAGGGTCTGATAAGGGTCGGACATGTTTCACATGTCACCCCATCCTCGGTTTTCGCAACCGGAGGGGCTGAGCTAACAACACTTGCCTCTACGACTCGAGTGTCGCGCTCAATGAGCTCGCTAACGGGCACGTTCGTGTGGAATCCGGGTCCATCGTCCACTGACAGGGTTGGTAGAGCCCTCATGTGGCATTCCACTACTTCTTAACATGCCTCCTGGCAGATACCCGAGCCGTTTGATAGGCTTGGGTGGCCTGTTGGCCTCTCCTCGATGGAGATTCTGTGGGTTTGGCTTGAGGTTAGAATCGAACGAGAAAGGTCGAGATGTCCTTGTCCGCTTCTGAGCGGGGTCGGGCAAGGCCGCTGGGGCTCATCTCACTTTTTCTCCCCTGGCTCTGTTTGACATGAGGCGGCCTCGAGCCCTTCGTGGGCCGGCCTTCGAACCTCAATCAGTTGCCGCTCATATCGAATGAGGTGACTGCCGCTTCGTGATGCGACACGAAGCGTTGAGATGTGGCAATTGCATATGTAACACTTGATTATGAATGTACGATGTAATGGAAACAAAAGTGAGGGTCGGTGATGTTACCTTGGTGGCATGAGTGATGGGAAGCTCTTACCTGACATGTCCATGCGGGGTTCGGGTCCGATGTTTTGCGACGGGGCTGGCATAACCTGCACGAGTATCACAATTTTTTGTTTCTGTCTCTCGGCAGCGATCCGAGCCGTTCGATCGATTTGGGCGACCTGATCGCTTCTCCTTGAAGGAGATTCCGCAGGTAGACCCCTCCGAACCCTTCTCGAGAAGGCAGATGCTAAAGCTTGCGGTGCGGGGACAAAGAATTCGATTATGCTGGTGAACAAAAATGCCATAGCCGCTGGGGCATAGGGTCTAACAGTTCGTCCAGTTTTACTCAAAGTTTACACTCGCACACCATGCCTGCGGTTTTTAAATGTGAGGAGGGGTCGGGCAGAGAGAATGTCTAAATGAGTAGACACTCTCGGCAGCCCCCGAGCGATGTCCGCGCCCCTGACGTTGCTGGGGTCGGAGGCTCGGTAGTAAAATTGACACGCAAAGTAAGTAAACAAGGGTGCTATCTAAGGAATACAGAGAAAAAGAACCGCACTCTAACTGAGTTGGTTAATGCCATGTTAGAGACTACGGGACTATCTAAGGAATGGTGGGGTGAGACAATTTTGACAGCGTGTCATGTCCTGAATAGGGTGCCCACAAAGAACAAAGAAATTACACCATTCGAGGAATGGGAGAAGAAGAGATTAAATCTTTCTTACCTGAGAACTTAGAGTTGTTTGGCAAAGGTGAATGTGCCAATAAACCGTTGATTGTGTCTTTCTCGGTTATGCTATTCACAGCATGGGTTATCGATTTTTAATAATAAACTCTAGTGTTCCTGATATGGTTGTTGGTACAATTATGGAATCTAGAGATGCGACATTTTTTTAGAGTGAATTTCCCATGAAAGATACACCTAGCACTTCTAGTCATGAATCTATTTTTTCTGCCTGAGACACGTGAATCAGTAATACACGCTAATGTTGAAACCCATGAAGAAATTCCTGTGGAGGATAATAATATAGTCACTCGAAAGAGTAAGAGACAGAGGGTTGCAAAATCCTTTGGTGAAGACTATATTATATATCTTGTGGATGACACTCCCACAACCATAGCTGAGGCATATTCATCTCTTAACGCTGACTTGTGGAAGGAAGCTATTCAAAGTGAGATGGACTCTATTATGTCTAATGGAACTTAGAAAGTGGTTGATCGTCCTTATGGATGCAAACCAGTGGGGTGTAAATGGGTCTTCAAAAAGAAGCTTAGGCCTGATGGTACTATTGAGAAGTACAAGGTGAGGCTAGTGGCTAAAGGTTATACTCAAAAGGAAGAAGAGGATTATTTTGATACTTACTCACCAGTTGCCCGTTTGACGACCATACGCGTGTTGCTGTCCTTAGCTGCCTCACACGGTCTTCTCGTTCATCAGATGGATGTTAAGATAGCTTTCTTGAATGGAGAGCTTGAGGAAATGGTGAGGTAACACTTGTGCAATCTCACTATGTGGAAAAGGTGCTAAATTGCTTTGGTTATAGTAAATGCACGCCTTCTCCAACTCCCTATGACCCAAGTGTGTTATTAAGGAAAAATCATAGAATAGCACGGGATCAATTGAGATATTCTCAAATTGTTGGCTCGCTTATGTATTTGGCTAGTGCAACAAGGCATGATATCTCGTTTGCTGTGAGTAAACTTAGCCGGTTTGTTTCAAATCCGGAAGATACACATTGGCATGCTCTTGAGAGGGTGTTGCGCTACCTGAAGGGAAGCATGAGCTATGGTATTCACTATACCGGGTACCCAAGGGTACTAGAGGGTTATTGTGATGCTAACTAGATATCTGATGTTGAGGAGCTTTATGCCACAAGCGGATATGCGTTCTTGCTTGGAGGTGGCGCTGTTTCCTGGAAGTCTTGCAAGCAGACCATTTTAACAAAGTCTACAATGGAAGCAGAACTCACAGCATTAGACACCGCTAGCGCTGAGGCCGAGTGGCTTCGTGAACTCCTTATGGATTTACCAGTTGTAGAGAAACCTATACCGGCTATTTCTATGAATTGTGACAACTAAACTGTGATAACTAAGGTAAACAGTTTTAAGGACAACATGAAGTCTACAAGGCATGTGAAAAGGCGGTTAAAATCTGTCAGAAAACTGAGAAACTCTAGAGTAATTGCATTGGACTATGTCCATACATCAAAGAATCTGGTAGATTAGTTTACAAAGGGTCTATCACATAATGTGATAGAAGGTGCGTTGAGGGAGTTGGGCTTGAGACCCACTTGAAGTCATTCTATAGTAGTAACCTGTCCTATGTGATCGGATATCCCGTGAAGTAGGATGGTGAAACAAGCCAGTGGTTGACTGAGGGAGAGATCCCTTATGTTAAAGTCCGAATCATTTGAGATGCACTGTTTCTCCAATGTTGTAAGGCAGGATGGTTAATTCCTTAATGTGATCCGAGTGGCTTATTTAAGCAGGGATGTTGTCCTACAGGACGTCCTAGAAGGAACACACCTATATGAGTTCGATTGCTAGTCACAATCTATGAGATGTGGGTAATCTCTAGATACTCATGAAAGGCCTTGAAGTGTGACTTATATGCTTCAAATAGAGGGGATGCTTGTTGCAGCCTAGTACTAGATAAGAACTTTATTGAAACCCACCTCGCACAAAACTGTCAATTCAAGGCATAGTCCATTGTTCAGTTGTGACGGAGTGTAACTACTGCTCTAGATGGATGTTCAACTTAACAGTCTCCATCAAAACTCTGGTATATCAAAGAAATATGGTTTTGAGACTATTTTACTATGAACCCTAGACTTTGGTGGGAATTGTTGGATATATTATGGGCTTGGCCCATATAATATTTAATTAACTCAAATAAACTCTATGACCCGTAATAATGCGCGATATATTATTTAATACCGTACGGGATTTTGACAAGACGTTGATTCAGTTTATATGGTTAGATATTGTCTATCTATATTGAGAAGCTGAGAAAAAAGACGTGGGTGTGCCACATGCGCGCGCACCGCGGCCGCCGGTCGGGCCGTGGCCATGGGCGTGGCGAGCGGACGGACGGTACGGTATGGGGGTGGTTTTCCACTCAATCCACATAATTATGGGAGTTACTCTCTTTTATGTTGGAGGTCGCTTCATTGTGGGAGTTTTTGCCTATTACCGCCGTCTCCGTCCTTCTGCGTCCGCACGCCTTCTCCGTCTCCTGATCTCCTCCTGAGTCTCTTCGCTTTCCCACTGCGAGCATATATTTCGAGCTCCTCCGTCAGTCATTCTTCTTGGCTTCCACCACATATTCAGCTGCTCTCTAGTTCTCCCCGACCCAGTTCCTGCGTGCACTGGAACTGGGAGAGTAGGGCCTCCGAAACGCCTCTTGTCTTTGAGTTCACCTGCTCGGGTGATGGGCGGCAATCACGTTTTTGGGGAGTGTCGCCGGCGACTACTCTCTGGTTCTCCCCGACCCGGTTCCTACGCGCACTGGAACTGGGAGAGTAGGGCCTCAGGAACGCCTGCCCTCTTCGAGTTCACCTGCTCGGGTGAAGGGCGACAATCACGTTTTGGGGAGTGTCGCTGGCGGCACAACTACTCGCTACGTCTATGTCCTCTTCTTCCAGGCGCCGGCGCACGTTGAAGGCCCTCCGGTGATCGGCACTGCTTCCCGTCTGCACTGCAACGAGCGGGACGACTATACCGACATGCACTATGTCGACTAGTGCATCCGGCTCTGCCGTTGGGTATGTCTCTGTTCTTCGCTATCTAGTAAGGTCCTGTATCAATAACTTGCTGGTTAGTATCATATACATGGTATTCATGCTTAGTTCACACAAGCACATATATGATGCCACAAACCTTTTGGTTATCGTTATTTTCTGGATTAAATTGCTATTGAAAATGCCTAAATATCTAACAGGCGATGCATAAAAATAAATGGAGGATAAATACATTACATGCATGGCAATTGATCCTACATTTCTCCTTGCAAAAAGTTGTCTCTTCATAGAGCTGGTATGGATATTTTTCAAAAATTAATACAACTCAAATTACCCTAATAGCACCTTCATAAAACCAAATTAAATGGCGCGAACAGAGAAATTAAGGAACAAATTTCTCGTAGATCATGTCGTAGCCGTAGTGGATTAGCAACACCGGTTGTTTGTGTGCCCTCTTTAATAGGTTATGAATGCATGACTTCAAACACTATATTTACATGATTAACTTAAAGACAAAAAAGCAAAATAATAAATTAGAAATATGGTTGTATATGCCTTAAATTGCTACTTTTTCGCTCTTACATTAGTATAGTTCTATATCCATGTCTTTGAACAATAAAGCCACATTTTAGTTCAACTTACGTTGAACTCAGATGAACTAATCACATGTTTAAAGTATCTTATACAAAGGAAATAAATATATAAATAAGATCATGCTAAACAATAGTATTTGGTGTATGAGTGGCCACCTTTGCCAAGCCTCTATCTCATGCCACGGAAACCCAACCCGGGTTTGGTTCAAAATTGAAAGTCTCGATACTTGTGTGAAACATGTCTCTTTTAAATTGGAGTTTCGTCTGAATTTGAATGGAGATTCCCAACTTATTGTTAGATTTTCTTTATAGGACTGAACTGGAAATGTATCACCTTTTTCACCAGAAACAGCCAGGGCGAATACACTCAGTTATTAATCATAAATAATTCTCTAAACCAACAAGCTCTCGTAGCTCGGTTAGAGCACCTGTTTAGGAAGAGGTTTTGATTTCAACTCTCAACGAGAGCACATTTTTCAGCTTTTTTGCACTTTTAGCTATTTGTCAATTTTTCTTTTGCACTTTTAGCTGTTTGAGCTTTTTTGCACTTTTAGCTATTTGATAAATTTTTTTGCACTTTTAGCTGTTTGTTAATTTTTTCCCTCTTTAGTGTTTGGAAGGCAATAATTCCTGTTCTTCTAGGTCAAATGTGTTGAGAGCACTTTATCAATAAAATATGTGTTGAGAGCACATTTTTTTCATTTTTAGTTGTTTGTTAATTTTCTTTCCGCTTTTTTGCACTTTTAGCTGTTTGCTAATTTTTTCCCTCTTTAGTGTTTGGAAGGCAATATACTTCCTGTTCTTCTAGGTCAAATGTGTTGAGAGCACTTTATCGGAAAAAAAATGTGTTGAGAGCACATTTTTTTCATTTTTAGTTGTTTGTTAATTGTCCCCATCTTTAGCGTTTGGAAGACAATACTTCCTGTTCTTCTAGGTCAATGTGTAACGCATCATCTTGTTTCACGTGTTTATTAATTTTTTTCCCTCTATAGTGTTTGGAAGACAATGCATCCTGTTCTTTTTTGTTCAATGTGTGTAATGCATCATCTTGGAGGCATCATGCGCTGGCGTTCCCTCTTTAGTGTTTGCAAGACAAAATAACGTCCTGTTCTTCTTGGTCACCAGTTTGCAATGCACCATCTTGGAGGCAGCCATGCTGGCGTTAGATATTTCTGAGGACTGGATGCTTTTGATTCTATATAGAATCATAGTGGTTGGCCATTTTTTATTTTATATATACTTGTGCTGTACTGATCCACCCATCGTCTCTATATATTGGCATCATTCAATAGCCAGCAACCTACAATAGTCAACACATGAATTTTGTAGGACACTTTTTTTCTCTACAACATATGTGTGTCACTAAAAAACACTCCCTCTGTCTAAAAAAACTTAATGTTTTATTTTGTCCTAAGTCAAACTATCTAAAGTTTGATCAAATTTATATACTAGAATACTAATTCTTACAATATCAAATAAGTATAATTAGATTCGTCGTACAACATATTTTCTAAATGTTATCAAAATTCTCTGTAGATTTTGTCAAAGTTAAAATAGTTTGATTTAGCATAAAACTAAAACATCAAGTTTTTTTTTTGAACGGAGGGAATATTATCTAATCAGTGGGAAAGACAATTTGAAATAATTTAAGTCTACTCTTGCATCATCTCCCTCCTTCATTGTTGCTTGCATAATCGCATCAGTAGTTAGTAGCCTTGGTATGTTTACTACGAGTTGTTTGTCAACACTTTTTGAGTAGATTCTCAGTGAAAATTACTCCTCAGTCAAACAATAAAATCTCGTATCGATTCTGATGAGGAGCGGATAAGAATCACTTTTCCATTTATACTAGGAGCTAAAAGAAATCACTCCTTGCTGCCCCATGTTCAATCCCCACTACAATAGCTCCGGAATCAATTCTCACATGCTCCCTCCCTGCCCCCTCATCAGAATCAACTAGAATCACTCTGTTGGAAAATCAAGACACTAGAGCTAAGAATCACGGAGTGGAGCTCTACCGGACATATGCCCTAGCCTTGCTTTTACCTAGTTCATTAGGATTGGGTTCTTGTTTATCTCGAAATTGAATTTTATAGAGTAAATTGATCTAGCTTTTACTAAAGAGGCTTTTACCTGTGTGCCATTATAAATGTTGGTAATTACCCACAAGCCATTAAAAAGTTGAGTTCTCATAGGTGCCACTGCTCTGAACTCTTTTGTCCTACACGCCACTTCCATCAGATTTAGCTCTAACGACGTCAAACTGCGGGCATAAAAAGTCAAAAATACCCTTAGGTTTAAATATGTAATTAATTTTTTTAAGTATCTTAACAATCTCAAATGAAAAAACTCAAAACTAGAAAGTATTTATATAAAAATTATCTTCATTTGATTCCGTACAAAAAATATGATTTTTCTAAGACATATTAATCATATCAAATCAATTTTTTTTACAAAATTAAATAAAGATAATTTTTATACAAAAATTGTAGATATTGTCGAGATCTACAACTTTCTAGTTTTGAGTTTTTTTCATTTGAGGTCATTAAGATGCTAAAAAAATTAATTATATATTCAGACCTGAGAGTATTTTCGACTTTTCACACCTATGATTTGATACCATTAGGACTAAATCTAACGGAAGTGGCATGAAAGGCCAAAGAGTTCATAGCAGTGGCACCGGTGAGAATTTAACTTTTTTAGTAGCTTGTGTATAATTACCGACTTTTATAATGACACATGGTAAAAGCCTCTTTACTAAAAGCTTAAACATGTTTTTCTACAAACCTTCTTACAAGCTTAGAACACGGCACAAGTCCACGGTAGGAAGGCATATCAACTCACTCCACTCATACTGTCATATACTAGTGAGAACTACAAACTATAACAACTGAAGCAACAAACTAGGCTAAGCATGCACAAAACAAAGCAATCAGCTAACCCAAGCTAGCTAAACATGCTCACGCGAATAAATGATCACCAATTTGCAAGACCGTCTTCAACTTCTTCAGTAGCTCCTCCACATAAATTGCCTTCTCCTTCCTTGCCATCTTCCTGCAGTATTGTAAGATTACAAAAATTTTATATATATACTTTGAAGATTTGACTAGCATATTAGAGAAAACCCAATAGTTTCTAGTTTTTCGTAACCCACAACCCACTCCACCTGAGACAAACAACCATCTCCACCAATTAGTCTTGTCTCCAGCTTCCCTGAGCACCTCTATATACCTAATACTCAATCCATCCCAAATTATAAGACGTTTGACTTTTTTAACGCCAAATTTGACAACTCGTCTTATTAAAAAATTTATGTAAAATATCACTTCTTTCGTCGTGGTTTGGTTTATTAATAAAAATTCTTCAAGAATGACTTAAATTTGACTATATTTGCACAATTTTTTTAATAAGACGAGTGGTCAAAATTAGGGCCAAAAAAGTCAAACGTCTTACAATTTGGGATGGAGGGAGTAATAAAGAGGCAAAATTTCTGCCATAATTTTTTTTGTCCAGCTCTGATCTCTATTTGGATTATGATTTTTTTGTCTGGTAATCATCTTTTCAAAGTCTCGCTCAGTTTGGATCTTATCTCTATCTATCTATATCTATACCTAAAACATATCTCCGAACCGTGCCCCACGTGGTAAAAAAAATCAAATCGGAAAAAGGATGGTGCTGAGCCTGGCTACTACTTTGCACGACCAACAGGCAATTGGGCATGTAGCAGCTATAAAAAAAGACCGAAAATCAAGGAGCGGGCCAGAAATTGAAAACCGTGCGTAAAGAAGAAAAAATCTTTTTACAGAAAACTAAAACTCTAATTAAAATCGTTCCTTTAAATAACTAATATATGAAAATTCAGAAAAGCAAAAAAAATCTACACATAAAATTCACACAAACTAAACTGAAGGCCCGCTGATACTAACAATTAATTGTTACCTAGCTAAAAATTAGCAAAATACCATAACCAGTATGTCAAGGCAGCCGAAGCCAAGAGGATGCACGCAAGGCCAGCCATGCTTGTTCGCCCCCTAGCACTCACGCTAGGCGGCGACATCAATGCTAGGCAGATCAAGTAATGCCGGCATCGGTGCCGGCGCAAATAACCATTGTGTACGGAGGCCATGCAACAACGTCCTGAGTCAGACAAGACGACTAGTGAGTTATTATTTTTTTCCGTTACAACACACGCGCATGATTCTATCTTTAATAATTCTCTGTTCCTTGGTTTGTGTCCCTACCTCCAACGTGATGGACTCTCATACTAATCCAATAGGAGAAATACAATACATCGACTTAATAAATAAATTGAATACAAATTGGGTCAAATTGAACACTAATTATTAAACCATATAAGCAAGGCACCATATAAGTGCAGGCAAAGCGGCACGGGAAGATGTTGAGGCTAGAACGACGATGGCGCGAGGTGCGGAGACGATGGCGAGGTCGGGCAAGGAGGGGCAACCTAATGAGACGACAACGTGAACGAGACCGAGGCAAGAGGCAAGGTCATGGAGAAAGGAGACGGCGACGAGGGCGAGGCTGCCAAGTCGTTGGGGGTGTGTGGCTGCCAGGGCTCCGTCACATGGACTTGCCAGGCTGCGGGGACGCTGTCTCGTGGAGCTGCCAGGGCGTGGTCGCGTCGGGGCTCCGTGTGGTCGATGGGGTGCTGTGACCGTCAGCCCGTCAGTGCTCCATGGTCACCTTGGCAAGGCTTCAGGCGGACGAAGTGCCTTGGAGGACTCGGTGCGAGTGGATGAGGCCTCTCGTGCCTCCGAGTACGAGCTAGGAGATAAGGATGAGAAAGAAGAGAAAAAAAATATAAAGAAAGAAGAGAAAAAAAAGAAAGAAGAGAAAAAATAGAGTATGTCGGTGCGGGACCCACGATATACCCCGCAAGGAAGGAAGAAGATCTAGTCTAACTAGGATTCTTCCCATGTAATCTTAGTAGTAGTATTATTTTGTAATCCTACTAGGAACTCTCATTGTAAACCGACTAGGATTCTGGCCTCCTGACTATATAAAGGAGGACAGGGTTCCTAGAGACGGGGCAGACGACTTTAGATGACTTTTACAACACTTGACAATCAATCCAACGCAAGGCTAACGCCGACTAGACGTAGGGCTATTACTCGATCAACGATCGAGGGCTCGAACCAAGATAAATCGACTGTCTCTTACGTTAACCGTCGAGTTCCGCATACGCTGAAGCCCGAACAAACTGCCCCGGGTACCCTCGTGGCAGGCTATCGGTGGTCAAACATCGACAGCTGGCGCGCTAGGTAGGGGCTTTCGGCGAATTTGCATCCGAGAGCTCGATGGACCTCGACAGCATGATCTTCTCGACGGGATCAAATTTCATCTTTGGCTCATGGATCTGCGAGGCGGACGACAATGGCAAGCTCCAAAGTCGTCTCCTCAAAGATTCGAATCACCATGAAGACCATTCTAATTCGGTAGGTCAACTCGCTGAAAGATTCGCGCAGCTCGCGATGTCCGATTCGATTCAGATTTCGCAACTTTGCGCATCCGACTCAAACTCAGGTTCCGCATCTGAAATGGAGTCTTACCCGAGTTCTTCCGGGAAATCGAGTTCTTTTTTGATGGGGCTTAAGAACGCAGCCTTGGCCTATCAAGAATACAACTCGGAGAACACTCAGAATCTTTTCAAGAAGTCGGGTCCTTTTCCGTTCGGACTCCACAACATGGCAACATCTTATCAGACACGGCCCGAAGGATTCCTCGATCCGGTGCTCAGAATGCCACTGAAAGGAGCTCAGGAAGGTCTGGTACTGACTATAACATCTCAAGACTGCATCGTCCACTGGCCAGGTTCTGTTCCTGAGGATAGCGGTACCCGACTAGTTGACACGACGACGACAGCAATTCTACCCTACCAAGAAGGAGACTCGATCTGCGACCTCGAAACCTCTACTAAAGTTATCAACTACTCCGACAGTGTGGAAACCGACGCCGATAGCAGAACAATTCACGCACGAGAAGTATTCATGGTTCGCCGTCCTCGATCACCATTGGTCCCCCTAGAAGCACCCGACGTCAGGTCATCGGACGAATCTGAGTCCAACATATCACCCTTTTCCTAGGGGCATGATGGTGAGACCGAGAATCAGAAGCAAGTCAAAGAAAGAAAAAACAAGTTGAAACAAGGACACCAACACCGTGCTAGGCAGCGCAAGGAAGCTTGGATCAGATATGAGTCAGATATAGCCGAGTACAATAGAAGAAAATCAGAACGAGAAGTCGAAGAAAGACACACGGCGAATACACCCTATGATAAGATACGAGAAGCACTAGAAGAACTCAGAGCGACCTCACATCCCAGTGAAAAACAAGATCAGCTCTGGGACTTTCTCCGGTCAACAGTCCTAAGGACACACGACGGAAGAACACGCTCAAGACTACCTACCATATCAACATCTCCTGAGCAGGGAGATCAAAATCAAAGGAAGTCCACTTTCAAGAGACTTGGACCAAGTGGAAGTCACAATAGAGAAAGTAGAAGGGACCATAGTCGAAACGACCGAGTTGAACAACCAAGAAAGACCAGAAGTAAAGCACCTGCTCAGATAGCCACGCAGAACTACTCCCACCAAAACAACAGTTGGCAAGAAGGGGGTGCAGAATCAGAATACACAGAAGCCAGAACACACGACAGATTCCCCTATTTTGCAAACAGACTTGCTTCAATATGACTACCTCACAAGTTCAAGCCGTCCAACCACTCCAAATATGATGACAAGACCAAACCAAGGCAGTGGCTCAGGATTTACTTGCAATCAATTGAACTGGCCGGAGGGGACGATGATATCAAGACCTTGTTCTTTCCCATGGCCCTAGAAACCATGCCCCTTCAATGGTTCGACAAATTGAATCCAGGATCAATCAGAAATTGGGAGGACTTGCAAAGAGCTTTCTACGAAAATTTTGTGGGTATCATTACACACCCAATCACCCACGCAGAGTTAAAAGGACTCAAGCAAAAAGGAGGTGAAAGTCTCAGAAATTACTATCGACGATTTGGTGAACTACGAGCTCAAGTACATGACATCACCGAACGAGAAGTAATCGAAGCTTTCTCTCACGGAATCATGGCTAGGTGGCAATTTCAAGACTTATGTAAAGAAAACCCGAGAAATAATGAAGAATTCAGACGAACAGTAGAAAAGATGATTACTGCGGAGGAGAAGACACGAGAAAGGTTCCCGGATAGAAACAACCGAGACAACCCGAACAAGCAAAATCATCGAAACAACAGACATCAGGAGAGGAAACGTGGACCAGACAACACAGTAGCGGTGGCTGACAAATCAAAGAAGTTTTCAAAACCCAGAAGGTATGACGACATTGAAAACATGCATTGCATCTTGCACCCCGATGGAAAGCACACCATCGGAAATTGCTACACCTTCAATGAACGATACACAAGGAAAGACAGTAAGGGGAACACTAAAGAAGACAATCAGAAAGAAGAAGAAGACAACCCCGAAGACAAAGGTTTCCAAAAATCCAGGGGGACAGTAGCAGTGATCTTCGCCGGGGCCCTAGATTCCAGAAGCAAACATAAAGAAAAGCTAGCTCTACGAACCATCATGGCAGCAGAGCCGGCTACTCCAAGATATCTCAATTAGTCACAGTATTCAATCCAATTTTCAAGAGAAGACCAATGGACTAGCGTAGGAAACACAGGCCATTACCCACTGGTTCTAGATCGTACTATTGCTGGTATGACTGTCACAAAAGTACTAATCGACGGGGGAGCCGGACTCAACATCATTTTTTTCAGAAACTCTAAGGAAGATGGGACTACAACTCACCGGGATGATTACACCAATAAGTACCCCTTTTATGGCATAGTACCCGGCAAGGCAGCCATGCCACTTGGACAAATTACTCTACCGGTTACTTTTGGAACTCCCTCAAACTACTGTACAAAGTTCATCAAGTTTGAAGTTACAGACTTCGATTCATCATATCACGCAATCCATGGCGATACCGCATTATCCGTACCTGTTGCTTAAGATGCCAGGGCCTAACGGTATCCTTTCTCTTCAAAGTAATTTGAAGCGTGCTTTTGACTGCGATGTTCAGGCAATCCAAATTGCAGCAAAAGCACAAGCCGCTGATGGTAGAAAAGAAATAGCCACTATTGCAGCAGAAATGAGCCCAGAAGAGCTAGAGATACCAGCTAAAAACCCAGCATCCTCGCACCACCAAAAGAACCTGACGTCAAGCAAATCAACCTGGGCACCGGTGATCCCTCCAAAACGTCAACCATCAGCGCTCACCTCTCGGCAAAATAGGAACTCGCGCTCACCAACTTTCTTCGGGACAGCAAAGATATCTTCGCTTGGAAGCCGGCCGACATGCCAGGTGTCCCAAGAGAGTTGGCTGAGCACAGAATTGATATCAATGAAGGCTCCAAGCCTGTGAAGCAACGCCTATGACGATTCTCACCAGACAAGAAGGCAGCAATTAAAAAAGAAATCACAAAGCTAATGGCAGCCGGATTCATCAGAGAAATCCTTCATCTAGATTGGCTAGCAAACCCAGTTCTAGTGCAGAAAAAGAATACGGACGAGTGGCGTATGTGTGTCGACTACACAGATCTCAATAAATACTATCCAAAAGATCCGTTTGGGCTACCACGCATTGATTAGATAGTTGATTCAACAGCAGAATCTGCCCTATTATCCTTTCTTGATTGCTATTCAGGATATCACCAGATCGCATTAAAGGAACAAGACCAGAGCAAGACATCTTTCATCACTCCGTTCGGTGCCTACTGTTACAAGACCATGTCGTTTGGACTCAAGAATGCTGGTGCCACTTACCAAAGAGCTATCCAAATGTGCCTCGGTGATCAGATCGGTGAAAACATAGAGTCATACATGGATGACGTGGTAGTAAAAACAAAGAACCCGGACACACTTATTGAAGACTTAAAGCAAACCTTCGAAAACCTAAAAAGGTGGAGGTGGAAATGGAACCCAAACAAGTGTGTATTCGGAGTACCTTCAGGACATCTACTCGGATTCTTGGTCAATCATCGTGGAATCGAAGCCAGCGCCAAGCAAATTCGAGCCATAACAGAGATGGACCCTCCTAGAAGTGTCAAAGATGTGCAGAAACTAATAGGGTGCATGGCGGCCCTCAATCGCTTCATATCAAGACTCAGCGAAAAAGGGTTACCTTTCTTCAAACTACTAAATAAGACAGACAAGTTCGAGTGGACAGAAGAAGCCAATGAAGCTTTCAAGAGACTTAAGGCATACCTCACCTCCTCACCAGTTCTCACACCTCCAAGGAAAGACGAAGACATGATGCTATACATTGCGGCAACTTCTACTGTGATCATCACGGCGATAGTCGTAGAAAGAAAAGAAGAAGGGCGCGTATATAAGGTACAACGCCCCGTATACTACATCAGCGAAGTACTGTCAGAATCAAAGATCCAGTACCCGCATGTGCAAAAACTACTCTACGATCTCCTGATCACTTCACGCAAGCTTCGCCACTATTTTGAAAGCCACAAGATTACCGTGGTGACAGATTTCCCACTCAAAGACATCCTACACAACAGAGACGCAACATGGCACATATCTAAGTGGGCAGTTGAACTTGGTGCTCTCAATATCGATTTCACCCCATGGAAGGCAATCAAATCTCAAGCCCTTGCCAATTTTGTTGCCGAGTGGACAGAAATTCAACAACCTATGTCGAATACCATCCTTGATCATTGGAAGATGTACTTTGATGGATCACTCAAGCTAGGTGGAGCCGGTGCAGGCATTCTCCTAATTTCTCTAGACAGAAAACAACTCAAGTATGTCCTTTAGATATTATGGCAAGCTACCAACAATGAAGCAGAATACGAAGCTCTCATCCACGGACTCCGAGTGGCAATTACCCTCGGAATCAAGCGATTACTCGTATATGGTGATTCGGCAGTAGTCATCAACCAAGTCAACAAAGATTGGGACTACACCAAAGAAAACATGGGTGCTTACTGCGCTGAAATACGAAAACTCGAAAAACATTTCCAAGGATTAGAAATTCTACATGTCCTACACGATTCCAACATTGCAGCAGATGTCCTCGCCAAGCTCGGATCAGACAGGGCAAAGGTCCCACCTGGCGTATTCATAGAGGAGTTATAAGCTCCTTCTATTAAACAACCTGGTGAGATAACCCCAGAACTCCAAAACAAAGGCAACCAGATCTTGGTAATCAACACCTCATGGACACAGGCTTTCATTGATTATATCAAAGAAAATAAGTTGCCAGCAGATAAAGAGGAAGCTACCCGAGTTGTTCGCAGAAGCAAGAACTATGTCCTAGTAGGGGACAAGCTCTACAGAAGAGCCGCATCATCAAGAGTACTCCTAAAATGCGTCTCATTTGAAGAGGGCAAAGAAATCCTAGGCGAAATACACTCAGGTTGCTGTGGAAATCATGCCGCTTCAAGAACACTAGTAGGCAAGGCGTTCTGCACCGGATTCTACTGGCCAACCGCTTTAAAAGACGCAGAAGAACTAGTCAGAAAATGCAAAGGTTGTCAAATGTTCGCAAGACAAGCTCATGTGCCAGCTCACAATCTCATCTGCATCCCACCGGCTTGGCCTTTCTCCTATTGGGGGGCTAGATCAAGTAGGACCTCTCAAGAAAGCAAAAGGCGGTTTCGAGTACATCTTTGTAGCAATTGACAAGTTCACCAAGTGGATTGAATATAAACCACTCACAAAATACAGCGCAGCAAAAGCAGTCGAGTTCATCCAAGACATTATGCACCGCTTCGGCATGCCTAATAGAATCATCACAGATTTGGGTTCTCCCTTCACAGCTACAGAATTCAAAAGTTAGGCACAGGATTGTAGCTTCGGCATAGATTACGCATCAGTCGCACATCCAGAAGCCAACTGACAGGTAGAAAGGGCTAATGGACTCATACTAGCCGGATTAAAACCAAGATTGTATGAAGAACTAGTGGACTATGGATCAAAATGGATTGAAGAATTACCCAAGGTCGTATGGGGGCTACGAACTCAAATAAACAGAGCCACCGGATACTCGCCTTTCTTCCTAGTTTACGGATTAGAAGTCGTACTACCTGCCGACTTGATCTGGACGTCACCAAGGATAGAACAATATGACGAATGAGAAGCAGAACACACCCGAAGATTAGAACTCGATAGTACAGAAGAAGTCAGAGTAAACGCTACCCTTCAATCAGCAAGATACCTCCAAGGATTAAGACGCCACTACAACAAGAATACCCAGCCTCGGTCACTACAAGTCAAAGATTTAGTACTAAGAAGAATACAAAAAACTGACGGACGCCATAAACTACTCAGTCCATGGGAAGGTCCTTTCATTATCGCCAAAGTCACCAGACCAGGCACGTACAAGTTGATAACTGAAGATGGAAAAGAAGTCAACAATACATGGCACATCAGCCAACTAAGAAGATTCTACGCATGAAAACAACTCAAGGGAGAATATATATACAAGCCACAAGAGATCAATGTTCAAGATCAATAAAGATGGTGTTCCTCGACAACATGTGTATTATTATGGCTTATCAATGCTCATGATCAATAAAGATGGTTTTTCGACAACATATGTCCTATTATGGCTTCCCCGAGTTGTTTCCAATGAGCATACCGGCCGAGAGCAAAAGAGCTAAAAAGATGCTTGAGCCCGCCGATGAGGGTAGCTAACAAGCTAACACCCGAACAAAAAAGCAAAATGGCTGAAAATATTCCTGAGCATACTGGCCGAGAGCAAAAGAGCTGAAAAGATGCTTGAGCCCGCCGATGAGGGTAGCTAACAAGCTAACACCCGAACAAAAAAGCAAAATGGCTGAAAATACGCCTGAGCATACCGGCCGAGAGTAAAAGAGCTGAAAAGATGCTTGAGCCCGCCGATGAGGGTAGCTAATAAGCTAACACTCGAACAAAAAAGCAAAATGGCTGAAAATACGCCTGAGCATACCGACTGAGAGCAAAAGAGCTGAAAAGATGCTTGAGCCCACCGATGAGGGTAGCTAACAAGCTAACACCCCAACCAAAAAGCAAAATGGCTAAAAATACGCCTGAGCATACCGGTCGAGAGCAAAAGAGCTAAAAAGATGCTTGAGCCCGCCGATGAGGGTAGCTAATAAGCTAACACCCAAACCAAAAAGCAAAATGGCTAAAAATACGCCTGAGCATACTGGTCGAGAGCAAAAGAGCTGAAAAGATGCTTGAGCCCGCCGATGAGGGTAGCTAACAAGCTAACACCCGAACCAAAAAGCAAAATAGCTGAAAATATGCCTGAGCATACCGGCCGAGAGCAAAAGAGCTGAAAAGATGCTTGAGCCCGCCTATGAGGGTAGCTAATAAGCTAACACCCGAACCAAAAAAGCAAAACGACTGAAACTAAGCCTGAGCATAAATCAGAACAATTTCAAGACAAGACCCTCCAGCTCCTTGTGCCAAAAAGCAAGAGGCTCGGGGGCTACACTCAGATGGATGTACTTATTCTTCAAAAAGCACAAACCACTCGAAGACCCCAAGAAGCGCTACACGGTTTCGCTCAGCAAGCACTCAGACGACGCTTGTACCTCTCAGCAGGACCTGAAGGAACAAGACGAGGCTTCTAGAACTCAAAGTGCTCGGGGGCTTATCGATCCTAAGAAGTTTTTGCAACCAGGGAAAGAGATAGATGCTAAACACATCTCAAGTTAAGCGAAAAAGCTGAAAAAAAGAAGCTGAAGATACTTGAGATCGCTGGTCCTAAGTCCTTTCAGTACTAACAAGAGCACAAAGTTTGTCAAGACAACGTTCTATACCGAGTTGTTTACACGGCACAGACGAAAGCCAGACAAGCACTCGATGGATCAAGAAAGTTCGTCAAGACAACGATCTATACCGAGTTGTTTACACAACGCGAACGAAAGCCAGACAAGCACTCGATGGATCAAGAAAGTTTGTCAAGACAAGCACTCAACATCTTCATACATCGAGAGATTTGCACAACGCAGAACAAACAACTACTCGATCACTTGGACAACTCATTTAAAGAATAAGCAAGGCGAAGACATCCAGGCAAAGAAGACATGAACAAAATTAAAGAATCTTCATTCAAAAGAAAGAAAGTATAATATCTCATTACAGAAGCTGGAGTACAGAGGTCAATAACATCAAGCATTGTCATTAGGAGAAGAAACATCAATATTAAGATTGTCCACAATCCTACTGGCAAAATCTTCGACCTCAGGCTCCACCTTTTCAACAGCATCCAGATAATCTTGACTCTAGGCTTCCTCTGCAACCTTGGACAAAGGAAACTCCGGAGCAAGAACCCAGACCTGGGCAAGAACATTTCTGGTACACAAGCGGGCGCACCTCTTCACGAACTCCTAGAAACGAGTCGGAACTTGGGGAATAAATTGAGCCCAAGGTTGACCATCATTTGCTGGAGTCCGGAGAAGGTCGGCTACTGACTGAAAAGATTTCCACAGGGCATTCCAATTCTCAGTAGCCGTCGCCAACTTGCCAGTCAAGACTTTGACAGTTTTTTGGGCCTGCACAAGATCCCTGTCAGCTCCACGCCTAATCACTTAGCAAGTGCGAGTTCTTCAGCTCGAGTAATTACCTCCTCAGCCCTATTATGGTTAGTGCGAACAAGTGTCTTCATCTCCTCGATACCCTCCGAGAGCTTCTGCTTTTCAACTCGGAGAGCTAGACCAGGCAACAAAAACAAGTCAGCAGAAAGGGAAATTTGAATACGAAAGGAAACGAAAAAGAACCCGCAATACCATTGCACTCTTTTTTCATGGCCTCCACATTCTTCAAGGCCTCCTAGGCAGCTGCATCCCTCTGCTTTTATGCCTCAACCACCCTGGCACGGAGAGCCTTCTCCTCCTTCTGATGCGTCTGACGCTCGGTCTCCAACTCGGCCCGATAGAGGTCAAGCTCTGCCTTTAGGGTACTCACCTCAGAAGACAACTTTTTCTCGGTTTTAGACAAGAAAAAGAAGCCGGTATGATCACGAGAAAAAGACTGAGCAAAAAGAGAGAGAGAAAAACAAGACATAAGAACAAAGCAAAGATGAACACCCAAAGAAAGAACTTTAGAAAAACTTACCTGGAGCTTTTCCCCAAAAGAAGTCGAAAGGGTCCCCCAGGCGGCAGTCAGCTCTGACAGACGATGAGTGGCATCAAACTGCTACAACACATCATCATCCAAGCGCCGAGAACCGGCACCAAGAGGAGCAGAAGGAGAAGCCGCCCGATGCGAAGAAGGCAAGGCCAAGGCCATATCCTGGGAAGCCCTAGCTACCTCCTCAAAAGAACCCACCGCCATGGCCACGGTCACTTCCAGAGCCACCAAGTCAGCAGCAGCGGGTTCATCAGGGAACCCTATCCCCCTCACAGCCACCTCGCCGACCGCACATGCCAAGTCCCCGGACTCAGCACACAGAGGCGCGTTAGGGGACTGACAAGAAGTCGGCGGAGGGTTAAGGGAAGGCGAGGGCCTGCAAGATAATAAGGAAGCTCAGCGATAAGAATATGAGTCAGGAAGAAGGAAAACAGAAGCAAAATAACGAGGAATCACTCACTCAGCTATCTTCTTCTTTATGAAACCAAAAGAAGACCTTGCAGGAGGAACTATGGCAGCAAAAACATCGCCGCCACCCTACAACAGGAGCGGCGCGGCCGGTACTGGAGCCCTAGAAGAACTCAAACCCGACGACCGCTTACTACAAGAGAACAAGACCAAAGTCAAAACAAAAAGAGGGGTTCAACAACAGGAAAACAAGAAAACAACTCACCGACGAGTAACAAGGGCGGCATCATCATCCTCTTCTTCCTCACTCTCGACCAAGGCCACCATAGCACCAGCTGAAAAAGTACAAAAGTACTCGGTCAAAGACAAAAACAAACAACAAAAGGACAGAGCGTATTAATATGCTCACCTAAGAGCATGCTAGCTACAACTTGAGTACCTGGAAGAGTACTCGATGGGCGAGACTTCTTGGCAGCAGACAAACCAGAAGAAGAACCTTCAGCTCGCCCCCTCTTTCTGACACTACAAGGGCCTCGAGGAACTGGACGAGGAACATACTCCACATATACATCAGAAACCGCGGAAGAAACACCAGGAAACATTGTGGTAGTTTGAAACTTATTGGTTAAAGAAGCCCCAGCAAGACTATCCCCAGTCCCCACAATGGCAGGGCAGTCACCAAGGGGGATCGGATCAACAAAGTTATGCCCCAATTCCTATAAAAAGAGTAAAACAACCAGACAAGAAAGGTTAAGCAAAAAAAAGTGGAGACAACAAAGAAAATACAAAAAGCACCTGCATAAGAAAAAAACAACTTGCAGCAGGAGGTGGGTTGTTAGCACTATATTCAAGGATAGCAAGCGGGACGACGGTTACTCCTTTCAGCATCTTCTAAAGACGCTCGAGCACCTCCTCATTAGTCAACTCAAGGGTAGGGACCATATGAGAAGGGTCCTCCGCCCCAGAGTACTTGAACCCAAAATGCTCCCGCTCCTTCAGAGGCTGAACTCAGCGGCGAAGAAAACTAGAAATAATTCCAAAGTTGGTCAAGCCTTGCTGTTTTAGAGTACAAATCCTCTCAAGAAATGGCTTTATCACTTGGGCCTCAGCCGTCGCCACAGGATTCTTATCCCATCGGTATTAACCAAGGGACCAGATCTAGAATGAACAGCAAGAGGAGGAATCAAATTGGCGGCGTAAAACCAGTTGGCACGCCAATCCCTCACAGAATCAACCAAGTCATAGTCAAAGAATTTGCTCTTGAGACCCTGGTGAAACTGAATCCCGCAGCCACCAAGAACGCTGGTGTCATTGCGGCGGGGTTGGGGCTTCAGACGAAAAAAGTAACGAAAGAGAGAAAGAGAAGGAGGAATTCCAAGGAAAGTTTCACAAAGATGAACAAAGACAGAAAGATGAAGGACAGCATTCGAAGCAAGATGATTCAGGCTAATCCCAAAATAGCTGAGAAACCGATGAAGAAAAGCAAAAGCCGGGAGGCAGAGTTTGGCACGGATAAAGGAGACGAAAAGAATAATCTCACCAGGACCTGGAGTAGGCACCCGATGCTCGCCTGGAGCTCTCCAATCAACAATATCCTTGCTCTGGATCAGGCCGTCACTGACGAGCTCGCGCAGCTGATCCTCAGTTGTAGTCGAAGCCGGCCAGATCCTCTGAGCGGCCCTCATGGCCATGAACTCTTGATTCTCGATCACGGAAAGCGAGGCCTCCTCGTCCACAAAGGCTGCCTAGGACTTGCTAGCTGACTTCTTCCTACCCATATACTGGTGGAAGCAATAAAAGCACTAAGGGAAGGTGATGCTCAGGCGGCGGCGCTCAAATGACTGTGACAATGGTGACAGCGGAGTTATGAAGACTAGGGTTTCAAGGCAAAAGCAAGGCAGTAAAGAAAAAGAAGAACAAAGGCCTTTAAATAGATTTTACAACAGTAAAATGCGGCCCACCGGGCCCGTTTTAACACGGCATGAGAACGCAATGGTCCATTTACTGACACAGCTAAAATGACGGACGACACAAATCCACACAATGGTACAGTTCAATGGGCAGATTTTAGACTTATCCATCCAGCACCACGGCGGAGTTATCATATTGCTACAAAAAGAACTCATCAACTATGAAGCAACAAAGGGTCACCTCACAAGGAACATAAGAACCCGGTTTCTTATAGAAAGAACTCGGGGATCTCATAAACAACCAGGACTTCAGCAGAAACAGGAATGACAACTCAGAAGACAAGATTCTTTCCATTACAGATGGATTCAAAAAATAGAAGATTACACATCTTACAAGACCCAACAAACTCGGTACTACAACAAGCAAGGTAGCAAAGAGGAACCCGGACACAGCTAGGCTCTGGAACGACTACGTGTTCCACATTGCTACTTGGTAGAACAAACCGCAATCGGCGACATTGTTTTCTTCAAAGGACGGACGTAGTGCATCCAAGGCGAAAATCAGCAGCACGGCGGGACAACATAGACCAGGGGAAGCCGGCAGGTATCTGTCTACCCAAGTCCGATGTGATGCTGGATATGGTGTTGATCTGCACCGGACAGTCTCAGGGCAGACGACGAGGATCAACCCAGAACTGCTGGATGAAGGAACGTACCCCACATCATAAGACTTCCTCCAATTACTGCCACGTACTTCCCGGTACAATGCTGCTGCTGGATTAGTCTACCTCTAATCCCTATCACAAGACTCCCTCCAGCTATGACAAGATATACAAGAACTACAAAATATGCCCGGGGGCTGCTCTACTTCACAAACTATCATATTCATGACTACGAAGATTTCAGACCAAGCAACAAAATGCTCGATGAATCAAAACATCACACCAGGAGGGTATTTATAGACCAAAGAAGCGATGCACATGGACCGGGAACATCAATGGAACAAACCTAACAAAGGACACAGTGAAAAGATAGAATTCAATGAAAGAAGACTCAGGCGTGAAGGAGCAGTACTCAAGAACGAGCATATTTGGAAGAACATACCAACACTGTACAACTCATGGCCAAACAGCATTTACTCTCAACTACCACCATACAACTACACCTGACAATAGCAGACTACCAGAGAACATGCCAAGATCCTGTATTCGACTTCTTTTCGAATAAAAGAACTCAGGTATAAGCTCGGGGGCTGCAACAGGAGAGGCTTTCAGTTCTTTGAACAACTTAGATTCAAGACCCTCCAACTTTTTGTTCCAAATAACAAGAGGCTCGCGGGCTACACTCAGTGAGTGCACTTTTTCTTCAAAAAAGCGCACATCACTCAGAAGACTTCTTCAAGACAGCAGTTTTCAAACAACATAAGATTCAAGACCCTCCAACTTTTTGTTCCAAATAGCAAGAGGCTCGGGGGCTACACTCAGTGAGTGCACTTTTTTCTCCGAAAAAACGCACGTCACCAAGAAGACTTCTTTAAGACAGACCACTTCAAGACCTCAAGACAAAAAGAACTCGGACCTAACTATATACGAGCTCTTTTTGATAAAGAACCCGGGTATAAGCTCAGGAGCCCTTCGACGAAGAATCAAGAGAAGACCCTCCAGCTCCTTGTGCCAAAAAGCAAGAGACTCGGGGGCTACACCCAAATGGGAGTACTTTTTTCTTCAAAAAGGTACACACCACGCGAAGATCTCACGAAGCGCTACATGGTTTCACTCAAGAAAGCACTCGGACGACGCTCATTCCTGCTCGGCAAGACCTGAAGGAATAAAACGAGGCTTTCAGAGCTCAACCATGAAGTGCTCGGGGGCTTGTCGGTGCGGGACCCACGGGATACCCAGCAAGGAAGGAAGAAGATCTAGTCTAACTAGGATTCTTCCCATGTAATCTTAGTAGTAGTAGTATTTTGTAATCCTACTAGGAACTCTTATTATAAACCGACTAGGATTCTGGCCTCCTAACTATATAAAGGAGGGCAGGGTTCCTAGAGACGGGGCAGACGACTTTAGACGACTTTTACAACACTTGACAATCAATCCAATGCAAGGCTAACGCCGACTGGACGTAGGGCTATTACTCGATCAACGATCGAGGGCCCGAACCAGGATAAATCGACTGTCTCTTGCGTTAACCGTCGAGTTCCGCATACGCTGAAGCCCGAACAAACTGCCCCGGATACCCCCGTGGCAGGCTATCGGTGGTCAAACATCGACAGAGTAGTATGAATATTTTACAGTTTTCAACTACTATAAGGAGCTGTTTAACCAAATATTTCACCAAAATAGCTTCATCTCCATCACTGGAGCTACTCGTGGTCGTGGAGCTGAAGTAAAAAAAATGCTATTGGTCTCGAATTTGACAAAAATTGAACGATGAAGTGTTTATACACTATGTAAATTCACTGGTATACAGAATGTTCCATTACATTTGTTGATTCTTTGATGCTATAATTGAAAGTGGAAGTGAAAATGCGCGTGCCTTGGCCCTTCGTGTTTGTAAGAGAGTCCCTGCGCTATGGCATAGATGCAGTTGATTACTTAAGTAGAAGAAAATATATTGAGTCAAAAATATTTATATATATGTTTTTAAGCATAATGTCAAGTGCAATAAAAAATATAATGATGTTAATGAAAAACTGTTGCTTTCAAGGCAACATAAGACATAGATGTTAAAACTTTGGATGACGTTATACCTTTCCTCCCGTTGCAACGCATGGGCATTTTTTTTTTTTTGCTAGTAATCTTCAAAGCTCTTGAGGGAAGTAGGAATTTATTGTTAGTTTAAACATCTTGGCTTTTCCCTATGAGCCATCATAAAAGTGCGAAATTCTATATGAGCCATTAAAAAAGTTTTTCAGCATTTAGTAACACTGGTCGAAGCTTTTTTCGCCCTACATGACACTGCCATCTATTTGGTCTCAGATGGTGTTAAACAGGGTGATAAAATAACCAAAGTACCTTCAACTGGCTTCAAAATCTTTTTAAGTTTCCTCTCGTGCCACTCGGTCATAGTCTCGGTTTGAGTTATATAGTGGGACCCGCATGATGAATAAAAAAAGTCTTTCTCTCTTTCCCGTAACTCTGCCCCCGCTCAACTCCATGTCTGCTCTTCTCTCAAACTAGCAGTAGCAAAGCAAAGCTCCAAAATCTCTTCGGTTCTTCTTCGATCGCAAGTGTTGCTGCCGGAGGCCTCATGAGCGTCGCCATAGGAATCTTTGGTTTTCACTTCAGAGCTTCATGAATGAAAGTGAATATCAGAAGGTTCCTCCTGTTTGCCAGTACCATCATCAGAACAAGGAGAGGTTTCAGTCGACGTTAAAGACCTACCCAAAGAACTGTAGAATACAATCTGCAGGCGTGAATACATCCTTGAAAGGCTGCTGGTTGTTGGAAAAGAACAATCAATTAACAAGACTATTTCTGAGCTGGAAATGCTTGTACAAGGTGTTACATTTATGCATATCACTTACAACTCTACAATTGATACAGATGCTGAGATTCTACTGATATTTACATTACAAAATGTATTCCGTTGCCGTCGCAAAAGATTGTTTACAAAGCCTGCAACTGGCTTACATTTTTTTCTCCTTTAGTTCTCTCATTGATTCCTATGATTTCCATGGTGTTCATTTCTTCAGATTCATTTCGAGCTTTTGTCTTTCACCCCACCTTGGCGAACTGCAAGCTGAGCTCTGAGTACCTGCCCTGCATCTCCTTTTGCTCATTTTTCACAGCCATCAGCCTCCTCTTCAACTCCATAGTATCTTGTATCAGTTCATTGATGTCCCTGAAGCTTTGGAAGACTAATGCTTCATCATTGTGCTGCTTCCAAGAATGATCTAACAAGGAGCAAAGGGAATCAAAAGATGGTGTTTAGTTAAATTTGACTGACTTGTTTTTACTAACAAGGAGCAATGTAAATTGTAGTTTCAATCTAGGTAAGAAAAGGCATCTGCTTCATTAGATCAGGGATGAAAAGAAATAACAACAGTTCTCTTCGAATGTACTAGTTACCTCTGGAAAAGGATGTCTGTTTTCTTCTTTGCTTGGAGAGCTTCTGCAAGCTCTAGTTCCAAAGCCAGTACTCTTTCCAAGGCATTGCCAGAACCAGGAAGCTAAGGAAAAATATTTTGCAAATGCTCATTTGCCTAAAGTAGTAACAAATGCAAAAATGCATCTGCTTTTTTGCGCAGTCTGGGCTTCGTCTGCTTTTTAATCGGCTGATTCGTTTCACAAATGCAAAAATGAGAATGAGATATATCATAGTACATGTTCACGTTTACTATACAGACAGGACATACCATATCAAGTTGTGATAATGTCCTTTCCAAACCACCGAGTGATGGGCCAGTTAGATTAATGTCCAGGGGAAGAAGAGGAGACAAATTCTCATTTTTCAATCTTTTCAGCTGCATATAAAAACAATTTCCATTTAAATCAGCTGTATGAGCATGGGGAAGAAATGGTATATATGACAATATCTCAGCACCCTGTCGTAACACTACACATGTACCAGCTCCTTCTGGAAAAGGCTGAATTCATTTGCTAATTTCTTGTGCTCTTGAAAAATATCTTTGAGAATTGCTAAACAACACTCGGTTGTTTAGCCCCCTCTCAGCAATCGATTTTCTCTCCTTCTCATTCTTTTTCCTCTCCGGCTTCTCCCCCTCTTCTTCCCCAACTCCGGCGGGCTTAGAAGGGACCAGTCGGGGGAGGCAGGCTGGCCAGGCAGCAGGGACGATGGCCGAGCGGTTAGGGGCCCTGGCGGCGGTGGAGGCGGTCGGGCCAAGTCGGGGCTGCGGCGCCATGGCTAGAGCACGCCGTGGAAGCCTAAGATCGGGGAGGGGAAGATGGAGGCCGCCACAGTCACGCTAGGGTTTCGTCGGAGCTCTGCAGCCGTGGCCGTGGAGCTCTGGCGAAACCCTAATGTGGCCGCGGCGGGGCAGTGGGCGGCGACGGGGGCGAGGAGGAAGATGAACAGTGCAAAAGAAAATTGAGTGCTCCTCCCCCCCCCCCAAAAAAAACACTCTGAACATCAATTCTTTTAATGCTATGGTTGCCATTCAAATTGTTCTCTGTTGACGAATCGATTTCCTGATCGCAATTTTTGTCACAACAACAAAATAAAGTCAGTTGACTAAGTTGTCAAGAACTCACCAGTGCAAATGTTATTCATCAGGTAAAAACACCAAGGACAACAAAGACCCAAAGTTTTAATGAATTGGTGTTGAAAATGTATACTGACCACATGATAATATCTTTCGAGACCTTTTACAATGGTTGGGATCGCTTCCTATCGTCTCCCATTTCCTACGCAAAATAGTTATTTTTGTTGATTTTATTCGTCTACGGTCGTTGTGCACACCCCTCTCACTCCCACCCCACGCCCCCGCCGCGCCCCCTCCCCCCACGCCGAACCGGTCAGCGCGCGACGCTGCTTCTCTCCCTCGCCCTAGCCGCCGCCGCTGCCCTGCTCTCTCCGTCGCTCTAGCCGCCGCCGGCGGCCTCGCACGGCGTCGCGGCAGCCGCCGTGCCCTATCCCTCGCTCGCCAAGGCAGCAGCCTCGCCCTCGTCCTCGCTCATCGGTCGTCGGTGGGTTTCCCCGCTGAAACAGCCCGGCCTATAGAGACTGGCGCGACCTCTCCTCCCGATTCCGCCGCGAGCGAGACCGGGACCGCCGCCGCCGCTATCGTGGATCTCCACCTCTATCGTCCCCTCCGCTGCGTCTCCTCGTCGCATCGAGTTCCACGGCGGCGCCAGCACCTCCGCGCACCGCATCTCCCTGCCCTTCTAGGTCTGTCTTCACCTCTCGTCACACCGTCTTTTTTTTAGAGGTTAGTACTGAAGGAATACTCAAATTTAAGCAATGGTATGCTTCTACAATATGAAATGGTAACAAATGTGCAATTTTCATGCACAGTAGTGCAAATGAGGACAATTGTTTTTGTATTTTTATTAGCTGACAGAACTTTAAATTAAATAATTGATTAATTTTCATCTTCAAGTATTTCATTGAGTGGTTCCATTCATGCAAATAGGTACTGAAACCCATTTGACAATGCATGATTTAACACAGAATGTTTGCAATAAATACTGACATGGATAGCTAGTTGTGTATAATCTTTCACTGGGTCAGTTAATCTGCTGTTTCAGCAAAATTGTATGGATGCTATCCACTACTTTAATAATCCTTAGGAGATTGACATGTCAGTTTGCTTGGGATGAGTTGGTTTGTGCTGCAATGTGTGTAGTGTTTCTGTGTGAGAAATGAAAATGGGATTTACAGCTAGCTGTTGGTGATTGCCATGGTAGCTTGCTGTGCCTTGTTCATTGGGCCCTTGTGCATATCAAATGTCAGTTTTTTTTGTTCTATTTTGTTCCCCGGGTTTTAAGTTTTAACAGGAAAGTGAAAAAATATCTATTGATAATCAGGGGATTGTTTATATTCAGAGAGGAGAAATGTCTGAAAGATTAGTAAAGCTGATTAGGTTCGTATGTCTGTCGTGTAGTTACAGCATTTCTTGGGCAAATGTTTCAGTCAGCTGTTTGGCATGCTATTTAGCTATTGTACTATTAGCCGTCAAGAGCTAAGCCTTTCTTTTGCTGAGTATAATACAACATTCTCGAACTAGGACTTGCTCAGTATTATACTCTTGAGACAGCTATCACAAATGGTCAAATATAGGCATATAGATTTTGCAAGTTTTTAGTAGAAATACGGAATAGGTTTGTCCTAGAAAAGGAACTAGAATATGCTTAGTCAGTTCTGATTTGGTTAATTGTCAGTGCACCATTCATAAATTCAGAATTCCTTTATACTTGGACTGCTTGGTTAGTTGGAAATGTCTGAGGCCCGATGTGGAATGTGGATACTCTGCTGTGTCAGTATATTTTTACGTCATAGCTATGTGTGAATTTCTGGATATTCGAGTGAAATTTTTACGTTATAGCTATGTGTGAAGCTGGGAAGTTGCACACAATCTGAGTAGGTATAGCAAATATCTGGCCATGTTATTGCAGCCGAGATCCTCATAGTTGAAATGGCTTAGTTGCTGTACCTGTATGCACATAGTCAAGAATGGACTTATTTCCTTCTTTAGGTTATCTCTCATTATCCCATATATCTTCTCGACATATGCTGTCAACTGTTGCTTGAACCGAAGTGCTGGATATTTTGCCTCTACCATTGATGCAGTGTCAGGCCTTCCCACCATTCCACTGTATCCACTAGCTATGCCTAATCCTGAAGTGAAATCTTGAACAATTGAACAACCTGCTATGTGCTAACCTTTCTTTTTTTTCTAGATGAAGCATGTGCTATCTGTAATGTAATGCAAACATGTGCTATGTTCTCAACCTGCTATGTGCAAACCTTTCTTTTTTTTCCTGAAGTGAAATCTTTACTGTTAGATCCAGTATAACAGAGAAAAATTGAACAACCAGCTATGTGCTAACCTTTCTTTTTTTTTCTAGATGAAGCATGTGTACTCAAGCATCTGTAATGTAATGTGCAAACATGTTAAGATGGTTCCTCCTTGTTTACATTTTTTGACATTGCAGTACAGATGCTTGCTGCTGGTAGTTATAATTTTTTTTAAAAAAAAACAAGAAGTGAGCGCTACTGAGAAAACCTTTTCTGCCGTGTCTTGGAAATCTCGATGACACTAGTTTGAGGTCAGTTCCCCCCATTGTTGCCTGAATGCTTGTGGAGATGTTTCGTTGTGAATTTGCGGCTATCAGTGGTTCCTGGCTGTTGTTGGTTCGTTGCATTTCAGTAGTCTGTTAGCTGATAAGATTGCCAAGTGAATCTTGTGTGGCTGTGTGAAAAAAAAAATCGTGTAAACAGGGTGGTCTAAAATAATTCTGTGTAAAACGATCTTTTGCACTTCTAGCATCAGTTTGTAGCGAATTGAAGTC
Organism: Miscanthus lutarioriparius; assembly: GCA_904845875.1. NCBI lineage: Eukaryota > Viridiplantae > Streptophyta > Magnoliopsida > Poales > Poaceae > Miscanthus > Miscanthus lutarioriparius. The sequence goes on along the minus strand of CAJGYO010000014.1, from coordinate 31,508,143 downwards.
CACATACTACGCACGTAGTAATCCCCATGTGCTCTTACAGTCTTACAGTCTTTCTTGGGAATTGGGATTCGTGAAGAGTAGATAGAATTGGATTACGATTTCAATTAATTTAATACCACGATTAAGAACGGAATTAGCTGAGCTTAGTAGGATTCACGAAGAAAGGCGAATGAATCACAATGATCAGTTATATAACTTATAAGGCCTGCCAGGAAAGAAGTATATGCTTTTTTTAGGTACTCCTAGACTGAATTTTCATGAGAATGCTCTCACTATTGGAACTAACTCTGCATCTTGGTGTCTGCAGCTACATCTATTTGCTATTTGGCGTACCCAGTGCAGAGAGCTCCCTCTCTGTGCAGGGTCTGGGGAAGGGTGTTAGTGGCAAGCCTTACCCTCGCCTGTGCAATGCGAGGAGACCGCGACTCGAACCCGGGACCTTCCGATCACAGGCGGTAAGACTACCGCTTGCACCAGGCCCGCCCTTCATCTATTTGCTATTTGCTACATAAATATTTTAAAATTATGGTAAATTTATTTTAACATTCAAATAATTAATTATCGAATCTCTTTGATTATCTATTATTGAATATGACTAAAGTCCATTGCTCTTTCAGGTTTTGGGGGCTCTAGCTATTGCCAAGCTATTGTCATACTTGCTCCTTTTGTGATTGATTTGATCTTTGATTCTTAGTTGACAAACATGATGCATCTTTATTAAAAACGGAGAGTAATGCAACTAAATTAAATTATCCAAATGCCATATTTATTCTTCATTCATGCCTTACATCATTGGCTACTTGGAACTAATTTTGCTTTATTTTTTTAGCAGGGTAATGGATTGGTTGCCTGGAGTAAGAATTGCATTTATTGGAAATGGACCATATTCTTCAAGAAAATGCAGCACCTTGCTTTTATCAAAGTTTTGTCTGTTAGCATAAAAACGCAGCGAGGGAAGTGGTGGAGACTTAGGAAAATGCAGTTCCTGTAAAACAATTCACCTATGTGTTCAATTCCTTACAAACAATTCATTATGGCCTGTTCATTCCTGTAAAAGAATTCTATCATGTTGACTATCTGGATTGTTATGGTGATCCTAAATTTATTGGCAAGGTTGGTGCATTTATGGCAAGAAAGATCCAGCTTGTGTGGCAAAAGTGAAGAACCTCTACAAAGAACTTAACCTAGAGGTCTGTCTCTACCCTTGATGAGCCTTTCTATTTATCTGTAGATTGTAATCACTTGCTCATGTAAGCCCACCATAAACGTAATGCAGTAAATACTGATTAAAGATCAATGTGACACCCATGTTACTGAAGTGATATTGATGCTTTGAAGACTATACCCCGTGTGCAATGTGACACTTAAGTTTCACTGGACGAAGTAGCAATCAGCCACACTTATTATGTGCCCTGTTCATTTGGGCTTGTTTGACTGATAAGCCATGGCTGAAAGTACTGTTGGCTGATTTGTTGTGATAGAAAAATACTGTTCGTTGTCTGAAAAAGTACGGCTTATAAGCCAAACAAGCCCAAACGAACAGGGCGCTTCTTTGTCTGAAAATAGGATGACATACTGAAGCACTCTCTAAACTTTACTAAAGTCTGAAATTTTGTTTATCATTTTGTTCCAGGCGGTATTTAAGGAGTATGAGAATGAGAGCTACAAGAAGCTGATTGCAGACATTGTAGCCCAGCCAAGCATCGCGGTTCAGAACGTGCTGAAGTCCTTGCACAAGATCTATAAGAGGCAGAAGTAGGGTGCTCTTGGATAAGGAGCTCAGGAGCTGTTACTCCATGGCATGCTTGACAGATATACCGGACTTCCTCACCTTGCTGCTCTAGTATGATGTGGAGCTTCTAGTTCAAGGGGAAAAAAATCGATGTAGTATGATGCACCTTGCTGTTCTGAATATTAACAGGCAACTCAGGCAAGGTGCTGTTTCGGTTTGGTGGACGGCATGTTGCAGACAGTAAATTGGTTGTTCTGTTATTTGCATCTTATCGACTTCTTTGCTTCTTTTGGCCACCGCCCTCCTAGTCGCTTTCAAATAAATTTCTAACGTGCCACTTCTGTGCTTCTCTCTTTTTCTTTGGCCACCGCCCTGCGAGTCGCTTTCAAGTAAATTTCTAGCGTGCCCAGGGTAAATCTTTGTTATTGTCTAGGAAATTAGTAGGCTAAGGTGAAATGGTGAAACTAAAGTGGACTTTACATGATCATGGAAACAAAGGATTTTATGGGCCAGACGATGCTTAGTATACGCGAGAAAGCAAGGAAAATGCCCGCATCTTCTATGACTTTGTGGTACACTATTTTGGAAACAAAAGTGCCATGATCGACCCCGTTCGGCTTACCTCATATCCGGTTTTTCGGCTTCTTTTTTCAGCCAGAACAGTATTTTTCTCTCACAACATTTCAGCTAAAACAGTGTTTTTTAGCCAATTTCAGCCAAGATTCAGCAAACCAAACGGGGCCATAATATTCCAAAACCTAAATTTCAGGAAATGATTCTCCAACATGTCCGTATTATATTAGTGGTTCAAGTAAGGGCAAAAAAGAACAAGTTACAAGCGCCTGTTTTTGGAAGTAGAAATCCAGCTAGAGTTTGGAGTAAATCACCAAGACAACTTTATGCGCGTTATGAACACACCAATTTAACAGGCAAATGTAGTAGTAGTACATATAAATAAGAAAGGGAGCACAGCAAGTATCTGCCTGGAACTGTCATTACAGCAATTTAACAGGCAAGTGTATTAGTAGTACATATATAAATAAGAAAGGGAGCACTACAACAAGTATCTGCCTAGAACTATGTCATTGTTTCCGCAGACGGTAATGAAGTGATTTCATACATGACATCTGTCTTTTTGACAAACGGTAATGCTATGACTCTGACGTCCGACGGTTCTGGACGCGTGTCCTCCTCCACTCGTCTCTCACGGTCTTATCCGCCCGCACTGTAGTTCAGCCCGTCCACACGTTCGTTGACGCTGCCGCTGCTCCTCTCCTCTCCCTCTCCTCCCCCATGGATCCAGGAGCCCCGCGCGCCCCCGATTGCGCTCCACAGCGCCGCGAGCCAGCGGCCGCGCTCCTCCCCGCCTTCCGCCCGTCCTCCACACACCTCGCTCCCTTCCTGGCCGACGGTGGCGGCGTCCTCCTCCACCACCACGGTGGCTCCTTCCCCCACACCGACGTCTCCTTCCCCGACCCCGGCGTCCTCCTCCCCTACCCCGGTGAAGGGTCGAGATGGCGGACTAGAGGGGGGGTGAATAGTCTTTTCTAAAATTAATCGCGTCGGCTAACCGATATAAATACGGAATTAAAACAATCGGTCTAGCCAAGACTACACCCCTCTATATATGTTCACTAGCACCTTGCAAAGATACTAATAAAGCAACTAAGGTGCCGGGCTAGCTAGAGCTCTCCTAAACAATTCTAGGAGCAAGGTCACACAAACCTATGCCACTAGTATTTTAAGTAACAAGGGAGCTCCTACACATGCTAGTAAGCAAAAGCACAAAGCTAACTAAGCTCACTAGCAATGCTCAATAACAAGGCAACCAATGCCTAATTAGAGAGCGCAAATACTTAGCTACACAAACTAAGCAATGTGACTAACAAGGTTACTAAAACCAAATTAGCCACGCATAAGGAGCTACTTCTATGCTACACAAGCAAGAAGGTAATTAGCTAGCTACACAAGCTATCTAATTACAAGAGCAACTTCACGAGCTTAAGATATATATATATAAGTAATTGCGAGCTTGTGTAATGGGGATGCAAACCAATGGGAAGAACAAGGTTGACACGATGATTTTTCTCCCGAGGTTCACGTGTTTGCCAACACGCTAGTCCCCGTTGTGTCGACCGCTCACTTGGTGGTTCGGCGGCTAATTAGCATCACCCGCTAAGCCCGCACGTCGGGCGCCGCAAGAACCTACCCCTTGAGTGAGGGTAGCTCAATGACACGCTTTACTAGAGTTGCTTTTCGCGGCTCTCATGGGCGCAGCACAATGCCCCTCACAAGCACTTCTCCGGGGGCGCCGCACAAGCTTCTTGGCGGGGCCGACGGAGACCACCACCAAGCCGTCTAGGAGGTGGCAACCTCCAAGAGTAACAAGCACCACCGGCTCGCAACTCGATCACCTAGTGCCACTCGATGCAACCTCACGATGCAATCGCACTAGAATCGCTCACTCACACAATCGGATGATCGCTATCAAGTATGTGTGTGATGGAGGGCTCCCAAGCACTCACAAGCATGGACACTAAGTCCCTTGAGGAGCTCTTTTTCAGCCATGGCCGAGGGCCACTTCTATTTATAGCCCCAAGGGCTAAACTAGCCGTTACCCCTTCACTGGGCAACGGTCGGGACGACCGGACGCTCCGGTCCGATCGACCGGACGCTGGACCTCAGCGTCCGGTCGTGCGATGCACGCCACGTGTCCCCTCCTTCAAACGCTGTTCGTCAGATTTCAACGGTCGCAAAGCTGACCGGACGCTCCGGTTTTCCAGTAAGCTCCCCGAGGCATGATTTTTCGACCGGACGCGTCCGGTCCACCTTGACCGGACGCAGCCAGCGTCCGGTGCTCAACCCTAGCCAATGCATCACTGAAGTGTTGCTTGATCGGACCTTGAGCAGCAGCGTCCGGTGCCAGCTGATTCAGCGTCCGGTCCACAGGACCGACCTTGACATCATTTCGATCAACTCCATTTCAACTCTTACTTCTTCACCCTTGCTCAAGTGTGCCAACCACCAAGAATTTTGCATCCGGCACAATAGAAAATAGACATTTCATTTTCCCAAAAGCGCCGAATCCCGCCTCGCAAGCTCGGCGGGAGGGAGAGAGGGACCCAAACCCATCTCACCCCTGCAAACACCACCTCGTTTGTAAATGTGCCAACACCACCAAGTGTACACCACCATGTGTATGTGTGTTAGCATTTTCACAATCATTTCCCAAAGGATGTTAGCCACTCAACTTGCCACACCACTCGATCCTAGCGACAATGCAAAGTTAGATCACTCGAGTGGCACTAGATGACCGATATGCAAACAAGTTTGCCCCTCTTGATAGTACGGCCATCTATCCTAAACCCGGTCATAAACTTCTCTACACACCTATGACCGGTGAAATGAAATGCCCTAGGTTATACCTTTGCCTTGCGCATTCCATTCCATCTCCATCAATGTCGATGCAACACATGCACCAACACTATCAACAATGATATGATCCACTTCATATCATCACATGATCATATTGGTTCATTGATCTTGACTCTACTTGCTCTTCACCGTTGCTATATCGTCCATCGGCGCCAAGTCTTGCTCAAGCTTCACCGCCACGCGGTCCATCACTCCAAAGCCTTTGACTTGCCCTTCACGCTTGCAACCGGTCCATCAAGCCAAGTCTTGTCTTGATCTTCTCCACCTTGATCACATGACTCAATGTCATGTCTCATGTGCAATAAGCTCCTTCATCATCACATGTGTGAGCTTTGCAACATCTCCAAGCCATTTTCACCTCCATGGCATATGTTGCTCATACACATGCACCTGTGGACTAATCACATGTGTATCTCACATAAACACAATTAGTCCACCTAGGTTGTCACTCAATTACCAAAACCAACAAGGACCTTTCACCCGGCTCCCTCCTCCCCACCCCGGCGGCGCCCTTCCCCGACACCGGTGTCCTCCCCCACCACGGCGACTCCTTCGCCCACACCGACGTCTCCTTCCCCGACCCCGACGTCCTCCTCCCACATCCCGGGTCCCTCCTCCGCACACCGGCGTCGCCACTCCCCAACACCGATGTCCTCCCCCACAGGGAGCTCTAGACGCCCTCAGATCTGGTGGCCATGGGGCTCCCCGTGCAGGCTCTCTCCCCCCTATATGTTGCAATTATATCTTTCAGTTGTTTCAGACGCTTCAGAGGTATGTTGCAGTTGAATCGTAAGGATGTTGCACAAGTAGATCTGGGGGGATGTTTTGCCCATGTTGCATTTTGTTTCAAAGGTTTTGTTGCATGCACTATTTTCAAAATGTTTCACTTGTTTCTAGATGATGTTGCAATCTTTCTGATCTGGATGTTTCATATGCTTGGCACAAATGTTGCAATAATATTTTTTGAAATGTTTCGGTTGCTTCAATCTCATGTTGCGGTAGATATTTCATGTTGTTGTAAGTGTTTTTATTCGAGCGTTCTTTCATATGCTTCACACCCAGTGTTGCAATAATATGTTCTAAATGTTTCAGCTCCTTCAACCTATTATTGTAGCAGTTTATTCCGTGTTGTTGCAATAATATGTTCATGGTGTTTCTGCTGCTTCAGCCTAATGTTGCGGTAGTTGTTTTCGTGTTGTTGCAATAATATGTTCATTGTGTTTGAGCTGCTTCAGCCTAATGTTGCAGTAGTTGTTTCCGTGTTGTTGCACGTGTTTTATTCCAGCTTTTTATGTTGTTCGGTCGGGGACGCGTGGCTCGCCGGAGGGATATTGGACGGAAGCGTTGGGGGTGAGCGGATGGGGGTGCTGCGGTCAGGGGGGCGATGGGGCATGCTCGTCGCGCACGTGGGGCGGTGCGAAGGCGGACGCGGCGGGCTATGGGGACGGGCTGCGGGGCGAGCTGAGGGCACGCGCAGCGCGAGCAGCGTGGGGGAAACGAGCACAGAAGAGAAATAGGGGAGCAGCGTGGGCCTCCGTCATGTAGACGTGCGGGGGCTTGCGTCCGCGGCACCGTCCGATGGATCGGAATCCATCGGACGTCCGGGCGCCAGCACTACCCTTGGACAAAAGAACAGGATAGAAACATTTGCTAAGTTAACATATATGAAATTCCATCCCTTCTTTTTCCAGGCACCTAATCCTACTTCGATTGGTTGGGAATCAGTTGACGCAGTTGCAAACATTGCTCGACGAGGGGCCCATTTCAATGCTGTAATAGGACCAATGTGACTGTTCCAACAAGCAATCTGCAAAAGAAATCCGACACTAAGACATTGGGATATTAGCAAAAGGATGTAAGATCAGAAAATGTGCACCACAAGGATTGGTATCTGAAGCACAGAAAAAAGGGAAGATAATATAACTCAACTTATCCCCTCCATATGCATCCAGAACATATATATTGTTGTTAGTTGTTGTCAAAAGCATAGACTTGCCATCGTTGCTAAATTTGATGTCAGAAACTTCAGCTGTATCTCCACCAACCAAGAAAGTGTCAAATGGACCCTGAAATTGGATTGATTCACAAGATAAATATTTCACACACCTTCCACAAATACATGGCTGTTCTCTATTATGTTCACTACATACCTTGTCATACGATCGGGAATCAAATAACTTAATAGCACCCCCTTCCATTGCTACAGCAAAAACAAGTCTCTGCTGATCATATGCAACAGAGGTCTACCACGCAGCCTTAGTATGCCCTGAATGATACATGAGTAAGCATGAAAAAGCTTAGAGGATAAAGGGCATCTTTCATCTCATAAATGCAACTACGCATAGTTGGTTGCTATAGTGAGCTCATCAACTAAGTTCCACTCAAGCAGCCTGTTTCGCTGGTTGGTTTCTGGGCTAATAAGCACGGCTGGTGCTGATTTGTTGTGAGAGGAAAATACTGTTGGCTGGCTAATAAGCCCTGACTGAAACCAACAAGCAGCCTGAAGATTGGTAGCCAACCTGACAAGCATTTACGCGAAGATCCCATATTCTGACACTGTGATCAAGTGATCCTGACATAAAGCTATCATTGACAGGTGACATATATAATTGGCCTGTTCGCTAGTTGGTTTCAGTCAGGGTTTATTAGTCAGTCAACAGTGTTTTCTTCTCACAACAACCAGCACCAGCCGGGCTTATCAGTCCAGAAACCAACCAACGAACAGATCGAACGAAACGACCATGAGATGAAAGGGAAGACCTATCAGCATCTGCGCCTCAAAATGTGTTGCCACAAACAAGAAATGCAGCAGCATCAGAAGGAAAAACAAACAAAGCTGTCTTTGTGCCCTTTGAAATATCTTAAGCCACGGCTGTCATACAATAGGGAATAGTGACCCCTAGGACCAAGTTGTAACCCCCTATGTTTTTCCTCATGCTAAATTTCACTAAAAATTGAAAAAATTAAATTTTACAACAAATTAAAACTTTTTTTTGCAAAATTATTTGAAACCTTGCGTTAAAATTCACCGTATGCATTTTCGTGTGTTGATGTGCTTTTTCAAATCAAATCACTTCAAATCCCCGTCCTTGATTTTCTGGAAATTATAAAAGTTGTCACAAAAATACAAAACCTATTTTGGGCTACTTTCTCCTCTCTCCTCTCCCTACGCTTGGGCCAGCAGCCCACTTGGCTTGATGGCTGCTCAGCATGGCAGGCTGCCAGCAGCGAACGCACGCTGCATGCTGCAAGCGCCAGCGCCTTCTCAACTTTAGTCCCACCTCGCTTAGACAGATGGGAGAGACGGAGACAATGGTCTATATAATAACATCCAGGCACACCCTCGACTTGAAAATTAGCCTTTCAGTTTAGCAAACCAAGTGAACTACACAGCTGAAACTCAAATCTTTCCTGTGACAGCAAAAGAGATCTAGCCCTATTACAGATATTAAGTTTCATAGATGTCTGTCGCCATCATCTTGCTTAATGGGGCTAAAACTCCTCATCCAGCAGACCACCTTATCCTCCATCTGGAGAACTTGATTTTCATTGGGAACTTACACTTCCAGCAGACCACCTTGTTCTTCATCTGTTTCAATGGTTCAGCTAGGGGGCCACTATACAATACTTTGAAAAAGAACCTCCTCCACCCACGTTATTTTGAATTTCTTTTTCTAAAATAAATATTCTTCTGAATCAAAGTATATATGTTCACCGAGTAACATAACAAGGCACTTAATGTAATTAAATACCTTCACAATGTCTGAAGAAGTATAGCAGTACATTTCTTTAATCCTCCTTACATCAAAAGAAGTATACCAGTCTGATATCCACTTCTCCAAATTAACCACAATTTTGTAATTCTATTATGTTCTATTCTCTGTTGAACAAAGTACTGTTTTCTGGAATCTTTCATTTCCTTTACATCTGGTAAGTTTCTCTAGATAAGTTGAAAGTTGAGTAGTATCTTGTGACAATCAACAAGAAAGCAAAGGAAGCTACCTTTAGAAGTTGATGAACAAACTGGGTAACATCCTTGCCTGTAATTGGAATTGATCTGATACTGCTCCCAATGACATATCCGTCAGCAACTGGAACAATGTGGGTAGCCCCATCACCCACGTCAACTACAACACCTGTCATTTCACAAAAACAAAGCATGAAGTTTCTCATAAATATAAGAGTGTGACGAATGTTCGCAAAACTCTGAAGTAATTCACTACTGCTCCGGGATGAACTAACTACTAAAGCTAGACCAGGAAGAGTTAGGAGCTAATCAGACAGTTTTTCCATCCAAACCATTTGAAATTGCTTGAGCATAAGTCAACACGAAATTCAGGGCCTGGGGAGATTTACATTGCACTAAAGTAACAGGACGTTGTCGAATCATTTGAAGAATACAGCAGAAGAAAGAGAGGACCGCTTAAGGACCTGGTACTCCCACTCGGCGGCGATGGCCATGGCGAGCGTGGGCGAGGGCAGCTTGTGGGGCCGCTTGGCCGGCGACTTGAGGGTGCGGTAGTCCAGCATCACGGTCCACCCGTTGCCGTCGTCGGCGCGCCGCACGGTGGTGTCGCGGTAGAAGCGCTTCCCGACCACCGACCCGTCATGAACGACGTCGGCATCGCCATCGACGTCTCGTCCCTCGTCGTCACGGCCGCGGCCGCCGCCGGCTTCTTCACGTAGATCGCGTCGCCGGATCCACCTCCCCCTCCTCGCGCGCAGCTCGGCAGCCTTGGCGACGGCAGCCTGGATGTCCTGGCGCGAGGTCGAGAGCGCCGGCGGGAGGTAGGCGGCAGCGGAGGAGGATGCGGTGGCCTGGATGAACCCTAGAAATAAAATGTTTATCTAACTATATTACTTGAATTATTCATCCCAACTATACTACTCAAGAAAATATTTATCTAACTATAGTACTTAACTGAATCATACACCATAGCTATACTATTCAAAACATTTTTTTTGCAATTATGGATTTACCCTTTTACCCTTTATTAAATAAAAGAACTATGAAAAAAATAAATTACCACTCCTTTATTTGTAGTTCTAATGCCCTCAATTTTAGAGGTGATGGAAGGCGACGTGACGTATATGGGTCCATCGACCATAGACACACCTATCGCCTCCCATCGCCTCGCTCTCATCGCTTTCTGCCTTCCTAGCCGTCCGATCGTGCGACGTGAGCCGTCGAAATTCCCCAAACCATTGTAAAAAAATTCATATCTTTAATATATTTGCTTTGTCAGTAAAGGAGAAAGGTAAAAGGCACATTGTGTGGTCTCTAAGGGCAGCTTCAATATAATGGTGTTTTATAAGCTAGCTCTAAACATATTATTGCATATTTTAATAGAGGAGAGATAAAAACTATCTCTTTATCAAGAGCTACTCTCATACACATATTTCAAGATCACGTGAGGATGTCACGTGAGGTTACACATATTACAAGTTAGGTACTGAGAGTCAATATCATTGGATAAGTTGTCTTAGAGCTAGTAACCACTCCCTCCATTCTAAATTGTAGAATGTTTTGGCTTTTTTAGGTTCGTAGCTTTTGCTATACACTTATATATACACTATGTCTAAGTGCACAAAAAGTGTATCTAGAAAAACCAAAACGTCTTATAATTTAGAAGAGAGAGAGAGTAGCTCATAATATTAAGGGTGTCCTAACATTATCTAGATGCAAGTAGTTTAAGAACAATATTTTTAATTAACTATATATTAAGCATGCATATTTAATGTTTATAACTCATAAGGATGCAAATTAAGAACAATATTTTTAATTGATTGTATATATTAAGCATGAATATTTAATGTTTATATATAACTCATAAGGTTCTGGCAATACGCGTTGGTATACCAATATAGTTCATGAAAATTGTCACTTTATCCCCTTACAAATTCATACAGAAGTACTTTTACCACTGACAATTAGGTCGAGATAGCTGGTGAGATAATTGTTAGAATCTATTTGGGTCCCTCGGAGCTATCCATCTCGCTAGTGTGTCTTGCGTATCACCCAGTTAACAATTAGCTGTTAGTTGGTTCTCTCTAACAAACACAGCTAATAGTTAGCTACTCCCTCCGTCCAGAAAAAAAATGCAATTCTACTAGAGAATTACGTTTTTTTTCTGCACGAAGGAGGGAGTACGGGCCTAGTTAAAAATTAGATGGGTGCCCACCACAGCTAAGTTTTATTAGTAGTTAATTAACTATTAGCTCGGTGGATCTAAATTGGACCTTAGCAACACTTAGCTAGTATAAGAGCTAGCCAATAACTATTCATTAACTAAATAGTTTCAAATAAACAGTTAGTTGGGCTACTATTAACTAGTAAGATGTTAAAATCTACCGGAGCTATTTTGAACAGGTGCTGCATTGGTCCCGTTCGTTTCGCTGAAAAAACAAGCCGAAACACTGTTTTAGCTGATTTGTTGTGAGAGTTGTTCCGACTAAAAAAACAAGCTGAAAAAGACAGATTATAAGAGAAGCGAATAGGGCCTTTCACACTGTACAATGCACTCATGCAGCACCCGACTACCAGAGCAGGGTCAGTCAAATGGAAGGGCAAAAGGGGTTGACTTTCACACTGTACAATGCACTCATGCATCACAGTCCCTCAAAAAAAAAAAGCATCACAGTCGGTGGGACCCGGGTTAACGGCACAAAGCCGTCTGATGATTGTCGTTGAGCACATGCAAGTTAACCAAGTAAAGTCGGCGGTGAACCTTTTTTCTATTAACTCGCTGACGAGTAGAGTACTAATATCAAATCGGGAAATATCTGTCTTGGTTAGCAAAGTATGACAATTAGCGGTGGCCCGTCTATATGTAAAAGAACAGTAGAAAAGAAAGCAAGAACCTTTCTATTCAACAAAAGTTGATATATGCCTATGTATTTGGTTTGTAGCACCTCCAAACCAAGTCAAATTTTGGCATAGGTCATCAATTTGTTGGCCATAGATTTGTCAAAATTTGGCCAACAAAATGAACTAAGATGGACAAAGAAGTGTGCCAAGCCAAAGGCAAATTTTGGCTTGGCTCCTAAGACCAAACACAAACATACTGTAGAAGCTAACTAGGTAAGGCTTGGGTCCATTATATAGGCCTGTTTAGTAGAGCTCCGCTCCTAGCTCTTTCGAAGCGGATTCTACGAAGCTCTACCAAACGGTTAAAACACAACTGAATTTTGATCACTTATCAATTTACGGTAGGAGTAGATAGCTAAAAATTATTGCTCTCCTTTTAATCTCCATCAGAATTACTTTAGAACTTTCTCACCTGCTTTGCATCATGCTACAGTAACTCCAGAGAATCAAAGAGTGAAAACTCTAGGGAGGAGACCACCAAACTAGCCTTAATCCCACGGGGCCCACCTGGCGGTCCCAGTTAACGGTTAACCCTGATAATGGCGCCGTTTGTTGGTCTGGTAAAACCAGACCAGCCGGCTGATCTCCCTCAGAAGCCACTATTCATCAATCAGCCGCTACAGTATTTCTCTCTCACAAAACTAGTCAGTTTCAACCAAGTTTCAGACCAGCGAACGGGGCCAATATTTTTCACAACCAATGGTACGAATACAAGTACGAGGTGACTTCTTCTTCTGTGTATAATTGTGCAGTTAATCACCATTCACCACGGAGTGAGACAACACAAACAATTTCATTCCATCACGAGCACCCTCAACACACATGCCGGCTGCCGCCGAACCCAAGCCCCTTTCATATGGCCCACCCGTCAGTATCACGCGGTCCCCACCCCCGCTCTCTCTCTCTTGTCGCGTGGCCCCCAATAGCTTCCTGCCCTCTCTTCCCAAACGGCTACCATCCTCATTGCCCGCTCGCGTCAAACAAACGTGCACCGTCCGATGACACACAGGCGGCCGGATCCGCCTCTCGCCCCCGACCGTTGCGCGGCCACGTCGGCGCAACCCGACCGTTGGGGGCGGCCGGCAACTCTGCTCGCCGTTTCAAAAAGCGACGGCGAAGAATCCGACGGAATAAATACAGGCGCTGCCACGCCCTGCGCCCCACCAGATCCTCCTCCTCCTTCTCCTCGGTGCGCGAGCTCATCGATTGATCACTCATTCCCCCACGAGCTCCAGCCTCCAGAGGCGCTATAATTCCCGGCCCGATCCTTGGGGGGAAACCTTCTCCGAAATTCCACGGGTTCATGGGAGCGCGAGGAGTGGGTGCAAGCTCCGGGCTTTCCTGAGCGGATGTGAGCTGAGCTTTGAGGTATCCGTCGATCGAGCTGGTCTGGATCGGTAGTTTCGTTGGTTAGTGGGGGAGTCGATTTGATTTCGGGGAGCGATGTCGCGGCGGCTGTCGCTGCCGGCGGGGTCGCAGGTCACGGTGACGGTGTCGCCGACGAGGGGCAAGGCGGAGAGCCCCGGGGACGGGGTGATCAAGAGGAGCGGTGGCGGGATCGGGCTCACCAGCCCGGCGCCGAGGCACTCGCTCGGGGGCGCGGGGTCGTCCACCGTCGCCACGCTGCAGCTCTCGCCCGTGCGCCGGAGCGGCGGCGGGGGCAGCCGCTACGCGTCGCTTCACGGCGGTGCCGGCGTGGATGACAGCGCCGACGAGTTCGTGCACTACACCGTGCACATCCCGCCCACGCCGGAGCGGACGGTGGCGGCGTCCGCTGAGTCCATGGATGCGCCGGCGCCCAATGCGTACGAGGACGGCGGCGCGGCGGAGGTGCGGCCGCCGCAGAGGAGCTATATCTCCGGGACCATCTTCACGGGCGGGATCAACCAGGCCACGCGCGGCCACGTGCTCAACATCTCCGCCGCCAGCAGCGCCGCCGCCGCGGCCGCGGCCTCCGCCAACATGTCGTGCAAGATGCGCGGCTGCGAAATGCCGGCGTTCCTGGCCTCAGGCGCCGGCGGCGGCGGGCCGTGCGACTGCGGCTTCATGATCTGCGGCGAGTGCTACGCGGACTGCGTCGCGGCCGCGGGGAACTGCCCCGGGTGCAAGGAGCCCTACTCTGCGGGGAGCGACACCGACGACGACAACGACGGCGAGGACGACGAGGCCGTCTCCTCGTCCGAGGAGCGGGTACAGCTGCCGCTCACCTCCATGGCGAAGCGCTTCTCCATCATGCATTCCATGAAGATTCCCAGCAACAACGGTGGCGGCGGCAAGCCGGCCGATTTCGACCACGCGCGCTGGCTCTTCGAGACCAAGGGCACCTACGGCTACGGTAACGCGCTCTGGCCCAAGGACGGGCACGGCGGCGGTGGCGGCGCCGGCTTCGCTGGGTTCGAGGAGCCGCCGAACTTCGGCTCCCGCTGCCGCCGGCCGCTCACCAGGAAGACCAGCGTCTCTCAGGCCATCCTCAGTCCTTACAGGTACCAAATCATTGGCAAGAGATTTAAAAAATCTCTCTGAAATCCTCAGTCCTTACAGGTACCAGCCTTACTCTGCTCGTTGCTCTGTTCCGGTGCAGGCTGCTGATCGCAATCCGTCTGGTGGCGCTGGGGTTCTTCCTGACATGGCGCATTCGGCACCCGAACCCAGAAGCGGTGTGGCTGTGGGCGCTCTCGGTGACGTGCGAGGTCTGGTTCGCCTTCTCCTGGCTTCTCGACAGCCTCCCCAAGCTCTGCCCCATCCACCGGGCCGCCGACCTAGACGTCCTCGCCGAGCGCTTCGAGCTGCCCACCGCGCGCAACCCCAAGGGCCACTCCGACCTGCCCGGCATCGACGTCTTCGTCTCCACCGCCGACCCGGAAAAGGAGCCGCCGCTCGTCACCGCCAACACCATCCTCTCCATCCTCGCCGCCGACTACCCGGTCGAGAAGCTGGCCTGCTACCTCTCCGACGACGGCGGCGCGCTGCTCACCTTTGAGGCGCTCGCCGAGACCGCAAGCTTCGCTCGCACCTGGGTGCCGTTCTGCCGCAAGCACGGCGTCGAGCCGCGCAGCCCGGAGGCCTACTTCGGCCAGAAGAGGGACTTCCTCAGGAACAAGGTGCGTGTGGATTTCGTCCGGGAGCGGCGGAAGGTGAAGCGGGAGTACGACGAGTTCAAGGTGAGGGTGAACTCGCTGCCAGAGGCCATCCGCCGGCGCTCCGACGCGTACAACGCCGGCGAGGAGCTGCGCGCCAGGAGAAGGCAGCAGGAGGAGGCCATGGCGGCCGGCACCCTTTCCGGAGCATTGCCTGAGGCAGCGGCGACCGTGAAGGCGACATGGATGTCTGACGGGTCGCAGTGGCCTGGCACCTGGCTCACCTCTGCGCCAGACCACTCCCGTGGTGACCATGCCGGCATCATTCAGGTGATTGATTGCTCGATTGATAGAAAAATTTACAAATTTGTTCAGTTGTTCATTCGAGATGCTGATGTGTGCCTGAAATTGAGTTGCAGGCAATGCTTGCGCCTCCGACGTCAGAGCCTGTGCTGGGCGCGGAGCCGGCGGAGTCCGGCGGACTGATCGACACGACGGGCGTGGACATCCGGCTGCCGATGCTGGTGTACGTGTCCCGTGAGAAGCGCCCCGGGTACGACCACAACAAGAAGGCCGGCGCCATGAACGCGCTGGTGCGCACGAGCGCCATCATGTCGAACGGGCCCTTCATCCTCAACCTGGACTGCGACCACTACGTGCACAACTCGGCGGCGCTCCGCGAGGGGATGTGCTTCATGCTCGACCGCGGCGGCGACCGCGTCTGCTACGTCCAGTTCCCGCAGCGGTTCGAGGGCATCGACCCCAACGACCGGTACGCCAACCACAACCTCGTCTTCTTCGACGTGGCCATGCGCGCCATGGACGGGCTGCAGGGCCCCATGTACGTCGGCACCGGCTGCGTCTTCCGCCGCACCGCGCTGTACGGGTTCAGCCCGCCGCGCGCCACGGAGCACCACGGCTGGCTCGGGAGGAAGAAGATCAAGCTGTTCCTGAGGAAGCCCACCATGGGAAAAAAGACGGACAGGGAGAACAACAACGACAGGGAGATGATGCTGCCGCCGATCGAGGACGACGCCTTCCAGCAGCTCGACGACATCGAGTCGTCCGCGCTGCTCCCGCGGCGGTTCGGCAGCTCGGCAACATTCGTGGCGTCCATCCCCGTGGCGGAGTACCAGGGTCGGCTCCTGCAGGACACGCCTGGCGCGCACCAGGGCCGCCCCGCCGGCGCCCTGGCCGTGCCTCGCGAGCCGCTCGACGCGGCCACCGTCGCCGAGGCCATCAGCGTCATCTCGTGCTTCTACGAGGACAAGACGGAGTGGGGGCGGCGCATCGGGTGGATCTACGGGTCGGTGACGGAGGACGTGGTGACGGGGTACCGGATGCACAACCGCGGGTGGCGGTCCGTGTACTGCTTGACGCGGCGCGACGCGTTCCGCGGCACGGCGCCCATCAACCTCACCGACCGCCTCCACCAGGTGCTCCGGTGGGCGACGGGGTCCGTGGAGATCTTCTTCTCCCGCAACAACGCCCTGTTCGCGTCCCCGCGGATGAAGTTCCTCCAGCGCGTGGCCTACTTTAACGTGGGCATGTACCCGTTCACCTCCGTCTTCCTCCTCGTCTACTGCGTGCTCCCGGCCGTGTCCCTCTTCTCCGGCAAGTTCATCGTGCAGTCGCTCAACGCCACGTTCCTGGCGCTGCTGCTCATCATCACCATCACGCTCTGCCTGCTGGCGCTGCTGGAGATCAAGTGGTCCGGGGTCACGCTTAACGAGTGGTGGCGGAACGAGCAGTTCTGGGTGATCGGAGGGACCAGCGCGCACCCGGCCGCCGTGCTGCAGGGCCTCCTCAAGGTTATCGCCGGCGTGGACATCTCCTTCACGCTGACGTCGAAGCCCGGCGGCGCCGGCGACGACGGCGAGGAGGACGCGTTCGCGGAGCTGTACGAGGTGCGGTGGAGCTTCCTGATGGTGCCGCCCGTGACGATCATGATGGTGAACGCGGTGGCCGTGGCCGTGGCGTCGGCGCGCACGCTGTACAGCGAGTTCCCGCAGTGGAGCAAGCTGCTGGGCGGCGCCTTCTTCAGCTTCTGGGTGCTGTGCCACCTCTACCCGTTCGCTAAGGGCCTTCTGGGCCGCCGTGGCCGTGTGCCGACCATCGTGTTCGTCTGGTCCGGGCTCATCTGCATGACCATCTCGCTGCTCTGGGTCTACATCAGCCCTCCTGCGGGCGCCAGGGAGCTAATCGGTGGCGGCGGATTTAGCTTCCCGTAGTAGTGTTAGCATGTGTTCAATGTCTGGATTGTATCGCCCACATGAAGGTGTGCTTGCTTCATGGGGTGCTGTTACTCTTTAGCAATTACTAGTTGTGATGGATGGTGGACTGTGTGATTGATTCTTCAGTAGCTGACGAGCTACTGCTTTAGTTGGTTTATATTGTGGCTGACGTAATGTCACATTTTCGTACTGTTTGTCGCTCAGATGCAATGTTTCTGATAGTGCAGTGCAGTCCTGTAACCAAGCTAATGTTCCAGAAGTTTTTTTAGTACTGTTTGTCGCTCAGTACTGTTTGTAGCAAATTCGATGTGAAAATTTCTGGTTCTGGGGGGTCGTCAGAATTGACCAAAAGGTTCATGAAGTCATAATGATTTTCATCATGCTTACAACGATACAAATAAACTTTGACCCCTGGAATTCCGAAGTCGTTCATTCTTACAAATGCAAAAACTTGTCAGAGATTAGTTGTGAGGCGAAGTTGGCCAAATCGTTAGTGATTCTGATTCAGTTTCACATTTCAGAATTTGGGTGTGCTGCTAAGCTGGAACCGCCTTTTACTTGGATTTGGAATTCTGCGAGCATATACTAGTAATTTTCAGCTAAGAAATCAGTGTCAAAATTTGGGAAAACTGTGTCCATTGCTAGATCGTCCAGGTTATCAGTGAGCGATCCTTAAATCTGAGGTTGTAAATTCTAATCCCCAATGAGATATTCGTTTTGTCCTAAATCAAACCATAGCTTTATTACTCACAACAATAGAACATAAGTAAGCGTTCTTCTCACAAACAGAGGAACACTTCCTCCCATTATTTCCAAACAAAAACACTCATGTCAATATGTCATGAAGTATAGTCATATATATATATTATATATACAGGAATGCTAAACAGTGCCCGGTTGTTTTGTTGTTGCTGAGTAACTGTTTTTTTTGGCCGATCTATGATGTTTTTTTGTTCTGCAGCGTTCGATCTGCTCTTTGTCGTGTGCTGATGGGTTTGTTTCTGTGACATGTGGGGCCTAGCTGAGTGCGTTACTGTTTTGATTTTTCGGGAGTCACGCCCGAAGTTTTGGCTTCCATTTCCCCTTTCCCCATTTCATTTCGCTTCGTCTTCTTCGAGACGAGTCGGGGCGACTCGCCGCTCCCCCGTCGCGGCGACTCGGCGGCCCCCGGTCGTGGTCGACTCATTCTCCGGCGTCGTGGCGACTTGCAGCTCCGCGTCTTTGTGGAGCTAAGTTATCTCATTTGCGCGCCCTTTTTCTGTGTTATTCATTGTGTTCCGACGATGTGTGGAATCTGTGTTTGCTTAGATTGGGCGTTCGACACCCCGTCGATGTTGTTTTTTTTCTACGCAGATCTGGGGGTGGAGTTTAGTTTACTCATGTTCAGGTTCTAGGCTGTATGTGTGGTTCTGTGTAATGCGTTTAGGCGACAGGTATCGCAGATTTGGTGTGTATTTGTGTTACTCTTGTTCAGATTCTAGTCTCAATGGCAGTTGTGTTTCATTTTCGCCGTTTAGGGTTTCTCCCATAGTGGTTGCTGCGGGGGATTCAGTTTAGTTCGATGTTGGATCTGAGAATCCCATTCTGTGTTGAGTTTTAGGAGTTTTTGGTATTCTCCTTGTGTTTTTGGGGTGTTCGATGCAGGACACCATGTTCATTTTGTTTGATTTTGAAGTGCAGTATTTTTGTGAGTACTAGCTAGTATTTGATCTATGATCCATCCATCGTTTTTGCCTTACTTGCCTCGGTTGGTAGGAGTAAGGACCTAGCTAGATTTGCTTGCTTGCTGCTAGTATTTCGCCCACCTGCTCTGGTCTGCTCTGCTCTGCTAGTCTGTTATTACCTACCACATAATATTTTGCCTACCTGCTCTGCTCTCGTAGTCTATTTTATTGTCATTTGGTTATGGTTGGTGACGATTGCAACGAAACAATTCGATTCGTCTCAGCATGCACCCCAACCACTAACACAAAGGCAAGACTCTGTTGTCATTCCATTTTTAGTTTTCAGTTTCATTTTCAGCGTTTTTTATACTTTCAAATGCTACCTGATGCCTGAAATTGTATGGGTTAGTTTATTGGTATGTGTTTGATTTAGTTTAATTGCAGTTACCTAAACACCAGTTACCTGTTTGCTTGATTTTGCAGTTTTTATTTATGTATGCTAATTCGTTTTTTTTGTTTTATTTCCATTAGATGATCTGCAGTTTCTTTTCATTTTTAGTGTTTTATATGTAGGTTAAATGTTCATAATTAGTTTCAGTTTGTATTGGAGAGGGAAGAAGAGCCTGATTAAGTGTTTGAGCTTTTCAGATTGTATAAAGTATATGATTTTTTTTGTGGTGTTTTGGTATGTTTTTTTTATCTAATTAGGGTAATCCCATATATGTGTTTTTTTCAATTCAGGATTTGTGTTTTTTTGGTAAAATTGGACTTCATTGTTAGGCACCTATTTTTTCATCAGTGCAGATTTTTCCAATCTTTTTTTTATGTGGCCAGCATTTCAATTAGTCCTTTGACTCGGCAGGTTAATTTTTTTTGTTCTAATTTTTTCAGGTACCGATGGCTGATAGGAGCAATTGTTTCCGTGTAGTTGAGGAAAGTACTCTAGCAGCGCAAGGTCACAAAGGTTTTGAACCTGTGTGTGTTGTACTAGTTGTATGAGTGATAAATATTTTGTTCTTATTTTTTTGTTTTGTTTTTAGTCATTCATTTCTACTGCAAATATCAATTTGTTGGAGGAATTTCTTGTTTTTTGCAAATCCAAGGTATTTTTTTTCTGCACCCCCTTGTTTTTCTGTTTTCCATTTTTTGGCATGTGCAACAGTTGTTTTTTCTACATTCTTTTAGAAAATGAATGAGGCCAACGGAGTCCCCCGAGAAGTTAATGGAGTTTGTAATGATCAAGATAAGGTTTGTTTTTTGAGTTAGTTTTTTTAATCTATGTTGTTTAATGTATTCTTTTTTTGCACAATATAGGCTAATGGTGAATCAATGGGATTCAGGGAGAAGCTTACTATGTATTTTGGTGATTTTTTTGCCTAAAAATGTAATTTATTTTGTCTATATGCTTTTTCTTTTTATGTTGCTTGTTTATTTTCACTTCATTTTCATTGTTTTTCTTTCTTCCTTTAGGTGGTTGATGAGTTATGCAAGCTTGTTCAGGAGAATTCATATGGGAAGTGCAATTTCTGTTTGTTGCCCACTGAGAGTCTAATTCTCAGCGTTCTTCAGATTCTCTTAGATGCTGCACAGAACGCCAATGAGGTAAAAGAGAAAAACGTTGTCCCCCCCGCTTTCCTCAAAACAATAGAGTCAATGATATTAATAAGTCTGTTCCATCAGTTGTGAGAGGTATTCATTTTCTTTTTTGGTTTGAATCTTTTGCCGATCACATTACTTTTTGTAGTTTTGTATGATATTTTAGAGTCTGCTTTTAACAACGTAGATAATCGGCACAGTTCAAATATCAACGAGCAGTCCAATAGACGCATTGTTGAAGAAAATTTCAAAGCCAGCAACCCTATAGGAAACAAACAAAATGTGGATTCCACTAATCCATATAATATGAATCCTCGCTTGTAGGTTTTTTTTTTGTTCAAATGTTTTGTTGAGTTAATTTTTCTTTTTTCTTGTTGAACCTTTTTTTTTTGCAGAATGCAAGTGAATCCAGAGAAGCAATTAAATCTGGTGATGGCAATTCAATGAAGAATCCCATTTTGGTCCTGGACACTCCTTTAGTGATGGCTCATGGCAATTCTCAATCTAGTGAGTTTGCTTTCTG
The DNA here is from genome assembly GCA_904845875.1 of Miscanthus lutarioriparius. Lineage (NCBI taxonomy): Eukaryota > Viridiplantae > Streptophyta > Magnoliopsida > Poales > Poaceae > Miscanthus > Miscanthus lutarioriparius. The sequence goes on along the minus strand of CAJGYO010000014.1, from coordinate 31,487,014 downwards.
TGTCTTTTTATTTATTTTTTTGTTTTTGTTTTGTATTGATTTTTTTTTCATTTTTTCATTTTTTTGCAGGGAATGTTCCTATTATGAACAAGAAAGCTAAATTTGAATCTCGTGCCAATCAGTTGTTAAATGCTCCCAAGGTAATTTTTTTCATGTTTTTTATTTTTTAATCCATAATATACAGATCATATGTGTTTTTTTAATTTTTTTTGTTTTCTATGATTGCATTTGTTGTTTTGTTAGTAAAGAGTAGTACTGCTTAGAGATAGTTCACTCCTTTTTTATTTTTTTTGGTGTCCGATATGTCTGTGTGTTTTAATTCCAGTTACAGATGGATGAATGTCACATGCGAGAGTTATCTGATACCTGATCCCTTAATGCTATCTGAATGCCACTTCTTTGAACATTGAGCTTGTGTGTTGGTGATCTTTTTTTGTTATGTGAATGTTGGAAAAGCGTGGCATTTGCTTGTTTGGTGACATAGGAGTCTAATTTTTGTCAATCTAGCCCCATGTAAGTTGGTTTTTGCTTGATTATGAAATTGGTGAAAGTCTTCAATTGGTCTTTTTTTTCCTTTTGATTCTCAACTTTTGCAATTGTGATCAGTAGGCTGAGCAAATTATCTGATTTTTTGGCAGGAATTCGACTGTTAGTCTAGTTTGTTTTGTTTGGTCACACTTAAATCTGCATGAGTGAAATTAGATAGTTTGTGCCATTCTTTTTTTGCCCAGAAGCCTTGCATATATATGTGTTTTTTGGAGCATCTGAGGTCCACAGCAAATGAACCAATCCTTCTATATATTTGCTGGTTAATTTGTTTGTTTAGGCCAATCATCCAATAGTTGTAGAACCTGGAATTGTCTGCCTGATTGACTGTTATTTTACTCTGTGTGTCTCTGAAATTAGCAGTTTGTTGTCTGTCTACTTCTCTCGACAAGTTAAAGGATCTATGCTATCATCTATTTTGATGTTTAGTTTAATCATTATTTAAGTATGCTATATGCACTATTTTGTAATATCAGTACAAATAATGCAGATGAGATGATTTTTTTTGTTTTTTTTTCAAGGCATGTCTTGATGTTGAAGTTTTGGGTGCCCCAAGTGTCAGAGACCATTGCATGCAATTAGGAAAGTTAACTGATGATCTATATAATAGAAGAACTTTCAATGCTATGCGAACCCCCCAAACAATTGATTTAACAGGGGTTAGCCCAGAAGTCAGTGTTGCTGCTAGTAGGCCTCAGGATCATATTATAGGTGGACATCGTTTTCCTGTAACAGATGAAGAAAAAGTGTTTCTATAATATTATTTGTGGACTAGCTCACAGCCCGTTGCATGCAATTTGTGTCCTTTTTTTTTACTATTTTTGGTATATTCTTTTTTAAGTTCTTTTGTTTTGTGAACTTTTAGTCATTATGAATTTTGGTTTTTATTTTGTGTTTTTCCTTTTTTGTAGTATGAAGGCAGTTGAATTTGCCAAGACCAGTGTTACGTATTGTTCTTTAGGTCAATCTGTGCAACCTATGGGTAAAGTCGACAATTTTTCGTTGCTGTTATGTGTCGTAAATTTTTTGAGGATCAGCACCCAAGGCAGTCCAAGAAACATTTCTTCTATCCAAAAGTTGGGGTAAGTTCTTTTTTTTTCTTTTTTTCTTTTTTTTTTGCTAGTTGCAGCCTCGCGTGCATTTGAATTTGTTTTTATCTGTGCCCCAGCAATGCTTGTCTATAGTCATGTGATTCTGCTATGGGTTTATCTTTTTTGTATGTTGCCTTTTGTCATGTTTATTTTTTTTCCATTTGCAGGGTTGTCTTTACACCTACAATTGCGACTATGACATTGACACAGTGAAGAATTATTTTCTTGGAGCCAACTCTGCTTACAAGCTGGATTTGTCAGACAAGGTTTTTTCTTTTTTTAAGATTTTGTTTTTTTTTAAATTTTTTTCTATGTATTAATTTTTTTATGATGCAGCTGTGCTTTCCAGTTATTATACACCAGCATTGGTTTGAATTCATTGTTGACTTGAAGAACAAACTGTTTGTGTTTTTGGATTCTTATTTTCATGGTGGTGATCACTTTCAAATCCAAGCAAGGACCAAGCTTGTAAGTTCATATTTTTTTATTGTTCACTTTTTGAAATTAAATCAATCTCCCTTTTTGTTTAGTTCTAAATTTTCCCTTCACTTTTTTAAGATAAATGCATTCAGGGAATGTTGGTACCAACACGCAGAGGGTTATGTAGATGTTGATGCGTTCTCTGTGCTATATCCTCCAGTTGCAAAACAAAGTAATGTATAAGTTTTTTTTATCAATGTAATGTATTAAGTTTGGTTTCAGTTCATGTATATGTGTATCTATTTGTGACGGTACTCAGGACTTCATCACAGTCACCTTTGGTTTGTCAAAATAGCTGGGGTTTGATGTGTTGGGTGTTCTATGCAACTGATTTTTTTGTGGCGCCTGTTTTAGAATGGGATTTTGATAAGCAGATGGACTTTTTTTTTGTCGTCTGGTGTGCATTTGTGTGTGTGTAGATTTTAGTTGCGGGACTTACATGCACCCATGCAAGATGAGGTTGTTGGCATGGTGATCTGTATGATTTTTTAAATTCGTGCAACTTTTGTTTAAAATGGATTTAGGATAATTCAAATGAATGAGCATACTGTACCAGTATTCAAGTATATGTTAGTTTTGTGTCAGTTTTTGTGATCTGTGTTGTGTCTCGATAGTATATGTTTACATGTTTTTGAGGAACATTTTTACTTCTTTTTGAAAAGCAAAACTTTTTTGTCCAAATCCAGGCACACCAGGTATATCCCCGAATATCAGTAGTGTTTACAACTTTTGATTACCTGAATATAATATTTTTGGGAGTTCCGGGATTACCTGAGTTCATCATGTGCTAAGAAATGGACACCCTTAGCCTTTAGCCTTTTTTTTGTATAGTACTTATTTTTTGTGTGTTTTTCAGTGTTGATTGTGGTATATATGCTTTGAAGTTCATGGAGTTATGGGACAGAAACATCGACCTCACGCGCATGATTGACCAATCTGATATCCCCAACATACGGGTGAAGCTTGCAGTTAATTTGTTCTTTAGCAAAGCAAACTGCATTGATAAATCACTTGTACTGAACTTATATGAGCAGGTATTTTTCTTTTTGGCATTTTTTTTATATTACCTAGTGGTTCTGTTAGTAATTGTTTGAATTTCATTTTTATTTTTTCCCAGCACTTTTTTTGCAGGGTGTTGATCCTCGTGTCTGTATGAGTTTCTGAGTTCTTTCTTGATCCTAGATAATCAATGTAATTAGTTTTAGGTTCATGGCTGCAATTTTAATGTTGTTGAGCTTTTAAAACTGCTTAAAAAAGAAAGTAGCGCATGTAGTGGATGTCAGCCTTACATATCACTGGACAAAATCATGTATTACAGCTTGTAATACTACTATAGAATTTTTACATATATCTCATAATCTCATAATGTTGCTGAGTTCGTTCTTCCTTCTTTTTTGTGATCTCCTACGCCACACTTGATCCCCCTGAGTTGCTTGGCTGTGTACCATTGTTTTTTATGTTGGTTTCTTGACCCTCTTGGACTCTGACTTGATTGGTGAGCCTGCGGGGGGAAAGGAAAAGTTATCCTTGCTGTAGTTACCCATTTTTAAATTGATGGTTGTTTTTTTACCTGAATTCACGATCGATGTTGCTTTCTTCTTCTTCTTGCTCTCTTGCTATATCATTTTCTCCCTAACCTGTTCTATTTGAGTCTTCATTCTTTTTGGCAGTGTTGGTCTGCCCCTCTTTGTTGTTGTATGTGGATCTTCAATGACGGACTCAGAACTATTTAGTTCTCTATTTGTAGTCTCATTTGTTTGTATCTGTTCATGTGATGTTTGTTCATTGTGACCTTGATGACTTGTTGGAGGTGCTAGCAGCATCATCAGCAACCGGCATCAGTCCCAGCATGATGATGACGTCCATCGGGCGGCGGTGAGAGTAGGCGGCATGGGTCCTAGTCGGACCATCGAGGGGAGTGGTGAAACGCACCCCAGGCATGGTCGCTGACCTAACGACTGGATTCCCAGCCCGGATGGCCCGGGACCATGGGCCTTTGGCCGACGCATCCAGAGAGCGCTGTTCCCACAACGCTTCTGACCGCCTACCAACATCGCTAAATATATCAGGGAGACGAATCCTGGTATATGGCTCGAAGACTTTCGGCTCGCCTGCTGTGCCGGGGGAGTGGATGATGACCACTTCATCATTCAGTACCTCCCCATCTGCGTGGGGGAACATGTTCGAGCGTGGCTCGAATTCCTCCCGCATGACAGCATCTGTGACTGGGCGGACCTCTAGAGGGTCTTCATCGAGAACTTCTAGGGGACGTATGTTCACCCTAGGAATTTCTGGAACCTTAAGAGCTACCAATAGGAGCCCAACGAGTCCCTACGGGATTACATCCGTAGGTTCTCGAAACAATGCAACTCCCTTCCTAATGTTGTCGATACGGACATCATCAGCGCATTCCTCTCTGAGACAACCTGCGAGTCTCTGATTCACAAGCTTGGCTGCCTAAAGCCCCGTACCACTCGCAACCTGCTCGACGTCGCCATGAACCACGCCTCCAGCGAGGAGGCGGTCGGAGCGGTCTTCAACGAAATCCAGGACAAGGGCAAGGCCAAGCGCGAGGACCAAGACAAGGGCCCCTCCACGCAAAGGGGCAAAAAGAACAAGAAGGATCGGCACCGATCGGCCAACGCCGCATTGGTCGCCGTGGCTGATCACGTGGGCAAGCAGCCCCAGCAGGGCCTACCGGACCACTTCAACAAGCTCGTAGAGAGCCCATGCACCAACCATGCCTACCCCGTCAAGCACTTCTAAAAGGATTGCGAGCTCCTCAAGCGCTTTCTGTGACAGGCCAGTGGGCCAAAAGATGGAAAGGGCATGGAGGCAGAAGCCAAGAAAGGAGGCACAACGGGTAAGGATGGGGATGACTTTCCTGATCCCGAGGAATGCCTCATGATCTTCGGGGGATCTGATGCCATCTACTCCAAGCGCCAGCACAAAGTACGCTACAGAGAAGCATGCGTCGCTAAAACAGCCGTCCCCTCCTTCCTTAGCTGGTCAAAATCTCCGATCACTTTTGATCATAGGGACCATCCTTCCCACATCGCCAGACCAGGTCGCTACCCACTCGTCGTCGACCCCATCGCCCGCAAGAAGCGCCTCACCAAGGTGCTAATGGACGGAGGCAACGGCCTCAACATCCTCTACGTCGACACCCTCAACGCCATGTGCATCCCCCTGTCGGAGCTCCGCCCAGTGAGCTCTCCCTTCCATGATGTGATCCTGGGGACACAGGCATACCTGCTCGGGCAGATCGACCTGCCTGTCATATTTGGTGACCGAGCCAACTTTCGCTCGGAGGTCGTCACCTTCGAAGTGGTGGACTTCCCAGGGCCCTACCACGCCATCTTGGGGCGGCCATGCTACGCCAAGTTCATGGTGATACCCAACTACACCTACCTCAAGCTAAAGATGCCAGGACCGAACGGCGTCATCACCATGGGTAGCACCTTTTCGCATGCCTACATGTGCGACCACGAGCATTTCGAGCTCGCCACTGCCGTCATCAACTCATCCGAGCTCCCTCGGCTTGGGGAGTTGTCGACCCCAGCAGTCCTAAACTGGAACAAGCCAACATCCTCGACTGCCTTCCGCCCACTCGAGGAAACTAAGGCGGTGGGGATCAACCCCGCTAACCCTACCAAGACGGTGTGGGTCGGGACCTAGCTCCTGGCCAAATAGGAAGACGAGCTCGCCAACTTTCTATGCACCAATCGCGATGTCTTCGCATGAAAACCTTCTGACATGCCAGGCATACCGCGGGAGGTCACCGAGCACACACTATGCCTTGTCCTAGGCTCAAAGCCCACCAAGCAAAGCCTGTGTCGCTTTGACGACAACAGGCGCATGGCCAAAGGCGAGGAGGTCGCCAAACTCCTGGTAGCCGGATTCATCAAAGAGGTATACCACTCTGACTGGCTCGCCAATCCTGTTCTTGTTAAAAAGAAGACCGGGAAATGGAGAATATGCGTTGATTATACTAGCCTCAACAAGGCGTATCTGAAGGACCATTTTCCTTTACCATGCATAAACCAGATAGTCGACTCCACCTCAGGATGTGAAATCCTATCCTTTCTGGATGCCTACTCAGGCTATCACCAGATCATAATGAAAGAGTCCGACCAGCTCGCGACTTCATTCATCACCCCGTATGGTTTGTACTGCTACGTAACCATGCCTTTCGGTTTGAAGAATGTTGGCGCCACCTATCAACGGTGCATGCAGCAATGCTTCGCTGATCAAATCGACCCGGTCAACCAGCCTGACCAAGTCGAGCGGCCAAAACCAACAATCGTCGTCTATGTTGATGACATAGTGGTCAAAACGGCTCAAGCTGGCGACCTGATCGCAAACTTGGCCGCAACGTTCGTGAACCTCCGAAGGTTCACCATCAAATGGAATCTCGAAAATGTGTTTTCGGGGTTTCGAAGGGGAAGCTGCTTGGATACATCGTGTCCGAGTGCGGCATTGAGGCCAACCCCGAAAAAATCATGGCCATCTCCAACATGGGCCCTATACGCAACGTCAAGGGCATACAAAGGCTCACCGCCTGTTTGGCCGCCCTGAGCCGGTTCATCTCCCGGCTAGGCGAGCGAGGGATGCCTCTCTACAAGCTTCTAAAAAAGACAGACACATTCGTCTAGACTGAGGAGGCACAGCAGGCTCTAGAAAGCCTCAAAGCATCACTAACGTCGGCCCCAATCCTCATCGCTCCTGAACGGGGAGAACCCCTCCTCCTCTACATCATGGCAAGCAACCACGTGGTGAGCGCCGCCCTAGTCGTCAAAAGGGAGGAGCCAGGACACCACCTTAAGGTCCAACGACCCATATACTTTGTCAGGGAGGTACTCACCGACCCCAAGGTTCGATACCCGCAAGTGCAAAAACTCCTATATGCCGTACGGATGGTGACCCGAAAGCTCCTTCACTACTTCACTGACCATGAAGTCTCGGTCATCACTTCATACCCGCTTGGAGACATCATCCGCAACCACGACGCCGTGGGACGAAACTCCAAGTGGGCACTCGAGCTAATGGGCCATGACATTAGGTATATCCCCCGTACCGCTATTAAGTCTCAGACTCTCGCAGATTTTGTCGCCGAACGGATGGAGGTCCAGCTACCGACTCTGGACGTTACCCACGAGTACTAGACGATGTACTTCGATGGGTCTGTAATGGCGCCCGGCTCGGGGGCTGGAGTGGTTCTGATCTCCCCGAGCAGGAGTAGGCTCCGCTATGCGATCCACCTCCACTTTTTGGCCTCAAACAATGCCGTGGAATATTAGGCCCTCATCAATAGACTACGCATCGCCATCGAGCTCGGCGCCATGTGGCTCTACGTCCACAGCGATTTAGAGCTGGTCGTCGACCAGGTCATGAAGGTGTCCTCTTGCAAAAGCCCCCTCATGACAGTATACTGCCAAGAGGTGCGCAAGCTCGAGGAAAAATTCTACGGGATTGAGCTACACCATGTCCCGCGAAAGGACAACGATGCCGCTGATTTTCTCGCAAAATTGGTTGCTAGGCGGGTTCCGTCTTCGGACGAGGTCTTCATCAACGACCTTCATGAACCGTCTGCCCACATCCTGGAAGGTCTGATCCAGACACACCCCAATGACGACCCGGTGCTCGGGGGCTCCGACCCCAGTGCCTCCATGACGACGTCGCCCACCGATGTCGCCGTGGTGGCACTCGATCAAGCCAACTGGCGAGCACCGCTACTCGCCTACCTCCTCGAGGAGGTTCTCCCACCTGAGAGGACTGAAGCGTGTTGGATCGCTCGACGCGCTAAGACGTTCATCATGTTCGGTAACGAACTTTACAAACGAAGTCCGTCAGGAGTACTTCTGATGTGCGTCCCTACCGACCAAGGCAAATAGTTCCTCCTCGAGGTCCATTCCAGAATCTGTGAATATCACGCGACCCTAAGGTCGCTGGTCGGAAAAGCCTTTCGCTAAGGTTTTTACTAGCCTACCGTGCTACGAGATGCAGAGGAGGTTGTCCGCAGGTGTGAAGGATGCCAGTTCTACGCTTGGCAAACCCATTTGTCGGCATAGGAGCTTCAAACCATCCCCATCACCTGGCCATTCGCGGTCTGGGGCCTCACCATGGTTGGATCCCTCAAAAAGGGCTTGGGAGGCTTCACTCACCTACTCGTAGCGGTCGACAAGTTCACCAAGTGGATAGAGGCAAAGCCCATCACCAACATTCACTCAGAAGAGGCGGTCAAATTCTTCCTCGATATCATCTACCAGTTTGGCGTTCCTAACTGTATCATCAATGACCACAGAACTAACTTCACCAGGAAGAAGTTCCTGGACTTATGTGATGGATACGGCATCAGGATCGACTGGGCCTCGGTCGGACATCCGCGTACTAACGGTCAGGTCAAGCGAGCCAATGGCATGGTCCTCCAAGGACTCAAGCCATGCATCTTCAACCGATTCAACAAGTACGTCGGGAGAAGGGTTGCAGAGGTCCCAGCAATCCTCTGGAGCAGGAGAACGACCCCAAACCGATCCAAAGGGTTTACACCCTTCTTCCTGGCCTACGGAGCTGAAGTAGTGCTGCCCTCCGACCTCAACCATGGCGCCCCAAGAGTGAAGGCCTTCGACCACGACCGAGTCGTGGAGGCTCAACAAGACACAGTCGACCTGCTCGAGGAGGCCCACGAGACGATCGTCATCCACTCCGCTTGCTACCAGCAAACTCTCCGTAGGTACCACGAGAGGAAAATTAGAGGAAGGATCCTCGAGGTCGGAGACCTCGTGCTTCGAAGGACCCAATCAACCAAGGAGAAACACAAACTCTCTCCACCGTGGGAAGGACCCTATATGGTGACCGAGGTGATCCAACCGGGCGTCTACTAACTGAAGGACGACAACGGCAATGTTCTCACCAACACTTGGAACATCGAACAATTACATCATTTCTTCCCCTAAAAATTTGGTCTTACCACTTTTTTTATTGAATGTTTGCTCCTACAAAGCACCCCGGCCCGAACACTTTTGGCCCGGGTCTCTCGGGGGCTCCACGGGGGTGCGATACCACCTCTCTTCGGTCCGTTCCTTTAATTACCTTACGTAACTTTGCTTTAAAATTCCGACCGATCACACCCTGCCATGACCTATGGTTGCGAGCAGCTGAGCCTCGCAGGCCACGCTCGGGTTCTTAAGGTTGCAACCTACGGTTCAAATGGGCAGGTGTGAAAAAGAAAGAATAAAAAACAAAGCTATGCTAGGGTAAAAATAAGGAATGGATGGGACAAGCTTCCCCGAACGAAGTAATTCATCACAAAACAAAAATTGATGTATTCATCAATACAACTGTTCACACGGGGGCTTCCCCACGAACTTATCCTTTACATATGATAAGTACTTCTACTCTAATTTCTATTATGGCCGCCCGACGGCATCGGCTGACGGTGCGACCGGCGAAGATAAAGGCTGCTCGCTCTCTGACAGGGCGACATTCGGTTCGGTCGGAGGCGGGATGACGTTTGCTTCCGACCCGGGCTCCACTCCATCCGCAGGCTGGGCAACGTCTTCCTGGTGCACGCCTTCAGCCACGCTCACATGGCTAGCCTCCATCACCCATTGCACGGAGACTTGCTCTACCACCAACTGTGCGTGTGGCAGCAAGCTTTCCTTGAGCGCATGGATGGCGTCCGTGCTTCAGCCGTCGGCGTACCCGCTGCAGATGGTGGCAAAGTCCAGGTCCGTATGGTGCATCGCCACCGAAGTCAACACCCTTGATGTCCTGTAGAACATCCCGTCGGAGATAAGTGCCCTGACTTCATTCGGGACCTCCACCAGTCGGATGGCGGGCGTGCTGGTGCTCGGTGCCGACCCGAACACCTCCGAGATGACAACCTGGGCGACATTGTGGATCTGGTCAAGCTCCCCCTTGAGAGCACGTCACTCTTCAAGGGACTTGGCTAGCGACTCCATGCTCTGACCAATCATCGCCTTGGCCATCTCCAGGTCCTGCTCCAGAGAACCAACCCTTCCGCCCAGTTCTGGAAGAAGGATGACAAGTTTAGAAGTGAGGGAAAGGAAAAACCAAGACATCAACCAAAAGTAGAACAGGTGCTTACCGAGGTGGGTGTTCTCAAGGATAGAGAGTCCTTCCTCCTGCCGAGTCACCTGCTCACGCAGCCGAGCGTTTGACTCCTCCGTCCCAAGCATCTGACCCCAGAGCGCAAGCACTTCTTGGTCGACCTTCGACCGGGCCTTCCGCTCTGACTCCAGAGCCTCCAGGGAACTCTAGAGAACCGCCTCGGTATTTGCTAGGGACTTCTGGAGCGCTGCCTCGGTCTCTGCCTGGTGGACCTTCACCGCGTCAAGACCCCGCTCAGCAGCGGTCACCCGCTCCACCGCGAACAGTTCCGCCACCCGCACTTCCGTCGCCTCAGCCGCCCGGTCCTAAGACTCACGGTGGGTGAACTCTACCTAGCGCTTGAGCTCAGTGACCCACCGCGACACTGCGGCCTCCCAAGCATGCCCTTCCTGGAGGAAACAGGACTTGCGGCTCAACATCTCCTCTAGACCCTGCAAAACAAGAAGCAAGCCTGCTAAGGCAAACCAACGAAAGACCAAGGAACAAAGGATGAACGTAGAAAACTTAACTCTATGACATGGGGCAGGTCGACCGTCACCGCCTGATGGACAACCTTAACCTGCTCCAAGGCCTCCTCGAGCCTCGCCCTGGTTTGGGCGAGATCGGACTCCATCGCGAGTCCTCTCCCCCCAAGTACGTCCTAGAGCTGCACCTCATCCTCATCCCCAAGGATGAACTGCACCTTCCTCGGGTCACCGGGGCAGGGCCACACTAGGTCGGTGGTTGCCCCCAACCCACCGGAAGGCCTAGCCGACGATCGGACCACCGCCAGCTCCGGCGACAGCAGGATGGCCGGCGGCTCCACCCCAGTGCCTGCCTCGTGGGGGTAGGGGATCTCCACCTCCTCGACACCATGGCCCGCCGCCGGATGCTCTGCCTCTGGCCTAGCTGTGTCGCCTCCCGATGCCTCCAGCTCTGACTAGAGGGCGAGCTATGTGTCCCTCCACCGGGCGAGGTAGGGAGCCCAGTCTCCCTCCCATCTTCCAACACAGCCGGTGTAGGAGGTATCGTGAGGGTCACCTCTGACCCGGCCTCCACCGTCGCCACCAGGATCACCGCCATCACTTCCGCTATCGCTGCCGCCATACTTGTGACCGCCCGGGAAGGCACCACCCCTCGAGGGAAGGACGCACTGCCGCCAGCCTGCTTTCGCTGCTACTCATCGCGACCCGCTGCAGGCTGGGCCTCCACTCCTCCCACATGGGAGGCGGGGCGATGCTCAACCCTGTCAGTATCTGGCCACTGTAAAAAAAGTACAGGTCAGTCGCACTCCAAAAACTCAAACTATGAGATCGAAAAGAAATAAAGAATGCATACCAGGATGCAAGCGGCAGGGCTCTGAAGCCCCGACCCGCTGGCAATGGACCCGCCCGATGAGGGTCGCTCACAGGTCGTGAACCACGCCCCCTCACTTCGACAGGGGTGGGAGTCGACCCGGCCGGCTCCCGATTGGCCCGTGAGTCGCCACGACCGCCGGCTCGAGGCACGCTGACCAAAGCAGCTGGTAGGGCGTCCCCCTATTGTGGGTCACGTGCCGGTGCCAGCCCCGATGATGCAGGGGTGCGAGCCCACTCATCCAACCACCTGGCCTGCCCCGCCGCGCCTGGAGCAGGTGGGGACAAGGCCGGCGATGCCTCCAAAGGGCGCGGTGACCGCGTCCGCTTCACCTCCCGCTCACCGATGGCATCAGAGCTCATGACGTGCTTCCTTGGAGCGGGAACATTGCCACGCCTCTCTGCCTCCCACCCACCGCCGACAGACGTGGCCGTAGGCTCACGATGCTCCACCGAAGTCACAATGACCCTCCGGCTACCTTCATTCTCGGAGGAGCTCGTGTCGCCACCCATCTCCATGGGATCCTCCGACTCGAGCTCCGCCTCTATGTCGCTCCTATTTTCGCTGGCCCGCACTCGCTAGGCGATCTCCTTCTCCTTTTGGTGCCAATGCCGAGCCTTCTCAGCTATCTTCTTCTTCTTCCCGTCCACCACCTCCTTCAGGGTAGCTTGCCGAGCCACACCCTCCGGCCCCTTCGGAAGATGTGACCAGGATTTATAACTAATGAGTCCCTACGAAACGAATGACTTGAAGTCAAAATATAGGAGAGCAAGATCGAAAGGGACACAGAATAAGGAGAGGAGAACATACCAGATTGGGCAGCTTCCCAGTGTGGAGAGGTCTGGGGTTTCCTTTGAGGGTCTCCCGGGCCTTCAGTTGCAGCACCTGGTCGAGTTGGCTCCAGACTTCGTCCTTCGCCAACTCCATCAGCGACGCGCGATCGGGGTCCATCGGGACGGAGTACAGCCACATCGGTCGCTTCCTTTTTGCCAATGGGGCGACCCGACGGTGAAGAAGGTGTGGAACACCCGCACTCATCGAGGCCATGCTGCAACAGCTTCTGGACCTTGACCTCAATGATCCCCAGCTTATTCAGCCAGCTCGAGCCCCCCATGACCAGCTCTCCTACCTCTCTGGCCTTCTATCGGTGAATGGTAGGAATGGCGTGTCCACCGGGTTCCTGATGTAGAACCACTCCGTATGCCACCCTCGAATGGAGTCGCAGGGGGTGTACGTGGGGTAGGAGCCCGATGAACTTGGCTTCTTCTATAGGGTGAAGCCACCAACCAACATGGTCTTGGTCGGCTTCCCCTCCGATAAGGCCCGCCCGGTGAAGATCCACCGGAAGAAGTCCACATGCGGCTCCATCCCGAGGAAGGCCTCACAGATGGTGACGAAGCCGGCGATGTGCAGCACCCCAGTTAGATTGAGGTGCTGCAGCTCTAGGCCCCACTCATTGAGGAGCCCGCGCAGGAGCCAGTGCATAGGGTATCCTAGCCCACGCTCATGGAAGGCGAGGAAGGAGATGACCTCGCCGGCCCGAGGTCGAGGAAAAGCCTCCCCTGCGGGAGCCCTCTAGTGCGCCACCTCCTTCAGCAGAAGCAGCCCCTTCTCGGTGAAGGCGGCCAGCACCGTCTCATCCACGTTCAATGGCCTCCAGCTCGACATTGCGCTCTGGATTCACAAATGGATCTGTGAGTTTCTCCTCTCCCTCGCTCTACCCTTTTTCTCCTAGGAACCGCCGTGACACACGAACGCTCTTGTTGAGAAGGAAGGAGGAGAGGCGGCAGTTGGGGAATAGGCGAAGGAACAGGACGAAGACCCTCTCCCTTCCATTATTTAAGGAGGAGACACAGCAGTTGGAGAAAGGCAAAGGGTTGAGGCAAAAAACCCTCTCCCTTCCCCTATTCAATGCAGATGGGAACGCGATGGGGGCGTCCAGACCAATGGGATGCGCCCTGCCCAACGAGATGGCACCTGGTTAGATAGGACGTGGCCTAGGCATGGCCCACCACTACCGCACACTAGGCGTGGGAAACAACGCGCAACCACACATAGGCGGCCCTCCGCCTTCCCAGGCAGGACCTGGAAGGGCCCAACAACGGGATCTTTGCCTAGGAGAGACCAACGGTGTGGGGGGTACGACCCTAGATACCCACAGCAGACCACATGGGCTGTGCCCCCAGGGGCGGCCCAACCCACAAGATGAAGCCTTGCGAGGCACAACGCTGCTCGGCGCCTTCTGCAAGACACCAGGAAGATATCCTAAAGATACTACGAGATCTGTTAGGATACGTATGATCCCATGATTCCTATAATCTGTTATTACTTTCTGGTTATCTCTCAGATCTAACCGACTTGTAACCCTGCCCCGGACTATATATGGCGGGCAGAGACCCCCTCCAAACTCATGCAATATCATACGATAGCTAAACAATCCAACAGACCACAGGAGTAGGGTATTACGTCATACTAATGGCCTAAACCTGTCTAACTCGTGTGTCTCTGTTGCCTTCTTGTTCTTGATTACACGTCTCTCTGCCAATCAATCTACCTTCATGGGATACCCCTCGGAGGACTGCCGACGATATTCTATCGACAGTTGGCGTGCTAGGTAGGGGTGTGCGTGCTGTTTCTATATTGAACAAGATGGTACGTTCTGCAAGCTCTTCGTCCCTCCCGTAGCCCGGCCAGATCTTCACGGTCGGATCGATCTCCTGGATCATCAACACTGACAGAGTCGGAGAGCTCATTGAACCGGTGCAGATCGATTCTGCGCTGATCACCCCAACACCTACGACTACAAATCTGATCTTGGAACCGCCTCCGAGGTTGCCTTCATCGACAATGATGATCTGATCGCATCCATCTATCAGGTTGGTCAGAAGCTCACCGATTGCCTCTTCATCGCCGAATCGGCTCTAGACACTCTTGTTCAGTGCCGACCGCCCTTCGATCTAGATCTATCGGAGGCTGCTCGGGAAACTCTGGCGGTTATGGCCCTACCCTTTGGGCTTAGCAATGACGCCGCCACCTACCAAGATTCCCTAAGGGGAAAATTCGCTGACCAGGTTGGAGATGTCCATCCTCTCGCCGACCAGATCGCCGACCAACCTCCGCCGGCCGTCAACATGCTTCACGTCGGCCGACTCCCTGGAGCATCCCTCCAAACCATCCTAGAGGAGAATCCGGACTCCGAGTCCCAGGGCTCTACGGAGACAGTCGCCGAAACCACCACCGATCTACTTCCTCTCCCACCTTTCTGTGGGGGCGCAATCTTCAATGTCAGCGTCGATAGCCCCCGTGGGAAGGGGAAACCGAGGAGGACCGCGCCGCTCGCGTCAACAGGAACGTCAACCGTGCGTAGTGCCAAGCAAATGAGGCTGCCCTTGCAATGGCTGAGGCACAGCTTGACTCACAAGGAAGGACACTCCAATGTAACCTCGACGATGAGTTTTTCCGTGTTGACGGCCATGACGAGTTTATCCTCAAGTTCAGAAGTTGTTATACGCCATCCTGATCACGTCACGCAAGCTCCGTCATTACTTCGAGTATTACAAGATCGTCGTGGTCACCGAGTTCCCTCTGTGGGACATTCTCCTCAACAAAGAGACCAATGGCAGCATCATCAAATGGGCTATCAAGCTCGGCACTTACTCTATTGAATTCAGAAGCAGGCCTACCATCAAGTCTCAGGCGCTTGCTGATTTCATCGCTGAGTGGACCGAGATTCAAGAGTCCATTGCTGCTACTTGCCCCGAGCACTGGGTGATGTACTTCTATGGCGCCCTAACATCAACGGTGCTGGTGTGGGCATTCTATTCATTACGCTGACCAAGGATAAGCTTCGATATGTTCTTCGAATACATTTTCCGGCATCCAATAACACCGCCGAATACGAAGCGTGTCTCTATGGACTCCGTATAGCCGTTGAGCTCAGTGTCAAATGCCTCATGGTATACGGGGACTCCGTGCTGATCATCAACCAGCTCAACAAAGACTGGTCCTGCTCTAGTCAGAAGATGGATGCATATTGTGCCGAAATAAGGAAGCTTGAAGGGAAATTCTACGGTATCGAGTACCACCACGTGGTACGAGATCAAAATCAGCTCGCCGACCACCTATCCAAGTTAGGCTCCTCTCGCGCCACGATTCCACTAGGGGTCTTCGTTCAAGATCTTTTGGCGCCATCCATTAAGGAAGAGAAGGAAGTTCAGGAAATTCCCCCCGCCGAGCAGCTGGTACTTACAGTACCTTCGCCGGACACCGATTGGAGGGAACAGTTCATCAAGTACCTCACCAGTGCCGAAGTACATGCCAACAAGACTGAAACCGAATGCCTAATCCGTTGAAGCAAGCATTATGTGCTGGTGGATGGCAACTTGATGAGCAAAAGTGCCAAGGAAGGAATACTACAGAAATGCATTACCCAAGAAGAGGGAGTGAAGCTACTTCTCGAAATTCACTCTGGTTCCTGCGGCAACCACGCGGCCTCGAGAAACCTGGTCGACAAAGCTTTCTGAGCTGGTTTTTACTGGCCCATGGCCATCTCCGATGCAGAAGACCTTGTCCGACGTTGTGAAGGATGTCAATTTTTCGCCAAGCAAATACTTGTGCCGGCACAAGAACTGCAGACCATCCCAGCTTCCTGGCCTTTCGCATGCTGGGGACTGGACATGATCGGGCCTTTCAAGCCAGCGCCAGGTGGTTTCTAGTATGTGTACACCGCCATCGACAAGTTCTCCAAGTGGATCGAGTATAAATCGCTTGTCTCAGCTACTGCAAAGAAGGCCGTTGAGCTTTTTGAAGATATCATCCACAGATTTGGTCTCCCGAACAACATTATCACCAACCTCGGAACCACATTCACTAGTCATCATTTTTGGGACTTCTGCGAAGATCGATGTATCTCCGTTAAATACGTCTTCGTCAGCCATCCTAGAGCCAACGGCCAGGTCGAACGGGCGAACGGCATGATCCTTGATGCCCTTAAAAAGAGGCTATATCAGAAAGAAGTAAAGCATCCGGGCAGATGACTCAAAGAGCTACCAGTTGTGGTCTGGGGACTTCGCACTCAAGCTAGTCGTAGCACCGGTGTGTCTCCATATTTCTTGGTCTATGACTCAGAAGCCATACTACCAGCGAACATTGCCTTCCGAGCACCTAGGGTGGAACATTATAATGAAGAGCAAGCCACAACTGTTCGGATAGAGGACATCGACAGGGCCAAGGAAGAACACCTAATCACCTGCGTCCTCACAACCAAATACCTAGAAGGCTTGTAGAGGTACTACAATCGCAACATCAAAAGTCGTTCATTTGCTGTCGGCGACCTCATTCTCCGCAGAAAGCAAAAAACCGAAGGGATGCACAAGCTCTCCTCCCCCTGGGAAGGGCCTTACGTCGTCAAGGAGGTTACCCGACCAGGGTCTTATCGGCTATGTGACTTGGACGGAATCGATATCCCCAACTCATGGCACATCGAGCACCTTATACATTTCTATCCTTGAAACACTCTAGATATGTATTCTCCACTCCATAATGAATAAAGTTTTGGTCGCCATAATTCATCTCCATTATTTCTCCATTACGATTTAATCTCCACTTATGGTCACTGAGCTCTAAACTACTACTTAACGAACTCCAATACGAGATCGCCATAACTGCTCCACCAGGTTTCTCCGTGTCTCCAACATATGATCGCCATTTACACTCCGCTGCGTTTCTCTGTATCTCCAAAATATTTCGCCGACCACCGAGCAGCACATGTTCTGTTCTGTGCTCTATGGAGAAGACCCAATCTCTTATCTCTCCCTACATGTGCTATGGGCTCTGCGCTCTACGTTATGGGTGGTCGGCTGCGGTTCCTTGGTCACGCCTGTTCCTCCTACACGTGCACGGGCTCCGCGCTCAACGTTATGGACTATGGGCTAGCCAAGGCCGAGAGCTCAGTGAAGAACTAACTACTCAGACACCACTTATACTACATTTATCTCCAAGTTATTTCACCAACCGCCGAGCAGCACATGTTCCGCTCTGTTCTCTATGGAGAAGACCCAGTCTCCGATCTCTCCCTACACGTGCTACGGGCTCCGCGCTCTGCGTTATGGGTGGTCGGCTGTGGTTCCTTGGTCACGCCTATTCCTCCTACACGTGCACGGGCTCCGCGCTCGATGTTATGGACTATGGGCTAGCTAAGGCCAAAGAGTTTAGTAACGAACTAACTACTTGGACGCTACTTATACTACGTATAATTACGTTAGGGTTAATACTACAACGAATTTTCATCGCAATAACAACAAACTGCATAAGCATGCACATGTCAACATTTATACATATACATAAATGTCTATCTGCGCCCTTGTGCGTTTTAACTACTCTATTCAGTTATTACAGCATGTTCTTCGAGCAAATTATCGGGCTTCGCCATCGCTGTCCGTCTCGCCGAATAGGTCGATGTCACCGGCCAGCTTCTTCGCCGCATCTTCCACCTCATCCTCCAGCTGCTGGTGCTTTGCCTTGCCCATCCCTCTGGCGAATCCGGCCCCTATCGCCTGAAGGTCAACGGCTGGGTAGTGGGACCGGACCACCGCAAGGGCGTGAGTAACAGCGGTAACAATGGCATCGCGGTTGAAGCTCTTAAAGTTCTCTCACACCGCCTTGCACCTCTCGATGATGGTGTCTGGACGCGGTGGCCTGCCATCGGGCTGCAGAGCCGCCTCCAGGTCGATGTAGTCGAGCACCAGTTTTACTCCGGCGACTACGGCATCGAATTTGGTCCGTTGGGTCCTGACCTCCTGCTCCAGCACATCAAACTGTGCCTTGACCCTCTGACGGTAGTCTGCAAGCATTACAAGGTTCTATCAAGCAAGGAAACTACTTCAACAATAACTCCGACCAGGAAGTACTCACCCTTCAGCTCCTCGGCTAGTTTGTTCGCTCGTCCTGACTCCTTCGCCTTCTCCTCTCGGAGTTGCTCGATGTTTTGGCATAGCTGGTCAAGCTCCGCATCTTGCTCTACAAGCACAATGATCGTTAGCCACAATATGGTTTTTCAATAATGCAACACACATTCACCGATCCGCCATACCTTTCTTCTGCTCAGAGACTTTCCGCAGCTGCTCGAACTTGGTCTTTAGCTGCTTAGAAGCACCCGTCAGCTGCTCGGAGATAGTGGCTAGCTGCTCGGACTTGCCCCGCAGCTGCTCAGACGCGGTCACCAGCTGCTCGGATAGGACACCCTTCTGGTATTCTAGGTCCCGTGCGTTGGACTCAGCAAGGTCTCATTCACATTGGGCTCTCTGGATGCTCTTCTCCATAAGGCTCATATCCTCCTTGAGCTTTTCATTCTCCTCATTTAGGGGCTCCATCCTCTTGATCAGCTGGCGGCGCTGCTCAGCAGTCCGAGTTATCCCCTGCAAATGCACAAGGACAATGACGAACTCTGATCTTCAACGTCAAAAATGAGCACTCCAGATGCAATACTGACCTTGATTTGTTTCATCACTCTGGCAAGGGCAGACTCCAATCTCTGGAGCTCCCTGGTGGTGTCCTCCTCTTCAACAACCACCACCTCGTCGCCGCGTTTGTGGAGGATTTGGCCAGTTGGGGTCAAGATTCCTCACGTTCGATCTCTTCCACCTCGTCCTCCTTCGCTGCAGCTAGAGGTACCACCGGGGGGCTCTGTGGCTGGACAACATGATCGACCATGCCCTTCAACGCTCTAGGGAGCACCGCCTACTCCTCGGGCACTGCAAGTTTCTTCGCTCCGGCCTCTAGTGCGGCATCGGCGACTCCCGAAGACCCAGCAGCTTCCGTCGTTGCCCCGGGCACCGTCGCTGACCTATCCGCCGTCGACGCCAGCCTCTCGCCGCCACCAAGTCCATCAGTAGGGGCGGTTGACTTCTTCACCGGCTGCCGAGCACCCGGGGACTCTGGGACGGGAGCCATCGGCATTGCCTCCGCCCCGGGACCAGCCCTCGGCTGCTCGTCAGTTTGGGCAGGCAGGGTCAGATCCTTCGTACATCTTGCACTGCACCAGATCAGCTCATCAGTCACCAAAAGAGATAATGATACACCAACAAAATAACTCCAAGGCAAGGATACTTACTTGTCGGCCTACCGGTACACTTTTCTAAACCGGCGCTGCCAACTAGAGCCCCCCAGCCATGGCCTTGGGGTCGATTCCTGCGCCTTGGGGTGGAGGTCTCGCGGTCTCCACCGTCGGCCTCTCCTCTGTCCACCGCTCGGGGCCTCCCTTAGCCTGTTGCATGGGGACTCCCATCACTTACTGCTCGGGGACTCCATCCCCTCCCTCTGATTTCCCCTCCGCGTGCGTGTTGCGCGGAGGCGCCTTAGTGCTCGGTGGAGGAGCCACTGGCACTTCGTTGTCATCCGACCACTCAAACATCGCAGCGCTCCATGTCCGAGTGGTCCGGTCACCACCAAGCGAGATGCCCTTTTCACGCCGGCTCGTCTGCCGCTGCCCTTTTCGCCCAGATTTTCTCCAAAACCAGGGGAGAACTCTCCATCCGCCTAGTGTTCGCACCTCTAGATTCTGATGAGGCACTGACGGCTTCCTCCTCGGGCTGAGCTGGTGGCCAGGCGTCTACCGCTTGTGGCCAATCGCCCCTTGGCATGCCCGAGAAGTACACCGGTCGGTCCTACGAATGGATCTTTCCATAAGTCAATTAGCACACTGCTCGGCAATGGTACCAAATGATAACGGATCAGGAACACACAGTTGAGATGTTTACCTGAGGAGGCGGGTTCATGCAGTTAAAGGGCCTCATCTGCCCTAACACGCTGAATGAGGCAAACAAAGAGAATAGCTCTGCGGCCTGCTCTAGATCAACCTCCCTCGTTAGCCTCTCTGGTCTCTCCCGGGTGCCGTCGTCGTTGCCCTTGAAGTCATAGCCCGCATGGGCCCTCTCCTTGTAGGGCTAGACGTGGTGCACTATGAAGCTCGCCGCAACCAGTCCACCATTGGTCTTCATGCCTTTTATCAAGCTAAGGAGCTCCTTCACTTGCTCCATGTCAGCTCTGCTCGGTTTCTCCGACCAGCTCTTCTGGCTCTCCGGGATGTGGTCGACATCGCAATGGATGGTAGGATGGCTCTGCTTCATGTAGAACCACCTGGCGTTCCACCCCTTCAGAGAAGTATTCAGCGGTACAGTGATGTACTCACTCGCCATTCTGTCCTGGAGTTGTAGATATATGCCACCGACCACCTTGGAACCGCCGCCGCCCTTCTTCTTCAACCAGAATAGGTGTCTGAAGAGGTTGAAGTGCAGAAGAACCCCTAGATATGCCTCGCAGAAGTGGATAAAGATCGAGATGTGCAAGATGGTGTTTAGGTGGAGATTGCATAGACTAATCACCCAGAACTCCAATAGATCCCTCAGGAAAGGATGAACAGGAAACCCCAACCCGCGCCAGAAATAATCCTCAAACACAACTACTTCATCAGTATGAGGCATTGGGAAGGGCTCACCGAGGGCCGGCCGCCAACCGGTGGTGACGCGGTCAGGAAGAACGCCTGTCTCCACCAATCTATCGAGCTCCGCCTCTCCCGTGCATGATGGCACCCACTCTTCATCACGCCTGGCTTCGGCACTCGCCTTATTTGGGCTCGCCTTCTTTGGGTTCACAGCTCCCCTCTTGGGCGCCATCTCTCAGATCCGAACTGGGGTTGGCGGTGGACGCGCGTGTGGATATGAATCTAGAAGTACGAGGGCTGAGGAGGAAGATGGAATGGCAAAGTGGCAAAGGTGGAAGCGCAGGGTGCGGCAGCGCAGTTATAAAGCACTGCCCCCACCCTTTCACATTCGAGGGTTTTTGGGAAACCGCTCCCACTATTTGTGCCTCTACGAATTCTCCAAACAGCAAGGTGGGATGTTACCTGGGCTTTTGCGCAACCGTGGCCCGTATCGCCCATTTATCTCCGCAATATGTTATGGCTCGCCGAATATTCACTGACTTCTCCGCCAACCGTTATGGCTCAGTAATTACTAATGTACAGCCATTACTATAGTATTTTCTCCACGATTTGTTTTCTCCAAGATTTCCTCCTGTGGCTCGGGGACTGCGTCAGCACTATGTCTCGGTTCCTCACCGCATTAGGGACTTTCTTCTGATAGCTGCTGTTTCTGACCCTGGCACCATGTGACTACTCCACCTACTGTTAGGCTCAGGGACTAAGTGGGCACACTTCACCTCACGGTGAATGTGCTTTTTCTCATTTCGGGGCTATGCCTAGGGACTAACTGCCTACTCGGCTGGTCTTCTACTTTTCTTCTACTTTGGACCCTGGCACCACATGACTACGTCATCTACTGTCAGGCTCAGGGACTTAGTGGGCACACTTCACCTCGCGGTGAATGTGTTTGCTTTATTCTACAAGACTCCGTGTCTCTTGAAGCTGAAGAAGACTATCTCTCTTTCTCGTGGTCGGACTCTAAGTGGCACACTTGGTCCACTGCGAAGAAATTTTCGATTATGAACTTGAGCTCCTTACACCCTTATGGCAAGCCTACTTGGGTTAAACTGCTCGGCGGCGGTTCACACTTCTCGGTGACAGTTCACGCTGCTCGGCGATGGTTCACGCTGCTTGGCAACTGCTCACAACTACTCGGCAACTCATCACGGTGGTCGGACCATGAGTTTGACTGCTCGGCTTTGTTCGCAACTGCTCGGACAAGCTCAAGACGGTGTTGCACAACGGGTACAAGGCGCTCGGGAACTAGCTGTGGGGGTTATGATTCTGGATACCCATGGCAGACCACATGGGTTATGCCCCCAGGGGCGGCCCAGCCCACAAGATGAAGCCTTGCAAGGCACGACGCTGCTCGGTGCCTTCCGCAAGACACCGGGAAGATATCCTGAAGATACTATGAGATCTGTTAGGATACGTACGATCCCATGATTCCTGTAATCTGTTATTACTTTTCAATTATCTCTCTGATCTAACCGACTTATAACCCTGCCCCCTGGACTATATAAGGCGGGCAGGGACTCCCTCCAAACTCACGCAATATCATACGATAGCTAATACAATCCAATAGACCATAGGAGTAGGGTATTACATCATACTGATGGCCTGAACATGTCTAACTCATGTGTCTCTGTTGCCTTCTTGTTCTTGATTACACGCCTCTCTGCTGATTAATCTACTTTCATGGGATACTCCTTGGAGGACTGCCGACGATATTCTATCGACAAACGGCCTTCCTGAGTCGATCGGATGGCTTAGGCGAACACCGAGGGACATGTAAGGAGCAGAGGGACGCCCCATGTGGGCCATGCCGACTCCGTCACGAACGACGAACACGGATCCCATTCGGACATATCCGATAAGAACTCCTCAAGCCTGCCACTCGAGTCATCAAGGTAACTCTACCGATCTCTCTTACTTTATTTCTGATGCATGATCATTCATTCTCATACATGCATTCACACATTCATTCGTACAGTCATTCATTCATCCCATACATCCGAAGCATCGCATATGCAATTGATGCATCACAACGCTCCGTGTTGCGTCATGAAGCGGTAGTTGCCTCATTCAACATGAGCAACGACCGACCGAGGTTCAAAGGCTGGCCTACAAAGGGCTTGAGGCCGCCTCGTGTCAAACAGAGCCAGGGGAGAAAACACAGATGAGCCCCAGCGACCCTCGCCCGATCTGCTCGAAAGCAGACAGGGTCATCTCAACCTTCTTGTTCGATCCTAACCTCAAGCCATGCCCATAGAATCTCCATCGAGGGGAGGCCAGTGGGCCACCTGAGTCAGTCTTTGAACAACCCAAGCATCTGCTGGGATGCGGGTTAAGGAGCAGTGGAATGCCACATGAGGGCTATGCCAACCCCGTCATGAACAACAGATCCGGATTCCGCTCGAACGTGCCTGCTAACGAGCTCACCGAGCGCATCACTCGAGCCATCGAGGCAAGCGACGTTAGCTCAGCCCCTCTAGTTGTGGAAACCGCGGATGGGGTAACGCATGGAACTGGACCAACCCCAGCGGAGCCCAACGGGGCTCAGGGGCTCAGGTTGCCCGACACCGACTCAGGAAATCAACCGACCGCGCAGGTCATAGGAGAGACACACACAAGCAAAAACCCCAAACAACGAAAACACAGGAGTCTGCGGCCCTAGGAAAGAGTACCAAGATATTCAGCCTCCAACCGACTCATCAGTCGGACATAGGCTCGGGGACTACACCCGCGGGTGTGCTCGCGCGCACCCACTGTCAAAACAAAAATCCCCCCGCTGGCAAAATGAAAACCCCTAGACGATTCTACCCAAATCGCCCGGGGGCTCGGGGGCTACACCCGTGGGTGCGCTCGCGTGCACCCGCTGTCAAAACCAAAATCCCCCCGCTGACAAAACGAAAAAACCCCCAGACGATTCTACCCGAATCGCCCGGGGGCTCGGGGGCTACACCCGCTGGTGCACTCGCGCGCACCCGCTGTCAAAACAAAAATCCCCCAGACGATTCTACCCGAATCGCCCGGGGGCTCGAGGGCTCCTGTTGGGTTCATAAACCTAGGGTCCCTCATGGACATGCTTCCTTGCAAAAGCTCGACCCAACAGACAACGTTGAGAAACCTAACGCCAAAACTCGGGCCGGCCGGAAAACCTAGCGAAGGAAAGCGGGCCAAAGGGCAATCCGGAAGGTCTGGCCAAGGAGGAACGACGCCGCGGAAGGCCCACCTCTCTCCGATCGGAAGGCTGGCAAGGAGAGAGGACAACGCCGCGGTGCTGCGGCGCCTCTCGAGGCAGCCCGACGCCACCTCCCCACCTCTCCGATCAGAAGGCCTGGCCAAGGAGAGGACAACTCGCTTCCGACTCTGGCCTGCCTCTCCGACAGAAAGGCCTGGCCAAGGAGGAACGATGCTCGCTTCCGACTCTGGCCCACCTCTCCGATCGGAAGGCCTGGCCAAGGAGAGGACAACGCTCGCTTCCGACTCCGGCCCGCCTCTCCGACCGGAAGGCCTAGCCAAGGAGGAATGGCGCTCGCCGAAGCCCACTCTCTCCGGAGGCCTAGCCAAGGAGAGGACAGCGCTGCTCGACTCGGCCCACCTCTCCAACCGGAAGGCCTGGCCAAGGAGGAACAGCGCTCGCTTCTGACTCTGGCCCACCTCTCCGATCGGAAGGCCTGGCCAAGGAGAGGACAATGCTCGCTTCCGACTCCGGCCCGCCTCTCGACCGGAAGGCCTGGCCATGGAGGAACGACGCTCGCTTCCATCTCTGACCGAAAGGCCTAGCCAAGGAGAGGAAGATGCTCGCTTTCGACTCTGGCCCGCCGCTCCGATCGGAAGGCCTAGCAAAGGAGAGGACGACGCTCTCTCCCGATTCTGACCCACTTCTCCGACCGGGAGTACACCGAACCTCTACTTACAGCTCTTCTCCGACCAGCGCGGTCAGAGCCGACTAGGAAACAACCGAACAGGGATGCCCGCTCGGTAAGAACCTAAAGAATCAGGCAGAGAAGTAAGGCAGGGCTCTCAAGTCAACCGCAATACCGAGGACCATACCCTGCACACCTGCAGGACAGTACTGTCAGGTCATGTCAGAAGGGTGCTCTGCAACCTTCCAGACGTATCAGAACACGAACAGTGTTATGGGCGCCGACATTTATCCTATAGTATGGAAGGCTCCGATATTTGCCATACTAGAAGAACGCAGTGGAACCAACCACATGCATCCATCCATCAACAGTATTGTGGGCACCGACAAACCACCTTGTACCCGATGGCATGGGCCACAAGACTAGGTAGCACACACACACTCTTTCTCTTACACTCTCTCTTGTAAACCCGTCCCCTTCATCTATAAAAGTGGATGCGCTCTCTCCAAAAGGAGGGGAAGTCGAAGAACCATCAAACGATTCTAGCGAACAACATACGGATCATTCCGATTCTCTCTGCTTGGCTCTAGAACTCTAAAGCCAAACAGAGAAACACTTAGCGCACGTCGGGGCTCCCGTCACTCTTGGCCCTTCGGTCCAGAGTCCGACCGGACCTCTGATACCCCTATCTTATTCCCTCTCGTTTGTTACCCCACAGCAAACTTCGAGCACCTGGGCTCAGGAATAAAATCACCGACCTACTCGAATTGGACGTAGGGCACGTTGCCTGAACCAATATAAACCCTGTGTCATTGAGTGCTAGGCCACATCCGATCACAACGTACAGCAAAACGATAAATATTTACTAGTTGGTCACTTTTCGCACCGACAATAATCATTTGTTTTTGTCAGTAAAGAAAGTGTCTGATTTTTTATTTGGTTTATGTCAAGTAGGCATCGAGATTTTTGTGATCTACATATATTTAGAATAGGACAATTTCAACACTGAGCTTTGTAACTTTTGTTTGCAGATTTCATTTAGGTGCACTAATTATATGCATGGTGCTTACCTCTACTTGTTGTGCATCTCCCCGCAGATGAAGTCTGATTGATTGATCTGGAGGATCCATTTTGTCTCCCAGCCCCCCTTTCTCCTTTTCCTCAAGCCTTCGTGTTCAGATTGGATCTGTTCAGTCGCAGGTTAGCCTCCCCCCTCCCGTCCTTGATCTTTTTGTTTGCCAAGTCTTATCTTTTTTTTTTTTGCTTTTTGGTCCTTTTTTATTATATTTGTTTTTTGCTCCTTTTTTTTACAGACACCCATGGCCATCATTTTGGGCCTATTCTTTTTTAGTTTGGGCCTTGTCGATTTGGAAGGGCTAAGCCTGTTATGCTTATTTAGTATGAGGCCTATCAGTTTTTTTAGGTATGAGTACACTGTTTTTGGTTTGGTGGGGCATTTACTTGTACCGTGTTGTTTTTTTATTGTTCCCATCTTCTCAGCGTTTTATTCTCGATCTATTCACCTCCCCCATTTACTCCCCACCAAGGAGTTTCCCCTCTTCTCGATTCACCCGTCATTTACTTCCCACTGAGGATTTTTTCCTTTGTTTTCCCACCTGCATGGTAGATGACCATTTGTCTCTTTCTTTTCTCCTATATATATCGCACGGCTGCCTCTCCCCCATTTTCCTGTGTGCACGGAGCCATCTCCTCTACTGCATGTAAGTTCTTTTTTAGATATGAATATTTTTTTCTTGTTTCTGTTCTTTTTTGTATCTCTTGTTTCAGTTCTGACCAACTAGGAGTTGGACGACATTTTTGTTGCTGTGTTTGTTGTTTTAGTAGGAGTTAGTTTATAATTCTTCATTTCAGTCATGTTTGTGTTTTAGGTTTTATGTCTTTTTTAAGTTTAGAGTTTTTTTTTCAGTTTCAGTTATGTTCATGTTCAGGTTTAGGTATTTTTTTTCTTATTTTAGTTTTCATTTTATGTTTAGGTTCAGTTTTGTTTAGCACGGTCATTCATTAATTTGTATGTATTTTCATTTAGATGTACATGTACAGGTTTAGGCAGTTGTTAATTTTTGGTCTTCAGTCTTAGTGAATTTCTTCTGTGTTTCATTTTTTCAGTGTTAGTTCATTTCATGTTTAGGTTTAGGTAGTTCATTATTAGTTTTAGTTTTTTATTATTTTATGTTGTGTTGTCATTTTATTTATGTACAATGTTTAGGTTCAGCTTTTGTCTTATTTAAGTTTAGTTCAATTTTTAGTTTACGTTTAGGTTCAGTTTTAGTAGACTGTATTAGTTTCAGTTTCAGTTCTGCTGAGTTTTAGTCGGGTAGTCTTATGATTAGTATTGAGTCTACTATATTTTTGGATCAACAGAGTTTCTTGAACACTAATGTTCTAAACTTTTTTTTCCAATTTTCTGTATCATCATCAGGGGAGCTACTCCATCGTGAAGAGCGAGGTAAGCCAATGATCTAGTTCAATTAGTGGTAAAGTAAATTTTTTCCTCAGTTTAATTTTTTTGTTCAGATTCATGTTTAGTTAGTTCAGTTAGTACTTCAGTTTTAGTTTCATTTTGTAGCTATTTCAGTTTTAGAATGATCCTCTTAGTTCATTTTAGTTTCCTTTCCATTTCAGTTTAGTTTCAGTTTTAGTTACCTCTTAGTTGAGTTCTCATTCCTAGTTAAGTTTTTTGTTAGTGTTGTCTAAGGTTAGTTCCTTTCAGTTCAGTTTCACTTTTCTCCCTCATTAGTGATATAGCAGTTTCACTTTCTCCCTCATTAGTTTATGTTTAGGTTCAGTTTTAGTAGACTGTATTAGTTTCAGTTTCAGTTCTGTTGTTCTCTGAAAAGTGAATGCCCTGCTGCTCATAATGTTAAGTTATCTCAAATAGATGATCTTTAGTCGCATGCATGAAGGATGAAGCTCCGATAGTCTGATGCATTTTCGATCATGCACTGCACAATTTTTGTGTTAGCGAGTAGCTTGTGTTTTGTCGATACGTATATGTCAAAAATGCGGTGGGCTTGTTCTCTGTAAATTTTCATTTCAGTATTGTGTCATTTCCATTTTCATTTTCCGAATGATCCTCTTTGTTCATTTAAGTTTCCTTTCCATTTCAGTTTTGTTTAAGTCATATTTACCTCTTAGTTAAGTTTTAAGTGTTAGTGTCTGTGTCAATGCCATGGTTATAGGATTTTATGGGCTATTGGCGATGGGGGGAATAATTACTGAAATTAATCTTGTTCTGTTTGGAGTAGCCGACTAGGATGTTTCTTCTCTGTTCTGCTTGAGTTCTGCTAAGATTATTGTCTATTTTTTTTGTCAGGTGTCTAATGTTGTTACTTGGGATATTTCAAAGTTCGTTTATGTGGACAGGCCTGTGTCCAAGTATGTTTTCGAGGTGTTTGATCTTGAAGTTGGTCCGCAAAGCCGTTTGATTGCTGTTCCAAGGGTGGGTGGATTTAGTGCAGTTACATCTCAAGATAAAGTGACCGGTGTTGCATGTGCTTGTAAGCAGCTTATCCCTCATACTTTTTTCCCAAAGTTGAAATTCTGTTATGATGAGGCTGATAGGACAGTGTATTGCCTCGCTGCCAATGATAAAGTCGCCGAAACCTATTGTGCTTACTCTGTTCGAGTTGGTGAAGTTAATGTCACATTTTGTAAAATCAGTAGTATTGTGATGAGGAAGAATTCAGTTATAGCATACTTCGATGTTGATATCACTGTTAAGGTATGTTTTCTTATTGTTTTTCCTTTTTTGTTTCTTATGTGTCGATGTTAAATATTCTTGCATGTTTCTATTTATCTTTTTCTTTATATCATTTTTATATTTTCATTTTAGCTTAGTTTTCATTTTTATATCAGTTTAGGTTCTGTATATGAGTTTCACTTTAGTTTCAGTATTCAACTGCCATTTTTCAATAATTAGCATCGACCGAAAGTATTGCTGTCTGTTACTTAGACTAGGAAATTGTGTACCTATTTATTCATTTTTGAATTTTTTCATTTTTTTTGTACAGGGAAATTGTTCTGGTGCTATTCTTGAAAACGAAGTTGTCTCCATGTTTGTTTTTGAGAACCTGGACTTAGTTCCTGGAGACCAATCCAGTGTCATTGATGTGAAAGATTTGGACGCCGAAGATGAGGTGAAGCTAGTTGCTAGGCTTGTCAAGCAAAGCCATGGGCCTTCGTTCCCAAGTACAAGTATGCTTTGGATTCAGGGAACCAAACTGTTTATGTGCTAGTCGCTGAATCTATGACTGGCCGTTCTTTTCGAGTGGATGGTAAACATGTGTCTTTTTCCCGTGTGCTTAAGATGGAAAAGTGAGCTAAGGATGATGACTTCTACCGATTTGTTTATTGCACTTAGATTTGGCCTATGCGACAATATCATTTTCAATAATTTCCCCGGGAGCTCTTCTGTGCCTTTGGACCTTATGGATGATGTAGACTTCTGTTACCGGTCATTTCTGCTATGTTTGAACTTGTTATAATTTGTAGTTTGTTGTAGTCAGCCCTGTTTCCCGTCAGTTGTGCATTTTGGACCTAATGGATGATGAAGACTTGTTATAATTTGTAGTTTGTTTGAATTTGTCTTTTTAAATAAGCTAGTTTGTTTCAGATGATGGTTTTCAGTCTTTAGATTGAGATAGTGCTTCCTGCGCTCATCCTTTTTGCTTTTGTCCGTGTGTCTGTCGTCATTTTTAGATTTTTGGTTATTTTGTTGCTTTTTTTATATCACTGGTTGTTTTGAAGGGACAGAACAATTGAATACTGAGGCTACATAAATTTGGTTGTTTTGTTGCTTTGAAATAACTGGTTGTTTTCAAGGGACAAAACAACTTAATATTTGAGGCTACATAATTCGGTTTTTTGGCTTCCTCAAAATAACCGGTTGTTTGCAAAGCACAGAAACAACCGAATGTTCATTAGACAGACTATATATATATATACACACACTTTGCAGCAGCACGGGTACACAATAGTACTTATAGAACACAAACAAATGTTCTTCTCACAAACACAAACTGACAAACGTGTCGAAGCAACCAAGCAGAGGAGCACTTGCTCCCATTATTCCAAACAAAAAACACTCATGGCAGCACAAACATATATGTATGTAATTTGTATATATTGTAGCAGCACACGGGTGCTTTCTTCCCAGCCAGGAGCCAGCTGCGGCGATCCTCTCATCTCAGGCGAGCTCGTCGGGGTGCGCGACGAGGTAGGCCTCCACCATCTTGACGAGGCGGACGTATCCCTGCGCGAGCTTGGCCTGGTCCTCGGGCGCCAGCGGCCCGCCGTCGTGGCGCTCCTAGTCCACCTTGACCCTGGCGACGCAGGCGCCCTCGCCGGCGGCCTCCACCTTCACCTCGGCCACGTGCGTCTTGAGCTGCGCGCTCACCGTGCAGCCCTGCAGCACCTCCGTCTTCACCACGCGCGCCGCGGCGTCGAACGCCACCACGCGGCTCTTGAGCGTCTTGATCTCACCCAGCGCTGCCACGGCACGGCTCCGCGCGTCGGGTCGGTTTTGGTAGCCTATATCAGTGACAATCGCAAATGGCCTACATACATGGGTTCAGTTTGATGGTGGTGACGCTCCCGGGTGCGCCGTCGCCGTCGACCTCGACGGCGTCGATGTAGCCGGCGCAGGCCTTGGGCAGGAGCGCGGACTTGGTCTCGGCGAAGGCCCACCTTCCACATGCGCTCCGCCAGGACGGCCACTGCAACTTCCTCGGTGATGCTGCCGGCCACCATCGTGCTAGGCTGCTGCTGCTGCTGCTAGTCCAACCCCTGCTAGCTGCTACTGCCACTTCTAAGTGAGAGTGTTTGTGTTGTGCTGACAGTTAGTGACCAAGAGCTACTGCTTATATAGATACGTGGCATGTGGGTGTGGTGCGCGGGCCGGGCAGACCGGCAGGGCAAGAAGACAAAGGGTGTGTGGCAGTTCAGGGCCTCAGGGGCCCCGGAGAGATCACGTGGGTTGGGCCGTGAAAAAATATTCATGGTATGTTTGGTATCTTTGGAACGAAGAAATGCAAAACTTAAGAATAAGAAAAAACATACGAAAGGAATATGATTGAGACGAGAAAACAGAGGATTGTAAATCCACGGGAACATAACAATAGATGCCGTTTGGAACACATGAATCAAAACATAGGAAAACTATTCATGTGGGTTCCACCAAGAGAAAAAAGAATCGGCAGTTGGACAACACTCTCACCCTCCGTGAAGAGTTTTGAACCACTGACAGCATGACCAAGGAAACCAGTGGGTCCCAACAACATTCACTCATTGCATTTCACAAACTACATTGCACTGCTTCTCTTTTTCTTTCTCTCTCACTTGTTGCCTCGGGCTTACGCGAAGGAAGAAATCCAAGGGATTGGAGTAGATGTTTTATTTCCTATAAATTCAGCATCCCACTACAGTAACTAGAGGAAAGGAATTTACTTTTCCTCCAATCCAAACGCCTACTTCTACTTACTTTCCTCCGATTTGGGATTCCTATGCTTTTCCTTTGAGTTTCCTCCAATGCAAACGGAGCCTCAGAGGTTGGTCAGAGAATTCGGAGGTGGACATGAATAGGGAATAGTACATGGTCTAGCACAAGTGTTGAAGAAAAGTAATGTGATCCGTTCAAATGGATCTGGGTAAGCTGGATTGTAGAGTCGTCAACTTGGGATTCTAGAAGGCTGATCATATGAGAGCGTTGGTGTAAAATATTTATATACACAACAAACGCACTTAAGGCGTGTTTGATTGCGTGCCCGATGGTGTCACGCATCAACCTCAGCCTTAGGCATCCGAAATCAGACACCTAGAAATGCTACCGGGCTGGGCGGTGCCTAGCAAAGACCAAACTCCTTAGGGCTTGTTTGGATAGAGCTCTGAGCTCTTTGTCTGGAGATCCGACTTGTGGGATGTTGCCTATAGTTCCTTGTTAGACTGCCACAGGTATAAAAATCATATGATGTTTTGTTGAAGGTCTGGTACTCTTGCCTGCTGGGATAGAGCAACCAACCAACTCAGAGGAGCACCTAAGCGATCGATTCTGTAAGCCTGGCAGCCAAGTAACTGAGCTAGGCAAGTTTATGCACGCAAAAAACTCAGGGTTGCAATCAAACATACTCTAGGAAAGTCACAGGTAGAATCTTCAGCTAGGCAACTAAGGGCCTGTTTAGTTCCACACAAAACCCAAAAATTTTTGCGCGGTATCCATCACATCGAATCTTGCGGCACATGCATGGAGTACTAAATGTAGACCGAAAAAAACTAATTACACAGTTGGGTGAGAAATCGCGAGACGAAACTTTCGAACCTAATTAGTCCATAATTAGACACTAATTGCCAAATACAAACGAAAGTGCTACAGTACCCAAAACCAAAAAATTTTGCCAACTAAACAGGCCCTAAGCTCAGGATTCCATCCAAACATTCGGATTCAACTGCATTGGGGTTTCTTTTTGCCGCTGCTTTAGTGTTATCGCCTGCAAAGAGGAGAAGGACGTGGGGAGTCTTTTGACTAAATCGGTGGAGAAGACCCCTTTCTTGTGCATCGACCTTCCTTCCAACATAGTGGATTGGAAGAAGAAGTGGTTTTATGTTTATGAGAGCAACGCGCCGGCATTCTCTCATGATTATCCCCGGCATATGCTCCGACCCAAGGCCGACCTAGGTGAGCTCGCGTTTGCCAAAGCGGAGCAATTGCTACAGGATAGGGTCTTCCATCGCCAGTAGGGTGGCTCTGCCGCTCCGGTGAAACCTGTGTGCAAACCTTCCTCATGCGATGGATTCAACCACTTGGAGCATTACTTTGGATATGGAATTATGTGATACTTTTCAGCTAACAAATCAATGTCAAAATTTGTGAAAATTGTGCCCTTGATGTTTGAGTATGTTGAGTCGGAAACTCCCTCCAGCAAACCCAAAAATTTTCATTTTGTGTTGTGAATAAAAAACACTAGATAAAATAAAGGACTTAACATTTTTTTCAAATTTTTTTCCAAGATTTATTTATCTCGTTGTCAATTAAAGTCAGAAAAAGTGCTTTAGAAAATTTGTCGTTAATGAAAGTGTGTTTGTTGCATTCATGCCTTTGCATTAGTTTTATTGTGTGAAAACTGAATTTCTAAACTCGATCCAACCACGCATAGGCTCCCTTCTGTTTTTGAAAAGCAAAGCTTCAGACTTTTTCTTCAAAATAAGTTTTAAAAGTAAGCTCAAATTTTGATTTTGAAAAGTATTTAAAAGTGCTTTCTAAATGTGTTTAAAAGAAAAGGAGTTTAAATTTGAAAAATAGTCTAAAAACATATTCCAAAAATAATCTCAAAATATGAATCAAATTTTGGTTTTAAAACTTATTGGAAAAGTGGTTTTGATCCTTTCAATCAATAAAAAGGAAAATCCTTTTCTTTTTCTCTCTTGTTTTCGGCCTGCATCCCCTTCTGCCCTGCTAAGGCCCAGCAGGCGCTACCGCCTCCCGCAGCCCGCCCTGCCAGCCTGCTCCCTAAGCCCGCGCACGCGCCCCTTCGGGCCTCGGCCCATCTGCAACAGCGCTTGCAGCCTGGGCCACGGCCATGCAGGCCCCGCTCGTCAGCCGAAGCGGCCCGCGTTGGCTTGGTTCCGCAGCCGCTGCCAGATGGGTCCCGTCCGCCAGCCGCGCTGAGCCGCTGACATCTCGGTCCCACACGTCAGTAGCACACGGCTTCTTCCCCAACGGAACCCCGCGCAGGAGACGGAGGACGCCGCCGCCGCTCGATCAGCTCCGGATCCCGCCGGCCGCAAGACGAGGACGGCCGCGTACTATAAAGGGCTAAACCTATGTGCCCCGCCGCCATTTGAAACCCTGGAAGGAGCCGCCGCCGCATCTCGAGTCTCCTGCGTGCGCCATCCCTACGAGCAGCCGCCGCCGTCGATCTCCTCGCCTGCGGTGCCGCGTCCCCGCCGGCGAGACCTTCACGACGACCTTCTCAGAGAGGTGAGTAATCTGTCAGTGCCTGTCCCTCCCTCTCCCTCTCCCTTCCTTCCACGCGCACGAGCTCGCCGAATCCCGCCGCCGTGCCCGGTCAGCCTCGCCGTCGTTACCGCCGTCTCCGGCCTCCGTTCGTCGTCTGGGACACCGCAGCCGAGTCCGCAACGTCGAGATATACGCGTAGGAGTAAACCCCGTGCCCGGATGAGCTCTTTAGCCCGAGCGCCGCCACTTTCCGGCGAGCTCCTGCCGCTGCCCATGGCAGCGCCACCGTGCCCAGCTGCGCTACCGCCGGCGCCACTGGTCAACCTCGCGGGAGACGATCTTCAACCGTCCGATCCGGAACCAGTGGGCCAGATCCGTTCCGGCCCCGGTCAACAGAAGTCAGCAGAGCTGACTAGGCCACCACGTCACCTGCCACGCAGGCGCCACGCGAGTACTAACCCAGTCAACTCGGTCAGCACCGGTCAACCCTTGCTGTTTTGTATGAAAGCCTCCACATTTCTTCAAAATCAACCATCCGTTCATCGCAGTTCATAAGTATTTAGAACTAAGCCCTGTTTTTATCGTTTTAGCCCCTGATATTCTAGGTTTTAGCAACCGCAGTCCAAGCCTTTAATAAAAGTCAGTTTGGATTGTTTTAAATGCGAAAATAGTTTCAGTAATTCACTGTTTTGCCATCGGACCTTTGTTTTAGCTTTATCAAGTGCGTTTTAGCTCTGTTTAGGCCCGTTTTTGTTGCTTTAGCTTCATAACAACGTAAGCTACGTGTTACCGACAATGTCTCATATTTCTGAATTTTATTCATTTAATCCTATTATAATTTGATTAGTGTTTATTCAATACCTTTTCAAATTAAAAGCAACTTAGGTTTATACTTTGATCTTTCATAAATTCAATGATTAACTTGATTAATACCAACTTAAATGTTTTTTAATTTTAATTTGTTTAGTTTAAACACGAAATATATAATGATTCAATTAGCTGCTCTCACATGTTCTATTTTTTCCTTCTAAATTTCTTGTTTAAATGGCTTCAATACTATAGCAATATTTGTAAATAATATATGATTATGGTTTTACTCTAGTTCTATAATTCAATTTAATTTGACTTTAGTATATTTCTCTGGAATGTCTACCACATTGTCTTATTTAATAAAGTAAATGCAGAATATAGTCTGTATTTGATAACTTAAATCCTTTGGCAGTCGTTTTCCCTTTCGACGATAGCTCGGCTCCGGTTTTAGTCATTCTTGCGCTCTCACGATCGTAGCAACGAGCCATGCCATTTAGTACGCTCTTTTCAAAGTTTTCGCTCTTAGTTCTTTTGTGTGTTTGCCTGTGCTGTGGTTTGCTACGACTTGAGAGTAGTATGTAATATCGATTTTCGTTGCCTTACCTGACTATACAAAAATGATATTTTGCTTACTTGACGATTATTATCCTATTGGTCCGGCTTCCATGCCAGCGCAAGGCAGAAGCCTGCATCACCTCATGTAAATTTTTAAGTACATATCCCACCTACCGGTCTATTGATCTTCCTTGCTCTCGATGTTGTCTATATTCATCATAACTCTTTGTTTTTGCAGGATACATAGAAATTACAAATCGAAAGTGCTCCACCAACGAATCTAGATCAGATAACCTGGGCGAAACATCAGGGTAACACAATCTTTCTATTCCTACTACTATTCTTGATGCATTCAACCCCTGGAAGAATGAAATAACACTACCTAGACGTATGCTCCACCTTACTGCTTCGCCAGAATAAGAGTAAGTCAGTTGCAACAATTTCCTGCTCCCGATGTATAGATCGATCACAAATTTTTGTTCAGTCTTAGTGCACATACTAGTAATTCTTATTTCCATTTCTAGTCCACGAATTAGACTATACTGCCTTCCATCCCATGTGCAACTTGAAGGTAGCTGTAGCACCCAGTTTTAAGAATAAAACCTTAGGAAGTTAAATCTCACATATAGCTACAAATAAGGGTAATATCAATAGACAATGCTCAATATATAACGTACTTAGTATATAGAATATAACCTTAGATAGCAAACAGCGGAAAGACAACTCCAATCTTCAGGTGAAGACTCCAGTTCCATAGGAAGAACTCACTAGTTGATCATAAGCCTAACTCCTTCCAGACTAGCAATCTGGTACCCATCAGAGATTTTTCCAAATAGTTGAAAAGTAAAGCAAGCGTAAGTACATGTCGTACTCCACAAATATAACATGGGGTTTATAAGGCTCAAAAGGCTGACACTGGTTTAACTGCGATTAGCTTTTAATGAGTCATCTTTTAGTAATTTGGTGGCAACAAGTTTATTCATAAGCCCATATAAACACATGATTAGGCAAACATAAATAATGACTAGCATAAACGGTAATTATTAGTGAGCATCTTTATCATCAGTATCATCAGTGTTCATCATCTATTCCGTAAGGGTCCAAGACCGCTCGTGACCGTGAGCACGGCTGATATACCAGTTTTACACTCTGCAGAGGTTGTACACTTTCACTGTGAGTCGTGATTTACCCTTTCGTCCGAGGTGATCAGCCTCTTGACCCACTACCTACGAAGGTCGGCAGGGTTCACTATGAAGCATTTCAAATGTCCGTCTATCAAGTTAGGGCCGCTAATGTTTCTCCATCAATAAGTATGAACCCCCCTCTAAGGAGTGACTAACAAAATACCAATAAACCAAAGTGCACCCTCTTGGCAGGACGAGATCATACCTGTCGGAGCCCCTCTTGAGCCATAAAGGTAACCACTAACAAACTAGGAAAGGTCCTCATACTGATCTAAAGCTAGAGCCATATAACCCTCACAGATGTACTGTAAGTTCTGGATGTTCGCTTACAAATAAGTCCTTAGGGAGAGGAATCTAGAGCACCATAAAATAGCCCAATGCTCTAGTCTCCCTGATTCCATATTGTTAAAAAGTTTTTTTAGTGTTTATTGCATATTCCATTAGTCAAGTTACAAGATCATAGTTTTGGTTTGAGCACTAGCATCATACTACCCAATACAGCAACCCATAGGAATCAAGGAATCCATGATATCAAATAGTTAGGAAAATTACTACAGTTGCCAAGGTAAACATATGCATATGATTAAATTATTAAAGTGAATAGGACAACAAGGAAGATCACATCCTATCCTTGTCTTAAAACTCTGATCCTTCTTCAAGTCCAAAACTTCAAAGGAACTCCTTAATCAACACGTAAAGCTCACCGACTGGATAAAATCATAAAGCACCACACAAACATCCGTGCAATCATACGCGAAGCAAACAATAGATCTAAATTAGAACAGTACACCAAACATAAAATCAAGATGAAAAGTTTGTAAAACGAATCTATGTCTCGCTACGAACACATAGACGCGAAAATCACTCTAATCGGAGCTATGGTTGAAAAGATACAACTACCGAAAGATTTGCTTTATACGTGGAAAAGAAAAATATAGGCTTCCTTTATTTTAACTATATAAATTCATATATATAAGATATTTTATAAATAATATAAATTGAATCTAGTCAAATTTAGATTTGAATTATAAAACCAAAGTAAAATAAATTATATTTTATTTATAAAATCCAGTTGTATAATTATTATTCAAATTAGAGTTTAAACTATGAAATTCCAGAAGTAGTGACATGATAAACATTGTTACTAACTTGTAGATCTCGTTGTAATGAATTAGCACAACTTGAACGAGTCAAATCAGAGCTAAAACTTAGAAGATATGAATTAAACAAGATTTCCTTTAATAACATAATAGATTAAATCTAACCTCGAATTTTAAAAGTCAAAAACATATCTAACACTAGTATGAACATGTAGATTATGAAATTACGATCCTAACGCAATTTGAACGGGTCAAATCGGAGTTAAAACGACAAAGTTATAGCCTAAATAAATCTAGTGGCAAAGCTGTAAATAACTAAAAACGTATTTTTGAAGTCAACCGAACAAAATACGCTTTTAAAAGAAGAAGGCATAATCTGTGGAATACTCAATGGACCACGGGTTCAATAATAGAAAAGCGTAGGGGTCCTTTTGAAAGAAACCATGGACGGCGGCCGCAAATATCCGAAAGCCGAGGGGCTCTTTAATAAAAATACCAGCGAAAGGGTATCTTCTAATATGGGCCATAGATCTCTAGATGGACGGCTGAGAGAGTTTGGGAGGGGATAGGAGTGGTCGGCGCTGTAGCCGATGGCGGCGCCATGGCCAGAAAACTGAGCTCCTCGCCGGTGATTTGCGAAAACAACATAGAGCGCCCCGATTCTCTACGGGGAAGACACGGGGACGTAGAGAGGACTACCGCGAGCTCACCTAGGCACTTTTCTCAGACGAAGACAGCTCGGTGTAGGCGCTAGGCTGGATGGGGAGGACGGTGGCTCCCTATGATCCACAACAACGATGAGAACAACACAGAGAGAAAGAAAGGAGGGAAAGACGTTGGTAGCTTCTTCACCTATACCCGAAGCTCGACAGCGACTCGTGGGCGTTGGCATAGTAGCAAACGGTGTCCTTCGTGGCGGCGGGCGGACGTGCTCTGCTCGGCGAGATCCGAACGCGGCGACAACACGAAGCCAAGGCTAGAGTGGCGGCGTACATGGATGAGGAGGGGGTCGCGGAGCTTTATAGGAATGGAGCGACGTGGGCAGCACGACAAGGCAGTGTCGTGGTGGCATGGGGCTCCCGGCGGCGTCCAACTCAAGCAGAGTCCCAGTCGGACCCGAGGTAGGAGAAGGGCGACGCGCGGGTCCCCATTACTAGCGGTTGGGCGAGAGTTGGGCCAGGAGGAAAAGCGTTAGACTTGCCGCCAACCGGAGAAAAGGAGAAGGAGGAGTGGGCCACGGCCGGAGAAAAAAACAGGCGGGGCAAGAAATGGGTTTGGGCCGAATAGGAGGGAAGAGTAATGAAAAATACTTTTCCAAATTTTCTTTTCTATTCTCCTTTTTCATTTTCAAACCGAATTCAAATATGAATCAGATCAAATTTGAATAGGGTTTCAAATACACTTTTCAACTTAATTAAAGATGAGAAATTTTGGTAAGTTCTCAAAAATGAATTTTACAACCTTTTTAAATTCTTTTATTCTCAAATTTTCTTTTTCCTTCTTTTCTTTTACTTCAAAGCCATTTTTAATTTATTTCTAAAAGCAATTTAAACCATTTTGAATCTTGATTCAAAACCACTCAACTAAATAAATCAAATGCACCGGCATGTATGCACAACCATGTTGCTTACCCTATGATGAATTTTAATTTAATGATTTTTTTTTATTTTCCTATATTTCATGTGCATAAAATACAAAATTAAATTAATTTATATCTTTTTCGAAATGAGTAAATTTTAGGGTGTTACAGTAGCCACTTCAGATTATTTTTTCTTGTGAAGACAACAATACAGAATGAGTTTGAATGCATAGCGCTGGCTTGTTTTACTCTGTTAGGTAAGAGACATGTTGTTTGGTTGACATGTTTGCCACCTGGTTTCTACCACATTCTAAAATTTTCTATGACAACACGAGCTAGCCGAAAATGCTCTCCAGCGTTGAACAGCCTATATATGGTTGCCGAGTGAGGCGAGCTAGCCAAGCAAACCAACCATGGAGTGCTTTTCAAAAGCATGTCCAAGGGTTTTTTCCTTTGTAAATTATTACGTGGATCAGTTAGAACTTTATATTATGGACCCACTACTTGTGAAAATATCGTATCTATCTAAATTACCACAAATATCTATA
This sequence comes from Miscanthus lutarioriparius, assembly GCA_904845875.1. Taxonomy (NCBI): domain Eukaryota; kingdom Viridiplantae; phylum Streptophyta; class Magnoliopsida; order Poales; family Poaceae; genus Miscanthus; species Miscanthus lutarioriparius. Next base: position 31,447,333 of record CAJGYO010000014.1, on the reverse strand, counting down.
CTTTGCTAGCTGAGACAAATGCTCATTACCTAACATGATGAGCCAATTCTTACAAAAGTTTCTTGATAAAAGCCCTTTTTTCAATAATTATTTGACGATCCATGGCTGCTTAGAGAAAGGCTAGACGCTCCTTTTGCATGTCAGCATTTTACCATCCATGGTTGTTTAGAGAAAGCAGCGGAGTGCGCCTATTAACCTATTGTATATACATGTGCTGATGTGCACACTAGCATACGTTTTGTTGGGTTGGGTCACAACTTTTGTTTGTTTGTTTAAGCAACAAAATCCTTAGTTTACTTGATTGAGTTAGGTCCTGTTTGGATTGGCTAGAGCTAATTTTTAGCCTGCTAAAAGTAGAGCTAATAAATAGCTGGGTAATAATTAGCTAGCCCAAATTAGCTCATCCAAACAGGAAGCTAATGAATAGCTAGAATCTTAAAAAAATAGTTTTGTCCTTGGTTGCTCACTGCGTTGTTGTTGCTGCTGCTCACTGCTACTCACTACGTTGTTGTTGCTGCTGCTCACTGCGCTGTGCTCACTACTGCTCACTGCGTTGCTGCTGCTAGTATACGTAGGAGCTCAGGCTCGTCCCACGTCACCTATGAAATTGGAGAAGCAACCACCATGATTTACAGATGGTTCAGAGGAAGAACGTGGAGGGAGTGATGGCCACGGTGATTGCGGCCACCGCGCGAGATCGACCACCTCAACACTGGACGTGCCCTTGAACCAGCTGATCCGCGACAAGTGCTCCGTCTCGAACTCCATCTTGAGCCGCATGCCGGGGCACCAGGGGACCTGCATGGACTCCTTGACCACGGCTGCACGCATGCAGAACTTCGGCGCGCTCGTGCGTGGGTAGTGCACCAACTGGAACGGCTGCCAGGAGGCGACCAGCCTCGTCGCCGTGACCACGTCCTCCGCTAGGATCTTGCTGTCCGATGGACCTGCGGTAGCGGCGCCCGGGCTGGCCGCATTGCAACGCACCAAGCGGCCGGCAGAGCCGTCGCAACCGCCGTCACAGAACATGTGCTTGGTGCACCGTAGGCCTATGTGGACTGTGTCGTCCTCCTCGTGGACGAAGACGACAGAGTCACCAGCCAGGAGCTTCTTGTTGTTGACGAAGTTGCTCCACCCAGTGGTGAGCAGGTGCCGGCGTGGGGTTCCCTGGTAGATGTGGTAGAACGTCCACTCGATGCCGTGCACGTCCCTGGCAGAGATGAACTGCGCGGGTGGGTTGAAGTTGTAGTCCAGCTTTGGGAAGATGGTCTGCACGCAGAACCACGGCACGAAGAAGCCGCTGGTGCCATCGTTGTTGGCGTTGGACTGCGTCATCGTCATATGGCGAAAGACAACGGCCAAGGCTGCTGCTGCTGCTAGTGGCCGTCCCCGGCGCCCCTGATCCCCTCGCTCTTCAGGGCCTTGCCCACGTCCGCCATAGGCTCCTAGGGGCGGAGCGGGACAAGGCAGATCTTGGAAAAGATGTCATCGATGTCGGGCTCGGCTATGAGCCTGACGGCCACGACGTGGCACGACACAAACAGCGGGACGCGCGCGGCGCGCAGGTCCACGGCAGCACTGGCTTGCTCGGCATGGCCCCACGGGAAGTAGTAGACCGCGGCGCTGATGGGTGGCACGGTGCACATGGAACCCACACACGCCTGCCACAGCTGTGGGTTCATGCCGTACCCCCTCGGTGCCGCCACGATCGGCCTCCGGCGTTGGGGCCGGCGGGGGCATCCGCACCGCGAACCTAAGCGTCGTCCCATGCCGCGTGGGCGCGCAGGCTGCAACAAACATGACTGGGCTCTCTAGTCCACGAGGAGAGCTGCTCCGGTGATGAAGGTAGTGAAGGATGTGGACTGGCGCAGAATCGGGCGAAGGAGCAACCGGCGAGGACCCAGGAGGAAGATCGAGTGCTTTTTTTTTAGTCCAAAATAGCTGGGGTTTCTCAGCTAGTTGGCTAGTCACTAATTAGGGATATGGCTAAAAATTAGTCCACCAATTAGCTCCCTATTCGAATGTGATAGAGCTAATTTAGGCTAATTTTTAGCCGGCTAGTTATTAGCCATAGAATCAAACAGGGCCTTAGAATTCCGCGATGCTGCCCCACCAATGCGCGGAGTCCGCAACGAGCCTTTCCGTTTATCGCGTATCTCTTGCGAATCTCGATACGCAGCGACAGCTTGCTCTGCTCTCTTTCAATCAACAAAATTGATTTGAGCCAAACCTAAGGCCACGATGACGTGGTTGGCCTTGGCCGGGCAGCAAGAAGGGCCAATCGACACTCAGCAAGGGCTTGGTGGTGTGGAGGTGGCTCGGTAGGCTGGTGCTGGCGGTGGTGGTGGGGGCGGCGCGACGGAGCGGTTGCGCTGCGAGCAGAGTGGACGCCCCGCGAGCTTGAGATCGTGCCACTAGACTTTCGTGCTTCGTTGAGATCCTCTCGGTGCCTTCCTCACCAGTGACGCCCCTTGTTCTTTCTCACTTATTGTGTCCATTCATGCTGAATCTGAATCCAGCAAGAACGATGTGGCCAAAACTTTAGCCGAGAAAACTCCACTCAAGATTGCTGTACACTAATCTTGTATCCGCTCTTCCTACCAGAGCAGGGTGGGTGCAGTCACTGGCTCTACACCAGAACTACTGGGTAACCCCAGGCAGGCTCCAGCACATCATCCCCGTCAAACATCACTACACGCCTTGCAGTGACGACATGCATCATCCTCGCGACCAACACGAAATGTGGGACCATCTGGCTGAAAGCGTTTGCCTTCGCCATCACGACCAGCGGCTGCCACCCTCTACTCACCGGCCGGCATCACCCACAGGAGGTCGTGCCACACCTCGAGCTGCACGCTAGCGGGAGACCAGGATGACATCGAGAGGCTGACCTCGCCGAGGCTCCTCGCCACACAACTACCCCTGTCCCTGTTCCCGCCGGCCATGTCCATCCACGGCGGATGCCGCGTCGTGTACCTGTGCTGCCACTCCAAGGACGCGTTCTTCTCGTGGTGGTTCTTCGTGAACAACATGATGCACAGAGGGTCGTCCTCCTCCATTGAGGTGGAGCTCAATGACGCGCTAAGCATGTTCTCCGAGGGCTTCTGGCCTCTGGGCCCCTTCTGAGAGTACTATCTTGAGTACTGGAAGGAGAGCGTGGTGAGGCCACAGAAGGTCCTTTTCTTGAAGTATGAAAAGATTGTGTCAGACCCGGTGAAGGTTGTCAAGTCGCTCGCCGGCTTCTTCTACGTCCCATTCATCGAGGAGGAAGAGAGAGGAGGCGTCCCTCAGTAGGTGGTGAGGCTATAGCGGCCTGGAAGAAAACCGAGCGGGAGGTGTTGCTTTCAGAGAGCTTGTTATAGGGAGATCTGCTTTCTTCAGGAACGGCGAGGTTGGGGACTGGGAAAACCACATGACCAAGGAGATTGGGCAGAAGTTAGATGCCATTTTGAAGACACAAGCTTAAAGGATCTGGCCTCATATTTTGATTATCCATGTTTTTTTGTTATGTCATGCCATTTGTTTGTCCTGAATAATCATTCGTGTAGTACGAATTAGTCTTTGTGGAATGGGATCTTTATTTGTGCCTAAATTGTATTATGATTGTGCAGAATGATTCAACTTGATTTGTCATGTGCACTAGTTATTTATGAGCAGGGGGGGTAATGACTAACGACAATGATGAACTTTTAGTACTAGAAATCAAGTTTTTCTTCAAATTGATGCTCCTGCAGTGAAATTTCTATTACAGTAGCCTTGTGAGGATTCTAATTTTCTCACAACAGGCAGAAGATGAGACAACCGAAAGCTGGATTATATTGGGTTGATCCCCTCACATGTTGGAGATTAATCCCTTGGATCAGTATGGATCTGTTCCGCAACTTTTATATGTTGCACATATTCGAAGCTTATAACAAAATTAAAGTATGTATTGTAATGTACACACGTTCCTATTGCCTTTGCTTGATCAGTTCAGGCTTGAAGTTCAGTCCTAACTATTTAGACTAGTATGAGAAGTTACACTTTTTTTTTATAAAGGAAGCTTTTGTTAAATTCTCACAACATTACATCGAGTTGATACAAAGCTATGAAAACGTATTTTCGACCTTTGTCTAAAAGTGAAAGCGGAGTAAGCTCAACGCAATAATCATATTGATCTCATGCAGCGATTACAAATATAGTACATGGAGGCAAGAAGATTTCACGCCATAAATGGAGGGAGCTAAACGTAGAAAGAAGGTATCCTGTGCTTGGTCTTATGCTGTTGCATGGCCTCCAAAGATGGCATGAGCACGGCTTCGTCCTGTGCCGCTGCATTGTCTCTACAGATGGCTATGCCGGCCCTAGGGGGAGGGCACGGGGTGCGATGGCCAAGGGCCCAGGCGGGGGAGGGGCCAAACCTAAGTATACAAACCCTCAGACACTATAGTCCGTTAGGCATCAGTAAACTAATGAGAAGAGAGGCAGAGAACTGACCAGCTAGCCTAAGAAAATCGCGTCCTCTGGTACTTACAACATGTGGTCATGTGGAGCCACGTGAGGCGGTGACGAGCACAAGCCACGCCGCTACAGAGAGCTGGATAGCCGGAGAACAGCGCACGACAATGGCGACCAGGCAGGGCTCCACGACGACGACATCTTGCTTCTTGCCTTCTTGCAAATTGCGATCGATCAGTTGTTTTAGTTCATGTCCAGGCCCTAGTTATTTTTTTCCTTGTTCATTTGTTAATCCAAATTAATTATTTGTATAGTATTCTAGGCTTCTAGTACTTTGTACTCATATAGCCATGTTTTCCTTCTAATTTAGGTGTTAGAATTTTAGAATGTTACCTAAGAAATATTTCTCATATATTATTGAATTTGCTTTCGCTTTGTAAGTAAAAATAGCGCCAATATATTATTATAAGATTTTATGCATGGTCTAAAGAGACCGTTGCGACGAATTCGCCAGAGGGCCCTCAAGATCTATGGACCGGCGCTGACAGATGGTGTGAGCACGACTTCGTCCTGTGCCGCTGCATTGTCTCTACAGATGGTGAATGAGCACGCTGACATTGTCCTGTGTCGCTACATGGTCCTGTAGAAGCGTCGTGAGAATGAGCACGCTAGCACGGCCCCGCAATTCGAACGTCGACATCAGCCATGTCTAGAGACATTCAAACTGGACCAGAACTTTGTAAAAACAGAGGTAGGTGTTGATATATATTAACGCACACAGAATAATCCACAAGCGTATTGATATTATATCGATGTAGCACTTCATCGAAAGTATCCTAGTTTTATATCGAATTCAAGGAAACGTGTGTGAGAATAACTAAATCTAACTTAATCCAACTTCGCAACAAGGCTTAGATAGCAGGAGTATAAAGGAGATCACAAAGGTCTTCTAGTTCTAACTTCGGTAAGCTATGTCTTCTATTGTTCAATTCTGGGGATATTGCTAAAGAAAACATAGATATAGTATGTTTCTTATAGTAACAAGATCCTGCTAGGCCTACAAACGAGAGGTGGACTATAAAGGATTCAACGAGGCTATAAGAGTCACCCTCGCGAGCTACCACCGATCCGGCACGAGTAACCGAGTCTAAGCACCACACTTACACAACGAATACTACTTTGACCCAGGAGCTACAAGGATTAAAGTACTCAAAATAGAGTCGCAAACCTGAAGAACAATATAAACCAGATGCTTACTTCAATTAGAAGTTGATTACCAGAGAAATCTCAGAAGCAAGCTCAAGAAAAACTTGATTCGACCCGGGTACAAGCCGTAGAGAGAGCACCAACAGGCCGGCACTTCCTCCAAACTCTTCCCTCACACTCTATCTCTCTATCTCTAATACAAGACTAGATCCTATTGAGATCTAATCTTCTCTTGATTGCTAGCTCTGATCCTGGTGAAAATATGAATTAGGGTTTCTGGCCTTCATGCTCTCAGGTTCAATGCCTTCTCTCAAAGGGGGGGCTACAGGCAGGTATATATAGGGGCCTTCAAGCATCATGGACCCTCGGATCAAACCGACTTAAAAGGACGGCATAGATACAAACCCTAAGGCAGTGGAGAACTGACGTAGTGACGGGAGGCTGACATGAGGGGCCCACAGGCCGGCCGGCTCCTCATGTTAGTGGCTCGGGGTCTGCTTCGGTGATTTACCTTCTGGAGTCTTCTAGATTCTTCCCATGTAGATACCATCGTGAATAAACGTGATTTCCTTTGATGAATAGGTCCTCCTTGACGGTTTTCTAAACTCACGGAAATAGTCAGTTTAAACCACTAAGTCTATGTTGGTGATCCATTTTGATCATTTATACAAGGTATATTGACGGTTTATAATTAACATTAACTACCGTCAACAAACTCCCCCACACTTAGGCTTTTACTCGCCCTTGATAAAAGGATGGAGTACTTAAGACATAACCTTGGGACAAGACATCAACATAAAACCATTCCCAGTCATACATGCTCTGTAGGATTCGAAGTGTCTACCATGAAACTTTGGGCGGTTAAAGAACGGAATAGCTTGAAACCGATCACCATCTTCCTTTAGTAAAGTCAATAGGAGAAATATTTTAAGATTTGTGAAAACAAAACAAAACATAGCTTACTTTCTCCTTTTTATCGTACTCTCAAATCACTCAGTATATATGGTATTTTTGGATCCTCACCAAGGCATTGATGTTCTTGCCTTCTTTTTACCTACTTCTAAAAAGCTTATGTGGAGCTTAGGTAGGGATAAATATGAGAACATACTTGCATTGCATATATTGTAAAGTTAAAATAAGGATCCAAGGAGAAAAATGTCATACTCTTAGATCAAGATGTGCATGTGTGTGGATATGTATATGGTGGCTAACCTAATTCTACTATGCTCCTTGAAACATATCTCTCTTGTTGAAACTTGCAAGAGAACATGGGCTATCTTTCTTTCTTTTTTTTCAGGCGCACATCTAAGTACCCATTGTTTTAGATATCTTCGACACTTGTCCATTGTTTTCAATATTTTTTTCTCTTATGAAATACTCTTGCATAGCCCATGCCTCTTTTCTGCAATTGGAATTTTTCAAGAGAGACATTTACAAGAACTTGGAGCATTTATCCTAACAATCATATTTTTGTGTCTATTCCCGGTGTAGGAGTAGAACATTTTTGGGTGGATAGAAAACATGTTGTTGTGTACCCCCAGTGTAGGACCAGCAAATATATGTGGAGTGTGAGTGATCTTGATCTTGGGAGCATGATAAATTTCTCAACAAGAATCAAGGTTTGACCAAACTCAATATAATGACAAGTAGTATATGTAGAATGTTTCCTAGCATATCATGTATGGCTCTGGTAGGACATTGATTTACCACAAAGGAGAGGTGTAGCTGATTTTCTTTAGAGTTTTGAAATAAAATTCTATAATAACGAGACATCAAGAATCAAGTTCTCATTATTCTACTATATCTCATTCTACAACAACTTAAGTAACATCGGGTCCCTAATAATAAGTACCCAACAGTAGCAAAACTTCCAGAAAAAAGCATTATGTGAATCTATCCTTTAGTTATGACTGAAATAATCTTTCCTCGGATTTTTTTAAGTTGTTTATCAAAGGATTTTCAATTCGGTACAAAACAGAGATTAGAGTAAATTACGTGGCCGGTCCTTAAAGTATTGGATGGTTCTCATTTGGGTCCCCAAACTACGGAATCGCACGTTTGGCTCTCTAATGTATTTAAGTGATCTCATCTAGATCCAAAATAGACACAAGGAGGGTTAGAAGCTGACATGGTCACCCACGTGGACATGATTTTTAAATAGAAAACCCTGAGCTGATTGGGGGCCATGGCCACGGCCAGGGGCAGCAATGGCAGCAGCAGCGCATGGTAGTGTTCCTGCGAACACAACACACAGGGCACAAAGATGGAGTTCATGACTTCGGTGAGCTCTAGGGTATTACCTTGGGTCTATGGAAGGCAGGTGCGGCGACGGAGAAGGAGCGAGGCGGACCTCAGGATGACGGTGGTGGCGACACATGGCGTTTCCATCCGACAACGCCTCCTTAGTCCAAACTGTTCAAAGGGCATGTGCGTGGCATAAGGGTGGAGCCAAAACATTGCAAGAAAAAGGAAGGGGATGAGCAGAGAGGACGCAACCATCCGCGAGCTCGGTCACGGCAACAATTGTGGCTGGGCGCGGTCCCGGCGTTCATCCATGGCTTTTATAGCCGAACGGCGTCGAGGCGAGGCCAGGGCTAGGACTAGCATGTAGGGCACAAGACGTCCACCTTTGTGTGCAGCGAGCTATCACGGCACGCCCAGTCAAGTCACCTTGCCGGAGCCATTGATGCCAAAAATAGAGCTTCCTTTGTTCTTCAAATTCGTACAGCCCGGATTATGTCAACCCAATTCCTTCTATCAATAAGCAGCCATGGGAGTTACCTAGCCGCCCCGCCCACATCTAGAGCCAGCCATGACCTATAGACGATGAATGTGAAGTTTCCCTCGCCGCCGGTCATTTCCCTGCTGAATCCCAAGCCAATTTGGGGTAAGTCACGATCCTTGGAATTAGTTCAATTCCTTGCACCAGTGGACTGCCCTTTACCTCCTTGTTAGTATGCTCTCCTTGGTTTGGACAGAAACCTCACCGCCGTTCGACATGACGCCGTCGTGCTAGTCTCGGAATGCCGCCATCCCGCCGGTTCGCACATGGCCATCCCTGCTCGGACTTCCTCCACCTCAATTGATGCCTCGACTGTGTCCGCAGTAAACCCTTCGTGCTCACCTGCCGTTCATTTTTAGTCATCGTAGCCCTCGTTCATCGGAACGGCCTCGCCACGCTGATGAACTATGTCGCCATGGCTGCCGTCCATGGTGCGTTGAGTGTCACGCCATTGCCGCCAACGTATGCGCCCACGCATAGCAGAGACCGCCGGCCACTCTACGACCACCGGTGAACCCACTGCAGAATGGTAGAGCCGCCGCATCGTAGGTTGCGCTGGCGCACCAGGGACTGTTGGGTGCTCAGCTCAGTGTTTTCTACTTAAGTTATGTCCACATGGACAGCCACATCAACTTCTAACCATCCTCATGTTTATTTTGGACCTAGATGAGATCACTTAAATACATTAGAGAACCAAACGTGCGATTTCATAGTTTGGGGACCCAGATGAAAACCGCCAAATACTTTATGGACTGGCCGTGCAATTTACTCAATAGATTATATAGGAGTCAAACTTGATCGTAGATGAAGCACGAGGTGGAGCTAGGCTGGGCCGGCCGGCCCATGTAGGAGGCTGGGCGGCCCACTCTCGTTCCCGTTTCGGTCCAACTTTGGCAAGCATGGTATTTGGTCCATTGCTTTCTGAATTTCATGATTTTTGCAATCGTATCTTGTTTTGTTGTCACGGTGTGCTTCCCCCACACTTGTTTCTTGTTTACCTCTATGCACAACATGTGGAGACAAACACATATACAAAATAAATAGAGCAGGTGGTAATAAGATTTCATTGATAAGGCGTTATGTAGGAGGGACAAAAATGCATCTTGATCCGCTTGTCCTCTCTCCTACTCACCGGCGATCCTTTCCAAAGATAGAGAGAATGACCCAGGAACACAGAAAATGCACACAAAGAACTCAACACGAACACAAGCTAGACACAAGAGTTTTGGTGCTACCAATTGCCGTAGCTTTTCTAGGCTCTATTCATTAGCATATATAGTCAATTTGTTACAAGGCCGAAGGCACAAACTCCTCTACACCGCACAACCATGTCCTCTAATCGGTTCATGCCATACCATGGACGAGAGCATGCTGCACATGGTCACCACTACAAGCTGAAAACGAGTTAAGCCACTACATGCAATTGCCATGCGCTAGACTACTACTGATGCACTTATGGATGCGGAAATTGCGTGCCGATCGACACCGAATACCGAAATTTCGACCGAATACGTTTTCTCGGGAAAAACGGATTCGGGAAGAAACTCCTAATGAGATGATTTACATTGAGTATTCAAGGCGTCCGCGGGAAAGAATAGAAGCTAAACTATATCGATGCTTGGCCGAGACTCCATTTTTTTTCCATTTTCTTTTTGTTCATTGTTTCCAACGTTGCTTGGCCCGGTGGAAAATTCCAACAATCTCCCCTAAGCTTTGTTTCCAACGTTTCATCCATAGGATTGATACCTTGACGGTGGTGACGATGAGTTGATGATGCCATCGTTGCTTGGCTCGAGAATTCACGCATGGAGCATGAGGGGAGCGCAAGGTTTGGCGATTTTCTTTTTTGGTAGTTCTCGTAGTTTTTATAAACATCGAGCTCTTTGTTTGCTATTGTTTGCATATGGATTATGCTTGATTGCTATCATGCGATCAAGTGGTTACATATATCGATGTTTCCGTTTTTCCGCACCGATCATCGAATAAAATGGAATTTGATATGTCGGATTCATTTTCCCGTCCGGCCTTCGGTCATGAAGAGAGCGGAATGGTTTTTTCCCCCGACCGTTCCGACCGTTTTCATCCCTAGATGCACTCCTAATGAGATGAATTACATTGAGTCAAGGCGTCTAAGAATAGAAGCTAAACTACAGACCGAGCTGGATTATGCAACAACATTAGCGACTCGATTTACTTGATCTTGATGTGAACCACCCAAGCGACTTCGTTAGGACATCCGTGAGCTGCTCCTTCATGCTCATGCGATCCACGTAGATCGCCCAACCATGTCCAATGGAATTTGATGTCGAAGTGCTTACCGGTCATGAACGGTATTTTGAGAGGGCGATTATCCATCTTACATTTCGACATTAACGTCGGTGATGTCATGAGAGCGACGAGCATGCACGCTCCAACCATGTCCAGGAATCACATGTTGAGATAACGCCATTAGTGCTCCTCCTCTCATCGCATGTCTCCAAGGAATAAGATAACGCCATTAGTGCTCCTCCTCTCATCAATGTCTCCCCCAAGTCGCTGTCGGTGTACCCAGTTAGCGTGTAGCCCGTCAGCTTGTTGTTAGTGTTGCAACGCTTGGGGTAGACAATGTCATAGTTGGCTGTGCCGCTGATGTACTGCAGGATATGCTTGACTGTGTCGAGGTGCTCTTGCCTCGGCTTCTCCATGAAGTGGCTCACATAGCCCGCTGCAAATGTGATGTCTGACCTGGTATGAACCAGATAGCGCAGGCTACCCACTAGCCGCCTCTACATCATCGTGTCGACCTTCGGCGTTGAGCTCTTGGCAGAGAGCCTCAGCTGGACCTCCATTGGTGTGTGGCATGGGTTGCAGGTCCCCATGTCGGCCTTCTCTAGTATTTTGCGTGCATATGCTGCTTGCCCACAATGTGATGGTGTTGTGCCCTTGCTTGACCTCCATCCCGAGGTGGAAGGATAGGAGCCCGAGGTCGCTCATCTTGAACAGACAACACATCTGCTCCTTGAACACCTCGACGTTCGCTGGCCTCTCTCCAGTGATGATTAGGTTGTCGACATAGACCCCGACCACCACACATGATGCAGCAGTGCCCTTAGTGTACATCCCATGCTCACTGGCACACTTGGTGAAGCTGAGTTCATGTAGGCTGTTGTCCAGCTTCACGTTCCATGCCTAGGGCACTTGGTGAAGCCCGTATAGCGCCATCCTCAGTCGCAGTACCTTCCCTTCATGTCTAGCAGCTACAAAGCCTGGCGGCTGCTGAACGTACACCTCCTCCTTGAGCTCGCTATTCAGAAATGCTAACTTGACATCCATTTGATGCACAAGCTAGCCCCTTTGAGCTGCGACGGTGAGAAACATCCACACAGAGTCCATCCGTGTGACCAGAGCAAACACCTCATCGTAGTAGATCCCTGACTGTTGGATGTACCCTTGGCAACGATGTGGGCCTTGTGCTTGATGATGCCACCTTGCTCGTCGCTCTTTAGTTTGTAAACCTAGTTCAGGCCAATTGAGCGATGGCCTAGATGAAGGTCGGCAAGTGCCCACGTCTTGTTCTCCTCTATGGAAGTCATCTCCTCTAAAATCGCCTTGTGCCATCGGACATCGCCGTGAGCCTCCACAAACATGGCTAGCTCATCATCGCTGGTGATGGGGAGCAGGTCCTCATCCACCATGAACTCCCACCATGCCAAGCCGAGTATTTCCACTGGCCCAAGCATGTTCTCCACCATCTTGAACTGGAGAGGTGTCTCACAGTCATGGTCGGCGTCGAGGTCTTGAGTTTCATCGAGTGGCGACACGAACTCCACCTGTGTCGATGATGAAGGTGGTGTTCTAGCCAATGGTGGAGGTGTACTGGGTGTTGGTGAAGTTCCTGCACCAACCGGTGTGTGCTTAGGTGACACCGGCAAGCCTGGCATAGGCGCCATGCCACTCGTGCCCACCGGCGAGCCCGATGCGGACACCGCATCGCTCGTGCTTGACACGGGTGCTGTGTCTGCTGCACCTTCCTACTATGGTCTGCCGATGTCCGCGCCATGGAGCATCATTGTTGAGAACTCGATGTGGAACAGTTCCACTCCTATTAAACTAGACCCACCGACGCTGCTCCACTCCCACACCTTTCCTTCCTCAAACACGGCATCGCACGAGATGATCACACGGCCGGTGTTAGGACTATAGAACCTATATGCCTCCCCGCTCGTACCCGATGAACACCATCGGCGTACACCGGTCATCCAATTTCTGCTAGTGCTTGCCGACCAGCTTCACATGTTCCACGTACCCAAATGTACGAAAGAAGTGGACCAAAGGCTTAATACCATACTAGGCTTTGAACGACGTCTTCCTTTTAACGCTCCTCATTGGTGACCGACTGAGTGTGAAGATGACCATGGCAACTGCCTCCCCCATAACCAGGTCGGCATCCCCTTGGCCTTCAGCATGCTCCTAGCCATGCCAAGCACTGTCTTGCGCCTTTCTACCATGCTATTCTACTAGGGCGTGTATGATGTGGTGAGGTGGTGCTGGATGCCCTGCTCAGCATAGTAGTCACAAACGTATGCACTGTGAACTCACCACCACGGTCAGTGTAGAGCATGCCCATATTCCACCCCACCTCCACCTCGGCACGCGCCTGGATATAGATGATGGCATAAGTAGCCTGGTCCTTTAACACCAGCAGGACCAGCCACATGTAGCGGCTTTGTCGTTGACGTCAAGAAGGAACAACTTCTTCCCACCATGCGTCTCTAGGGTGATCGGACCACACAAGTACACGTGCGCTAGGTTTAGCAGGTGAGGCACATGGTACTTGGTAGCCACCGAGAATGGACGTCATTGCTGCTTCCTGGCCATGTAGCTCTCGCAGACCTAGTTGACGTGGTTGATTGGTGGCAATCTATGCACCAGGCCACCCTTCAAGCTCCCTAAGCCCCTGGAACCTGAGGTGTCTGAGCCTATTATGACATTTGCTAGGCCACCTCCAAGCCTCAAGCAGCAAGGCACATGGGCTGGGTGATGTTGATGTTGAGGACATAGAGGTGGCTCACCGAACGCTGCACCTTGATCAGCAACCGTCGGCCCTAGTCCTAGATCCTAAGGACTCCCTTCTTGATCAAGACCTTGTGGCATCCTCGTCGAGCTGTCCCAGATTAATGATGTTCACCGTCAGCTGGGGAATGAAGTAGATGCTGGCCAGCAGTTGGTGCTCACCTCTCTTGCTCTTGAAGAAGACCATGTCTTGGCCCTCGAAGTCGACCATGGAGCCATCATTGAACCAGATGGTACCGTGGACGCCTGTGTCGAGCTCTGAGAAGGCCGTGCGCTCCCCTATCATGTGATTCGTCGTGCCGATGTCGGGGATCCAGCGTGTGCTCCCATCACTGCCCTTCTCCCCAAGCTAGACAAATAGTCGGTTCTTATCAAGGTGGATATTCGGCATCGGTGTTGGAGCCACCTACACAGGAGGCAGCTTGGTAGCGCAGGCAGACATCAGAGCCATGAGCACCTCGGGCTCCGGTTCCTCCTTGGCGAATGCCCACCGCGTCCTGCCTTCGCCCTCGATCTGGATGGTGAGGCCATCTCTGGCTCCTCCTAGCGATGTGAGAACCACCCATGGTGGTGGACTTGGGGAAGATGACTATGCGTTGATGAAGGGTGTGAGCGTCTCCTATGTCAGTGCCCCCTTGTTCGCCTCATCTTTAGTTTGGGCCACTATAGAGGCAAGGCCCAGCATCAACGTCCCCTTAGTGGGCTCCCCCTCAGCCTAGGCCGCATGGCTTACTCATCCCTCTTCTTCTTGCGACATTCATGAGCCCAGTGGCTCGTCTTGCCACGATACCTACACTCGTCACTGGTGATCTACTTCCCTTTGCTATTCACTCTGATGTGCTTCGATGGCCTTGAGCCACTAGCGTCTCTGTTGCGCCCACCGCTGCGGTAATGGCATTGGCCCGATGACTTGCAGTTTCCTCCCAAGCCTCCATCGCCGGAGCGTTGGGGTCGTGATGCGACGCTGAAAGCTCTAGTTTGGTTTTAGTGAATTGATGAAACCCTAAGTGCTCACCTATTTGCTCTAGTGATCATGAGATAGGGAAGCACATTCCAAGTGGTAGAGCAAATGATGATGATCATGATGAGGATTATGGTGGAGTCCATGGAGATGATCAAGTGTTCGAGCTTGGAAAAGAAGAAAGAGAAAAATAAAAATCTCAAGACAAAGGTGAAACTTGATAGGAGCTTTTGTGTTTTAGTGATTGAGACACTTAGCGAGTGTGATCACATTTAGGATAGATAGCCATACTATTAAGAGGAGTGAAACTCATCGTGAAATGCGGTTATCAAAGTGCCACTAGATGTTCTAACTCATTCCATATGCATTTAGATTCTAGTGAATGCTAACACCCTTGAAAATGTTTGTGAAAATATGCTAACACACGTGCACAAGGTGATACACTTGGTGGTTAGCACATTTGAGCAAAGGTGGAGGAGTTTGTGAAGTGGAGAAGATGGTTTGGAGGACCGGACCCTAGGTCTCGGGCTGACCGGACCTAGGCCGACAGAGTCCAATCCCTCCTCTGGCTTGGCTGCATAGGCGCGGGGTGCTTTAGACCCAGGTGCTGGGCGTGACCGGACCCAGGTGTGAGGGTCCGGTTATACGGTGATGTCGACGTAGAAGCGAGGAAGGGCGATGTGGCGCAATGAGTTGAACCAGACCCTGGCTTAGAGTCCGGTTGTGTGTTTTGGACTGGGTCTGGTCATGTTTTGCCCTCTCTGGATCTCTCTAGAGTCAATCGGACACGGGGTGTAGTGGGTCCAGTTGTTGGTGTGGGTGAGTCCAGTCCTTGCAGTGTTGGTGCTGGGCATGTGGAGTCTGTGTGGTTTGGACCCAGCCACTAGGTCTAGTCTTTACTGGTCGGACCGGGTCTGGTCGTTTCTGAGCGCTTGGGGAGCTCTCTGTGTTGCTTTGGACCCATGCGTCTGTGAGCGATCGAACCCTGGGGTCTAGGTCCGGTCCGAAGGTTCTCAGGTGCGGCATTATTTTGACCATTGGAGATCTGTGGTCCACGCTTGAAGGAGGTGACTAGTGGCGCACATCGGGTGACCGGACCCTAGCGGTGGAGAGTCCGGTCCGAACTCAAGTGGGTCCGATCGCCCCAAAAAGTGCCCAATCAGAGGGCCAACGGCTCTTTCTTCTTGGGTTGCCTATATAAGCTTGTTGGCCGGCCATGGCTCACTCTCTTGGCTATTTTCATTGACATAGCAACCTAGTGAGCTAATCCAAAGCCCTCCCACTCATCTCTATCTTTGATTCATCATCTTTGTGAGATTAGGAGTGAATCCAAGTGCATTGCTTAAGTGATTGCATCTAGAGGCACTTGGTGATTGTGTTTCACTATGGATTTCACTTGTTTATCTTGGTGGTAACCACCACCTAGATGGCTTGGTGCAGTGAGGATTATTGAGTGGAGGAAGGTGCTGGCCTCCGACTCCGATCATGGTGATTGTGAGGGGTTCTTGACCTTTCTCCGGTGGAGAGCCAAAAGGTACTCTAGTGGATTGCTCATGGCTTATGGATCCTCATCTTAAATTGATTGTGCGGCACCTGATTGCGGGTTAGCCGTGTGATGCCTATTAGCGTGTGAACCTCCAAGTGAGTGAATCGCCACAACAGGGACTAGCTTGCCGGCAAGCAAGTGAACCTCGGTGAAAAATCTTGTGTCATTATCATCTCTGAGGATTTCTATTGTGATTGATTGATTGTCACTTGCCACGATGGTATAACTTTACTACCCTACCTTGTATTTACATTCCTAGTGTAGCTAAGGTCTTTAGTGTAATTAGTTTTGAGAGCTAGCTTGTGTTGTGTCTAGTGGTTAGTGAGGCTCTTTAGTTAGTCTTTGAGAGCTCACTAACTTAGTGGTAGTAACATAGCCTTCTTGTGTGAATTAGAGATCATAGTGACTAGAATTGTGGATAGGAGGCTTGCATTTTGAGTAGGCTAGTGCAACACTCGCTTCGCTTCATAATTGTCTAACCACCTTGCTTAAGTGTTGTTGTAGAAATTTTTTATAGGCTATTCACCCCCCTCTAGCCATTAGGACCTTTTAGATGCTTGCCACCAGCTCAAGGTTCAGGATGGATGATGCCTCATCGCTACTGCCACCTCTGAGATCATATTGTTCCTCCACTGCCTTGAGTCTCCGATCAACTCCTCAATAAACAGAGTATCGTGATCAAGAAGAGTTTCGATCACCATCACGATCTGCAAATACCTTGGTGGAGTTGCCTAGAGGAACTTGCGCACTATCTCTAGCTCAGTGCAGCCATTGTTGAGGACCTTCAACTGGTTGTCGAGATTGGTGATGCGGATGCCAAAGTCGTCGATGGATTCACCATCCTTGAACTTGAGTGAGTTGAACTTGCGCTGCAACGTGTTTTCCTTCGCTAGGCACACCCGATCCACGTCGAGGTGCATCTTCTTGAGCGCGTCCCACGCATACTTGGTGGTCACCTTGCTCATGATCACCCCTTGCATCTCTAGAGGCACCCCAAGTGTAATGGCCTCTAGAGCGTTGCGATCATCGGTGTAGTCGATGGTGTCGATGTTCACCGTCATCCACAAACCTCTCGCCTATAGCTTCAACCTCATGAACGTCGCCCATGAGTAGTAGTTGGTCTTGGTCAGCAACGGGTACTACCCACTGCCACCGCTCTCCCTCATGACTGGTGTATCACCAGGCCGTGATCGACATTGCCAGAGCCGCTCCCCTGCTCTAGCATCGCACCATGACATATTGGCGAAGCCGACCGTCCACGCGGCATCCTTGATGGCGTGACGATGGACTTGATGGCCAACTTGGCTCTAGTACCACTTGTCATCTCTCCAACTCATCGGCGATCCTTGCTAGAGATAGAGAGGATGCCAGAGATCGAGAGGATGACCCAGGAACACAGAAAATGCTCACAAAGAAGATAACGCGAAGCCACAAGAGTTTTTGGTGGTACCAATTGCCATAGCTTTTCTAGGCTCTATTCATTAGCATACATAGTCAATTTGTTACAAGGCCAAAGCCATAAACTCCGCTACACTACACAGCCATGTCCTTTGACTCATTCATGACATCCCATGAATGAGAGCATGCTGCACATGGTCACCACTACAAGCTGAAAACGAGTTAAGCCTCTACATGCAATTGTCATGCGCTAGATTGCTTCCTAATGAGCTAAATTACACTGAGGCAAGGTGCCTAAGAATAGAAGCTAAACTATGAACCGAGCTGAATCCCAGTAATGTCTTAGAGTGGGTCTATCCAACACCATGATGTCTATCATGTGTCCACGTTATTGATTTGATATCTATATCAATGATCCGTGAAACATGACCATCAATCAATACATGTGCTGGTCTATAAAAACCATTATTGTCCCACATAAAACATAAGACCAGGGATATTTTTAAAAACATTATAAAACATAAAGTTTCATGAATAAGTCATGTACTCGCCAATCAATGTAATAATGATAATTCAAGGAACTGAATATGTGGCAGAACCGCCCGAAATAGCACACTTCCGGAGGCGCTCGTCTTCCACCAGACACTAAGCACCCGAAAGCTGGCTACATCGGACGGTTTCGTCGAGCACACCCCAAGGAAGAACTCGAACAACCCATGTTTTTCCTCTAGGATCCAATAATGAGAACGAGTTTACAATACTTAGTCCATTTCATACATCAAGAGTTCTTAGAAATACATTATTACAATGCCAAGTTCAGAGTGCGAAATTTAAACAGTGGAATTACAATAAACATCTAACGATAAGATACAAGGATCCGTCTATGCCCACCAAAAGAATCCTCCACACAACAGCTACTCTTCCAGCTGCACCTGCAACAGGGGTAAATAAACCCTAAGTACACAATGTACTCGCAAGACTTACCCAACTAGTGGGACTAATTTCTCGACTCCAAAGGATATGATAAGCTTTATGGTTTGCTGGGTTTCCTTTTTACGAAAAGCATTACTAGTAGTGAATTCTTATGTATGTTTCTTATTAGTAGTCCTGATTAATTCATTAGCTAACCATTCTATGTAAGCACCTGTTCTACTTTCAAGCAAGAGTTGAGCAATCAGATCCATTTCACCATCTTTCATCTTTTAGTTCTTACTATGGTGCTAGATCATAGACAAGTCATACCATATTACACGGTGATTCATGAATCAATGTAGCCCAGTTGGGTACCCCGAAACACATGCCCCGCTTGTACCCCAGACACAAGCAGGACCAACCCACCACTCTCCTCTCAAGGGGTCTAGATCCCCGTCCAAACTTGGATGCCAAGCTCCCACACCTGAGTCCCGAACTAAGTGTGGTGCTTAGACCTCCACCATTCCTGCCTCCAATCAGTCGGTTTAGAAAGAGCTAGAACCCACGATAATAGAGCAACGAGCCTTCCCTGCTCCCATATATATATAGAACCACTACCCTATAGCTGACTATAAAATAACTTATTCCGTAGCCACTTTGAGTTACAATAATTACTATGTTAATTTACGAGATTATAGTAACTCCTTACTAAGTGGTTTAATATAACGTTATGGTAAAAAATCTCCATGTGTTATAGTAACCCAACTATCATAAATATGTATTGACATTATCGTAAATTAGTATATAACATTATCATAAATAGAGGTGGCTACAGAATAACTTATTTTGTAGCTGGCTACTGAATATACTCTCATATGATCATTCAAAATAAGGGTTATGCACCGAGGCTTGCCTTGGGTAGGTGGAGTGTCAGCTCAATCAGTCAGTGGCAGCTCCGGGACCTCCTCCTGCATGAGGACCTCCTCCTCGTACTCCTCGATCACCTTCTCGAACTTGTGATCTCCGATGGTCACGATCTCCGCCAACTCGTTTTCTATAAGCATGCGATGATGATGCAACACTTACACTTGCTAAGCTAGCTCTAATGACTAAGATGCTAAGCTAATCATTATCTCTATCAAATAGATTCCAAGCTCATCCTACAAGTGCTTAATTTTTATAAACCAATATCATACCATTATTCATTTAACCTTAATGGGTATTTAGCTACCATATTAAATAATCTATTTTAGGGCTACAAAAATTACAGTGAGCACATAATAATACAATGAAGCTACTGTAAAAATTTTAGGGTTTTTGCTATTACCAATCTACCACAAAAATTCCTACAATAATTAACCTACTAATATTAAGCCCTCTCAAATGATTTAATAGCTCCTAGTATCAACAAACATATATATGAACTAAACACACTAGCAGATAGAGCACAATTTTTGGAACCTAACAAAATTAGTTTCATAATTTTTGGATACCTACATTAATTTATATTAATTACCAAAGATTAGCTCAGAAATACAAATGAAAAGCTATTTCTATTCTCCATAAAAAGGCTAAACTAATTTTGGCCCAACACTGCCCACGTGGCGCAACGCGCTCGCGCGAGCGTGCGTCGGCCCACAGGCGCGGCCCACGGTGAGGGAATCCGGCATGCGCTCGCACATTAGCAAAAATGCCCCTGAACTATGAACAAAACAACCCGCAGTCCATGTTACAATTTCTATAGACAACGACTTTGCATTGGAACCCTCGGATCTTTCTCCTCTTTACAACGGCAAGGCCCTCGGGCTCCCCCACGTGCTCTGGCACGATGAGCGGTGGCACTAGCGCTTGCACCGGCCACATGGGACCCATGCTGACCTATCTATGAGACCGACGCTCACCTAGGGTTCGATGAAAGCGATGGGCGGTGGTGGCACAAACGGAGGTGAAGCAGAGCGGGCTCTCCCGGGCGGCGGATGACCTACAACGGCGGCAACCGCATTCTGGTGAGGCACAACTCTAATAGAATGATAGAGATAGGAGATAAGCACCAGGGGCACACCGCGAACCCGGCCAAAGTGGTAGTTCGGCCACTGACTACCTGAGTAGGGTTGGCCACGTGCGCGCGACGAGCACGGCGACGAGCCGCGGTGGACACGACCGCGTCAGCGGCAGCGGGGAGGCGGTAGCGCTCCCACTAGCATGTGCATGGTGGAGAGGAAGCCAAGGCGAGCTAGTGGTGCAGAGGAATTTGCGCGAGGTGAAGTGGTGGCTGGCCACAACGTGGGCGGCGACGGTTCATAACGGCACGATTGCGGGCAAAGCTCCAAAATTGGAGCTCGGCCTAGCCGTAATCAAGGTAGGGTGGGGTCGACTTGGAGAGGGATGTGAAGGCAGAGACGCAAGCACGAGGAATTGATGAGAGGTGCTCGCTCTCTGGCTTCACCATGATGCGACACGACAGTGGCAGAAACAGAGGGCGAGAGAGGGAAAGAGAGAGACAGTGAGGTAGGTGAGCTCGGCTCGTCCACGCCTTGGCGGGACGCTAGCGGTGGGATCAGGAGACCCACATGCTGGTACTACAGACAACGCGCGTGCGCGCATCCGACCGGCCTGGCCCGCGCACCGTAGTGCCATAAATGGCATGGCGATGTCGGCTCGCCCACATGCGTGCGGTAGAGGCGACACGCACAAGGCCAACAACAGCATAGAGGTGCAGCGGATCAGTGCAGACACGACGATGATGTGATAGCAACGGTAGCATCGTGACACGAGTAGCATCGACAGCGCAGCGCAGCACGGCGGCAGGACGGCCAGGCGCATGTGAGCGGCGGGCGTGGTGGCTCGCGGTTGGCAGCTAGCGGCGTGCCCACCGTGGCTAGACTGTGGTAGCAGCAACAGGCCAGCGTGGCCACATGCGCGCATGCGCGCGCACCCAGCGCACCGACGCTACGACGTCGGGGCTAGATGGCCAGGTGACCCCGCCCAACATGAGAAGACGGGCCGAGTTCATGTTATGCATGGATTTTAAAGCGTTCGAAATGTCTAAACCGTTGATCCAATCCCCAGACCACTTTTGCTATACCTTAGAGGGTATATTAGGCTACTAAAACAAGCCATAATCCTACCCTACTCCTTAACCCAATTTCTCTTCAAAAATTGCTAAACATTACAATGCCTAACCTTCCAAAAGTTCATGAAATTTTCTAAGTGTTAAATGGATTTCTATTTCTAGTTGCACTTTTAAGCTATTGAATATAGTACTTAACAACATTATCTCTCAACACCAAGTATTTCATTGTCATCTACAAAGTTTGTACTTCCAACTTTATATAAGTGTCACATACATGTTCTATAGCATTTTTGCTTAAAAAATTGGTTTTAAACCCTAAGTGATATAACATGACTATCGAATCAACTTTCGTTTCATATTTTAGTTGATTGTTTTGAGTTATGGAAATTGATCTACACACTTTATTACATGCATTAACACATAAACAAGATGCTCATGACATGTTTTAGTAGATGATTTATGGTGTAACACCGAGGGTGTTACAAATCTACCCCCCTTAAACAAAATCTTATCCCGAGATTTCATGTGCCTAGTGTGGGAAAAGATATAAGAAATAAATTCCAATTTAAACAATTACCTCAGTGAACTAGAAAGAAGGTGGGGATAATGCTTCAAGATATAGCTTTCTTGCTCACACGTTGCTTCGTCCTCTGAGTGATTTTGCCACTGAACTTTATAAAACTTCACCACACTATTTCTAGTCACTCTTTCTTTTTCATCTAAGATCTTGACAGAATGCTCAATATACGACAAATTGGAATAGAGGGGAAGTCCTTCAATGTCCATAGCTTCATCGGGAACCCGCAAACATTTCTTTAACTGGGAAACATGGAAGATATTATGCACTGGTGACAAAATATCTAGGAGTTGGATACGGTAGACAGCAGAACCACACCGGGCCAAAATCTTATAAGGTCCAACATAGCAAGGGGCTAGCTTTCCTCGGACAACAAAGCGATGCCCCCCTCATGGGTGACACTTTGAGATACACATGATCACCAACTTCAAATTACAAGGGCCTTCTTCTCTTGTCCGCATAAGTTTTCTGATGACTTTGAGCTGCCTTCAAATGGCTCTGAATAATACTAACTCGCTCTCGAGCTTCTTTGATAAAATCAAGCATAAAATATCCACGATCACCCACCTCAACCCAGTTAAGAGGTGTTCTACATTTCTTGCCATACAGGGCCTCAAATGGTGCCATTCGAATGCTTTCTTGATAACTATTGTTATAAGAAAACTCAGCTAGAGTCAAGCATTCGTCCCACTTTTTAGGAAAAGAAATGGCACAAGCTCTCAACATATCCTCGAGTACCTGATTTACTCTTTCTATCCGGCCGTCAGTTTGCGGATGATTAGCTAAACTTCTAAGGAGACTAGTACAAAGACATTGCTAAAGTTGCTCTCAGAAACGAGAGACAAAGACTGATCCTCTATCAGAGACGATAGTAAGAGGAACCCCATGCAAGGTCACAATTCGGTTAAAATACAACTTGGCATACTTCTTGGTGGAATACCTTGTATCCACTAGGAAAAAATGAGCGGACTTGGTAAGGCAATTCACAATGACCCAAATAGAGTCATACCCCTTTGTCGTGCGGGGCAAACCCACAACAAAGTCCATGGAGATATCCTCCCATTTCCAAACAGGGATAGGCAAGGGCTGTAAAAATCCAGGCGTACGCATATGGTCTGCCTTAACTCTTCTACAAGTGTCACATTCAGAGATGTATTTGGTAATATCCTGTTTCATATTTGGCCACCAATACAAGTGATGCAAATCATGATACATCTTGTTACTTCCTAGATGAATGGATAACTTGGAATTGTGAGCTTTATCCAAAATCTTTCTTCTAAGCTCCTCACTTGATAGAACCAATTTGTTCTTGAACCTCACTACACCTTGGTCATCAACACTAAAATGAGGACCACGCCCTTCGGCAATTAACTTCTTGATATGCGGGATTTCCAAAACATCTTGCCTTTGCTCTATAATAAGTTGCTCAAGTAAATCCAAGACTAGAGCAATATGGGCTAGTACCTCAGCATGGTTGAGAGACAAAGGTGCTTCTTCAACTTGATATGACTTCCGACTCAAAGCATCAGCTACCACATTAGCTTTTCTAGGATGGTAATGAACCTCCAAATTATAATCCTTGATTAGCTCCAACCATCTCTGTTGCCTCATGTTCAGCTTGGGCTGAGTGAAAATATATTTGAGGCTCTTGTGATCCATATAAATATGCACTTTATTTCCCAACAAATAATGCATCCAAAATTTTAGAGCGTGCACCATAGCAGCCAGCTCTAAATCATGGGTGGGATAATTCACCTCGTGCTTTTTCAGCTAGCGTGAAGCATAAGCTATCACATGTCCATCCTACATAAGCACGCATCCCAATCCAGTCCTTGAGGCATCACAATACTCATCAAATGGCCTATCAATATCTGGTTGGGCAAGAACAGGAGTAGAGGTAAGAAATTTCTTCAGGACTTAGAAAGCTTCTTCAGAAGCCAAACTCCATACAAACTTGACATCTTTCTAGAGCAATTTGGTCATTGGTTGGGCTATTTTGGAGAAGTCAGGAATGAAGCGTCGATAATAACCAGCAAGACCAATGAACTAATGAATCTGATGCACTGACTTCGGAGATTTCTAATTTAACACATCTTGCACCTTGCTTGGGTCTACAGAGATGCCTTTAGGTGTTAGAACATGTCCCAAAAATTACACTCGATCTAACCAAAACTCATACTTGCTGAATTTAGCATATAGCTTGTGTTCTCTTAATCGAGTCAGTACTATCCGAAGATGTTGTGCATTCTCTTCATTGTTCTTGGAGTATATCAAAATATCATCAATGAACACCAGTACAAACTTGTCTAACTCCGGCATGAAGACTGAATTCATGAGATACATGAAGAATTTAGGAGCATTGGTGAGACCAAAGGACATGACTAGGTATTCATACAGACCATACCTAGTAGAGAAAGTTGTCTTTGGTATATCTTGTGGCCGGATCTTGATTTGATGATACCCAGAACGAAGATCAATCTTTGAAAACACTTTGGCACCAGCCAACTGATCGAACAAAGTATCAATACAAGGTAAAGGATACTTGTTCTTAATGGTTATCGCATTGAGAGGGTGGTAATCCACACACAACCATAGAGTACCATCCTTCTTCTTCACAAAAATAGCTGGACAACCCCATGGTAAAGAACTACGACAGATAAAGCCCTTCTCCAATAATTCCTCTAACTGCTTCTTCATTTCTGCTAGTTCTTTAGGAGCCATGAGATAGGGACACCATGAAATAGGAGCAGTGCTAGGTTCTAACTCAATGGAAAACTCCACATCCCTATCCGGTGGCAACCCAGGTAGATCTTTAGGGAAGACATCTAGAAACTCAATACCACAGGAATAGAGGCACGATCAGGAGAAGCTTCAACATGAGTAACAACTAGTAAGGCTAGATCTAAGGGCATAAGAAGAGACATCCTATCCTCAGAAAAAGGAAGTCGTAACTCAACAACTCTCTGCTTAAGGTTCAAGACTACCCCATAAACTCGCAACTAGTTCATACGTAGAATTGCATCTATGCCTTGCCCAGGCAGCACCATGAACTGGAGGCGGTAAGTGTGAGTGGCTAACACTAATCTGACTGTGTCCGTCCGAGTATTAATGCACAACTGCGCACCTAGAGTACTAATTCTATAGGCAATAGGAATAGCCATAAGAGATATATTGTGCCTTTGTGCAAACCCCATGCTCATGAATGAATGTGATACACCAGAATCAAACAACACATATGCTGGGTGTGAATTAATGGTAAACATACCAGCCATCACAGGTTCATTCTGCAAAATCTCCTCAGCCTCAGTGAAGTTGACTTGTCCAGAGCGGCTTACGGGCACCTTTTTCTTGATAATCGTCCTCTTGACCAGATGGGAGTTGGCTGAAGGCTGGGAAGACTGCGCAAGCTGGTTCTATGGACACTCCCGAGCATAGTGGCCTTCCTTACCACACTTGAAACAAGCACCAGGCTTGTTCCCCTACCCCTAACGAGGCAGAACTTGCTGTCCCTGAGGCTGTTGTTGCACCTGCTGAGTAGGTGCACAGTACTGAGTGGGAGGTGCCTAATAGGTCTACTAAGGCTGACGGAACGACTACCCACTCGAAGACTGATAGGGCACCCGCTTGACAACCTATACCTTCTGAGCCTGGGGGTGACTAGAAGACCCAGTAATCACCCATTTGAGCTTCCACTCAGCCTGAGAGTCACGCTAAAGTCCTTCCATGGCAAGAGCTGCATTCATCATACCACCAAAAGTTTGGTAGTTCCCTGTGTACAACTCCTTCTACAGACTACAAGAGAGGCCGCGATAGAAATGGTCCCTCTTCTTCTCATCAGTGTCTACATGAGTCCCAGCATACTATGCCAGATGGTTCAACTTGTTCACATAATCCATCATAGACATGCTCCCTTGCTTCAGGTCCAGGAACTCCGTCAACTTCCTGTTCAACACACCAGCAGGATTGTAGTACTCTCTGAAAGCAGCGGTAAACTCCTACCAAGTTACATGGCGGTCCACCGGCTGCATGGCATTGAACATGTCCCACCACGCACTGGCAGACCCCAGAAGCTGTTGTGTGGCAAAGCGCACCTTCTGCTCTTCAGTTATAGTGATCAGATGAAACTTCTGCTCTAGAATATGAAGCCAATGCTCCGCATCTAGAGGCTCAGCCATTGGTGTGAACGTGTGTGGGTGCGTCTTTAAGAAATCCTGGTAAGAACAGGGCCCCTCGGGATCATGGGCACCACCCCCATTCTCGCCATTGCCACCAGGGCCTCCACAGGCGAGGCCACCAATGGCCAGGGCTAGCATCTCCAAGGCACAGGCTGACTCATGTTGAGCAGCCAGCATCTCCACCATCATCTCCGCATGGGTCATCGAAGGTGGTGGTGGCGGAGGAGGAGGAGCTAGAAGTGGAGCCTCATGGCTGTCCACATTGGTGTGGCCATTGTCCTCGTCACGACTGTTATCACCCTGGTCTTCACCAAGACCATGGCCCGTCCTAGCACTGGTACTCCCGCGACCAGACCTCAGGTTCATCTGTAAACATATACGAACCAACCATTAGGGACAATCCTCCAGATTAGGAACAAGAGACTTAGAGAAATGATAAGGCTTTTATTAAAGCATTCTTTTAGGTTATCCTATCAATTCACTAATCTAAATTATACATGGGGGAGTTTAGTTTAAGCAAGATTCTTTTTTCATGATGCATGCATCGGCCTACCCGTTCACTCAAGCCGGAATATAGCGGCATTCACAAAAATTTTCAGCACATCGCACACTCACTTTCCGTATGCTAAACGATTCTTATGTAGTGTAAGTTAGTGTACCTACAGAAGATTGATTAGATAAACTAGTGCCGCTATCTTAGATAGACCATATTGCTAGGGCTTATACTTATTTACATAATTTTTATCGCATCCTACTTTTCACAAAACTTTTGTTGGTCAAATTTTAGGTTTTGGAAAGAGTTATGAAACTCGTAGACTCATTATTGGCTCTGGTACCACCTGTGGTAGAACCGCCTAAAATAGCACACTTCTAGAGGCGCTCGTCTTCCACCAGACACTAAGCACCCCGAAAGCTGGCTACATCGGGCGGTTCCATCGAGCACACCCCAAGGAAGAACTCGAACAATCCACGTTTTTCCTCTAGGGTCCAATAATGAGAACGAGTTTACAATACTTAGTCCATTTCATACATCAAGAGTTCTCATAAATACATTATTACAATGCCAAGTTCAGAGTACGGAATTTAAACAGCGGAATTACAATAAACATCTAATGATAAGATACAATGATCCATCTATGCCCACCAGAAGAATCCTCCACACAAAAGCTACTCCTCCAGCTACACTTGCAATAGGGGTAAATAAACCCTGAGTACACAATGTACTCGCAAGACTTACCCGACTAGTGGGACTAATTTTCTGACTCCAAAGGATATGATAAGCTTTATGGTTTGCTGGGTTTCCTTTTTGCGAAAAGCATTACTAGTAGTGAATTCTTATGTATGTTTCTTATTAGCACTCCTGATTAATTCATTAGCTAACCATTCTATGTAAGCACCTGTTCTACTTTCAAGCAAGAGTTGAGCAATCAGATCCATTTCACCATCTTTCATCTTCTAGTTCTTACTACGGTGCTAGATCGTAGACAAGTCGTATCGTATTACACGGTGATTCATGAATCAATATAGCCCAGCTAGGTACCCCAAAACATACGCCCCGCTTGTACCCTAGGCACAAGTAGGACCAACCCACCATTCTCCTCTCAAGGGGTCCAGGTCCCCATCCAAACTTGGACTCCAAGCCCCCACACCTGAGTCCCGAACTAAGTGTGGTGCTTAGACCTCCACCATCCCCACCTCCAATCAGTCGGTCCGGAAAGAGCCGAAACCCACGACAAGAGAGCAACGAGCCTTCCCTGCTCCCATAAACAAGTATGTGCTCAGGATAATAAGTCTGTGACCTGACTAGAATCCAATGCAACGGTCGGTCCTTAACCGACACGGACAGGGAAAATAGTGTAACCAAGCTACGCCCCATTGGCCACGGGACACAACCTCTTACACCCACCAATACCTGTACCATATCCCTACCCGGTCTCCATTTCCTTTCACCATTTTATCATGAGAGGGATAATAATAATCACCTATGGTGAGTAACGGCAGGTTACTCACGCTACCGAAAAACTTAAGCATAACAGCTACTCGACCTAAGCTAGTAGGACTCATAGGTAGGTTATCTATGCATGTAGTTTCAATATAAATCCTGTATGTAAATGCACATCACACACACACACACACACACACACACACACACACACACACACACACATATATATATATATATATATATATATATATATATCCAGTGATCATTCAAAATAAGGGTTATGTACCGGGGCTTGCCTTGGGTAGGCGGGGTGTTAGCTCAGTCAGTTAGTGGTAGCTCTAGGACCACCTCCTGCACGAGGACCTCCTCCTCGTACTCCTCGATCACCTCCTCGAACTCATGATCTCCAATGGTCACGATCTCCGCCAACTCGTTTTCTACATGCATGCGATGATGATGCAACACTTAGCATTCTGGCAACAGGAACTCTTAAAAATAAGAATACACATGCTAAGCTACTAAGCTAGCTCTAATGACTAAGATGCTAAGCTAATCATTATCTCTATCAAATAGATTACAGGCTCACCCTACAAGTGCTTAATTTTTATAAACCAATATCATGCCATTATTCATTTAGGCTTAATGGGTATTTAGCTACCATATTAAATAGTCTATTTTAGGGCTACAAAAATTATAGTGAGCACATAATAATACAATGAAGCTACTATAAAATTTTTAGGGTTTTTGCTATCACCAATCTACCACAAAAATTTCTACAATAATTAACCTAATAAAATTAAGCACTCTCAATTGATTTAATAGCTCCTGGTATCAACAAGTATATATATGAATTAAATACACGAGCAGATAGAGCACAATTTTAGGAACCTCACAAAATTGGTTTCACAATTTTTGGATACCTACATTATTTTATATTAATTATCAATGATCAACTCAGAAATATAAATAAAAAGCTATTTCTATTCTCCATGAAAAAGCTAAACTAATTTCAGCCTAAGGCGGCCTACATGGCGCAACGCGCGCATGCAAGCGCTGTGGCCCACAGGCGCGGCCCACGTGAGGCCGGCCTACAGCGCGAGGCGGCCCATGGCGGGGGAATCCCTAGCGCGCTGGCACATTAGCAAAAATGCCCCTGAACTATGAGCAAAACAACCTGCGGTCCACGTTACTATTTCTATAGACAACGACATTACAACGGAACCCTCGGATCTTTCTCCTCTTTACAACGGCAAGGCCCCCGGCCTCCCCTTCACGCTCCGGCACGGCGAGCGATGGCACTGGCGATTGCGCCGGCCACACGGGACCCACGATGACCTATCTACAAGACCAACGCTCACCTAGGATTCGACGCGAAGCGATGGGCGGTGGTGGCACGAATGAAGGTGAAGCAGAGCAGGCTCTCCCCGACGGCGGATGACCTACAACGGCGGCAACCACGTTCTAGTGAGCCATAGCGCTAACAGAATGGTAGAGATTGGAGATAAGCACTAGGGGCACACCGTGAACCCAGCCGAAGTGGTAGTTCGGCCGGTGATTACCTGAGTAGGGCTATCCACGTGTGCGCGACGAGCCATGGCGGGCACGACCGCGTCAGCGGCAGCGGAGAGGCGGTAGCACTCCCATTGGTGTGCGCACGGTGGAGAGGGAGCCAAGGCGAGCTAGTGGTGTAGAGGAATTTGCGTGAGGTGAAGTAGTGGAGGCTAGCCACGACACGGGCGGCGACGGTTCATAATGGCACGGTGGCGGGCAAAGCTCCAAAATTGGAGCTCGGCCTGTCCGTAATCAAGGCGAGGTGGGGTCAGTTGGAGAGGGGACGTGAAGGCAGAGACGCAAGCACGAGGAATTGATGAGAGGTGCTCGCTCTCTGGCTTCACCATGACGTGACACGATGGCGGTGGAAACAGAGGGCGAAAGAGGGAAAGAGAGAGACGGCAAGGTAGGTGGGCTCAGCTCGTCCACGCCTTGGCGAGACACGAGCGGCGGGATCAGGAGACCCACACGCCGGGGCTACAGACAATGCACGTGCACGCATCCGACCGGCGTGGCCAGCGTGCCATAGTGCCATAAATGGCATGGCGACGGTGGCTCGGCTATGTGCGCGCGGTAGAGGCAACACGCACCGGGCCAGCAACAGCGTAGAGGTGCAGCGGATCAACACGGACACGACAACGATGTGACGGTAGCGGTAGCATCTCGACATGAGTAGCATTGGCAGTGTGGACGCGATGGTAGCGCAACACGGCACGGCGGTAGGACGGCCAGGCGCAGGAGAGCGGCGGGCGTGGTGGCTCGCGGTTGGCAGCTAGCAGTGTGCCCACCGCGGTCAGGCTACGGCAGCAACAACCGGTCAGCGTGGCCATGTGTGCATGTGCGCGTGCACGCGCGCCCAACTCACCGACGCCGCGATGTCGGGGCTGGACGGCCTGGTGACCCCGCCCAACATGAGAAGACGGCCGAGTTCATGTTATGCATGGATTTTAAAGCATTTGAAACGTCTAAACCGTTGATCCAATCCCCAAACCACTTTTGCTGTACCTTAGAGGGTATATTAGGCTACTAAAACAAGTCATAATACTACCCTACTCCTTAACCCAATTTCTCTACAAAAATTGCTATACATCACAATGCCTAACCTTCCAAAAGTTCATAAAATTTTCTGTGTTAAATGGATTTCTATTTCTAGTTGCACTTTTAAGCTATTGAATATAGTACTTAACAACATTATCTCTCAACACCAAGTATTTCATTGTCATCTACAAAGTTTGTACTTCCAACTTTATGTAAGTGTCACATACATGTTCTATAGCATTTTTGCTTAATAAAAATTGGTTTTAAACCCTAAGTGATATAACATGACTATCGAATCAACTTTCGTTTCGTATTTTAGTTGATCGTTTTGAGTTATGAAAATTGATCTACACACTTTATTACATGCATTAACACATAAACATGATGATCATGACATGTTTTAGTAGATGATTTATGGTGTAACACCGAGGGTGTTACAAAATAACACTTTATTTAACACTCATAAATCTAACACGTTACATAATCATATTCTACTCACACTAAAGTCAGCCATGGAGGTATCTAATACCGATTGCACTTGTGTGTGCCTCATGCTTTGGTCGTGGAAGAGGCTTCGTCAACCTTTTGTTTAGTAGTCATTTGTTAGTACCGGTTTTACTATCTGGTTAGGGTACTTTGATCTCATTTCATCGGAGCTCGGACCAAAGTAGTAGTTTTATAGATTAAGCGTGGTGCTTAGACTATAGAGTACCTATGGATATGGCTAGTCCTTCAGATAGATTGTGGTAATTGGCAAGTTGGGACAGCCTTGTCCATCCTCTGTATTCCACCATGATAGGTCTAGTTATTAAATCATACGACTCGTGGTAGACCTTGTCTAGTTAACCCTCCTAGTTGGTAGGCAGGTTGTGCCCCAAAGTACTAAAGAATTCCTCCTAATCACTAGTTTACCTTTGTTACTTAAGATAGTTGCTCGCTCTCCCACTTAGCTATCCTACCTCTAGTTTAGCTTGCTTGCTTGTTAACCATTCACTACACCCTCCCACTTAGCTATCCTACCTCTAGTTTAGCTTGCTTGCTTGTTAACCATTCACTACACCCATCCATTTACAACATCATCCACCATTCCACTCACCCACCTAGGCTAAGGACTCCCTTTTCCTTTAGCAACTCTAATGACCAACTAAACTCACAACCTCCCGCCTTCCTTTGGGAAAATATAAATTTGACACTCGGTTCTCACCAAGCGAAGTGCTACACGATAGTTCTATGCACTTTGTGGAATTTCTCCTATAGACATACGAACCGTCAACAACTAGCAAGATGCACCTTAAGCAAAAGTTATTTTTTGCACAAGATGCAAGATGGAAGAAAGGTGTTGGATCACCTTTCGCAATTTAAAGAGATCATTGCTGATTTTGAGTCAATGGAGGTAAAATATGGTGAAGAGGATCTTAGTCTTATTCTTTTGTCTTCCCTGACTTGTACATATTCAAATTTTAGAGATACTATACAATATAGTCGTGATACTCTCACCCTAAATGAAGTTTATGAAGCCTTGCATGCCAAGGAAAAGGTGAAAGAAATTGTATCTGCTAGTTCAAGTTCACAAGCAAAAGGCTTGTTCGTTCGGTGAAAGCCCTAGTTTTGTTTTGGATAATTGATGAAACCTAGGACTAACCATTGATCTAAGTGTGTAAATTAGATAAGGTGGTCCAACCCAAGTGGTGAAGCTAGATGATGGCCATGGTGAAGGTGATGGTCACAAAAGAGATGATCAAGTGCTTCACATTTGGAAAAGAAGAAAGAGAAAAACAAAAATGAGCTCAAGGCAAAGGTATAATCATAGGAGCCATTTTTTGTTTGCACTCAAGACACCATAGAGGGTGTGAGTGATTTAGGATCGATAGTCGTACTATAAAGAGGGAAAATCTTTGGTTAAGCGGTTTATCGAGTGCCACTAGGTGACATGATTCATGCATTGCATTTAGGAACCTAGTGTGCTAACTTCTAACCCTTGTAAAATGCTTTGAAAAATGCTAACACACATGCACACAAGTTCTACACTTTGTGGTTAGCAAGTTGGAAGCAAGAACCAAGTGGTTGTGTACATAGAAAAAGAAAAGGAGTTGAAAGTCCACGACCGAACGCTGGCCACGGGGTAACCGGACTCACCCGGGCGCGTCCGGTCAATTATAGCGAGGTAACATAGCGTTGGTCGAGAGCACAGGGAATGTGATCGGATGCTGGACCTCACATGGGGTCGCATCTGGTCACGCACAATAGTGGAAGTGCAGCGCTCGGTGGCGCGATCGGACGCAGGAGCAGTAAAGCGACCGGACGCACAGGAGTAAAGCAAATACGCTGACGTACGCTGATGTTGCGCACGTAGAGAGGAGGCCAGTGAAGACCGAACACCGCGGTGCATCTGGTCACGTTCGATCGGGCGTGTTTGGTCAGCTTTTATTGGCTCTAGAACCATTCTGGAGTCGATCTGACTCTGAGGGGCTTGGAGTCCGGTCACTAGAGCAGCGTGTTTGGTCACTCGTTGACTGTGGCATTGAACATTAAGTTACCGTTGGGATCCGATGGCTGAGGTTTGAAGATTGGCCATGTGGCAGCCATCCGTGGACCGGACGTAGGCGGTCAGATGCTAGGCTGTGTCCGGTCAGTAGAGTCCGGTCACCCCGAGAGTGCCCAACGACTCTTTGAGTCTTGGGACTCTATAAATAGGAAGGTACCGGCTTGGGGCTCACTCTCTTGGCACTTTGACATACTTGACATCCTTGTGAGCCTAAGCAAGCACCTTTCACTCATCTCCATCATTGATTAATCATTATAGTGAGATTGGGAGTGATTCCAAGTGCATTTGCTTGAGTGATTGCATCTAGTGGCACTTGGGGATCATTGTGGCTGTAGATTTCTTGTTACTCTTGGTGGTTGCCACCACCTAGATGGCTTGGAGCAGTGGAGGAGCTTCGGCATGTGTTGGTGATTGTTCGTGTCTGGCTCCGGTGTTTGTGAGGGGTATTGTACCTTCCCCGGTGAAGAGCCACAAGGTAGCTCTAGTAAATTGCTCGTGTCATTGAGTTACCTCACTTGTGGGTAGGTTCTTGCAGCGCCTCTTGTGGTGGGCTAGGTGTGTGATACCTATTAGCCACCGAACCACCAAGTGTTGGTCGACACAACGAGGACTAGCATGCCTGCAAGCACGTGAACCTCGGGAGAAAAATTGTGTGTCATTCTTGTGATTGGATTTCTCCCGGTCATTGGTTGTCATCATATTGTGATTGGTTCACTCCTTTACACAGCGGTATAATCACCCTACTCACCCCTTTACATTCATTGCAAACTAGTTGTAGCAAGCTCTTTAGTATAACTAGTTTTGAGAGCTTGCTTGGTAGTTTAGTTTCATCTAGTGGAGCTCTTTAGTGTAGCCTTGTTGAGAGCTCTTAGTGAGTAGTGATCATACAAACTAGAGTTGTTGGGTAGGTGGCTTGCGACCCTTGTAGAGCTAGAGCAAGTTTGCATTTCACCATTTGTCTTACTAATCAAATTGTTCTAGTGTAATTGTAGAATTTCAAATAGGCTATTCACCCCCTCTAACCATATTAGGACCTTTCAAGTGGTATCAGAGTCGTGGTCACCGTTTGATTGAAGGCTTAACAACCTCGGTGTCAAAAGATGGCTCAAGTTGTGTTCAACCATGTGGGGGGCAAACCACCGTTCTTTGATGGTACATGCTATGATTATTGGAAGAGAAAGATGAAGATGTATCTTGGTTCAATCAATGATCAAGTGTGGGATGTAACCGAGAATGACTAAGCTATTATTGACCCCGACAATCTCACCAACCAAGACAAGGCAAACAAGCAATGCAATACAATGGCTCTCAAGACCATCTACAATGCCATTGATTCAAAGGTGTTTGAGCAAATCAAGGACCTTGATAGAGCTAGTGAGGTGTGGAAGAGATTAGAGGAGACCTATGAAGGCACACCGGCGGTGAAGAGTGCCAAGCTATACATTCTCAAGGACAAGTTGACAAGCTTCAAGATGAAGGATGATGAGAGCATTCCGAAGATGTTCCATAGATTGCAAGTGATTGTTAATGACTTGAAGGCCTTAGGAGAGAAGATCAAAGATGATGATGTGTCTCATTGGTTCTTGATGTGCTTACCTCTAAGATTTGAGATGTTGAGATTGCTCATCATAAGATGAGGATTGAAGGAGTTTACCCCTAACCAAGTACTAGGTGATGTCATGACACAAGAGATATACCATGTAGAAAGGGAGGGGGTTGACAAGGATGAGAAGAAGGAAGATGAAGACAAGAAGAAGAGTGTACAATTCAAGGCTAGCTCATCATTCAAGAACAAGGGCAAGTCCAAGAAAGAATCAAGTGATGATGAAGATGCTAGTGACATTAATGATGAAGCTATGGCTCTCTTTGTGCGCAAGTTTGGAAGATTCATGAAGAAGAAGGGCTATGGTGCAAGAAAGAGAAGAGACAACAACAAGAGCAAAGAATATGTGAGAAAATGCTACAATTACAAGAGCCTGGACCATGTTGTAGTGGATTGTCCCTACAATAGTGACAATGATGAGGATGAGAAGAAGAAGTAAAAGAAGGAGAAGAAGGAGAAGAAAGAGAAGAAGGAGAAAAAGATGACCTTCCAAAAAAAGAAGGATGGTGTCTATGTGGTGACATGGGATAGTGATGCTTCTTCGGAGGATGATGACTCAAGTGATGATGACAAGAAGTCCAAGAAGAAAGCACTTGCAAGCATAGCCATCAACAACAAGCCTTCCATCTTCGACACTTCATCAACTTGCCTCATGGCAAAGTCCACCAAGGTAAAATATGATGAAAGTGATGATAATGCTTGTGAAAGTGATGATTTTAGGAGTGATGATGATGAGGAGGAGGACTCCAAGGAGGCTCTCATTGACATGTTGGAAAATGTCCACACATGTCTTGAAATGAAGAGAAAGGAGTGCAAAGAATTGTGGAAAGAGCTCAAAGCTCTCAAGCGATCCTTTGATGAGCTCAATGCTTCTCATAAGAGTCTTAGGGAAGACCATGAGGAGCTTGGCAATGCTCACACTAAGCTTGAAAGAGCTCACTCCTCTCTCCTCGAGCAAGTCAAGAAGGAGGAATCCAAAAAGGAGCAAGTGATTGTGTCTTATCATGTGGGACTAACATGTGATATTCTTGATGAATCTTTATATAAGCCCATTGTTGTTGCTCCCACTAACCCCTCTTGTAGCACTACCACTTCTACTTCAACTTTGAGCGATGGTTTCACTTGTGATACCTCACTAATGGTGGAAAATAAGACCCTCAAGAAGGAGGTGAATGAGCTCACTCGTGCCTTAGGCAATGCCTATGGTGGAGATGCCCGCTTGCTAAAGTGCTTGGGTAGCCAAAGGTTTTCTCTCAACAAAGAGGGATTAGGCTATACCCTTAAGAAAGGCAAGGCGGCCTTTGTCACTCCCAAAGCTAGCTTTGTGAAGGGCAATGGTCGGTTTTGCAATAGATGCAAGCAAGTTGGGCATATAATGAGTAATATTGCAAAACTAACAAGAACACGCAACCTAATGTATCCTCAGTTAGATTTGATTGTTGTTACATGCTTGTTAAGGGTACCAATGGTGTGAAGGCTAAGTTCATTGGTACACTAATTGTGGGCCCAAAGAAG
This sequence comes from Miscanthus lutarioriparius, assembly GCA_904845875.1. NCBI lineage: Eukaryota > Viridiplantae > Streptophyta > Magnoliopsida > Poales > Poaceae > Miscanthus > Miscanthus lutarioriparius. The sequence goes on along the minus strand of CAJGYO010000014.1, from coordinate 31,411,017 downwards.
AAGACCATTTGGGTACCAAAGACCTTGGTAACTAACCTTCAAGAACCCAAGCAAGTTTGGGTACCTAAAAGGAATTGATCCTCTCTTGTAGATCAATTACAAAGCTGGAGGAAGGCATTGGGTGCTTGATAGTGGGTGCACACAACACATGGCCAGTGATTCAAGAATTTTCAATTCAATCAATGAAAATGAGAGCAATAGGATTGATAGTATCACATTTGGTGACAATGGAAAAGGCAAGGTCAAGGGGCTTGGTAAGATTGCAATATCCAATGACTTGAGCATTTCCAATGTGCTACTAGTAGAGAGCTTGAACTTCAACCTATTGTCAGTAGCCCAACTTTGTGATCTTGGTTTCAAGTGCATATTTGGTGTGGATGATATAGAGATCATAAGTGTAGATGGCTCTAACTTGATATTCAAAGGATTTAGATATGAGAATCTATACTTGGTTGATTTCAATGCTAGAGAAGCTCAATTGTCAACATGTTTACTCACTAAGTCTAGCATGGGTTGGTTATGGCATAGAAGGCTTTGGTCATGTTGGAATGAAACAATTGAATAAGTTGATTAAGCATGATCTAGTTAGAGGCTTGAAAGATGTCACACTTGAGAAGGATAATCTTTCTAGTGCATGTCAAGCCAGAAAGCAAGTTGGTAACACACATCCTAAGAAGAGCATGATGAGTACATCCAAGGCATTTGAGTTGTTGCACATTGACTTATTTGGGCCAACCACATACACTAGCATTGGTGGAAACAAATATAGATTTGTGATTGTGGATGATTTCACTAGATATACATGGGTGTTCTTTCTTGTTGACAAGAGTGATGTATTTGCAACCTTGAAGATATTCATCAAGAGAATTCACAATGAATTTAAAACAACCATCAAGAAAGTGAGAAGTGACAATGGAAGTGAATTCAAGAACACAAGAGTTGATTTGTGTGATGAGTTTGGGATTAGACGTCAATTCTTGGCCAAGTACACTCCACAATCAAATGGCTTAGTTGAGAGAAAGAATAGAACCTTGATTGACATGGGAAGATCAATGTTGAGTGAATACAATATTAGTCATTCTTTTTGGGCTGAAGCAATCAACACGGCTTGCTACTATAGCAACCGACTCTATTGTCACCCATTGAAGGAGAAGACCCCATATGAACTCTTGAATGATAGAAAGCCCAACATTGTATACTTTCGGGTTTTTTGTTGCAAATGCTACATCTTAAAGAAAGGCACTAGATTGAGCAAGTTTGAGAAGAAATATGATGAAGGTTTCTTGCTTGGTTACTTCACTACTAGCAAAGCTTATAAAGTTTGGAATTTGGCTAATGGTACTCTTGAGAAAGTTCATGATGTGGAATTTAATGAAACCAAGGGTTCTCAAGAGGAAGATGAGAATCTAGATGATGTAAGAGGCACTCAATTCATCAATGCAATGAAGAACATGGACATTGGTGGCATAAGGCCTAGAGAGGTGATTGAAGTTAAAGATGACAAGAATCAAGTGCTCTCAACTCAAATGTGCAAGCTAGTGGTTCTCATGATCAATATCAAGCTAGAGCAAGTGATGACAAAGTGCAAGATCAACAACAAGTGGCTAGTTCGTCGTCTCAACCAAATGAGCAATCAAGTGCAAGCAATCAAGTTCAAGTGTTCCAACCAACCAATGTTGCAAGAGATTATCCTTTGGATTCTATCATTGGTGATATCTCAAGAGGTGTACAAACAAGATCAAGATTAGCATCATTTTGTGAATATTTCTCATTTATGTCATCCATTGAACCTAAGAAGATAGATGAAGCTTTGTTGGATGTTGATTGGGTGAATGCTATGCATGAAGAGCTAAAAACTTCACAAGAAATCAAGTATGGAAGTTAGTTGAGAGGCCTAAAGATTATAATGTGATTGGAACCAAATAGGTCTTGCGGAACAAGCAAGATCAAGATGGGATAGTTGTAAGGAACAAAGCAAGATTAGAGGCTCAAGGTTACACTCAAGTTGAAGGTCTTGACTTTGGAGAAACTTATGCCCTGGTTGCAAGATTGGAAGCAATTAGGATCTTGTTAGCCTATGCTTGTGCCCACAACATCAAGTTGTACCAAATGGATGTGAAGAGTGCATTTCTCAATGGGTACATTAATGAGCTTGTGTATGTTGAGTGTAAGGAAAATGGACCCTTTGCCCATTTACTTTGGATTTCGGTGTTTGATGACCAACACAGCCAAATTAGACTAATGAAATTGCAAGTGATTGTTTTGTAGTTCAATAGGATGTAAGACGTGACTTGGACGAAGGCGACGTGATGATCTGATGATCAACACCATAAGCATGACCTTAGAAGCACAAGAGAAGACCCAAGATATCAAGCAAAGTCCAAGCACGAAGATAGGAACCAAGCCGGACGCAAGATCGCAAAGAAACGAGCTCACAGAGGTGACTGGACGTTGGACAGCTCAAAGAGGTGATAGAACGCTGGACTGGACACTGGACCGGACGCTGGACCGGACGCTAAGTAGTAGAGTGACCGGACGCTGGGTGCCAGAGTCCGATCAACACCAGTAAGGTTCTAGAGAGCCGTTTTTGTGACCAGACGCTAGTCAGAGTCCGGTCTGTAGTAGAAAAGCGGAATTTTGTCTCCAACGGCTACTTTCTCAGTGGGGCTTATAAATAGACCCCCCCAACCGGCCATTTGAGGAGAGTGGAGCTGAGGAAACATATCTAGGGTGTTGATATACCATTTTAGTGATCTTCACTTGCATAGTGCTTAGTGTGTCATTAGGTGATTAGCGTAGGTGCTTTGCGAAGTGCTTAGGTTGATTAGACCACCGCTTATGTGCTTGATCTAGGTTTAGGCCTAGTGTTTAGTGAGGTTTACATACCTCTTACCACTCGGTGCTTGCACGCACCATTGTTGTACATCGGAGGGGCTTGTAGTCTAAGATCACACCAACCGCGTTTGTGGTGTGGCTGCCACCGTGTACCAGAGGGAATAAGGCCCGCGGTGTTTTAGCCGGAAGCTTGATAGTGAAGACGGCGGGGAGCATCCGGGAGAGGCTTGCCGGAAGGCATGTCGGAGACCCACTTGCCCGTGGGGAAGGCCCAAGGCTATCCACGGAGTTAGGCGACCGGGAGCTTGGCCCTTGCGAGGGATTCCTTGAGAGGGGCTCCAACAAGGACTAGGGGAAAGCTTGCTTACTTCTCGATACCTCGGTAAAAATACCGGAGTCATCGACGGGAGTTTGCATATCTCTAACTTGCTCTTTAGCTTCTGCATTTACATTGATTGCATTACTCCTTTTGCGGTAGAGATAGCAACACAGTAGCAAAACCGTAGCTACACATTTAGATAGTTTATCTTTTGCATAGGTTTTGCTAAGGTTAGAAAAAGAGGCCATCGTTTAGAGTTAGATTCCCCCCCCCCTCTTAGGCGTCATGGTCCCCTACAAGTTGTATCAGAGCCGGTTGGCTCAATTTGGACCTTTGGCTTAACCGCCGTTGAGCCAATGCTATTTAGAGTGGTTGGGAGGTTGGGATGGAAACCTCTAGGCCTCCGCATTTTGATGGCACTAACTTCCCCTATTATAAAGCTAGAATTGCTTGCTACCTTGAGGTGGTTGATTTAGGAGTTTGGAGAGTCACTCATGACGGGATGAAACCCATTAAGAATCCCGATAAACCCACAAAGAGTGAAGAAAAGGAAATACATTTCAATGCTAGAGCTAAGAATTGCTTGTTTGAATCTTTTAGCATGGATGTGTTTAACCAAGTGTTCACTTTAAATATGGCACATGAAATTTGGTTAAAACTCCAAGAGCTCCATGGCGGCACATCTAATGTCCGTGAGCAAAAACATTGTCTAGCTAAACAAAATTATGATTCCTTTACAATGAATGATGATGAGCTTGTTCGTGATATGTATTCTTGTTTGAATCTAATTATCAATGAGCTCCATTCAGTAGGACTAACAAAGCTAGACAATAAGGACATCATGAGGAAGATCATCTCCGTGCTACCATAAAAGAAATATGCAAGCATCATCACCATCCTTCACAACATGGAGGACTTGAGCACCATGACCCCGGTTATAGTCATTGGCAAGATAGTGGTATTTGAAATGTCACATAAGATGGGTCAAGACGAAGCCTCTTCATCGAGCAAAGGCAAAGCTCTCACATGTAGCAAGAAAAAGAAGATAAAGGGCAAGCAAGTTGAGACAAGCTCAAGCTCAAGCTCCTCAAGTGAAGATGAAGAAGAAGATGAGGACGATGATGATGATGAAGATTCAAGTGAAGATGATCAATCTTCCTCCTCCACCTCCGACCTTGATGAAGAATCAATCAAACTAATCAACAAGGTGGAGAAGATGATCCAAAGGCTCAATGTCAAGGGTGTGCCCATCCAAATTCAAGATCTCATTTTCACCAATCAAAGAAAATGAGCAAAGAAAGAGAGGATGCTATGGATGCAGCGAGTTGGGGCACTTTGTGGAAATTTGTCCAAAGAAGCCCACACCCAAGACAAAGAAGAAGGTATGCAAGAACCAAGACAAAGAATAAGGTCATGGGATGATTCTTCAAGTAAAGAAGAACACCATCACAAGAGGTGAGGGCGCAAGCACTCATCATCAAGCTCTTCTCGTATGTGCCTTATGGCACGAGGTAACGAAAGCTCATCCTCTAGTGAGAGTGACAGTGATGATGAAATGCCTTCTTATGATGAAATTGTGCAACAAAATCTTAATTATGCTAAAGTTTGCACTAGTCAACAAAAGAAGCTCGAAAAATTAAAAGAAAAGCTAGATAGTTCACAAGAAGCATATAAAACTTTGCTCGAACAATATGAGAACTTTGCTAATCTCAATATTGAACTATCTACTAAAATTGAGCAACTTGAGGCTAGTGCAACAACACATGCATGCACAAACAATGATAAGCAACTTGTAAAGAAAAATGAAAAATTAAAAGAAAAGTTAGCTAGCTCACAAGATGCTTATAAAAGTTTGCTTGCTAAAATGGAAACCATATGCAAACATTATGATGAGCTAACTAATAAAGTTGCTAATCTTGAAGCCGTTAGTTCAACCCCCACCAAGGCATCTCAAAAGAAAAGCTCTATCTTTAACATGTCTAAAAAGGATGCCTCTACTTCTTGTAATGATTTATGTTTAGACTCATCTTTGTGCAACCAAGTTTGTGTTGAGAAAGTTGTTGTAGATACATGCACACAAGAGGTTGCAAAGGAGAATGAGCAACTCAAGCAAGAAGTAGCTCGCCTCACCAAGGACTTGACTCAAGTAAAAGGCAAGACGAAGCAAGCCCAACTTCATCAAGATAACACCGTCAAGGGAGTGAAGAAGCTTGATGAAGGACAAACCGTGATTTGCTACGTGTGCCACAAGAAAGGCCACAAGTCCTATGAGTGCAAGGTGAAGAATGGGGGAGGAGCAAAGAAGAAAGAGAAAAAGCAAACAAGCAAGCTTTCCAACACCTACACCAACAAGGTGGACAAGAAGGCCTCCACACCTTATCTCTTGAAGAAGAAGAAGAAGAATGACAAGGTGGTGGCCATCAAGGTGAACAAGCAAGCAAACAATGGGGTCAAACGCTTTTGGGTGCCAAAGGAAATCATTACCAACATGAAGAGCACCAAGAAGGTTTGGATCCCGAAAGGGAAGTGAGAAGTCCATTGGACGTCGTGGAATTTGGAGACTTGCCAAAGTATGGGTGTATTTCATGGGGTGCATCATGATGGATAAAATCATTGCCAAGTAGGTTAGTGAATACTATGGACCCAAATTCCCCTTCCCATGTTAGGTAACTAGATTCAATTTCCTTCAAGTAGTATCAATTTGCATTTCCTACAAGTGGTATTTCTTACAAATTGGTATCTTTAAGCATCTAGTTACTTTTCATGCCTATGTTTGCATTTGCATGTTTATATCTTTTGTCATGCATACACTAGGTATATCTTATGGTAGGCTTGCTCGGTTTCATTCTTAACCCTTGGATCAAACCTACATGGTTTAAAATTGTTTAGGAGCATGGCACATAGCTTGTCTTTTGATTGTTCATCTAATATGTGCCAAAGTCCAAATTGTAGATAATTTCTCCCTAATATCATCTTCGAAAATGATTCTCACATTCATGAGATGTCATCTTTCAAGTGGTATTATTGATTCTAAAATCAATGTGCATGACTTCTACAAGTATCCCACACTTGTGTGCACAAATTTAGGGGGAGGTTACTCTACAAGTTGGATGCTTTGAGACTAACACCTTTTCAAGCTTATCATGTGTGTAGTAGTGTCATTGCAAGGAAAATGGAGTCCCCGGAGTTAAGCATCATACTTCAAATATCCACCACCTATTACAAGTGGTAGAAATCAAATTGGTTTCCACATGTGGTATTTCTAAACCGATATCATCATGTTGATTTCATTTTGATATTTATATGCTTTCTTCATGCATTATATAGATTAAATTCCCTTGAGCAATAATTTTCCAAACATGCATATGCCTTGCTTTCTACCATATGTATGCATATATTTAGGGGGAGCTTAATCTATATAATGTGAGAGTCAATTTTTTATGACCTATTCCACTCTACACACAAAGGATCACAAAGTTTGACCCTCCCTTATGCTACTAATGCCTTTCTTTTTTGTGTTTGATTCCAAAGGGAGAGAGTTTAGAGGACCAAAAGCAAGCATTAATTTGTAGGGCCATAAGCTAGATAATTTACAAGTGGTAATGGTCTACAAGTAGTAATGGTCCGAGAACGGGAGAATAGTGGATTATGGATTAGTCTATATAATGAGGAGAATTTGTAGGAAGCAAGGCTTAAATCCATAATGCCACATGGGGACATTTTGCAAGGGCAAGATAAGTTTTTATGTAGTATCTTTTAGTCTTACAAGTAGTATCTTTTAGCATCATATAACCTTGCCCCTTGCATTGCATCCTAGCAAGTAGATAGTTTTTAAATTCCAAATTTTTATTATTTGCTTGCTTTGGTCATGTTGTTATCAATCACCAAAAAGGGGGAGATTGTAAGGAAAATGGACCCTTTGCCCATTTACTTTGGATTTTGGTGTTTGATGACCAACACAACCAAATTGGACTAATGAAATTGCAAATGATTGTTTTGTAGTTCAATACGATGCAAGACGTGACTTGGACGAAGACGACGTGATGATCCGATGATCAACACCATAAGCAAGACCTTAGAAGCACAAGAGAAGACCCAAGATATCAAGCAAAGTCCAAGCACGAAGATAGGAACCAAGTCGGATGCAAGATCGCGAAGAAACGAGCTCACAGAGGTGACCGGACGCTGGACTAGACGCTGAGCAGCAGAGTGATCGGACGCTGGGCGCCAGAGTCCGATCAACATCAGTAAGGTTTCAGAGAGCCGTTTTCGTGACTGGATGCGTCCGGTCATAGTTTAGAGGACCAAAAGCAAGCATTAATTTGTAGGGCCATAAGCTAGATAATTTACAAGTGGTAATGGTCTACAAGTGGTAATGGTCCGAGAAAGGGAGGATAGTGGATTATGGATTAGTCTATGTAATGAGGAGAATTTGTAGGAAGCAAGGCATAAATCCATAATGTCACATGGGGACATTTTGCAAGGGCAAGATAAGTTTTTATGTAGTATCTTTTAGTCTTACAAGTAGTATCTTTTAGCATCATATAACCTTGCCCCTTGTATTGCATCCTAGCTAGTAGATAGTTTTTAAATTCTAAATTTTTATTATTTGCTTGCTTTGGTCGTGTTGTCATCAATCACCAAAAAGGGGAAGATTGTAAGGAAAATGGACCCTTTGCCCATTTACTTTGGATTTTGGTGTTTGATGACCAACACAACCAAATTGGACTAATGAAATTACAAGTGATTGTTTTGTAGTTCAATAGGATGCAAGACATGACTTGGACGAAGGCGACGTGATGATCTGATGATCAACACCATAAGGAAGACCTTAGAAGCACAAGAGAAGATCCAAGATATCAAGCAAAGTCTAAGCACGAAGATAGGAACCAAGCCGAACGCAAGATCATGAAGAAACGAGCTCACATAGGTGACCAGACGCTGGACAGCTCACAGAGGTGACCGGACGCTGGACCGGATGCTGGATCGGACGCTGGATCGAACGTTGGACAGCTCACAGAGGTGACCGGACGCTGAGCAGCAGAGTGACCGGACGCTGGGCGCCAAAGTCCGGTCAACATCAGTAAGGTTCCAGAGAGCCATTTTTGTGACCAAACACGTCCGGTCAGTACTGACCGGACGCTGGTCAGAGTCCGGTCAGTAGCAGAAAAGTGGGATTTCGTCTCCAATGGCTACTTTCTCAGTGGGGCTTAGAAATAGACCCCCCCAACCGGCCATTTGAGGAGAGTGGAGCTGAGGAAACATATCTAGGGTGTTGATACACCATTTTAGTGATCTCCACTTGCATAGTGCTTAGTGTGTCATTAGGTGATTAGCGTAGGTGCTTTGCGAAGTGCTTAGGTTGATTAGACCGCTGCTTATGCGCTTGCTCTAGGTTTAGGCCTAGTGTTTAGTGAGGTTTGCATACCTCTTACCACTCGGTGCTTGCGCGCACCATTGTAGTACATCGGAGGGGCTTGTAGTCTTACGAGATCACACCAACCATGTTTGTGGTGTGGCCGCCACCGTGTACCGGAGGGAACAAGGCCCGTGGCGTTTTGGCCGGAAGCTTGATAGTGAAGACGGTGGGGAGCATCCGAGAAAGGCTTGCCGGAAGGCACGTCGGAGACCCACTTGCGCGTGGGGAAGGCCCGAGGCTATCCACGGAATTACCCGACCAGGAGCTTGGCCCTTGTGAGGGATTCCTTGCGAGGGGCTCCAACGAGGACTAGGGGGAAGCTTGCTTGCTTCTCGATACCTCGGTAAAAATACCGGAGTCATCGATGGGAGTTTGCATATCTTTAACTTGCTCTTTAGCTTCCGCATTTACATTGATTGCATTACTCCTTTTGCGGTAGAGATAGCAACACACTAGCAAAACTGTAGTTGCACATTTAGATAGTTTATCTTTTGCCTAGGTTTTGCTAAGGTTAGAAAAAGAGGCCATAGTTTAGAGTTAGATTTTTAAGTTGCCTAATTCACCCCCCCCCCCTCTTGGGCGTCACGGTCCCCTACATTGAGCAACCTCCCGGTTTTGAAGATGAGAAGAAACCCAACCATATCTATAAGTTGAAGAAGGCTTTGTATGAATTGAAATAAGCATCAAGAGCATGGTATGAGAGATTGATATACTTTCTACTTTCTAAGGGATTCAAGATAGGCAAGGTTGACACCACTCTCTTCACCAAGAAGCTAGGCAATGACTTGTTTATGTTGCAAATCTATATTGATGACATTATATTTGGATCAACCAATCAAGATTTTTGTGAGGAGTTTGGAAAGATGATGGCAAGCGAATTTGAGATGTCCATGATTGGAGAGCTTAGTTACTTCCTTCGTCTTCAAATCAAGTAAATGAAGAATGGCACATTTGTGAGTCAAGCCAAGTACATCAAAGACATGCTCAAGAAGTTTGGCATGGATGAGATCAAAGCAATTAATACACCTATGGGGACAAATGGAAGCTTGGATAGTGATGCTAGTAGCAACATGGTGGATCAAAAGATGTATCGGTCTATGATCAGAAGCCTACTCTATGTGACCGCATCAAAGCCGGATGTGATGTTTAATGTATGCATGTGTGCAAGATTTCAAGCCTCACCAAGAGAGAGTCATTTGAAGGCAACAAAAAGAATATTGGCATACTTGAAGCATACACAAAATGTTGGATTGTGGTATCCCAAAGGAGCAAGATTTGAGTTAATTGGATATTCGAACTCCGATTATGCAGGATCTAAAGTTGAGAGAAAAAGCACATTGGGCACATGTCAATTATTGAGAAGATCACTTGTGTCTTGGTCATCAACGAAGCAAATTAGTGTAACACTTTGAACCGCCGAAGTGGAGTACATTTCGGCCGATAGTTGTTGTGCTCAATTACTTTGGATAAAGGCTACTTTGAGTGACTTTGGAATCAAATTCAAACAAGTGCCATTGCAATGTGACAATGAGAGTGCCGTGAAGCTTACCAATAATCTAGTTTAACATTCAAGAACAAAGCATATAGATGTTCACCACCATTTCATTAGAGATCACTAATAAAAAAGGGACATTTGTATTGAGAGTGTGGGCACCGATGATCAACTTGTCGATATCTTCACCAAACCACTTGATGAGAATAGGTTTTGCAAGCTAAGGAATAAATTGAACATACTTGACTTCTCAAGTATGTGTTGATGCACCCCCATTATATGGCATGCCTCTCCTTCGAGCAAAGCAAGGTAAAGTTGATTGACATATCATTCATCCATTACTAAGGACTTGTTTAGTGCATCTAGTCATTTCTCACATGTCTTAGGCTCATTTATGAAAATCAAATGAATTTGATGCTTGTATGGTACCACTATTGCTTGTATGCTTGACATGATCTAGTGGTAGCATATGACATATTTGTAGGCTTGTGAACCTAGAGTTTGATCTAGAAAATGAGCTATAAGTGTTTCACTCAACATGGTACAAGATAACCCTTATTTGGAGGTGTGAAGAAGCTTGTCCTTGGATCAAATTGAGTTAAATATCTTTTGCAAGTAATCTAGATTGAACCAAATTTGGGAAAATGATCCTCACTTCACATGGTTTCACACAACCTATCTAAAATTTGAGCTCACCTTTTATGGTCAGCGATGACAAAGGGGGAGAGAAATTCCCAAAGATATGGAAAAGGGGGGGAGAAGTAACACAAAGATAAGATAGGAGAAATGAAGGGGATCAATTAAAATTTGAAGCACACAAGCACACAAGTAGGGGGAGCAAGCTCATAAACTTGTATGTTGCATTTGAATGTGCATTACATATGTTTGCTTGCATGACACAAGTTTTTAAATTCCATATCCATGCTTGTGTGGTGTATGCTAGATTATAGAAAATGATTGATGTAATGAAAACTAGCATTCATAGGATAGCTAGACACTTGAATTGGTTTTACAAGTGGTACTAGAGCCTTGTTTCTAATGTTGATCTCATGAGGTATCTAGTGTCTTTTGTTTTCAGGTGATATCTAGCAAACCATGGTGCTAAGGAAGGTGTTCAAATGGCAACTCCGATTGGTATCACACTTCAAAGGTCCATTCTTTACACCTTAGCATCATTTGGTAGCCATTGCTTCCCCACACTTTCTAATCCATGCATATGTGCAAGCTTTCAAATCCAAACTCTTAGCACATATGTAGGGGGAGCAAATGCTACCAAATTAGGTTTATGAAACTTGTCCATAACCTTTACACATGGTAATATGCTTGGGCAAGCAACATGAATCCAAGAAAATTTCATTGAATATCTTTGTCAAGGGTTGTCATCAATTACCAAAAAGGGAGAGATTGAAAGCCCTAGTTTGGTTTTGGATAATTAATGAAACCTAGGACTAACCTTTGATCTAAGTGTGTGAATTAGATAAGGTGGTCCAACCCAAGTGGTGAAGCTAGATGATGGCCATGGTGAAGGTGATGGTCACAAAAGAGATGATCAAGTGCGTCACATTTGGAAAAGAAGAAAGAGAAAAACAAAATTGGGCTCAAGGCAAAGGTATAATGATAGGAGACATTTTTGGTTTGCACTCAAGACACCATAGAGGATGTGAGTGATTTAGGATCGATAGCCGTACTATAAAGAGGGAAAATCTTTGGCTAAGCGGTTTATCGAGTGCCACTAGGTGACATGATTCATGCATTGCATTTAGGAACCTAGTGTGCTAACTTCTAACCCTTGTAAAATGCTTTGAAAAATGCTAACACATGTGCACACAAGTTCTACACTTTGTGGTTAGCAAGTTGGAAGTAAGGGCGAAGTGGTTGTGGACTTAGAAAAAGAAAAGGAGCTGAAAGTCCACGACCGGACGCTGGCCACGGGGTGATCGGACTCACCCCGGCGCGTCCGGTCAATTATAGCAAGGTAACACAGCGTTGGCCAAGAGCGCAGGGAACGCGATCGGACGTTGGACCTAATGCGGGGTCGCGTCCGGTCATGCACAGCAGTGGAAGCACAGCGCTCGGTGGTGCGATCGGACGTAGGAGCAGTAAAGCGGCCGAACACGCAGGAGTAAAGCAAATACGCTGACGTACGCTGACGTTGCACGCATAGAGAGGAGACCAGTGAAGACCGAACACTACGGTGCGTCAGGTCATGTTCGATCGGGTGCGATCGGGCCACCACCTAGATGGCTTGGAGCAGCAGAGGAGCTTCAGCACGTGTTGGTGATTGTTCATGGTTGTCTCTGGTGTTTGTGAGGGGTATTGCACCTTCCCCGGTGAAGAGTCGCAAGGTAGCTCTAGTAAATTGCTCATATCATTGAGTTAGCTCACTTGTGGGTAGGTTCTTGCAGCACCTCTTGTGGTGGGCTAGGTGTGTGATACCTATTAGCCGCCGAACCACCAAGTGTTGGCCGACACAACGAGGACTAGCATGCTGGCAAGCACGTGAACCTCAGGAGAAAAATCGTGTGTCATTCTTGTGATTGGATTTCTCCCGGTGATTGGTTGTCATCATATTGTGATTGGTTCACTCCTCTACACGGCGGTATAATCACCCTACTCACCCCTTTACATTCATTGCAAACTAGTTGTAGCAAGCTCTTTAGTGTAACTACTTTTGAGAGCTTGCTTGGTAGTTTAGTTTCATCTAGTGGAGCTCTTTAGTGTAGCCTTGTTGAGAGCTCTTAGTGAGTAGTGACTTAGCCTCTTGTGTGATTAGTGATCATAGAAACTAGAGTTGTTAGGTAGGTGGCTTGCAACCCTTGTAGAGCTAGAGCAAGTTTACATTTCGCCGTTTGTCTTACTAATCAAATTGCTCTAGTGTAATTATAGAATTTCAAATAGGCTATTCACCCCGCCCCTCCTCTAGCCATATTAGGACCTTTCATTCGGGATAGGCAAAAAGAGAAAGGATCCTATAGTGGATCTATAGGTAAAAGTTCAAGTGGCTACAGGGTCCGTTTAAAGTCTAGAGTGAAGGGTGATAAATTCTGCAATTATTGCAAGAAAGACAATCATTATATTATAGAGTGTTATAAGTTGAAAAACAAGGAAAAGCAAAGTAGCATATCTAAGTCAAGAGGTAAAACTGAAGATGAAGGTAAAGCTTCAGTTGCTACTGAAAGTGGCAGTGAAGGTGACATGCTTGTTACTTTTGCTGGATGTCCAAAGATTGATGATGAATGGATTCTTGATTCAACCTGCACTTTTCATATATGCATTCATAAAGAATGGTTTACCACTTACGATTCTATGCAAGGTGGTGGCTCTGTGTTAATGGGTGATAGCACACCCCGTAAGATAGTTGGCATTGGATCCATTCAAATTAAAATATATGATGGTGTTATTAGGACCTTGACTAATGTGAGGCACATTCCAACTATGACGAGAAATCTTATCTCATTAAGTACTCTAGATTTGAAAGGGTACAGATACTCCACTGGAGGTAGAGTTATGAATGTATCAATAGGCTCTCTTGTTGTCATGAAAGGTGATTTGAAATCTACCAATTTGTATCTTTTGCGAGGTACTACAATTGTAGGTAATGTTGCTACAATTTCAAAGTCATCATCTGATTCTGATGCTACAAAGCTTTGGCATATGCGTCTTGGGCATATGAGCGAACTTGGTTCGGCAGAGCTAAGTAAGAGAGGGATTCTTGATGGATATAACATTAGTAAGTTACAATTTTGTGAGCATTCTATGTTTGGCAAACACAAGAGGGTGAAATTCAATACCTCGACACATACAACCAAAGGTATTCTTGACTACGTAAATTTAGATTTATGGGGGCAGTCTCGTAAGACATCACTAGGTGGTGCTTGGTATATGTTGACAATTATTGATGATTACTCTATGAAAGTTTGGCCTTATTTCTTGAAGCATAAATCAGAAGCATTTTAGCTTTTAAAGAGTGGAAGGTAATGGTTGAAAAGCAAACTAAAAAGAAGGTAAAAAAGCTTCGCACCGATAATGGGATGGAGTTCTGTTCAGAGGAATTTAATTCTTATTGTAAATCTAAAGGCATTGCGAGACACTACACAGTTCCTTACACACCTCAGCAAAATGGTGTAGCTGAGCGTATGAACAGAACAATCATATCAAAGGCTCATTACATGTTGTCTAATGCAGGACTGCATAGACATTTTTGGGCAGAAGTTGCTTCCGCTGCTTGTTATCTCATTAATCGGTCTCCATCTATTGTCATTAATAAGAAAACTCCAATTGAGGTTTAGTCTGCTTCTCTGGCAAACTATTCAGAATTGAGAGTTTTTGGTTGATAACAGAAAATTGGAGCCTAGAGCGGTTAAGTGTATCTTTCTAGGATATGAATCTGGAGTCAATGGATATAAGCTATGGAATCCAGAACTAGAAAGGTTGTGATTAGTAGAAATGTTGTCTTTAACAAACATGCTATGTTACAAGACAGTACTACTGATTTTCCTATTGATGGTCAACAGAAGTCAAGTGTTTAGGTGGAGCAGTTTGTTGATGCACCAAGAAAAGAAATTAATAGTATTTCAGGTGAACATGCTATGATAGTTTTGTTTATTTAATGACCATTGAAGGTTCAACCATCTATTTGCTTTTGTATGTTGATGACATGTTGATTGCAGCAAAAGATAAAAAGGAAATAGCAAAACTAAAGGCACGGTTGAATAACGAGTTTGAGATGAAGGACTTGGGTGCAGCAAAGAAGATTCTTGGCATGGAAATTATCAGAGAAAGACATGTTGAAAAATTATACCTTAGTCAAAAAGGATATATCAATAAGGTTCTTCGTCGCTTTAATATGCATGAAGCTAAGACAGTGAGTACACCTTTAGCTGCACATTTCAGATTATCTGTAGCTTTATGTACACAGTCAGATAAAGATGTGGAGTACATGTCTAAAGTTCCATACTCAAGTGCAGTTGGTTCTCTTATGTATGCCATGGTTTGCTCTCGTCCGAATTTATCTCATGCATTGAGTGTTGTTAGTAGATACATGGCCAATCCAAGTAAAGAGCATTGGAAAGCTGTCCAATGGTTTTTCAGATATTTGCAAGGTACTTCAAATGCATGTCTACAATTTGGAAAAATCTAAAATTGTACTTGTTGGTTATGTGGACTCTGATTATGTTGGCGATTTTGATAAAAGAAGGTCACTCACAGGTTATGTATTCACCATTGGTGGATGTGCTATTAGATGGAAAGCAAGTTTGCAAGCTACAGTGCTTTATCTACAACTGAAGCAGAGTATATGGCTATTTCTGAGGCATGAAAAGAAGCTATTTGGTTGAGAGGTTTGTACAATGAGCTCTATGGTAATAAATCTTGTACCACTATATTTTGTGATAGTTAGAGTGCTATATGCCTTACAAAAGATCAAATGTTCCTTGAGAGAACAAAGCATATTTGTCGGGGTCAAGATACCCCGGTATCTCAAGGAACCGAATAAATAGTCACCCGGGTGACCCAGCTAGCCAAAACAAGCCCACTTAAGCCACGCAGGCCCTAGGATGGACATCAAGTCATACAGTCCACCATGGCCTCTCCCTTCTCCTTCCACTACACGCTATGTAGTCGCGCTCGACCTCTCCCCCGTCTTGACCCCTAGGAAAGGGCAGGGAGACGCCGGGCGCCACTAAGTATACCCATTCTGACAAAGACAGGCACGCTCCACTCACTTCGTTAGGATGGAGGGGACAGATGCCTCTCGAGACGTGGGATCTCGGGCAGACATCACCCCTGCGCACCTCTGCGCTGACAAGACGACACCGCAGGGCTATGACAGCTAGTATGGCACTGCCCTTCTAAAGCCAACCCGACAAGATGGGCGTACGGCCCGATCCGCTACGCGATGGGTCGCACGACCCTAACCTTGACTTCCAAGGCCAACCAGGCCGCCAGGAGCCTCGACCTCACGATCTAGGGATGAGGCCCCTGGCACCGTGACCCGAAACGGCGACCCACGACCTGGAGGTGGCTACCTACTCCCTCACTATCACCATGACGCCACCGGGAGAACATGAGACAATGACGAAGGCCACGGCAAGACCATACCGCATAGGACAATTAGTGAACCACCGCCATGCCAACAGTGTTGTCACAACCGGCACTATAGCGCCACGCCATGCCATGCCACAGCATGGGGAGCGAGACCACGACGGCGGCCATGCCTGAATGTACGACAATGCCAGGACAAGACAGGATGGCTTGCCATCCAAGTTTACTTGCTTCTCCCTCCATCGGGCTGTCGACCACTCGGGTTGGGAGAACCCATCTCTCTACATGTAACCTGGCCCCCGAACTTTATATAAGGGCGGTTAGGCCTCCCTTCATAGGGGACGAAATCTCAAGACTCCATTCAGGCTTTCATTCACCTCACTCCTCCTACCTCGAATCCCTTAGCTTACACACCCCCATTGTAAGACTTCAGAGCACTTGAACCGATGAACACAAACTCAAACCCTCTCTGAGACTGGACGTAGGGCTCTGGCCTGAACCAGTATAGTTTCCTTGTGTGTTTGAGTGCTACTATCATCTTCTTAGAGCAGCACGACACACATAAATTCACTCGTTGGTTTACAAAACACCGACAATATTGATGTTAGATATCACTACATTCGAGGTGTTAGAGCCCAAGGTGATATCAAAGTATGCAAGATTAGTACTCATGAAAATCTTGCAGACACGATGACAAAGTCTGTTCCTACTAATAAGTTTGAACGTTGCTCAAGTTTAACTGGTGTTACCGTTTAGTCCATGGGATTATTTTTTGGGTGCATGGTGATTGTTAACATTGAAAGATTTTGATGGTGATTCTTCACAAGAAGGGAATTTGTCTCAAGGTGGAGTTTGTTGATTTATGCTCCGAATTCCTAAAGGATCTTTCATGTGCCTACACATGGATAGTCTAAATTTGCTTCTACCAAATTGGCATAGACGTTTTCTGGTTGCATGCATACATGACTGCGTAATGGCCTGCTTGCGTAGTTGCTTTTCGAGCCGCTCATGTTTTGGGCTGTTGTATGCCGATGCCTATATAAATCGGGGGATGTTTAACGGTGAAGAGTAACACAATTAGTAGAACTCTTCTGTGTTTTCTATTCCTCTTCCTCTTGTAATCCTTTCGGAATGAGTTACCACTCAGTGTAAATTCTTTGAGTTTGTAGACCTCCAGATATATTCAATAGTGAAGATTACCTTTGTGTATTCGTGTCTTGATTTTCAGAGGAGTTTGACTACATCCGCAAATCATTCTGAGATAGTTGTACTATATGAGGCCTTACGTGAATGTGTTTGGCTTCGCGGAATGATTAACCACATACAACAGTCTTGTGGTATTGGTGTCATCGACTCACCAACCATATCTATGAAGATAATGCGGCTTGTGTTACACAGATGCAGACAGGTTATATCAAAAGCAATATCACCAAGCATATTTCTCATAAATTGTTCTATCCTCATGAATTACAACAGAAAGGAGAAATAAATATCTTGCAAACCAAATCATGTGATAATCTAGCTGATTTGTTCACTAAATCCCTACCAGCTTCCTCATTTGAGAAATATGTTAAAGGAATTGGTATGCGGCGACTTAGAGATTTGAAAGGTTGAGGGGGAGAAATCTCCTAGATATTAGCTTGTCCAAAGCATCATATTGCACTCTTTTCTTTTTATAAGTTTTTTCTCGCAAGGTTTCTCATAGAAAGTTTTTAATGAGACAATATTAACATAAGCATATGCCATATTCCTTGTTTTCCCCCACAGGGGTTTTTAAAGGGATATCAAAGACATATATTGTCTTCTAAACTATACATGAGTTTTCTCCTAAAAATGTTTTCTCATATAAGTTTACAATGAGGCAATAATCATTATGTGCTATATCTTTCTCCTTGTTTTCCCATTGGATTTTAAGCAGTTTTTTTATAGCATATCTACCGGTATTCTTCCTCGTTTTTATCCCACATGAATTTTTGGAGGTACAATACTATTCATTGATCTCAAGGACGGATTCGATCAAGGAGTGTTACAAATATCTTGGTACAGGGGTGATTTCAACCGCCTCCTTGAGGTTCCCATCCGTCAAGGCCCAACCGCACGGTCTTCTGGTACGTGGGAGTTTCTCCCCGCATGACCGCACGCATACGGGAAACTCCCCACAGCCACGGGACGTGCGTTGTGGTTACTTAACGGAAGACTTTCCTCCTCGTAACCTCTCCCTGTTACGGTGTATAAATATCACCTATGATCAATGGAATAAAGCACTAATTCATTTTGCCACTCTACTGTCTTTTTTACATTGCTCGCAATTCTACTCGCGACACTATTTACTACTCTGTCTCACTGTGACTGGACTCAGGCATTCAGCTCGATCAGACCGAAAAAGTCCTCGCTCACAGAGACGTGAGGTGAACCGTTGAAGGAAGTTGAGCTCATCCGTTGGCACCGTATATATGTACCCTCGTGGTGGCACCTGATTATTTACTGTTGTTTATACTTTGGATTTGGAGTTGTTCCAAGACGACAACATGGTTTGGACCTGGAAAACTCAGACTTGGGACGTCAGTTCGATGCTGAGTTGCTGACGACGACACCGATCGAGTTCAGATTTTTTTTTAAAAATACTCCAGTTCACAGTTGGATTTGGATATGATCTAGAAGGGCTGACATGGGGTCATGAGTCAAGGAAGAAGGACGTACATACTCTGTCTGTACGAAATTCTTTATTTCAGGTACTGCATGCACGGCAGAAAGTCTGCTCCGATTCCGACAAGTTTGGTGTGACACGCTGTTTTTGCACCAATCCACTTGTGTATCTTTATTAGTTTCACTATAAGAAACCTGATCAATTGTAGCTTAGTTTGTTGTTCGACTAATAAAGAATCTAATAATAGTTCCATAAGCTCAAAGTCCTTGTTCATAGGGTTTTTATAAAATTGACTCTGTATACAGAACAATTAACGTACATATAGGGTGAACAAGGTCAAACGCATAGGTTTGATGCGTGGATAGGTTGACGTCCAAGTGCTTAGCCATGGCAATGGCGTTGTCACTTGTCAATGGGCTAGCAAGACATACGACAATAGGTGGTGTGGTAACATGCTGCTAGCCTGCTGGTGCAGTAGTGCTAGGTCAGTGCTGGTTCCAATTTTTGCCGTCAGTTAAAGATCTGGATGTTAGTGAGTTGAGGGTAAAAGCTGTTTATAACTAAAATAAGCCGAAACTAAGAGAAAAAACGACACGCTTTTCAGCAATTTCTTCTGACCATGCTTATTTTCAGCATCCTTGTTTGTACTAAAAATATAAACTGAGTTAGACTTGCCTATTCTGACCGTGCTTTTACTTTATTTACAGCTTGTGAGAGAAATGCCTGGCCATAGTCTACTGAGTTAGGCCTTTTATTATATCTTCTTCTACTTTATTTCATGCCTTGAAAAAAGATAAGGGCCCATGGAAAATTGGTGCTATAATTGCTTGTATCCCTTTGCAAAAATTTGCTTCATGTTAGTCACGGGCACGCGCGATGTTCAACGTGGATTTTATACCATCGGAGACGGATTTTTATCCTAGATAGGGCTTATTTGGATACATATGTATTCACCTTAATCCATATGCGTTAGAGTAGATTAAGGTAAAGGTAAAGCTACTCTAATACGTGTGAATTGAGATAAATACCTATGCATTCAAACAAATGCCCTACGAGTAATTTGGTCAATCTGACCGTTTATGCATTTATGTGTATACAGCAACATACCGGCAGAGGACCGGAATATCTCACGAGAACATTTATGCGTGACCAATACACTCTGGAAAATGTTGATTATACGGTCTGGAGAAAAATTCTTGGATGCCTGCCGCCCGTCCTGTACTGTACTGCTCTTTGGTCCCGTATTTGTCTGTCATCCAGTTGGCCGGTTGCATACCATTGCAAAGGTCACGCCCACACACCCATCTACCTCTCCGTTGTTTTCTCTCTCTTTTAACCCAAAAAAAAAGAGAAATTCATTTTATCTTTTTGGCGGAAGATACACCAAAAGAGTTGTGAACGGGAGGTGAAAAACCAGGGCATTACTAGTTCTAGTAGTTCTCATCTCATCAGGTGTAAAAAACTTGTTTAGTTCCACCCCAACTTCCAAAAAGTTGCTACAGTGCCTGTCACATCGAATGTTTGCGGCCCGTGTATAGAGCATTAAATGTAGACGAAAAGAAAAACTAATTGCACAGTTTGGTGGGAAATTGCGAGACGAACGTTTTGAGCCTAATTAGTCCATGTTTGAACACTATTTGCCAAATAAAAACGAACGTACTACAGTAACCCCGAAATCCAAATTCATGGAACTAAACAAGGGCTAACTAAAGGCCCACAGGAACAGCAATCCTCAGGTCAGTTGGCACATGGCAGCAGACTGAGGCTGTCGCGCCCAGCTGTCCAGGCAGCAAGCAGCAGCTCATCCGTTCCTTGCTTTGACTGCATTCAACAAGGCCTGCTGCACTCTGCAGCAGATCCATGTGAGCTTCCTTTTGGATGGATCTTGCCTTCCGCTGATACAAACAATACAACGACCTGTTGCACCACATGACATGATCAGCCCTGTTCAGTTTTTTTACCAGAGGCTGAGCTGAGCATCTGCTTGGTATCCAATGATATCCTCTTTCCGATTTTTCCGGCAACATTCCGTTTCCTGCTGACCTCTCAGGAAAAACAGAGCAGCTTCGGTACCAGCAGCAGCAGCTAAGAGCCAGCCCGTGTTCCAAGGAAGACAAGGCTCACTGCGGGGCAGAGCCTTTCATGGCATTTTGGGGTCATGAAGCAGCAGCTGCAGAGCCTTCAGTGTTTCAAGAAAAACAGCAGGCTTTCACATGCTGCCTGCCCGACTGATGAATGAAGCCACATAAATACAAGAAACGCCAGCAGGCAGCAGCATCACCAGCTAATCATCGGTGCCAGCTCCCCTGATGGTTCTGTTCACCGGCTCACCGCCTTCCATTCCATCTGGCCACTGCAAGTGAAGTGAGAGCAGATGTGGCTGCCGGCTGGAGCTCGCACAAATGGCAGCCCCCCAAGACGGCACCAGCTCCCCGTTCGCTTCGCTGAAAAAACAAGTCGAAACATTGTTCCGGCTGATTTGTTGTGAGAGAAAAATACTGATCTGGCTGAAAAAACAAGCTAAAAAGAACGGATTATAAGAGAAGCGAACAGGGAACGCGAAGCTAATGAAACCTCCCCCAGTAGGCCATGGCTGCCATGCGTCATGGACAGACATCGGTCCAACAAACTCCATGGACGCCAATTTATTTGGCAGCAACGGGAGGGAGGGCCTGCCCTGACCTGGGCCTACTCAGGCGCCAGCCAGCCAGCCTGGGGATCCCAGGAGAACATGTGAGCTGTTGCTGTATTGGTTGTTTGATTGGATGGATGCCCACAAGGATGACAGGATTTATATACAGAGCCACTGGATCATGATTCATGAATTCATGATGTGTTTATTTCCATTCATCACCAAATCGACAATCGTATGAAGCCACTCTCTGGACTCAACTCAACCATCCTAACCACAAAAAAATTTCTTATAGATTGAATGAACAAATCTTAACTGTACAAGCAGATTAACAGCTCGATATCGATCGCCCCGCCAGGCTTGGCCTCCCCTGAGAAGGCGATGCGGAATGTATGCTGACTGAGCCTCAAAGCTGACGGCCGGCTGGAGGAATGGTGAATGATTCTTTTCTTGACGCGCCTAGCTTTAAAGAATTTTGGAGACGGGAGGAAAAGACTTGAAAGATTCTCGGAATTGTACAAGGAGCGGGGAATAGGAAGAAGGATGAACACTCTGTACTCTATACATTTTCGCTGGTGCGATGGCGGCATGGAAGCTAGGGAGGGTGAAGCAGCTGGAAGAATTCGAGGATGGGGTTTGCAGGTCCAAGCAAGGCTCGGGGAAGACAAGCTCGGAGTATCCGGAGATGTTGGAGCAAGACCAGGAGGAGGTGGAACTGGCCGAATCGGCCAGCGAGAAATTGATGTTGGAGAGGCAGATATCGGTGAATGGGTCACCAGCGATTCCTGACAAAACGCCGGCGACTAAGATTTTCGTCCCAGTCATGTTCTTCAGGGTGATGTGGCTGATCACTGGGAACGCGGCCGGATCAAAATGGTCATCTGGGTGGCTTGACCAATCACCGGTGAACGCGATGGCGACTTTAACGTCTTCCATTTGGATGTCTGAGATCACGGTATCTCTAATATAGCCTCCACGGCCCAGCGCAGTCTTGAAGAAGATGCCTTTGGACGAACCGTGGATAAGGAGGTGGTCCGCGTGAACATCCGAGATCCCGCCAGACATCTCACTCCCAAATGCAAGAGCAGCACCCAATGAGGACTCCAGATCCAATCTGCTAATGTGAATGTCTGAGGTTGGCCTTCCGAAAGCAATGCCATACTTGTCCCACCCACTTTTTAATGAGATTGCATCGTGGCTAACCCTGATACTGCTGTCCTCGATGCACATATTTGAGCATGAATCTACAGAAGAAACAAAAGAGAAATGAATCAATTTTTGGCCACAGTGGCTCTGCAGCAAATCGCCACAGGTAATGCGTAAAAATGTTAAACATAGAGCATAAAGGAATTTGCTGTCTCCATTACACACAGTCACAACTGAAACTGGCCAGTAAAACGTGTCTTAGGTAAAGAGATACTTTAAGTAGATGAAACTCAGGATACATATCCAAACAAAAGCTATAGATGATACGGTCACATGGATTTTGACTAAGGTAAGGAATCAATGATGATCAAATGCTGCATTACCTGGAACGATTCCATGATTAAGTGGAGCATCCAATGAAGTCTGAATTGTGATACTATGGACCACTACATTGCTGGTGGAAAAACAACAGAAACATGTCCGTAAGTAATTTTTGACAATCTGTGTCTCAAAAATTAAGCAGAACAGAGCAGAGCAAATTCTATAGTTGCAAACAATGTTAGCATACCTGCAATACACTGGATGTATACTCCAAGCAGGGGAATTTAAAAATGCTATGTTCGAAATGACGATTTGCTCAGAATCTACAAACTCCACGAGATGAGGGCGGCTATAGTTTAACTTATTCGAACGAAACCAGTTCCACCATGTAGAACCCTGGCCATCAATTATTCCATTGTTTCCTGAAACAAGTGTATTTTAAGTATGCAAAACAAATAACTACCAGATAAAAAACTGATATGTCTCAAAACAAGTGTATTTTAAGATTGTATTTACCAGTAATAACAACATCAACTAGATTCTGCCCATTTATTAAACTTCGATGCCTCGAACCTGGAAGGTCCATTCCTCGTCCATGTGATGGCAAAGGTTCAACAACAGGCCACTGTGAAACCTCCTGAAGTAAAAACACAAGTGCATACAGTTAGTTTAAATATTTAACTTATGATAAGTAAGGCATCTTTTTTTCACAGCTATAAGGAAAAAAATGAAATGCATACAAAGATGCTCTTTCCGAACAAATCAAACTTCACGACAATGCAACAGAACAAAAACTAAACAAGTCTCACCATGCAGAAAACTATATATTACAGACAAACAATCTCAATCAGCCCAGTACAACTACAACCAATTGAGGTACGACTAGAGAAAGCAGCTTGACTTCAAATCAATGCAAATGTTATTTGTCTTTCCTTAGCTACTGCCCTCACATCGATAGCTACGTGTCACCATCCAACACTCCTGTTGATTAGCAAAGTCGCATATCACTACACTAGCAAAGATCCGAAAGAATATGGAATGTTGTAGTACTTCACGAAAACATGGAAGACCAAAACATGTATCTCACTCCCAAGCAAAATATTTTCCAGGTAAAATCATAGATTCATGGAAATAGAAGCCTCATCAATGACACTTACCAGGAAGGCTGGAAAAATTTCACTCCAGAGGACATCTTCCACCAACCATATCCAAACAAACAAATGATGACATGAGCTGGACACTAGAACTACTTGCGTCGCTAGCAACTCTCAATGCAAATGCAATCGAAAACGATAGGTAAACCAGAAATCATGCAGCAATACCCCATCTATTTCAGCCTATGTGCATGTAGATGGAGTAGGAGAATTGATGGAACACCTACTGACGATGCAAAAACAGAAATAGTAGGTGTGGTACACAAATCTACGGAACGGAATTGGAGTCCACTCCATCATCCAATCCATCCAACCAATGACACAGCAAAATGCTCATGCTGATGAAGAGAGAAAAGACAACTGCAAGAATGAGGTGGACAGTGGACAACCTGGGTGCCGACGATGACGGCGCCACTCTCCAGGAAGAGGGTGAGGTGGCTGGTGAGGTTCAAGCTGCCGGTGAGCCACCGGCCCTTGGGAACGTACAGCTGCGCGCCGCCCTTGTCGGCGAAGGAGCGCAGGTAGAAGACGGCGTTCTGGAAGGGCACCGTGTTGAGGGTGACGCCGTCACCAACGGCCCCGAACTCGGTGATCGTCACGCTGTGCGGCCGCGGCGGCGCAGCCGGGCCGCGCCGCGCGCACTGTGGCTCCGCCTCCGCACGACGAGCGAGGCCGAATACCGCGACCGCGACCGCCACCGCCAATGCCAGAGCCACCTACACCCACCACAGCAGTACAGCGAAGCAACCGGTCAGTGCTCAGTACCACCACTGTTCCCATGAATCCAGCACGGAAGCTCCACAATCAATCTCGCAACAAGAAAAGCGCGTTTAATCGCAAGATCTCAAGGGACGCGTGCACAGGAAGATCCCGATTTGGGGTGACGAAGCAGAGGGAATCGAGACCCGGGCGCGTCCCCCCAGCTGAAACACGGCACCAAGCAACAATCCCAGAGAACCCATTTCACAGGAGGCGACGGCGAGCAAGAAAAGAGGCTCCTTTGCGGAGGAGGAAACCCACGGCACGGAGGATTCGACAAGACACAGTGATCAGACATACTTACTAGCCTCGCCATGAATTTCCCCCCTTTCCGGCGGAAGTGGGGAGAGCGGAGCGGCGAATCAAGGCGGGGGAGCCGGAGAAGATGAAGCTCCAACACGCGGTGGAGGGAGGCGAGGAATTCGCCTGGGATTGGGGAGTAGAGCGGAGCTGGCGCAGCAGAGAGGGAGGGGAGGGAGATAGAACGAGTAGAGAGACTGGGGCTGACGAAGCTTATGAGCAAGGGAGGTTTTTGCTGTGCAGGTTTACAGCTTGGCTCTTGAAAGGTCCTGCCCTGTGCTATAATAACGTTTGTGTACTCGTTCTACCATATTGCTTGCCACAATTAAGCTGTGGTATCTTTGTCGATAATCCTATAATTCTACTCATAGGACACTCTTATTTCATATTCCAAAATTGCCGAACACGGAAAATCAACTGAGATTTAGTCTAGCAAGTTTCGTGAGAAGACTAATGTTTGTCAAATAGAAGAGACTTTGGAGAAAGTAGGGCAGCCCAGTGGGGAGGGCAGGATCAAGGTGTGGTGGAGAGGGACGGAAATGTCATTGACCGCGGACGCATTGAGGATGGCTGGTGATACCAACAACAGTGGATAGCAAAAACGAGGTGACTAATAACAAATGACGACGTACAATCAAGGTATCTTCAATGGACAGTAGAGTCGTCGGCTTGGTGGGAGTGGGCAGGGAAGATTTGCACGTAATCGGTGACATGCATTCTGATTGAATGGCTAATGTAGATACTAAAAATAAATGGATGAAAATGTTTCCTATAATATGGTTAGACTTGGCTATGCTCTACTTTTGATATAATTGTTGCAAAACATCATATAATATTTAGCGAGCTAGTTACGTCTGCATCACACATTTTCTTTGAGATTATAATTTCCACAGGCATGAGTTCTAGCATATGCCCCCAACCCAAACACACACAAAGATGGCAATATATGATCTCCAACGACATTAAAAGGAACAAACTAAGTGGGTGAAAAGAGAACACAATAGGAAATGGGGTGACGAAAACTTAAACAACTCAAGAGACTTTACGACACATGTGTGTATCTTGGCATGTGAAACAATGCACACATCAGTTTGGTCATGGCTTACCAAATGATTACACGCCGGATCATTCTTCCTCAAGGTGGCCTTCATCATTGGGGCTGAGTTGGAGCATGCATGTGAGACACAACTGGATCCTTTGGGTATGGACATTGGAAGGTTGTGCTGAGTTGTATACATGACTATTGTATACAGGAACCCTTTTATCTATCCCACATGGAAGATTGTACAGCATGTTGAGCAGTCTTAGAAATAATACCATGTGCTGTCTCTTAACTATAAAGCTGAGTGCAGGATTAGCTAGCTAGCCAATCATTGTTTGCTAGCAGCTATGTCACTGCAAGGCTGGTGACGAGCGGCCGGTTGACCAGCCACGTCTCAAAGTCTCTCACACGGGCCGGCCCAAATGTTGTTTTGATCCTGTTGGTGTTGCATTGACAGTAACCAGTTGCCACCTGCACGCGATCTGAACCGTCCTTTTATTTACAAACTAAGTGACCAAATAGTTTGCTGCTAACTAGAGAAGTTACAAAATAAAACACCACCTTAGATTACAAGTGTTCTAGTTTTGGCCCGTTCTGGTGACCCATGTGTTGTGTTCTAGTTGTTCAAATAGATTATTTGGGCAGCTAATTCTTGTCATTTCAAAAGTAGCATATCTGAATTAGCCTTTTTTACACGAAATGAGAATGAAAATATAAGATAATGCGTATGTGAGCCCGATTCACATGAAGAGCTAGGATGAGGAAGATATTGAATGGGGTGTGTCACTTTTCACCGACAGGCCTCTCATGTCTCCTCTAACATGTGCCATCAGCAACAACGGTCTCGATTGGTTTTTCACCGTTATGTTACTAACATATTTGCATAAACTGATATCAATTCTGTCCAAAATAGTGTTTAGGACTTTTGCATCTTGTCTTGTGAGGTCTATGCATGCATACATAGCATTTTATGATTGCCGAAAGCTCAAGACACTAGCTAGCCACGAAAATGTAATTTCTTCATGTTTTTATACATGTGGTATACTCCTAGGTTTTTAATGAATAATAATATGCTTGGAATTAAGCAGCTGCCAAGAGGTGATGTATTTTATTTTCCACAGTGATTTTTATTGGAACATGTAATTTTCGCAAAAGGATTTGCCCCACCAAATTACTCATTTTATCTATCGCTCGAATCAATATCCATTTTAACCATAAAATTTCTGAAAGTATTTAGTCTGTGGTCAATAATTCTGGCCTACCCGAAAAATTGCAGCCCAAGCCGATTCAACTAGTGCATCAGGTAAGCTCGGTCTATTATTTTAGACCTGCAACATCAACTAAGGGAATGGCTTTGCTTTATCTTTTTCAACTCTGCTTTCAACCTCGCTACTGGCCAAACAGAGACAGTTCCATAAGCTCCACTCCAGAAAAAGGTGGAGTCAAGAAGTAACATCAGAGTGTGTTTGGTTATTTAGCTTCCACCATACTTCGGTGCGCTTAGCCGTATACGTTCCAAGAGAATCTTGTTTGAATCTTTGTTTTTCACTGCTCTAACCACCGCTCAAGCAATATACAACGGGATAGCTCTGGAGAGCAGCCTAAATCGAGCTTCAATGGCCATCCAGGCTCGGTGGATGCAGGGATGGGTGCGAGGTCCACACGTCAGTATCACAAGTCATACAAGTTGCATCCGCTCATACAGGTAACCAAACAGCTTCCTAGTTTTTTTTTTATCTGCTCATGCAACATGACCAAACATTCTCTTTCTCTGGAATATGGTTTCACTCAGCCTCAATGCTCTCATCTGCATATACCATGCAAGCCCCATTTGGCAACCAAGCACATCCTAGTTGTTCTGTGCAGCACTAAGAAGATACTTGAGAATCTCTAGTTTTCCATGGTGATTAGTAGAGTGACGAAGCAGTCTCAAACAGGCCTTAAGTTAGACCAGGGCTACAAGTTGTGCCTAAAATCCGATCCAATCCGAAACCAGCCCAACACGGAAGATGTGAGTGGCCTGGCCCCGAACCTTCTGTTTCCCAGTCCAGTTTCCTTTCCTGCTGTGCGAAACCGAGCAGGCGAGCACCCCAATCCCAAGCTATTTCGTTGTCAAAAAAAAAAAAAAAGCTATTATGTATCGACGTATCGTCCTCGTGCAGCAACCGGACTCTCTCTTGTGTTTTGCACTATATATACGTATGCCTATCGTGCATCAACCGGACTGTTCCCTCGGTTCGGCAGATCCAACAAGAACAACTAACCTAGTATTTCTTCGATCCATCCATACATGCTGCCATGCCATTGCTCATCTCATTTTAAATGGAGATCTGAACAAGACGATTGAAGAAGAACCACCACTTGGTTGGCTTGTCTAAACCAAACACCGGCAATGGCGGATCAGCAGCAGCCGACGGCGGCGGCGGCGGGGGCGGCGTATTCGCGGAAACAGATCACCGACAGCATGGCCTTCATCAACGAGATCCTGGCGGAGCTCGTGGCAGCGCCCGACGTCCGCCACGAGTTCTTTAGGCTCCTCTCTGGATTGCGAAAGGACGGCGGCGACGCCGACGCCGTCGGGTCCCGTGCCGCGGAACTCCTCCGTGGCCACCCCGACGTGCTCCGCAGGTTCACCGCGCATGTCCACGCGGACGCCCCCGCGGAAGAAGGCCGCGCCGCAGCAGCCACAGCCGCAGGAGGAGCGAAAGGGACACCCACCAGACCCCGGCGGCGGCGGCGGCTCCACCGGAAGCGCCGCCAAACGTCGCCGCAGCAGCACGAAACCACCATTGGGTCGACCGCGGCCTCCGGTTGGTCGACGCCGCCCGGGCGTTAACTTTCGTCAAGTGAGTACACGAAACCGCGGGCCCCGTGGTCCATGGCAGGTTCCTCGCCGTGCTGTCCGAGGCGCAAGGCAGCGAGGACATGTTCGCCGACGAGATCTACGACAGGGCCAAGCGAGCGTTCGGCCCGGCGCACGTCGGCCTGCTCCACGCGTTCGCCACCGTGTGGCTCCCGGGGGAGGAGTGGAAGCTGCAGCAAGCGCGTGGACCGGCGCCGGCACGGCAGCGCAGTCGCGCGGCGGCGGCCTCCGCCTCGCACGCCGGCATGCCCGATGCTAAGAAGAAGCCTCGCGCCGACGACGATGGCAACAACGGCCGACGACACGACCCTGCTGCCATTGCCCCCCGACGGCAGCGCAACCGCGCGGCGGCGGCCTCCTCGCACGCCGCGGCCGCCGGCATGCCCGATGCTAAGAAGCCTCGCGCCGACGATGGCAACTACGGCCGGCAACACGACCATGTCATCGCCGTGCTGGAGGTGAGAAACGTCAAGAAGCGCCGCAGCGACGACGATGGCACCGGCCGCGGACTCCACGCGCTCCACCGCATCGGTGAAAGCTCAGGCGGCGGAGCAGCGGCGCGGGGCCGTGACTACGACTACGACTACGCGCCGCAGTCCAGAGCCAAGAAGCACCACAGTGGCAACGGCGAGTTCTCGGGCAGCGCGCCCGCGGCGCAGGTGCTCGGTGCCGGCGCCGGCGCCGGCGTCCACCACGCGGCACGCGTACAGCGACAATGACAAGAAGCCACCACGCCGGCGCGCCGCCAGCGGAGGTAAAAGCTCCAGCGCGGGGGCGGCGGCGGTGGCAAAGCAGCAGCCGGAGCAGGACGACGAGGTCCGGCGGTTCCGGCAGGAGTGGGAGTTCCAGACCTACTACTCGAAGCTGGTGGCCACGAGCGATCGTGTCACGGAGCTGCTGCGTCCTAGTCGTACTCGTACCACCCCGCATGGCGGCGGCGGCGGCGGCGGCGGCGGCAACCGTTCGCTGCAGGCGCTGTTCCCTCTCACCGAGTGCCGGGAGCTGAGTTCCTCCACAACTACTACGGCGACCGTTGGGGCGAGATGAGGGCGACGCTGGAGCGCGGCGAGAGCCGCGTCCCGGCGCTCGAGGCGATAGAGCGCAGGCTGAGGACGAAGGAAGAGCAGGCCATGGACTACACGCTGGACTAGGAGTACCGGCGGCACCACGGCGGCGGTGCATGAACGGCACGAGGAGTCCCTTTTGTTTGTCAAATCTCAAGCTTGATCTTGGATGGTCAATTGGTCATGATGATTGATCAATAAGGGACTCACGAGGGTTGAGGGATATAACATGCAACCGTTACAAAATTCTCCAGATCTGTATATGCTTATTGCAAATTGTATTTTTTTTTAAGAACCAGCGTGCTGCAAACATATGTTTACTTCGCTAAAACTATATGGTTGTAAAGAGCATCTCCTATCCTAAATTTTGCTCTAAAAAATCTATATTTTCCAACTCCTAAAAATGTATTGGAAAAAAAGATGGTTATCTCCAATAATTTTTAATAATTCACTCCTAAAATATAGAAGACAATCTTACATCAGGAATCATATACTATTTCTAAACTATTTTAACTAATTTTATATATTCTTTCTCTCTTGTACATTTGTATATGGAACCTTTTCATACTATTTATTCTTTTTCCGCCCTTCTACCTTTAGTTGAGCGATGATTACGCGTGTATCCGCGCGACCCGACTCAGCGCAAAGTTACGTGCAACGGGGAGGATTTTCCAAGTGCGTAAATTTTAGGAGAAATGATTATGAATTGTTGGAGGGGAATTTTTTCTTATCTTGCATAAAACCAAGGATTAGGAAGAAAAATAGGGTCCTCTTGAAGATGCTTAAGCTTTGACAATACAGAAATGCAAATGAGAGAAGCCTCAGCCTTATTTAATCCATTTGTATAATGTAAAGTACAATACCAACTTTTATATGCATGAATCAAGTTCCATTCGTCTCTCATTGTGCCATCTCCCACTCCAAACACCATACAAAATCGCAAAAAATCCCTATACGCGCACGGCGCTCACGAGATACTAGTGGAGTATGTGTGATTAGCACGACCCAACACCACCGCGCAGCTACCAAATGGAAACAGCCCGACTCCATTTCGTATTTAGAGACACACGGCTCCATCATGTTATTTCGTGTCATGCTGAGTGTCGTATGGATGTTGTTGCATTGTTTCCCTCCACAACCTTTTCTCCTTTATTATATAACCAAAATTATCAACATTTATATCTCTAAATAGATTAACTAAAATATATTCATAATTTATCTAATAATATTTATTACACCTTATAAAATTAGTATTTTTAATTATTTAATTAAATTAAACTTGAGGTTTATTGAATCCTTTGAAAAATGAGAATGATACTTACCTCCGTTTGGGTTTACTTGTCAGCATCTTTATACTGTAGCAAATTTGACCATCTGTTTTTTCTTCTAAAAAAATCTTAGATACTTCAATGTATATAACACTAATGAAGTATGTTCAATAAAGAATCATATATGTGAAAACTTGATGTATCTAAAAATCATTTGCAGAAAAAAACGTATGGTCAAATTTGCTACAGTAAAAAGTTGCTGACAAATAAACGAAAACGGAGGTAGTACTTTTTTGCGGCAGTAGTTGTGAATATAGAAGGCCATAAGACCCACGACCCGTCAGTAGGGATGAAAACGGATATTTTTCGAGACCGAATTCGTTTAGAGGGGTTCAGATCTATCCGTATCCGAGTTCGGATATTCAACATCCGATACCGTATCCGTATCCGAATACATAAATCATATTTTATGGTGTCGATATCAAATCGTATCTTATCAAGTATGGTTGAAACTATCCGTATTTAAATCCGAATCCAGATTAAAATATAAAAACAAATATAATATCAGTGATATCCGTTAGTATTCGATCCGTTTTCATCCGTACCCGTCAGCATAGCCCATGGCTCAGTGTTTGGCCCGGCCCAGGCACACCGGGCTTGTTTGGTTTGCACCCTGGACTGATTTTGCCTAGGCAAACAGCTGCCTTAATGCTGTCTGGAGTGCATTTGGACGGAGCCCTGGAAACGTGTCTGGGCCAGGCGAGGCACCCTCTGCCAGGCCACCGAAACTGATCGCCTGGCTACAGCACGCTGCTGACTGGGTTAAATCAATACGGTAATGCACTTTTTGTCTTATTTTTTATTTGTTGTAGTCATTTATTTATTTTTTTGTCTCACCATCAAGATATAAAGGTGTGACCAAAACACCTTCCCATGTTTCCTTATAATATCCGTCCCTTAATTATATGTGTAAATAGTTGTCAAGTAAAATAATAAAATTATTTTTTGTTTTTATATTATTTATTTATAAAAGCAATGATTTATACTAAAAGACATAATTTATCAATATATTTCCTATTTAATATTATTAAACGTGATTATCTAATATTAAACGCGTGACAACAATTTACTAAATTATATATTTTGGTTAATCAGATTATAAAAATACATGTTAACTATACAAAGATAAATAAAAACACATTAATTTAAGCATATTATAAATTAAGAAAAATCACTTATCTGTTTTTATTTTGTCACCGTATGTTTATTTGTGTATATTTGACGTGTTATTAATTAAGAAAATGAATTAATTACCTCTCCAGCAGAGAAGAAAACACATGATCTCTATTCATTAGCTTTCTCAGGCCAGGCATCTAACCAAACGAATAACTCTCAACTTGCTTGGCCAGGCAGATTCTCTTAAAATTTCAGACAACTCTCAAACAACACTTTTCTCCAGGCAAGTCATCCAGGCTTCTAACCAAACATGCCCACCATGCCCTAAATGTAAGGCCATGCCTGGGCCGGCCTCTTGGCATGTCATGCTACCCGGGCCTGATGCAACCTACAACAAAAGTATATAAGCCCTCTTCTAACCCTAGACCATATTCTTTCTTGCACACGCAACCACTCGCTTGCTCTCAATCCTCCAGCTTCCTTGGTGCGGTGGCCTGCTCAACTAGATCTAGTCACCGAAATTCTTTCTTCGACGGTGGCGATTGGTAGAGTAGATTGCCCTGTTCGCTTGAATTTATCAGTCCGACTTATCAGTCATGGTACAATATTTTTCTCTCACAACAAAACAGCATCAATCGGCTTATCAGACGAACAGCTCGGTACAACTGTGTGGCCACTTTGATCAACTCTATTGAAAAAAGAACTAACTACAACTGCTTTGATCGTGTCGTATATATAAGTACAATTATTCTGACACTTTAAAACATTTTTAGGTTTAATTACATATTACTATGATGTAAATTATGGATGCTGTCGCTGTAAAAATGAATTCTAGCGGATTTTGCTACTCTGATGGCCTAGACCGGAAGGCCTAATAAGACACCATGGTACCGGCTTTGGACCTGATAAGAGAGGCTTTAGGTATACCACATTAAAAAGTAACAGAATCACTTTTGGCCCCGTTTGGCTTGCTAAAACTTGGCTGATCGGGATGTTGTATATGTTGCAAATACTTCAGAGGTATACCACGTGTTTCAGATACTTCAGAGATATGTTGCAAAAGTAGATCGGGATGTTGCATATGTTGCAAAGTGTTTCGGAGGCTTGTTGCAAAGTTTTTCAGAGGCATGTTGCAACCATTTGTTCAAAATGTTTCATCTGTTTTAGATGTGTGTTGCAAGTATTTTTTATATGGATGTTGCATATGTTTCACACATATGTTGCAAGAGTATGATCGAAATGGTTCAGCTATTCCGGTCTTATGTTGCAATAAGTGTTTTCATATGGTAAGTTGCTAGTGTTTTGTCTGGGTGTTACATATGTTTTCACACACATGTTATATTACAAGGGTATGTTCCAAATATTTCATCTGCTTCAGACGTGTGTTGCATTCAAGTGTTTCATGTTGCAAGTGTTCCGTGTTTTAGAGGTATGTTTGGAGAGTCATTGGGGTATGGCCTGGGCGTCGTGCGAAGCGGCACGGTGAGACGGGGGCCGGTGGATGGGGCACACGGCGCGCCTAGGGTCCTGCGGATGGGGCGTGCTCGTCCTCATCCTGGCTCTCAGGTCTCGCTCGCGTGGACAGAGAAGGAGTCCGCCGCGGCTATCACCCTCATCGCGGTGGACGCTACGACAGCAGCGAGGATCAGAGCCCGAGCGCCGGCCTGCCAGGCGCTCAGGCCTTCGGCCGACACATCCTCAACACTGCTTTCCCGCCAAGGTACCGACCACCTACCAATATCCCTAAGTACTCTGGGGAGACAAACCCTGGACTTTGGCTTGAAGACTATCAGCTTGCTTGTCAAGCCGGTGGTGTGGATAATAACGACTTCATTATCCGCAACCTTCCACTATTCTTGGCCGATTCGGCATGAGCGTGGTTGGAGCACCTACCGTCCAATGCAATCTAGAGTTGGGCGGATTTGAAGGAGATCTTTGTGGGAAACTTCCAGGGCACATACAAGCGCCTTGGGAATTCATGGGACCTCAAGAACTACCATCAGAAGGCCAGTGAGACCCTCCGCGGGTATATCCAGCGCTTCCCCCGATAATGCAACGAGCTCCCCAACGTCGCCGACGCCGACGTGATAGGAGCCTTCCTGTCCGGGACGTCCTGCGAGTCTTTGGTTCATAAGCTGGGACGCAAGGGCCCATGGACCACCAAGGAGCTCCTAGACATCACCACCAGCCATGCCTCAGGAGAAGAGGCGGTCGGAGCGATCTTCGATCGCCTCGAGGGCAAGGCAAGGCGGGACGAGGGTGCCGACGAAGGCACCTCCAATCGTTCCACCAAAAGGAAGAATAAGAAGTAACGGCGTGAGGACTCGCTCGTAGCCACTACTGACCGCAAGGGTGGTCGGAAGCCTGCGGAGGGCACTCGGAACCACTTTGAAAAATTACTCGAGAGGCCGTGCCCAAACCACGCCTTTCCTGTTAAGCATCTGCTCAAGGACTGCGGCCTCATGCGGCGGTTCTTGTCCAGAGGTTCCAACAAAGGGGAGAAGGGGAAAGACCCTCCCTCCACTATGGACGACGCCAAGGAAAAGGATGACGGCTTTCCAACGCCGATTGGCTGCCTCATGATCTTTGGAGGATCAGCGGCCTACGACTCCAAACGCCGTTAGAAGGTCGCGCGCCTAACCGGCCACTCCACCCTTCCTCCGGTGATCGGAGTCTGCTATAACCTTCGATCAGACCGACCATACAGATACCATCCCCCACCCGGGAAGATATCCGCTTGTGGTCGACCTAGTCGTCGGCCCAAAGCGACTCACCAAAGTGCTGATGGACGGGGGCAGCGGCCTCAACATCATGTATGCCAAGACGCTCGACGAGATGGGCGTCGACCGGACGCGCCTCCGCCCAACCCGAGCATCTTTCCATGGCATCGTGCCCGGGAAACAGGCCATGCCACTCGGGTAGATCGATCTGCCTGTTACATTTGGGGATTAGTTCAATTACAGGACTGAGACCCTCACCTTCGAGGTGGTTGGGTTCTCTAGAACCTTCCACGCCATCCTGGGACGACCATGCTACGTGAAGTTTATGGCCGTCCCCAACTACACATACCTCAAGCTGAAAATGTTGGGCCCCCACGGGGTCATCACCGTCGGCACCTCTTTCCAGCGCGCCTATGAGTGCGAGGTCGAGTGCTACGGCCACGCCACAGCAATCGTCGCCTCCAGAGAACTCACCGCCCTCAAAGGGGAGGTTGCCAAAGAAGCGCCCGATGCGAAGAAATCAACTGGGTCGTTCGAATCGGCAGAGGGCTTCAAGGAGGTCCTCATAGACCCTAGCAGCTCTGAGGGTAAAACGGTACGCATTGGTACCACACTTTTCTCAGAATAGGAAAGCGCGCTCATCAACTTACTCCGCGACAACAAAGACATCTTTACGTGGAAACCCTCGGATATGCTAGGCATTCCGAGGGAGGTTGCCGAGCATACCCTAAAGATCAATCCAGGCTCCAAGCCGATGAAGCAACGTCTGCGTCGCTTCGACGAGGAGAAGCACAGGGCCATCGATGAAGAGATAGCAAAATTGTCGGCTGCCGGATTCATCAAGGAAGTATACCACCCAGAGTGGTTAGCCAATCCCGTTCTTGTACGAAAGAAGAGCGAGAGATGGAGGATGTGTGTAGACTATATGGGTCTCAACAAAGCGTGCACAAAGGATCCATTTCCTTTACCACGCATAGACCAAATAGTCGACTCTACCTCGGGGTGCGAAGCCCTCTGCTTCCTTGATGTGTACTCCGGCTACCATCAAATCACGATGAAAGAGTCCGATCAGCTCACGACGTCTTTCATCACCCCTTCGGATCATTCTGCTACGTCTCAATGTCGTTCGGTCTGAAGAATGCTGGGGCTACGTACTAATGTTGTATGCTCAAATGCTTCAGGGACCTCATCGGGCGGACCGTTGAGGCCTACGTTGATGACATCATGGTTAAGTCTAGGCAGGCTGACCATCTCATTGCCAATCTTGAGCAAACTTTGCGAAACTCTAAGAGAATGGCATCAAACTCAATCCCGAGAAATGTGTTTTCAGGGTCCCGAGGGGCATGCTGCTCGGCTTCATCGTCTCTGAGCGTGGCATCGAAGCCAACCTGGAGAAAATCTTAGCCATCACAAGGATGGGACCGATTCAGAACATAAAGGGGGTTCAGCGAATCATAAGGTGCCTTGCCGCCCTCAGCCGATTCATCTCACGCCTCAGCAAACAAGGTCTCCCCATTTATCGACTCTTGAAGAAAGCCGACCGCTTTGAGTGGACATCGGAGGCCCAAGAGGCACTTGACATGGTCAAACTGCTTCTGACAAGGCCCCTGATCCTAGTTCCTCGAAGCGACAGAGAATCCCTCCTGCCATACATAGCGGCCACCACACAAGTGGTCAGCGCCGCCCTGGTAGTAGAGCGGGAGGAAGAGGGGCACGCCCTCAAGGTGCAGCGCCCTATGTACTTCATTAGCGAGGTACTATCAGACTCCAAGACCCGCTACTCTCAAATCCAGAAGCTCCTATACACCGTCCTCATGACCAAGAGGAAGCTACGCCACTACTTCGAGTCACACCCTGTGACGGTCATGATGTCGTTCCCCCTTGGTGAGGTCGTCCAGAGCCAGGACACCACGGGAATAACCATGAAGTGGGCACTCGAGTTGATGGATCAAGGCATCACGTACGCCCCTCGAATGATGATCAAGTCCCAGGTGCTGTCTGACTTCATCACGGAATGGACCGAAGTCCAAACACCACCGGCGGTCGTCGATCAAGAGTACTGGATGATGTACTTCGATGGATCACTAATGAAGAAGGGCGCCGGTGCAGGGCTGGTCTTCGTATCGCCCCTCGAGGTCCGCATGAGGTACATGGTTCAGCTCCATTTCCCCACATCAAATAATGTGGCTGAATATGAAGCGCTCATCAACGGCCAACGAATCGCTGTCGAGTTGGGCATCCGACGCCTCGACATCCAGGGCGACTCCTAGTTGGTCGTCAATCAAGTCATGAAGGAGTCCAGCTGCCATGACGCCAAGATGGCTACGTACTGCCGAGAAGTTCGACGGCTGGAGGACAAATTCGATGGCCTTGAACTCAATCACATCCCAAGGCGCCTCAACGAGGCGGCCGTTGCGCTTGCAAAAGCGGCATCCCATCAAGAACCGGCGCCAACGGGTGTCTTCGCCAGCGACCAACATAAGCCCTCGGTGCGCTATGAAGGGTCGAAAAGGGCCGATGATGGCCCACCTGGTCCAGCCCCAGGGGCTAACCAACCGACAGCTCTGTCCGACCCCGAGGTCATGGAGCTTGAAGAGGATCCAGCGACAGAGCTCGACCCTCTAGACACCTGGAGAACACTCTACCTCGACTACCTCCTCCGTGATGCGCTGCCAACGGATAAGATGGAAGCTCGATAGCTTGTTCGTCACGCCAAGTCCTTCGTTCTTGTAGAAGGTGAACTCTACAAACGGAGCCACACCGGGATCCTGCAGCTCTGTATCCCCGTCAAACAGGGGAAGCTTCTGCTGAGCGATATCCATAGTGGGGTCTACGGTCACCACGCCGTGGGCTTCTACTGGCCCACTACAGTAGCCGACGCCGAGCAGATCGTACGCACCTGCGAAGGGTGACAGTACTACACTCGGCAAACTCACCTCCCGTTCCAGGCACTCCAGATGATCCCCATCACGTGGCCCTTCGTGGTCTGGGGGCTCGATCTGGTTGGACCTCTCAAAAAGGCACCCGGGGGTTACACCCACTTACTTGTCACCATAGACAAGATCACAAAATGGATCGAAGCTCGACCGATCTCCGTGATCAAATCCGAGGAAGCCGTGTTGTTCTTCCTCGACATCATCCATCGCTTTGGAGTATCGAACTCCATCATCACGGACAACAACACACAGTTCACCGGCAGAAAATTCCTTCGATTCTGCGATGAACAACACATCCGGATCGATTGGGCCACCATCGCGCACCCTCGAACGAACGGGCAGGTCGAGCGCACAAACGGCATGCTCCTACAGGGCCTCAAGCCCAGGATCTTCAACTGGTTGAACAAGCTCGGCGCACGCTGGGTCGCCGAGCTCCCTGTGGTGCTTTGGAGCCTGAGGACAACTCCTAGCGGGCCACTGGGTACACGCCTTTCTTCATGGTCTACGGTTCTGAGGCCGTCCTCCCAACCGACCTCGACTATGGAGCGCCATGAATCAGAGCATAGGACGAACAGGGAGCCAAAGCATCCCACCAAGACGCCATGGACCAGCTAGATGAATCCCATGACATCGCCCGCCTCCGTTCGACCAAGTACCAGCAGACGCTGCGATGGTACCACAGCCGATGGGTGCGGGACCGAGCCTTCAACGTCGGGGACCTGGTTCTTCGCCTCGTGCAGAACAACAAGGACCGTCACAAGCTCTCCCCGCCCTGGGAAAGGCCAAACATCATCGCCAAAGTACTCCGGCCTAGCGCCTACAAGTTAAAAACCATCGACGGCGAGGTCTTCACCAACGCTTGGAACATCGAGCAGCTACGTCATTTTTACCCTTAAATAAACGCATACTTCTTCTCATCAGTTTTTGTCTTAAAAAATCCCCAATCTTTAGTGACATCTGACCCCTGCAAATTGCGAGGGGCCGGACCTCACTCGGGGGCTGATATAAGTACGTTTATCCTGCAAACACTCTCTGTGTTATCTTTGCAAACATTCTCTGAGTTTTCCCTCTTTTCTCATGGCAAGTCCTAAGGGCTAGGATTTCGAGTACAAAATCTGAGTATAACTGGTAGGACTGCGGGAAACCCACGCCCTAGTGGCTACGACCTCCTGGCTCACCAGCATAATCAGAATTGTTTCACCCACACTCCAAGTTTCTCGCAACCATAACTATGGGAAGGGTCGAAAGGCACCAAAAACCTCTTCTGCGAAAAGAGGGAGAAGAGCTGAAAAGCTGTTTGCCGTAACGAAAGTTGAAAACTTGTTTATTTTTTGCACAAATTCATCGCTCACAAAGTGATTTCATCACAAAAAGGACTAATGTATTCATAAATACAAAAGACTGTTCACTCGGGGGCTCCCCCACAACTTATTCAATTACAGTTTCTGACCAGTCCTACTATGAGCACTACTACGGTCGCCGCGCCACGCTCTCCATCGGTGACGTCCTACTACTCCGCGGGATCCTTGAGGGCGCAATCATCTGCAATGTCGAGCACCACGTCGGTGACTGTGGTGCCCTCGCCGAGGCATCCAGGGACTACACCATCGTGATCAGCCGCAACCCTGACAATGGCACCGATGCCGGGGCGTCCAGGGACTACGCTACAGTGATCAGCCGCAACCCTGACAATGGCACCTATGCCGGGGCGTCCAGGGACTACGCCATCATGATCAGCCGCAACCCTGACAACAGCATATCGGCGAGGCGTTTCCCGCCAAAGAAAGGCCACCACGAACGACAGCAAAGCCGACGACGCTCAACACCCTCCAGTGCACCCCCTCCTTCGGTGGAGGCGGTCCCCTCTTGGCGAAGACGGCCGACACCATCTCATCTACGTTGGATGACCTCCAGCTCGACATCGCACTCTGGATTCACGAACGGATCTGTGAGTTCTCCTTCGCCTCGCATTACCCTCTCTCACTTAGGAATCGCCGTGACATACGAACACGCTCGGCGAGAAGGAGAAAGGAGGAGAGGTAGCGGCTCAGGGATAGGTGAAGGAATGGGACGAGAGCTCCCCTCCCCCTCCCTATTTAAGCAAGAAGCGCAGCAGCTGCGGAAAGGTGAAAGGTTGGGACGAAAAACTCTCTTCCTTCCCCTATTCAATGCAGATGGGAAATCGATGATGATGGGAATCCGAGGGGATGCGCCTGGACCAACGGGACGCGCTCTGGTCGACGAGATGTTGCCTGGTCAAACAGGACGTTGCCTGGGCATGGCCCACCACTACAGCGCGCTGGGCATGAGAATCAGGGCGCACCCGCATGCAGGCGACTCTCCGCATCCCCAGGCAAGACCATGGAACGACCCGATGATGGAACCCCCGTCTAGGGGGGCCCAACAGGCCTCCTGGGTCGATCGGATGGCCTAGGTAAAATGATGAACGAACGACCGCTGAAAGATAAGCACCTCTATTCACTTACTTTGTGTGTTAATTTCAGTGTCGAGCTTCCGACCCCAGCAACGGCAGGGGCACGGACATCGCTCGGGGGCTGCCGAGAGTGTCTACTTATTTAAGACATCATCATCGCCTGACCCCTCCTTATGTTTAAAAAACCGGAGGCATGGTGCGCGGGTGTAAAACTTTGAGTAAAACTGGACGAGCCGCTAGACCCTACGCCCCGACGGCTACGGTGTTTTTGTTCACTAGCGTAATCGAATTCATAGTTTCCCGCACCCCAAATCTTTAGCATTCGCCTTCTCAAGAAGGGTTCGGAGGGGTTCACCTGCAGAATCTCCATTGAAGGAGAAGCTGTCAGGTCGCCTAAAGTCAATCGAACAGCTCGGATCGCCACCAAGAGACGAAAATGAAAAATTCCGATGCTCGTGCAGGTTACACCGGCCCCGTCGCGAACGTCGGAATCGAACCCCGCACGACAATCTGGTAAGAGCTCCCCGTCGCTCATACCATCAAGGTAACGTTACCAACCCCTGCTTTCGTTTCAATTAAATCGTACATTAAACCCATACATCCAAACGTTGCATATGCAATCGCTGCATCTCAAATGCTTCGTGTCGCGCCACGAAGTGGTGCCCGCCTCATTCGATATGAGCGGCAACTGACCGAGGTTCGAAGGCCGGCCCGTAAAGGGCTTGAGGCAGCCTCGCGTCAAACAGAGCCAGGGGAGAAAAACTGAGAGGAGCCCCAGTGGCCTTGCCCGACCCTACTCAGAAGCGGACAGGGACATCTCGACCTTTCTTGTTCGATTCTAACCTCGAGCCAAAACCCACAGAATCCCCGTCGAGGGGAGGCCAACGGGTCACCTGAGCCTACCGAACGGCTCGGGCATCAGTCGGGAGGCGGGTTAAGAAGTAGTGGAATGCCACATGACGACTCTGCCAACTCCGTTAGCGAATGATGGACCCAGATTCCACATGAACATGCCCATTAGCGAGCTCATTGAGCGCGACACTCGAGCCGTCGAGGCAAGTGTCGCCAACTCAACCCCT
The DNA here is from genome assembly GCA_904845875.1 of Miscanthus lutarioriparius. Classification (NCBI taxonomy): domain Eukaryota; kingdom Viridiplantae; phylum Streptophyta; class Magnoliopsida; order Poales; family Poaceae; genus Miscanthus; species Miscanthus lutarioriparius. The sequence goes on along the minus strand of CAJGYO010000014.1, from coordinate 31,369,369 downwards.
CCGGTTGCAGAAACCGAGGACGGGGTCATGCGCAAAATACGGTCGACCCCTATCAGACCCCAAAGGGCTCGGGGGCTCGAGCCGCTCGATCCGAGATTGAGAGACTGAGGTTCGAAGGCTGGCCCGCGATGGGTCCGAGGCCACCTCGCATCAAACAAGAGCTAGGGGAGAAAACGCAGATGAGCCTCAACGGCCTTCGCCCAACCCGCATTGAGGCAGATAGGGTCATCTCAACCTTCTAGTTCAATCCAACCTCTTGCCGAGCCCATAGAATCCCCATTAAGGGGGAATCTGTTGGAAGGCAGGTCAAGGAGCAATGAAATGCCACCCGGGGGCTTTGCTGACCCTGTCACAAAGCAACGGGATCGGATTCCATTCGAACATCCCCGCTAGCGAGCTCATCGAGCACGTCACTCGAGCCATCGAGGCAAGTGACATTGCCTCCACCCCTCCAGTGACGGAAACCGCGAACGGGGCGACAGCCACAAAACAAACCAACCCTTGATCGAATCCCCGCCATGTGCGGGGGCACGGGGAAGGCCGCGCAGCCACAAAACAAACCAACCCTTGATCGAATCCCCGCCATGCACGGGGGCACGGGGAAGGCCGCGCTAGCAACGAGACCAAACACACGGTCACGGAACGATCGCCCAAATCCTAAGTAAGGGGTACGTGCGAATACAAGAGTAAGTTTGCTACCCTCGCTTCGGTCTCCAGTAACATCCTGCCCCAGCAACCGCAAGGGGTCGGATCTCACTCAGGGGCTGATAATGGTATAAATACCTTACTTTATTTTTTCAAAATAGTCATCGCATCAGACCCCTTCCTCGTGTTAAGGTTAGCGGCAAGGTTTGTGGGAACAAGTAAACGAGCATGCTCGGTAAAACTGCAAGAGGCCTACTCCCCGACGGCTATGGTATCTTCGCTCACCAGCATAATCAAAACTTTCCCTTATACACCTCGGGCCCTATAGTCTTAACGAACAGAAGGGTCGGATCGCATAAAGCTTTTTATCGAATGCAAAAGGGAAGAAAGTAAGATCGAACGAACGAAACAAAATTACGAAACGAAATCACAAAACTGTTTTCGGACACAAAAAGCACCAACACTTGTCCACATATTACAGATAAATGTTTACTAAACTTATTCGACTAACTACTTCCTCGAAGGGAGAACTATGTCTTTCAGCCTATCCGCCAGGTTCCGCGCGATAGGAGTCACCGCCTTCTCAATCTCATCCAGCTCAGAGTTTGCGTAGCCAGGCGTGAAGCTAAGGCTCATTGCCTCCAGGTTGATTTCCTGATCATAATGAGAGCGGCCAACGGCAAAAGGCTTGGGTGATCCCAGCATGAAAGGCGTCCTCCTCAAGCTGGCGCACCCACGCCGTGATATGCACGACATGGGCCACAAGTGAGCCAGTTTCCTCCGGCTATGCCACCCCCAGGTAATCAAAGACCACCCCGACGGCGGCGCGCAGGAGATCGTGCTCATCACTCCTAGCCTGAAGAATCCCCCGCACCTCGGCGAGCTCCGTGCCTAGCCCGACAAAGACGTTCTCGGCCTCCAGCCGTCGGGTCACCATGACTCCAAGATCCGCCTGGAGGGAGTTGACCACCTGACGCGCCTCATCGTGCTCTCGTATGGCCTGGTCATGCTCCTCGCAGACCGTGCCGCGCACCGATCGAAGTCTTTCTACGGTCTGGCGCACCTCGTCTCGCTCCCTGCGCCACCGGGTGATTTCCCCGGCGTCCTGATTCACCCTCGGCTGCAGGGCCGCGGACCTTTCCTCGGCTCTGAGCTTGAGATCCCGCTCCATCTCTAGCTCAGCCAGGAGGTCGATGGCCCACTGGCTGGCCTCGGCATCCTTCTAAAGTAGCTCGTCCTGCTCCTTTCGGAACCCGGCGATCGCCTCCTCGTCCTGTTGCACCCTCATCGACAGATCCTGGAACATCCCATGGATCTCCTCCGTGTCCAGACACGCCTTGGCTTCCCGCTGTTGGGCGACAGCGAGCTGGGCGCTCACATCTCTGCGCAGCCGGGCCTCCTCGGTGAGGCGATCCCATTTCGCCTTCTGCTTGTGGAGGAACTGGGATTTCTCCCGGCTACGAGCAATAAGGGACTGAAAAGAAGACTAATATCAAAAATCAGAAAATAACAAAAACACATGAAGAAAGAAAAAGTGAGAGGGAAGATCAAGCGGATACCCGACCAGTGGGAACAATGATGTCACGCAGGATGCCCCTGGCCTGGCTCAAGGCCTCCATCATGGTCGAGAACCCGATGTCGAGACTCTCCCGCTCCATGCTCTCGGCAGCATCATCGAGCGAGAAGAGAGTCGACGTTGGGTCTTGAGGCACCATCCACTAGAGCGGCGGCTCACCCCACACGGGCGACCCCCCGCTGATCCTCTCCACCACTGCCACAACGCTCGGGGACCCTCCGGCCATGTCCCCCTCCGTCCGGCCTGCCTCAGGCTCCGCCGCCTAGGCCGCCGGTGGCATGGATTGCACCGCTCCCTTGGACACCGCCGTGGCTGCATCCAACTATGCCTGACTTGTCATAGTCACGGCGACCTCTACTTGCGACGCCAGGGCCTCTACCTGCGGTGCCGCGCCCACCACAGGGGGCGCCACAAGCGCGGGCGGCGGCCCCGTCCGCTCCAACGTAGACGGCGGAGTCACCACCACCGTCATTTGCTCGGCGACCCCTGAAGGCACTTCTTCAGCCCCAACGCCTACTTGGCCCACCAAGGGCATGGGCGCCACCACTGGCGGCGTCTGATCGGCCGACAAGACCGCAACATCGGCCCCGCTCCTGCCCGAAACAGGAGTGGTGTCGGCCGATGGCACCTGTTCCGCCTAAAGAGCAACACTCTTCTTGGGCACCAGCGCCAAAGAATGGCCCCATCGCAAGAGTCTGCAAAAAGTTAAAGAGGCATAGGTCACACTGAAAAACAGAAAAACAGGAAAAACAGAGGAATCGGTGACTTATGCTGGCGCAGTTGGGAGGTAGGAACGTTTTGGGGACGAACCCCCAGATTCCTGCTCCAACTCGTCTGGGCGAGGCCGCTTTGAGCTTGCCCCCTGCTCCCGGGCAGAGGGGCTCGTCTCCCTTGTCTTTGAGGGCGTGGCGGCAGAGCCACCCCTCTCTGTCGGTACCTCAGGTGTGGCGGCAGATCCACCCGCCCCCATTAGCTCCTAGGGCGCAGCAGTGGATCCGCCTCCCCCCATCCACCGGTCCTCCGTCGGCACCCTGGGTGTAGCAGCTGATCCACCCGCTCCCACCGGTCCTGAGGGCGGGCCGATGGTTTGGCCTGTCTCCGCTGGCCTCACGGACTCACTTCCCTTCGCATGGAACGGGAAGGGTCCCTGCGTGGGCAAGTGGGTGTCTGTCAGCGAATCCTCACCCTCCAGGACATCCCACTCCACATCGGCAACTACCTCGTCGAACTCCCCCTCCTTCTCATCGTCGTCATCACTGCCTGTCTCCTCTCCTCACTCCCGTGCTTGCTGCTTCCGTAGCATCTTCTTCTTCTTGAGCTCCCTTGTCTTCCTATCCCACTCGGCCATGGTGCGATTCGCTGTCGCCAGGATCCGGTCCTTTGACAGCAGAGACGGGCTATCCCCGAGGACGAGTCTCTGTGGCTGGTCCCGCAATCCCGAGGTCAGCATCAAGGGGCTGGGAATTCAAGAAAAAGGAGACATGGGGGAAAAGAACTTACAAAATCGATGAACCCTAGTTCCGGCCGCATTCGGGGATGCCCCGGCACCGGATACACGAAATCAAGGACAACATCGGCGTTGTCCTTCGTAGGCTCCATCACCTCCTTGATGCGCTGCGCCACTTCCGTGGGGGAGCGCTTCATCGACAAGCGTCGTCCCTTCGAGCGACGCCCCGGGCGCCATCAGGTACAGGGGAAGCGCGCGGCTCATCAGTGGCACCACCCTCCACGTATGGTAGGCATTGATGATCCCTGATCCCTTCATGCCCCTCTCCTTTAGAATTTAGAGGATGGCAAGATGGTCCTTGACCCTCTTCTTATCTTTGTCCGGGACACCCCACTTCCACGACCCCAGGACCTCTTCGATGATGCGCCCGGAGAACACTGGCAAGGGGCCGGCAACGTCATCCTTGACGTAAAACCAAAGCGAATGCCACCCCTTGTTGGAGGTCAACAGACGCATCAATGGGTATTCGCTTACCCGGTTGTTGCGGAGATGAATGCTGGCACATCCCGTCGGCACGCTCAACTCTTTCTTCCCAACCCGCTTCTTCGACAGGTTGACGGCGAAGAGATACCACCACAGGTCTAAGTGGGGACTAATCCCTAGGAACCCCTCACACAGGGTGACGAACGCCGTAATGTGCTGGACCCCATTGGGAGTAAGGTGCTGCAACTCCACCTGGTAGTAATCCAACAGCCCCCGAAGAAACTTATGAGTAGGTATGGCGAATCCCCGCTCGTGGAAGTGAGCGAAGGACACGACATACCCTTCGGGTGGCGACAACTCGTCCTCATCACCGGGCAGCCGCCACTCCTCGACGGCGGTCAGTGGGCGAAGGAGGCCACGACGAACGAGACCCTCCAGGCACTGAGGGGTGATGTTGGATCTGCACCACGGCTCCATTGAAATGATTGGGAGGGGGGTGGATGCGAGTTTAACCGCGGCTACGATGCAGATGCAAGCTTGATGGCGGCTATGATGCGAGTACGGGAGGCTCAGGCGATTGGCGGCGGAGGTTGTCGATGCGAGGGCGAGGAGGCAAAGTATGGAACCCTGGGGGCGAACCCCTTGGTTTTATAGCGGCGATAGATGCGAGAAGAGCAACCACCCGCCTAGGTCTCCGAGCCCGCCACGATACACCACCGTGTCACGTCGCGGGATATGTGCCCACGATCCCTATCCTTTCCCACCAAAATTGCGTCGGACGTTTTGCCTTCCCCAGGCAGACCAAGACTCTTTTCCCACAGAGGGGATACGGGTCAAAAAAGCTTTTCTCCAGCCTCCCTGGGCCTAGGAGTTCAAGGGCCAGCCCAATAGTCTCAACGGTCGTCCCAAACGAGGGATGGGCCCATGAACGGCCAGAACCCAGGCACACAAGCCTCAAGGGAACCTCGATGCGCAATCAAGTCCCAACCGTGCTAACCCTGGATGAATCCCCGCTAACCGAACCCTAGGGTTTCCTTTAAACTTACCAGTTGACAAAAAACTGAATCTCACAGCCATACCCACGGAGGGTCTGAAATTAGCCCCCGGGCGATTCTATCCGAATCACCCGGGGGCTCGGGGGCTACACCCGACGGGTGCGCTCGCGCACACCCTCTGGCGAACCGAAAATACCCCCCGGGCGATTATGTCCGAATCACCCGGGGGCTACTATCGGGGACCTAATATCGGGGTACCCAATGAGGTGGAACTAATAAACCATCGAACGGTGACGCTTCCAGTCAGACAAGAACGCTACTACGCTTCTTGCTCGAACTACGGAAGATTGGTTCCGCCTCGCCCAACGGCTGAGGGCTAGACTCCGCCCCGCCCGACGGCTGAGGGGTGGCTCCGCCTCGCCCAACGTCCGAGGGCTGGCTCCGCCCCGCCCGAAGTCTGGGGGCAGGCTCCGCCTCGCCCGACGTCCGAGGGCGGGCTCCGCCTCACCCGACGGGTGCACCCTGCTCCTTCATGATGACGAGCACAGGGTACGACAGGACATTCGAGTCAACCGCAGTACCGAGGACCATGCCCTGCACACCTGCAAGAAGGTACCATCAGGATATGACAGGACAGGCGCTTTAAGCCCTTTCCAACCTGACAGAGCCCGAACAGTGTTGTAGGCGCCGACTTTTGTCCTATAGTGTTGTAGGCGTCGCCATCAGCCCTCGGGCGCGGATACTAACACAGGCATATGACAACCACTATGATCCAAGAAATAACTCGCATCATCTATAGTAACAGGCGTATGGTCATTTCTCCGTCTACTCCCCGTAGAGTCATGGCTCGGCGCCCTGACACACCGCATCGTCCGCCGGGGGAGGACGGGACAGGACCACTCGTTGAAGCGAAGCCAGAGCCTGGTCCTATCAGGATCAGCGATACATCTTATCCCTGGCGTGGTCTGCCATGTCAACAGGGCAGGCTCAAGGGAAAAGAAAGACCCGGCACCTTCGAAGGACCTTCTCTACCTTTGGTTTTTTCCTCTTTCTCCCATCTGTAACTTCTGCTCCCCCCTTGGTCTATAAAAGGGACGGCAGGACATCCCGCTAAGGGGATGGATCGATTGACATGCGCAAGATGACGAATCGATTCCGCAGACAACACACAGCCAAGCAGCAACCAAGCTCTTAGCGCCCTTTCGACCTTTCCATTAGAGACTTGGGACCTGTCCCTCTCTCGACCGTTTGTACCCCCTACTACAAACCTTTTTCGGTACTGATAACACGAGCAGTAGCAAACTGGACGTAGGGACATTCTGCCCGAACCAGTATAAACCTTGTGTCCTTTAGTACACCATCCGGGCCTAACGCACAACAATTATAAATTTACTAGTTGGTGTTTGTTCGAAACACCGACAAGGGGGTTAGGGGAAGGAGCGACGGGTGCGGGACGAGGCTAAGCGGACCGGGGCGGGGTACGCATGCGCGGCGGGAAGAGGCAGACGGGGAAGGAATGCAGCGATACAGTGGGAGTGCGGCGCGTCTCATGGGCCATTCTTCTGGGTCATTCGGTACCGTGCAACGAAATCCTATATGCATTACAGTTGAGTTGGTTCCCCTCAAAAAAAATTAATCAAACCCCTCAAAAAAATACAATTGAGTTGGCGAGGATCATTGTTTTTTGTTTTTGCGACAGCGAGGATCATTGGTTCTGCTCTACTTTTATCAGGTCACGGCCTCATTGGCATGAGATTTAGGGGGTACATAGGTCTGAATATTGGAAATCATCTGAACCAGAGGTGTAGCTGGCCCGATAAAACCTGATGGGCCCAGAACAGCATAGCAAAGGAACTGTAGATTGATGTGGGCCGTTCTGCTGGCCGTTCGGTACCATCCGACGGAATCCTATATGCATTACAGTTGAGTTGGCAAGGATCATTGGTTTTTTTTTTTTTTTTTTTTTGCAACACGAGGATCATTGGTTGTGCTCTGCTTTTATCAGGTCATGGCCTCATTGGCATGAATGAGATTTGAGGGTACATAGGTCTGAATATCAGAAAGGAAATCATCTGAACCAGTGGTGTAGCTGGCCCAATAAAACCTGATGGGCCCGGAACAGCAGAGCAAAGGAAACTGTACATTGATGTGGGCCAAAGAGGCCATTTGCTCTACATGCACACTCGATTCCTTCATGCGGCCGGTCTCCTTGTTCATACAGATTAAAGATTTTCATACGTTGATCTCCTTGATGCGGTTGACAAACAAAGTCTCTTTGTGAACTGTGAAGACAAGAGTGAGTGAGGGCTTGCATTGTTCGGTTCATCCCCATCTGGGATTTCAGACAGACTTTGGTATGGCCTCCATCCAACCTTTCATGGTAGTTACAATGGCTACAATTTCATTTTAACGCACCCGATGAAAAACCTAGGTCACCGATCACATCTGACATTTCTCTGCCTGTGCAGATAAATAGTCGATGCTGCTATATCCTGATTTCTCCTGGGGGCCGAGGCGATGGAAATGTTCACAGGCAGCCTTTCCTTGCTTGCCGGACTTGCAGCTGACGAAACGTACGTCACCAATCCTTAACGACGCACCAGATGCATTCGTTGGCTACCTTTGTACAAAACGAATAACTCGACCGATGTGTTGTCAAAAAAAAAAAAAAAAAAAACTCGACCGATGCAAATGCCGTGCCGTAGCAGAACTTAATTAGAACCTGAAGAGATATATGATTTGCAAGGCACGAATAAGTAATCCATCCATCACTTTGCGTTGTGCTGCAGAGCTCTGATCGAGTGAGACTACCTAGCCTGACTAGTGTAGAGAGTACTGGACTTTGGAGCGAGGTAAATAGGAATGTGTCGTCGTCGCAATTTGCTGGATTAATAGTTACTTAGTTCCAGATGAATTGGTCACTGCATGCATGGTTTATACGTTGAAATTTAACTTATACTGATGCTTATGCTGATTTATTGGGAGAGAAAAATACTGTATATTCGATGAAAAGTACTGTTCAAGCGAAGTTTGGCGCTGCATGCGTTTATTTTTATTTGCATGTGTGTATTATTATTAGAAATAAATGGTGAAAGTGACCACTCGACCAAACACATTAATTCCCTGTGAATCGAGTCTCGACGAAGCAGCGACGTCGACCTGAAAGTAATATAATGTACGTCGCCCCAACCCCATTGGCTGCTTCCATTCCTTGGCATTTGATCCCTTCCGATCCCATGACATGAACGCCGAAAGTGCTCAAAGCTGCGCACCGACATGAAGTTCAGTTGTATCAGTCTTATGGCTCCTTTCGCTTAGGTGGAAACACGGTTTTGACTGATTTATTGTGAGAGAAAAACACCGAGAAAAGCGAACAGGGAAGTCTTAAAATTATAGAATGCATGTGTGCTGCTCCCTCTGTCTTAAAATACAAGTCGTCGTACCATTCAAAAATTGTCTCACATTAGTTCACGTTATAGCTCTGCATATGTGCCTGAACATGAATTAAAAAGCAAATAACGATGTACCGATGCTCTCTATACAGTGTGGAGAGAGTTGAATAAAATATGTTTTTCAGCCAGAGTGCTGCTCCCAAACTCCATGCTGCAAGATGTCACCGTCCTGCGAGAGGTGACAGTGTCTTTGTGCTTTAGCATTGGTTTACGTGAGAACTCCTATAACATCATCTAATAAGGCTGTATTTAGTTCACGAAATTTAGGAATTTAACTACTGTAGCATTTTTGTTTTTATTTAGCAATTAGTGTTCAATCATGGATTAATTAGGCTCAAAACGTTCGTCTCGCAATTTCCAACCAAACTATACAATTAGTTTTTTTTCGTCTACATTTAATGCTTTATGCACGTATCACAAGATTCGATATAATGGCTACTATAGCACTTTTTTGGAAACTTTTTAAAAACTAAACAAGCACTGACACAGGGAGTATCTTCTTTGACCGAAAACGATGGCCACACGCTCGTAGCTTGTTTCCTCCGAAGTCCGAACGAAGTGATGGCTGTACTCTAACTCTAAAAACCATAGCAACTTTTTTTTATTGCGAAGAGTGCGAGATAGGGCTTTTGAAATTTGAACTAACAGTGATTTGATTCCTCATCAGGTCTCGCTTTAATTCCCTATCGGTGGCAGCTACTGTAGCTGCAGGCGGCCAAGCATCGTGCCCTCCTATTGCTCGTTAGAATTTGAGGGGGGACGTGCCCCCGTCCCCTTGGGTATCTAGAAGACCAAAACATCTTATAATTTAGAAAATAGATGGAGTAACTATAAAACCAATGACTTATAGAGTTTAAAATACCAATGCATAACAAAAGCCAGAACGACTTATAGTTTCTCCTAGATGGAGTAGAATATATGGGTAGATAAAAAAAGGTATTGATAGGCTAGCGACGTTATCACAATTTAAAATACCGATGCATAGCAAAAGCTAGAACGACTTACCATTTCTTCTAGATGGAGTAGAATATATGGTTAGATAAAAAGAAAAAGTCGCGATAGGCTAGTGACGTCGATGGAGCTGTGGCCGCCGACAAGAATACCGGGTCGCACCAACAACACTCGACCTGCCATGCGCCGTACGAGGAACGTCGGATTGTCGTTGTCGTCCACTTCGTTCCTCTTCATTCACCCACCACAACGACGGGGCATAGGCGCGTAGCCACTGAAATCGAAAGTGAGGACGGAGCAAGGATGATGGGAGGAAAGGGGAAGCGCAATACCAGGAAGTTTCCGAGTCCAAAGAAGCGTGTGTAGATGAGGCGGCTATGTCTCAAGGGTGTTTGGTTTGGGGTGACTAAAACTTTAATCCCTTTTACTTCGAAGCCAAGCACCCTAACTAAAACTGACTAAAAGGTGTTTAGTTATTTACTCCCTCTGTCCTGTAATATAGTGCATTCTAGGAGTTCTATGACGAATTAAGAGAAAACATAAAAGACATATGTACCATTATTTTACATAGCCAGACGCTACCATCAACCTAATTTGTGGTGATTGGTTGATAAATGGAAAGTATTTAATATAAAACTGGTTTTTATTCTCTAGAATGTCTTATATTTAGAACAAATTTTGAATGCTAAAATGCACTGTATTACAGGACGAAGGGAGTAGTCACCAAGGGGGTGACTAAAGAGCAAAAAGACACCCATACCCCTCGTTATTGTGGCAGCAACAAAGATCCTAGATAACTAATAGGGATGTTTTGATCTTTTTCAACAACTTTATTCCCTTCTAGTCAACTAAACCAAACACCCTACCCAACACGCCTTCAGGCCCCGTTTAGATGTCCCCAAAACCCAAAATTTTTTGCACAGTACCCGTCACATCAAATCTTACGGCACATGCATATAATACTAAATGTAGACGAAAAAAAAACTAATTATATAGTTGGCCGAGAAATCGTGAGACGAATCTTTTAAGTCTAAATAGTCCATAATTGGATAATTTTTGCCAAATACAAACGAAAGTGCTACAGTAGCCAAAAACCAAAATTTTTCGGAACTAAACACGCCCTCAGTCAGTGTATTTGACTAACAACTCGAACCTTTTGAATCTTCTATAGTACTTCTTAATAAATATCCAGCTACTGGGGTTGCCGTCAGGAAACAGGAACCCCGAGCGGCGGCGGGGAGGAGAAGAACCCAGACGCAGTCACGCAGACGCCATCACCGCCACCCCTCGCCTAATAACGAGCTCCTCCCCACCCGGCCCCCGCCCACGCCATGCGTCCGGGCGGCCTGCCGACCCACGCCGCCGCCGCGGCACAGCAGCAGCCGCCCCCGCTCCCTGAGCTAGAGCACGGGCGTCGCCACCACCCCGTGCCAACGCCGGGCAAGTCTGTCATCGTCCTCGTCTTCCTCGTCACGCTGCTCATCGTCTCCGACTCCGCCGTGTGGAATGCTACGACGGCCGGCATGCCGTCGCTCACTCGGCCGTGCCGCGACGCTCCAGCATGGGGACCTGGAGCTCCCCGGCGACGGCGCCTCCGGTCGGCGAGCAGGCTAGCCGGCACCACCGCAGCCAGAAGCACCTGGTGCACTGGATCATCGGCTTCGTGGTGGGGTCCGTCGCCGGCGTCATCTCTGGGCTGGCGCTCAAATCCATCCTGAAGAAGATCAAGAAGTTGATCAGGCGGCGGTCGGTCGACGGCGTCATGACCTTTAGCACGAAGCTGATCAGGCGGCCGGAGCAACCGGCGTTCCTGAAGAAATGGTGAAAGTGACCACTCGACCAAACACAAACAGATTGATTTCCTTAATCCAGTCGCGTCGAAACAGCGAGGTCGACCTGAAAGTAACGTATGTCGCCCCAACCTTCCATTCCTTGGCATGGAAGAACCGCATATATGTATATATATACATTCAGGTGCTATATATATGATGCATTTCGAGTTTATATATATCCTGCAGGTACACTAATAATAATAAAAAGGGCAGCGCCTTTTGAAAAAAAAACGACATTTTTTAAAGTAGGAAAACTCAATTCTAGCTTTGAGTTTTCCTCCGTGACCAAACGCTAGACTTGATGTATATCTTTGGTGGAGTTTACTATCAGCTATACTTAATCTCTTTTGTTAGTCATAAAAGAGTTTTTTTTTACACAATAGTCATAAAAGAGTTATGCAATGTATATAGAAAAGTCAAAACGTCTTATAATTTAGAACATAGGTAGTACGAAATAGGAAAAATACCAGATTATTTCGATTTATGCATAAATTTGGTGTTTAGTACAAGCCTCTATTTGTAAGATTGTCCAAATTAAATGTAATTACCAAGCTGGAACCAAAGATTCGGTTGGAGTATAATGCATTTCTATCCCACTACTACACAAATGATTTTACGAAGCGGTGCCCTTTTATTAACCGAGACGGTGCCCTTTTATTAACCGAGGCGGTCGCAAAAACCAACCCCTCGTAAAATGCCCGGCGATTAACAGAGGTGGTTGTTTTATTTACCGAGGCACAAAAAAATAACGGCCTCGCAAAATCGATTTACGAAGGCGGTTAGAAAATACTCACCTCTCCTAGTCGTGCCCCTTTCCCATTTCTCTAAGTCGCGCTCCTCTCCCACGACGCCCCTCTACCCCACCGCTTCCCCATGGCACCCCTCTCCCCCACGACACGCCCCTCTCCCTGAGCGCGAGTGGCGGCGGCGCCCGGCAGCGACTACCTCACGGCGCCCCTCTCTCCCATGGCTCCCCCACAACGGCGGCGCCCCTCTCCATGAGCGCGACTGGCAGCGGCTACCAATGCAGCGGATCCTCACTCTCCCTCGAGGTCTGGCGGCAGATCTTGCCGAGGAGCTCCTCTGGCTGTGGATCTGGCCGAGGCGCTCTCTTTCCCTCTCCTTCGTGGTGGCGGTGCGGAGGTTCCGGCAAGGAACAGCGGTCCCGGCGAGGAGGTGCTCGATCCGCGAGGCAGTGCCCGGGTCCGCGGCGGCTACTGACAGCGTCTTGATCGGCAGCGTCTGGATGGGCTCGGCGGGCCTGTGGATGACCTCGTTGGGCTTGTCCATGGGGTTTCTTTTTTATTTTTTATTTGATTTACCGAGGCGGGCATTTAAACCGCCTTGGAAAAGATCCATTTACCATAACATTTGGACCGAGGCATTTGCGATGCCCGCTGATGTTTCCTACTGACTACAATGTCCAGAATCAGAATTCGAACGCGTCAACTAAAGTCATTGATCACCACTATTGTAATATATATATATATATATATATATATATATATATATATATATATATATATATATATATATATATATATATATATATATATATATATAGACACACACACACCACTATTGTAATATAGATCCACGCCAACTAAATTATGTGGAGACAGACAATATTGTCCTGCCGATAGAGGCGACAAGATAAAAGAAAACACTCGAGTACAACAGTTAGCATATATAGATGTATGCATTCTGTTTGCGATATTTATCTTTGATGATGAAGTGTTTTGAAGACGGGTTGATTCTTAAGTCTATATATTATTATAGTTGAGTAGACGAGGATCATTGGTTATGCTCTGCTTCTACCAGGAGTCATGGGCGTGTGAGATTTGGGGGGTACATATAGGACCCAATGTCGGAAATCATCGATCTGAATCAGTGGTGTAGCGGCACAATAACACATATGGGCCTTGAACAGCAGAGCAATTTTGTAGATTGATGTGGGCCAAAGAGGCTGTTTACTCTACGTGCCCACGCTGAACTCCTTCATTTTCATTTCTCTGCGTCTGCAGATAAATAGTAGGCAAAATTTGCTCCTCGACCCTGAAAGTGACCTCCCTTTGCTGCTGGACACCGAAAATGGAGCGATTTGATGTAAGACACTTTGATTCTTGGCAAATTTGCTGATGCACACTCTATCCAATAAAATATTTATTTCTGGCTTTCGATGAGAGTGAAGCGCGGTGAAATGTCCTTTTTGTCCCTACCCCTTTCTTCCTCCCCTCGCCGAGCCCTCTGCTCTCACTTCCCTCTCACCTCTGTTTCCTCTGTTCAGATGCGTCGGCAGCCGTTGTTGCCCGTGCAGCTCAACCGGCCTCTCCGCGACCTCAAGCACGTGCCGGTGAGCACCTCTAGCCCCTCCACCTTTCCCCTCAACCAATTTTGCCTCCTTCCATCCCCCACCGAGCTATCACTGCACGCCACCATGGCCGCCACCAAGCACATACCGCCGGCCACGGTGAGGCCACCCCCTCCAATCCAAGGCCATGGCTAGCATCCCTAACGTTGGTGCCTCACGTCGGGGAGGCGGCTGGCCATGGGGCGCTGCCACGGCGGGGCTGCGGTTGTCCTCCTGCATGCTCACCGGCGGTGGTGGCCGGTAGCGCGGTGCCCACACCCACGCCTCCTGTGTGCTCGTCCTATGACCTTTCCATCCTGCATGGCAGCAGGGCCCGCCACACCCACGCCCTGCGCGGTGGCTAGCCAGCCGAGCGGGGGAGAAGAACCAGGAGCGAGGAAGAAGAAAGGGGCAAGGACAAAAATGATATTTCACCATGCTTCTCCCTCCTCGAAAACCAAAAATAAATATTTTATTGGGGGAGTGTCAACCAGCAAATTTGCCCCAAAATCAAAATGTCTTTTAGCAAATCGCTTCATTTTCGGTGTCCAGCAGCAAAGAGAGGTCACTGTCAGTGAAGCAAATTTTGCCTAAATAGTACGGTATGCTAGTATATCCTGACTTGCTGAGGGCCCCGGAATGTTCACTACGCCGGCCTTGCAGCTGACGAAACACGTCACCAATCCTTCGTTCGCTGCCTTTGTACGTACGAAACGAATAAAACAATGCAAACGCCGTGCCGTAGCAGAATTTAGAACCTGAAGAGATTTGCAAGCAGGCACAAGCACAAGTAAGTAATCCGTCACACAAGTCACAGACAATGCATCTCACTTGCGGCGTCGTGCAGAGCTGAGTGAGTAGACTCACGAGCTCGAGTAGCGTAGAGAGACTGGTTACTATAGTGAGTTTGCCATGGAGCGAGGTAACTACTAACTAGGAATGATCGCAATTTGCCAGATGAGTTGCATTGGTCACTGCATGAATAAAGGTCTCTCGACGATAGAGAGCCTAGAACGTAGATATGGATGGTGCTGCGTTTATTTATTTGCACGTGTGTGTTATTACAAATAATTGGCGAAAGTGACCACTCGACCAAACAGATTAAGGACCCGTTTAGATTCCAAAAAATTTTGCGCAGTACTTGTCACATCGAATCTCGCGGCACATGCATGGAGTACTAAATATAGACGAAAAAAAACTAATTGCACAGTTGGGTGAGAAACCGCGAGACGAAACTTTTGAACCTAATTAGTCCATAATTAGATACTAATTGTCAAATACAAATGATAGTGCTACAGTAATCAAAATCCAAAAATTTTTAGATCTAAACGGGGCCAATTTCTCATTTTGTGAAAAATCATGTATATGTAAATTATTGAGTTTATATATAGATACATATGTTTAGATAAATATAACAATGCTCAAAAGAGCACATGGGCCCGGGGCTGCAACATGACCAAAAATCCATGTGTTTTTGTCCTGACGAGGGGAGTATAAATGATGAATCTCTTTCATTTCAGGACATGCAGCAGTAGCTGCAGCTCTGATAGTAATTAGTAATGACATCAGTTTCTGCGATCTTATTACAGACATACTCCCTCCATCATGAAATATAGTGCATTATAGAATTTATACTAAAATATATTGCGGATTTGGTAAAGTTTGTTCAAAAGGAAAGCATAATTTGAGGAGAAATTCCTTAATTGTGTTTAATCCATGGGTACGTATGTCATATTGAGTATTCCTTTAAGTTAAATTTTTTTAGAACGCATTGTATTACAAGACTGAGGGAGTATATATACTACCACAAATTGTGACGTAACATAACATCATTACATTTTTTGAAAAGAAGAAGAAGAAAAAAAAACATAAGAATCCCCACGTGAAAATGGTACTTTTTCGTCACTGAAAGCATTCTCTCACAGCACTATATGATTATTATATATAGTTCCCGTAACTTAATTTGCATTGCCCACAAATATAGGGAGATACTATTCTGCTGTCATGCATGCTGTGCTGCTGGGCGCTTGCTTCTTTACGCTGTAAAAGCCAAGAATCGCACATCGATGCATCCGATCTCTCTCAGTGGTTCGGGAACCCTGGCATGAACACCGAAAGTTCTCAAAGCCGCACCGACATGAATTTCAGTCCAGTCTGAATATGAATGCGTGTGCTGTCTTGACAAAAATAGATGGGCGACGCTTGTTGTTTCCTCCGAACGAAGGCTGCGCTCTGACTCTGAACCATAGTATCTTTACTTTACTGGAGACAGAACGTCGGCAGGACCGCGAGAGCATCGATGAGCTTGCAGTGCGGTGCAGGATCGATTTTCTCTGCCATGCCACTTTTTTTTTCGCGACCGTTTTTCATTAAAAGAAGTGAATTCTGCCATGCCACCTGGACCTGGTGACGGAATTGCGACGACAGCTAGCTAGCTAGCTATAGGAGGACCTATTTTCTCTGCTCGTCCACTTTGATCTTGCCACCCAACGAAGGAGAAGAACCTACTCCCTCTGTCCCAAAATAAAAGACGTTTTGGGTTTTCGTGCCACAAGTTTGACTCGATTTGTAGAAAATACGTGCAATATTTATATCTTCAAATAAATTTGTTAAAAAACTAGACAAAAAGATCTTTTCAATGATACTAATTACTTAGCATAAATATTTATATATTTTAATATATAATTGCCGGCAGTCGTTTCTCGGGAAGCGAGAACGTCTTTTATTTTGGGACGGAGGGAGTATCCAATAATCCACGCCTTTTACGCACTTATTTTGTCCATGGAATCGTTTTTTGCCTTTTCGAGGAAGGTCATGCATGCATGGGTGCAATTTTTCTCACCCGTGGAGAACGGACTTTTGGTTCTAGGCCTAGTTATTTTTGAGCCTGGGTTTAAAGACAGGATTAGTCTTGATTGGAGCTACTAACTGGGAGTAAGTCCCCTGTCCAACGGCTAGAGCCGTAGCTTTTGTAGGAGGAGAGCAGGAGGGGACCTTTAGTCCCGGTTGGTGGCTTAAACCGGGATTAAAGGTCACCCTTCAGTCTCGGTTGGAGCTACCAGCCGTGACTAAATCTTTAATTCCGGTTGGTGGCTCTAACCGAGACTAGAATTCTACCTATAGTCCGAGTTTATACCACAAACCGAGACTACATGTCCCGGCCTATATACTTTCTCCTTCTTCCTCCCCTAGCTCGAGCCATTTCAAGCTCTCTAACTGCTCTCTGTTCTTGCTCGTGGAAGGAGTTCATGCTTGCGGCATTGGTGAAGACTTCATTCCTCCTTTATTCTTCGGTTTTAAAGGTTACCAACTTCATCCTCCCATGTTTTATCACTAGCATGGCTCATTTCGTGGTCTAAAAATAGAGAAATTTGGGGTTTTTTAGATTGGGAATGATGGTGGATATTTTTTATTTATATACCATTTGAGCTCGAAATCACTCGATTGTTTGAATATGAAGATGAAGGAAGCTTATAGTAGTTCATCAAAACTAGTATGCACCTTTCATTGCCTCGTTTTATGGTCTAGAAATAGAGAAATTTTTGGTATTTTAGATTGGGAATAATGGTGGATATTTTTTATTTATATGCCATTTGAGCTCAAAATCACTTGATAGTTTGCATGTGTGGATGAAAGAATCTTATAGTAGCTCATCAAAACTAGTATGCACCTTTCATTGCCTCATTTCATGGTTCAGAAATAGAGAAATATAAGGTTTTTTTAGTATATAGCTCATTTAATTTCATGGTTCACAAAATGAGAAATTTATAGTAGTTGATGAAAATGAGTATAGAGAGTCGTATATGGCGACTGCTTCTAGGTCTTCGGCCTCGCATGGGGTCCCTAAGCGACTGAGGCCGGACCTCCCTCTCATTGCATGCGGTAAGTGTGGGCAGAAGACTATGAGGGAGTACAGGGTGAATAAGAAGGGTCCCAACCAAGGGCGCATCTTCTACACATGTCTGGATCACGAAGTGAGTTATTTTTTGTCATGTTTTGTTATGGTTTGTAGCCATTTTTCGTGATGATTTTGATTAAAGTTCTTGATTTGTTGTTGTAATTTCAGTGGAATAACACTAGATCATGTGACGGTTGGTACTAGGAGGAAGAGTATGTTGAACACGTCCAAAAATCTCTTGCAAAGGCAACTGAGGCGATTGACGAGAGTGCACCTTTGTATGATGAGGCAATGAACCAGTAGAAGAATGATTTGTCTGTTTTAGTTAGAATTGATCGCGAAATTCTTATTCTGCTGAAGTGCATTGTAGGTTTAGTTTGTTTAGTGCTATTTGGGATTGTCTACATTATATCAAGGCTTTAATTAATCAATTAATGTTCGAGAGTACGTGAAACAGCTGTGTGGTATATAATATTAATTACTCATGTTAATTGATGGATATTTTGAATCTTTTAATTAACTACTAATCATGTATGTTGTATAATATGGGTTATTACAAGTTTTTGATGTTGTGTACGTCATGTAATGCTGATAAACCGGCAATGGATATACAATGCAGACCGCCGCTCTCCAGAGTTCATTAGGGGCGTGCATGAATTCATAAATATGGCCAAGGCAAACACGCAGAATGGTTTCATGTGCTGCCCATGTGTTCTATGTAAGAATGAGAATGATTATTCTTGCTCAAGGATCCTTCACGAATACCTGTTTACGTCGGGTTTCTTGCCAAACTATATTTGTTGGACTACGCACGGAAAAGAGGTGTTATAATGGAAGAAGATAAAGAACAAGAAGGAGATGATGATAACATTATTATTTTATGATTTTGCTGAATACGGTGCCTTTGATGATACTGGAACGAATGAAGCAAAAGAAGAGGTAGCGGCAGAAGATGGTTGCTGCCTCGTGTGGTCAGCGCTGTGTGAACTGAGATTCACCTAGCTAGTCGAAGCAGAATTTGTACGGGCGGTGCATATATAAATGATAATAATATAAACTGGGAATTCTTACACCCTGCTGTGAGCTTTATACATACATCGATCACGACTACAATATGAGTGTACACTGTCCTGCATGGGAAGATGTCACAAATACGTCAAGATTTGTTGGGTAACATGCATGTGGTGTGAGGGCCAGGAATACTAGCAAGCAAGCGCAGTGGTAGATGCGCTACAGTCATCACGTGCACGCAATGGCCGGCGCCGGCGTATTCGTGTTGGGTGTCAGGTGTGGTGCATGGTGTGGCCACTGGCCATGCCACTAGTGAAGGGACGGGCTTTATTCGCGGTGGAGAACCTTCTCTAGTCCTGGTTCTCCACCTGGGAACAAGCACCCGGGACTAAAGGGGACCTTTAGTCCCGGTGCATAACACCAACCGGGACCAAAGGTCTTCCTAGCTTTAAAAAAAATAATGCCTTCCATCACTGTAAAAAAAATAATGCCTTCCACCGCTCCGTCCCGTGAGATTCGAACCCAAGACCTCATGCATTGCCTCGCACGTAGCTTATCACCTCACCTACACAACACATCTAACAATGGATGTGATGCTTTCCTTTTGAACTAACCCATCAAAGGACCTTTAGTCCCAGTTGGTAACCCGGTTGGTGTTACCAACCGGGACTTGTCGGTGTTTCGTACAAGCACCGGTAAATAAATTTATAGTAATACGCATTAGGCTCGGATGGTGCGCTAAAGGACACAAGATTTATACTGGTTCGGGCCGAAAGTCCCTACGTCCAGTTTGTTGCTGCTCGTGTTATTAGCACCGTGAACGGTTTGTAGTAAGGGGTATAAACGATCGAGAGAGGGGCTGGTCCCAAGTCTCTGATGGAAGGGTTGAAGGGATCTCAAGAGGTTCGACACAACTTGACTGTGTGTATCTGTGTGTCGTTTTTTGTTCGGCCTTTTTCTCTCTCCCCTTTTATGGAGGAAGCGCATCCCCTTTTATAGATGAAGGGGCTGGCTTTACAAGGGTGAGGGCTTTAGGATGCGTACTCTACTTAGTCTTGTGGCTCACGTCTATCCGGCCTGGTTCTTCATTCTGATGAGTGCGAAGGTAGATAAGCGCCTACAATACTGTCGATGTCTCTGTAGAATGTCAGGTTGGTTACAGAATGCTACCCTGCGCAGGGTATGGGCCGCAGTACAGTGGTTTTGACTTTTGAGCCTCCCCCAGCCTTACTCCGCACGCCTTCTGGTTCCTATGAGTCTTCATCGGAGGGACGCGGGGCCGGGGTAGCGTGGTGACGGAATATCCGTCGTTCGTGGAGATAGCAAATCCTTTTCTGGAGCGTAGCGGTTTGTCATATATCTTCGTCGGTTCCGTGGTCCCAGAGTCAAGGCGGCGCCTACAACTCTCTGGTGGTGGAGAGCTCGCACTTGTAACATCTTTCGGGCTCTGGGCGCTGGAAGGGCCTAAAGCGCCCGTCCCATCATCCCCGGCAAAGACATTACATTTCTGCCAGGTGTGGTATGGTTCTTGGAGCCACGGTTGACTGAACGTCTTGTCTTGCCTGTCTCTATCATCTTGAGGGAACAGGAGAAGTGGTCGTAAGATGAATCCAATCTTTAGATATGGAGCAGAGTGAGGCTTGTTCCTTGCCGTCGGGCGAAGCGGAGACCAATCCCTATCTCTCCGGGCGAGACCGACCTGCCTGCTCCTGGGCTCGGGCGAGGCGGAGTCTATCCTCGGCCCTCGGGCGAGACCGAGCCCGCCCTAAAGGCGTCGGGCGAGACGGAGACTAGCCTGTGCCCGGGGGCAGGCAGAGCCACATCAAAGGCGCCAAAGCGAGTGGGGTTTATCCTCGGCCTTCGGACGAGATCGAGCCCGCCCAAAAGGCGTCGGGCGAGACGGAGACTAATCCTCGGCCCTCGGGCGAGACCGAGCCCACCCCAAAGGCGTCGGGCGAGGTGGAACCAAGCTCCTGGCATTCCCGTGAGGGGTGAAGCAACGCTCTTATGCGTCCTGAAGTTTTTAACGTTCGGTGGTTATTGGTTCCACCTTCTGGGGTACCCCGGTATTAGGTCCCCGACAGTAGCCCCCGAGCCTCTAGGTGATTCGAGTAGAACCGCCTGGAGGGTGTTTTTTGATTTTGTCGAGGTTACTTTGTCAGAGGGTGCGCTGCGCACCCGATGGGTGTAGCCCCCGAGCACCCGAGTGATTTGAGTAGAGTCGCCCGAGGGGTTATATCGGTCCCTTCGCGGGTAAGGCTGAAGGACTTAATTTTTCGTCAACTGGACATTTTTCCAAGTGGGTCGTGGCATCCCGTTTGCTAGGAACTGATTCGGGGCTGACCTAACTGGTGCTTCTGCCCTTGATTTCGGATCGTCCGCGGATCCTTTCTTAGTTGGGCCGGCCAGCGAGCTTCTGGGCCCTAGGTGGGCCAAAGAGAAAAGAACAGGCCTCTGTGGCTTGCGTTTCCCAGGTGGGTAGAGAGTCCGGATTCGCCTGGGGAAGGCGATCCGTCCGCCGAGATTTTTGGGGTGAGAGGATAGGGACTGCGGGCGCGTGTCCCGCGACGTGACGCGGTGGCGCGCGTGGCAGGCCCAGAGATCGAGGCGGACGGTTGCCCTTCTCGCGTCCGTCGCCCCCTATAAAACCACGGGGTTCGCCCCCAAGGTTCCGTATTTCGCTCCCCTGCCTTTGCGTTCTGAAACATCCGCCGCCAATCGTCCCAGCCTCTCGCGCCCGCATCGCCACCGTCGACTAGCCTACGTTCATGTTCCAGCCGCCGTCAAGCTCGCGCCTGCCCTTCCCCCCTACTGCTTTAATGGAGTTGTGGGGCAGATCAAGCATCACCTCCCGGCGTCTGGAGGGACTCGTCCGCCGTGGCCTTCTCCGCCCACTGTCCGCCATCCAGGAGTGGTTGCTACCTGGCGATGAGGGTGAGCCGGTGCCGCCTGAAGGGTATGTCGTCTCTTTTGCCATCTTCCATGAGCGGGGATTCGGGGTACCCGCACATAGATTCATTCGGGGGCTGTTGGATTACTATGAGGTAGAGCTGCAGCATCTAACTCCCAATGGGATTCAGCACATGGCAGCGTTTGTTGCCCTGTGCGAGGGTTTCCTGGGGATCGATCCCCATTTTGATCTGTGGCGGTATTTCTTTAACATTAGTCTGTCAAAGAGGAAGATTGGGGGGAAAGACGTGAACGCGCCGATGGGGTGTGCCAGCATTCATCTGCGCCATACCCGGTCGAAGGGTTACCCATACATGCGTTTGGCGACATCCAACAAGGGATGGCACTCACAGTGGTTTTACGTTAGGGATGATGCGAGTGCCACCCTACCAAAGTATACTGGACGTCTTATTGTGGACGTTCCGGAGTCGTGGGGCTGGGGCGTCCAGTCCAAAGACAAGAAACACATCTCCGACCTTCTTTCCGCCCTCCAAGCCCTGAAGGGTCAGGGTGTAAAGGGGATAGGGATTATTGGTGCCTACCACACTAGGAGGGTGGTGCCTTTGATGGCGCGTGTGCTTCCCCTGCATCGGATGATGCCCGGGATATCGCTCGAGGGGACGGTGCTTGTTGACGAGGCGCTCCCTTACTCGGAAGTGGCGCAACGCATCAAGGAGGCGACGGAGCCGACGAAGGATTCTGCAGGCAGGGTCCTTGACATTGTGTATCCGGTGCCCGGACACCCCCCAATGCGGCTGGAGCCTGGATTCTTTGAATTCGTAAGCTCTCCTCTCCCGTGCTCTTTTCTTTTTTACTGGATCTCCATTTTTTAACACTTGCTTTATGACGTTGGGACCAGCCGAGGGTGCTGGTCTTTAAGGATAGCCCAGTTCCACTGCCGAAGGACAAGGTCGTGGCGGCGGCGAATCGACTCGCGGCCGAGCGGGACAAGAAAGCAAGGGAAGAGATGAAGAAGGCGAAACGACTGAAGCAGGAGGCACGGGATCGGGGAGAGGACATGAGCAGTGAGGACGACGACGATGACGATGATGATGATGATGACGATGAGGTAGCCGTCGGCGTGGATTGGGGCGCCCTGGAGGACGAGGACACGCTGATGAGTGGCCACCCATCCGTGCAGGGGCCCTTCCCTTTCCACGCGGAGGGAAGTAGATCGATGAGGTCAGTGGAGGCCGGCGAGTCCGCCGCTTCGCACGGCGTGCCGGCCGAGGACCGGTGGATGGGGGAGGGTGGACCTGCCGCCGCCATTCCTGAGGCGACAATGGAGGGGAGCAACTCCGGTGCTGCACCCCATGAGACGATGGAGGGGGACGGCTCCGGTGCCGCGCCCGACGAGACGATGGAGGGGAGCGACTCCGGTGCCGTGCCCGACGAGATGAACCCCCCTGCCCGGGAGCAGGGGGCAGGCATGAAACGGTCCCGCCCAGATGAGTCAGGGCAGGGATCTGGGGATCCATCCCCAAAACGCTTCTGCCGGCCGAGGACGTCAACGTAAGCCGTTGATTCCTCTGTTTTAATCCTTTTTCCATTTTTATTTTGACTTAATGGTTATTACCTTTGTGCAGGTTCTTACGGACGGGTCACCCCCTGGGGCTGGCGCCCAAGAAGAGTCTCGCCCTTCAAATGGGACAGACGGCATCGCCTGGAGTCACCCCCGTTTCGGGCAGGAGTGGTGCCGACGTCGGGGCCACGTTGGCCGACCCGACGGCGCCCATGGTGGCTCCCACGCCCGCGGAGGTTACTGAGCGAGTGGCCTCCTCCGCGGCGGACGTGGAACAGCCGGCCGAGGGCCGCATACCGCCTGTGGAGGTGGTCGTGACCGCGCCAAGCCAGGATCAGCCGAGCGCGGTCGTGGTGGCGCCCGAGGGCGTAGTGCAATCTGCGCCACCAGGGGCCCAGGTGGATCCACCCGTGGCGCTCGAAGCGGCCCAGACGGGGGAGGGTCCAGCCGGAGGGTCCTCGAGTGCGGCGGTGTTTCCGCATAGGGTCAGGAGGGAGCCGCCACCGGCCCCTTTGTCGGGAGGAAGCCGCTCCCCTACGCGGGGGGAGACGCCGCTCCAGTGGATGGCCGCTCAGGACCCGACGTCGGCTCTTTTCTCGCTCGATGATCA
The DNA here is from genome assembly GCA_904845875.1 of Miscanthus lutarioriparius. Taxonomy (NCBI): domain Eukaryota; kingdom Viridiplantae; phylum Streptophyta; class Magnoliopsida; order Poales; family Poaceae; genus Miscanthus; species Miscanthus lutarioriparius. The sequence goes on along the minus strand of CAJGYO010000014.1, from coordinate 31,345,648 downwards.
TTCCGAGAGCACGGAGCGGGAGGGTCTTGACATCGGGATCTCGACCATGCTGAACGCCCTGGACCAGGCCAGAGGAGCCCTCCATGAGATCGTTATCCCTGCCACTCAGGTATTTTCTGGGCTTTCTTCTTTCTTCGTATGTTTTTGTGTTTTCGCATTTCTGATACCAGTCTTCTTCCTCTTCAGGTTCTTGTTGCTCGTAGCCGGAATAAATCCCAATTCCTCCGCGAGCAGAAGGCGGAGTGGGATCGCCTCTCCGAGGAGGCCCGGCTGCAAGCAGACATGGACGCCCAGCTTGCTACCGCCCAGGAGCGGGAGGCCCAGGCGCGTCAGGACGCGGAGGAGGCCCACGGGATGTTCGAGGACCTGTCGGCGAGGTCTAAGCTGGATGGAGAGGAGATTGCCAGACTCCAAAAAGAGCGAGACGAGCTGCTGCAGAGGAATGCCGCGGCTAATAAGAAGGCCGGCGAGGTCCTGAAGGAGCTGGAGATGGAGCGGGAACTCTCGGCGGGAGGCCGAGAGTAGGGCCATGGCCCTCCAGCAGAAGGTGGACGCGGACGTCGAGGTGGTCCGCTCTCTCCGGGCGGAGCTTGGTGACGCGGTGAACCGAAGGTTGAGTGCTGAAAACGCCTCCATCAAGCTAGAAAAAGAGGCTGCCTATGCACGAAGGGCCCTTCAGGTTGAGAGCGACGAGCACGATCTTCTACAGGCTGCGGTCGGGGTGGTCCTTAATGCCCTGAATGTGACGGAGCCGGTGGAGACCAGCCCGCTCGCGGCTCGTGTCGCAGGTATCACGGCTCGGGTGGGCCAGCTTGAGGAGAGTGCCTTTCATGCCGGGATTACCCAGGCCTTCACCGTCGCCCACGCTCATTATGAGAAGGAAATCAACCTGAAGGTGATGAGCGAAGGCTTCCTGTCCACCTACGAGGATGAAGAGCTAGAGGAAATGGAGAAGATGGTTGCTCCCCTTGCAAAAAACCTGGCAGACAATCTAAAAGAGATGGTTCTCCCTCCACGGGAGTAATTAGTCGAACAATTTTGAGAATAACTTATATGTAATATGTGGACAAGTGTCAGTATTTTTCAAGTTTGGACGCTTTTCGTGATTTTGTGTCGTAATTTCATTTTGTTTGATTTTTTACGATCTTACCAATCTGTTCCCCTAAATTATATCGCTGGTTATAATGCGAGGAGATTGTTCCGAAAGAAAAAAAAGGAGGTAGTCATACCTTAACCAGCCCCCGAGTAAGGTCCGACCCTCTGCATTTGCTGGGGTCGGGGGTTACTGGAGATCGGAACTGTGGTTTTGGTGACAGGGTTGACGAAGTCCATGGATGTCATCGCAATATTCCCCGCCCTGTCTTCCAATAGAAATCCCCAACTGGGACTCTATGGGCTCGGCAAGGTGGGGCCTTCGAACCTGTGTCCCTGTATTGCTTGGCTCAAGCCCCCGAGCCTTGTTAGGGTCTAATAGGGGTCGGCTGTTATTTGCGTGTCACCCCATCCTCGGTTTTTGCAATCGGAGGGGCTGAGTGAATGACACTTGCCTCGACGGCTCGAGTGTCGCGCTCAACGAGCTCACTAACGGGTACATTCGTGTGGAATCCGGGTCCATCATTTGCTGATGGGGTCGGCAAAGCCCTCTGGTGGCACTCCACAACTTCTTAACCCGCCTCCCGACAGATGCCTGAGTCATTCGATAAGCTCTGGGGGCCCGATGGCCTCTCCTCGATGGAGATTCTATGGGTTTGGCTCGGGGTTAGAATCGAACGAGAGAAGGTCGAGATGTCCCTGTTCGCTTCTGAGCGGGGTCAGGCAGGGCCGCTGGGGCTTGTCTCGGTTATCTCTCCCTGGCTCTGTTCGGCGTGAGGCAGCCTCGAGCCCTTCGCGGGCCGACCTTCGAACCTCGGCCTATGGTCGCCTATATCGAATGAGGCGACAGCCATTTCGTGGTGCGACACGAATCGTTGGGATGTTTTGCCTACGTATAATATAATCGAAACAAAGGCGGGGTTGGTAACGTTACCTTGGTGGCATGAGTGGCGGAAAAGCTCCTACCAGATGGGCTCAGGCCCTGACGTTTGTGACGAGGTTGGAATAACCTGCATAAGATTTGCCATTCTTTGTTTTCGTGTCTCGGTGGCGATCCGAGCCGTTTGATTAACTTGGGTAACCTGACAGCTTCTCCTTTGGGGGAGATTCTATAGGTGGACCCCTCCGATCCCTTCTTTGAGAAGGCAGACGTTGAAACTAGGGACGCGGGGGGCGTTGAGTATGATTTTTCTGGTGAACAGAAACACCGTAGCTATCGGGGCGTAGGGTTTGCTAGTTCGTCCAGTTTTACTCAAAGCTTTGTGCCCGTATGTCGCGCCCTTAGTTTCAAGCGTACGGAGGGGTCGGGTGAGGGGGATGTCTAGACTGGTTGACATCCTCGGCATCCCCCGAGCGATGTTCGTGTCCCCGCCGTTTGATGGGGTCGGAAGCTCGTGAATGAATTTTAATGCATAAAGTAAGAAAGCTGAGATGCTTATCTTTCTTTGGACGTTCGTTCATCATGTCTTCTAGGCCAAACGGCCGCCCAGAGAGATCAAAAGGTCCTGTCTGTCGGGTCGTCCGTGGTCCCGCATGGGGAGGCAAAAAGTTGTGTGCCTATGTGGGCGCTTTAATCGCCCAGCGTCTCGAGCGGGTCAAGAGCGGGCCATACCTGTGCAAAGGTTTGATTTGACCAAAGAGGGACGCCTCATCGACCGGGGTACGTCCCGTCAGTTCCGGCGCGTCCCCTCAGATATCAATCAGCATTGATTCCGAATTTAAAGAGGGGAAGGGAGAGGGTTTTTCGTCCAACCTTTCGCCTTTCCTTAGCTACCGCGTCTCCTCTTTAAATAGGGAGGGGGCGAGGAGTTCTCATCCCACCTCGTCTTCTGCCTCCGAGCCGCTATATCTCCTTCTTCTTCCTTTCCGCCGAACGCGTCCGTGCGTCGCGGCACTTCCTGAGTGAGGAAGAGTAATGCTAGAGAGAGAGAAAACTCACAAATTTGCTCGCGAGTCTGGTGTGTGATGTCGAGCCGGAGGTTATCCAACGTAGATGGGATGGTGCGTGCTGCCCTTGCTGAGGAGTCGCTGTTGTCGAAGGAGAAGAGACGCCGGTGGGCGTCGTACGTCGTCGACTGCGCCGTCGTCCGCTGTGCTCCTCCTTTGGCGGGAGGCGTTTCCTGCTCATACACCGTTGTCAGGGTTATGGCTGGGGATGATAGCGTAGTCCCCAGATGCCATGGCGGTGGCGTCGCTGTCGAGGTTGCGGCTGACGACGATGGCGTAGTCCCCGGACGCTCCGGCGGAGGCGTCGTAGATGGTGGCTCTTTTGAGGATCCAGCGAAGCGGCGGGATATCAGGATGTCGCCAATGAAGAGCGTGGCACGGCGACCGCAGTAGACGAGCTGGCCCGTGTATACGCCCTGGGCATCGCCGATGGAGAGCGTGGCGCGGCGACCGCAGTAGCACTTGTAGTAGAGCTGAGCAGATACTGTAATGAAATAACCTTGTGGGGAAGCCCCCGAGTAAACAGTCCTCTGAATTTATAAGTATATTGTTCCTTTTTGTAATGAAATCACTTCGTAAGTGATGAGTTTGTGCAAAAAATGAACAAAATTACATCCTTTGCTTATGGCAAGCAATTTTTTATCTTTCTCCCTTCTGTAGGAATATTTTTAGCACTTTCCGACCCTTCTCATGGTCTTAGTCATAAGAAGCTAGGAATGTGGGTGAACTAATTCTGATTGAACTGGTGAGCAAAGAGGTTGCAGCCGCTGGGGCGTGGGTGTCTCGCAGTCCTACCAATTGTATTCAGAATCGGTTCCCAAAACCTTAGCCCTTGGGACCTGTTTATGAGGTGAATGGAAAACTTAGAGAATGTTTGTAAGTATAACACAAGAGTTTTTTGCAAGCGCAATATTTATATCACATATGTCACATGTTATGATCACATGCCAGCCCCCGAGTGAGGTCTGACCCCTCGCCACTTGCAGGGGTCGGAAGTCACTAAGGGTCGGGGTTTTGTTATGACAAAATCTGATAAGGAAAAGTGTAAGCTTATTTTAAGGATAGAAACGACGTAGCTGCTCGATGTTCCAGGCGTTGGTGAAGACCTCGCCGTTGATGGTTTTCAACCGGTAGGCGCCTGGGCGAAGTACTTCTGCGACGACGTAGGGCCCTTCCCAGGGCGGGGAGAGTTTGTGGCGGTCCTTGTTGCTCTGCACAAGACGGAGGATGAGGTCTCCGATGTTGAAGGCTTGACCCTGCACCCGTCGGCTGTGGTACCATCGCAGCGCTTGCTGGTACTTAGCCGAACAGAGGAGGGCGATGTCGCGGGCTTCATCTAGCTGATCCATGGCGTCTTGGTGAGATGCTTCGGCCCTCTTTTCGTCGTATGCTCTGATTCTTGGTGCTCTGTAGTCGAGGTCCGTTGGGAGAATGGCCTCGGAACCATAGACCATGAAGAAAGGTGTGTAGCCGGTGGCCCGGCTAGGAGTTGTCCTTAGGCTCCAGAGCACGGCTGGGAGCTCAGCAAGCCAGCGTGCGCTGAATTTGTTCAATCGGTTGAAAATTCTAGGTTTGAGGCCTTGAAGAAGCATGCCATTTGCGCGCTCGACCTGCCCGTTCGTCCGGGGGTGTGCGATGGCTGCCCAGTCGATCCGGATGTGTTGTTCATCACAAAATCGAATGAATTTCCTACCGGTGAACTGCGTGCCGTTGTCCGTAATGATGGAGTTTGGTACTCCAAAGCGATGGACGATGTCGAGGAAGAACAGCACGGCTTGCTCGGATTTGATCGTGGATATTGGTCGAGCTTCAATCCATTTTGTAAACTTGTCTATGGTGACAAGCAGGTGGGTAAAGCCCCTGGGCGCTTTTTTGAGTGGCCCAACCAGGTTGAGCCCCCAGACCGCGAAGGGCCACGTGATGGGGATCATCTGGAGAGCCTGGGCCGGGAGGTGTGTTTGCCGAGCATAGTACTGGCACCCTTCGTAGGTGCGTACAATTTTCTTGGCATCGGCTACTGCGGTGGGCCAATAGAAACCTTGTCGGAATGCGTTTCCAACCAAGGTTCTTGGTGCGGCATGATGACCGCATACTCCACCATGGATGTCGCCCAGCAGGAGTTTCCCCTGTTCGTCAGGGATACAGAGTTGCAGAATTCCGATGTGACTTCGTTTGTAGAGTTCGCCCTCTACAAGAACAAAGGACTTGGCGCGTCGTGCGAGCCGTCAGGCTTCCGTCTTGTCGGTCGGTAGTACGTCATGGAGGAGATAGTCAAGGTAAAGTGTTCTCCAGTCATCGGGAGGATCGAACTCCACTGCTGGGTCCTCTTTAAGCTCCATGACCTCGGGGTCGGGCGGAGCAGTTGGCGGATCGGCCCCGGGGGTCGGACTAGAAGGGCCATCGTCGGCTTGTTCCGACCCCGCGTAGCGTACCGAGGGTTTGTGTTGATCACTGGCAAAGACGCATGTTGGGACTGGCTCTTGGCTGGATACTGCTTTTGCGAGCGTGTCGGCCGCTTCGTTGAGGCGCCTGGGGATGTGATTGAGTTCGATGCCGTCGAATTTGTCCTCTAGACGTCGGACCTCTTGACAGTATGCCTCCATCTTGGTGTCATGGCAGCATGACTCTTTCATGACCTGGTTGACGACCAGCTGAGAGTCGCCCCTGACATCGAGGCGTCAGATGCCCAGCTCGATGGTGATTCGTAGGCCGTTGATGAGCGCTTCGTATTCTGTAGTATTGTTTGATGAGGGGAAATGAAGCCGAACCATGTACCTCATGTGGACCCCGAGAGGGGATACAAAGACTAGTCCTGCTCCGGCGCCCTTCTTCATCAGCGATCCGTCGAAGTACATTATCCAGTACTCTTGATCGACGGCTGCTGGTGGCATCTGGACCTCGGTCCACTCCGCGATGAAGTCAGCTAGTGCCTGAGATTTGATCGCCGTTCGGGGGACATAAGAAATGCCCTGATCCATCAGCTCGAGTGCCCACTTTGCGGTTCTTCCCGTAGCGTCATGGCTGCGAACGACCTCGCCGAGGGGGAACGACGTCACCACTGTCACGGGGTGTGACTCAAAGTAGTGGCGTAGCTTCCTTTTGGTGATGAGGACGGTGTAGAGGAGTTTCTAGATCTAGGAGTAGCGGGCTTTGGAGTCGGATAACACCTCACTGATGAAATATACAGCGCGCTGCACCTTGAAGGCGTGCCCCTCTTCCTCTCGCTCTACTATTAAGGCAGAGCTGACCACCTGGGTGGTGGCCGATATATAGAGCAGGAGGGATTCCCGGTCGCACGGAGGAACTAGGACCGGAGGTTTAGTCAAAAATTGTTTAACCATGTCAAGTGCTTTCTGAGCCTCGGCTGTCCACTCAAAGTGGTCAGATTTCTTCAGGAGTCGATAAAGGGGGAGTCCTCGTTCGCCGAGGCATGAAATAAATCGGCTGAGAGCGGCAAGGCACCCTGTGATCCGCTGAACCACCTTTATGTTTTGAATCGGGCCCATCCTTGTGATGGACGATATTTTCTCTGGGTTGGCTTTGATGCCACGCTCCGAGACGATAAAGCCGAGCAGCATACCCCTCGGGACCCCGAAAACACATTTTTTGGGATTGAGTTTGATGCCGTTTGCCCAGAGTTTCGCAAAGGTTCGTTCAAGGTCAGCGACAAGGTGGTCAGCTCGCTTGGATTTGACTACGATGTCGTCGACATAGGCCTCAACGGTTTGCCCGATGAGGTCTCCGAAGCAATTAAGCATACAGCGCTGGTACGTTGCCCCTGCATTCTTCAGACCGAATGGCATTGAAATGTAGCAAAACGATCCGAAGGGCGTGATAAAAGATGTCACGAGCTGGTCGGATTCTTTCAACGTGATTTGATGGTAGCCGGAGTATGCATCAAGGAAGTAGAGGGTTTCGCACCCCGAGGTGGAATCGACTATTTGGTCTATTCATGGCAAAGGAAATGGATCCTTTGGACACGCTTTGTTGAGGCCGGTATAATCGACACATATTCTCCATTTCCCGCTCTTTTTTCGGACAAGAACAGGATTTGCCAACCACTCTGGGTGGTATACTTCCTTAATGAATCCTACGGCCAGTAGTTTGGCTATCTCCTCGCCAATGGCCCTGCGTTTCTCCTCGTCGAAGCGGCATAGGCGTTGTTTCACTGGCTTGGAGCCCGGGAGGATTTGGAGAGTATGCTCGGCGACCTCCCTCGGGATGCCCGGCATATCCGAGGGTTTCCACACAAAGATGTCCTTGTTGGCGCGGAGGAAGTCGACGAGCGCGCTTTCCTACTTGGAGGAGAGCGCGGTCCCGATACGGACTTTTTTTGCCCTTGGAGCTACTGGGATCCAAGAGGACCTCCCTGGAGCCTTCTGCCGATTCGAACGACCCGGTTGATTTCTTTGCGTCGGGTGCCACTTCGACGACCTTCTCCTTGAGGGTGGCGAGCTCTTCGGAGGCGATGACTGCGGATGCGTGTCCGCATCATTCGACCTCGCATTCGTAAGCGCGCTGGAAAGAGGTGCCGATGGTGATGACCCCGCGGGGGCTCGGCATTTTCAGCTTCAGGTACGTATAATTGGGAACGGCCATGAACTTCGCGTAACATGGTCGCCCCAGGATGGCGTGGAAAGTCCCCAGGAACCCCACTACATCGAAGGTGAGGATGTCAGTCCGGTAATTGGACCGATCCCCAAAAGTGACGGGCAGGTTGATCTGCCCCAGTGGTACGGCTTGCCTACCAGGCACGACGCCATGGAATGGTGCTCGGATGGGACGGAGGTTTGTTCGGTCGACGCCCATTTCGTCGAGTGTTTTGGCGCACATGATGTTGAGGCCGCTGCCCCCATCCATCAGTACTTTGGTGAGCCGCTTTGGACCGACGATCGGATTGACGACAAGCGGGTACCTTCCCGGGTGTGGGACGGCATCCAGATGGTCGGTCCGGTCGAAGGTGATGGCGGATTCCGACCACCGGAGGAAGGCTGGCGTGGCCGGTCCGGCGATATAGACCTCGCGATGGGCGACCTTCTGGCGGCGCCTGGAGTCGTAGGCCGTTGATCCTCCGAAGATCATAAGGGCGCCGGTCGGCGTTGGGAAGGCGTCGTCTTTCTCCTCTGTGTCCTCTATGGCGGGAACATGTTCCTTCCCCTGCTCCCCTTTGTTAAGTCCCCCGGCCAAGTATTTGCGCATGAGGCCGCACTCCTTGTATAGATGCTTGGCCGGGAAGGCGTGGTTTAGGCATGGCCCCTTGAGCATTTTCTCGAAGTGGTTTGGAGTGCCTTCCGCGAAGCTTCCGCCACCTTTTGGTCATTGCGGACACGAGCGGGTTGTCACGTCGTTGCTTCTTATTTTTTCTCTTGGCGGGACGGTCGGAGGTGCCTTCGTCGGCGGCCTCATCCCGCCTCGCCTTGCCGTCGGTGCGGTCGAAGATGGCTCGACCGCTTCCTCTCTAGAGGCGTGATCTGTATGGCGATGTCGGGGAGTTCCTTGGTAGTCCACGGGCCCTGCGTCCCGGCTTGTGGACCGTGGATTCACAGTCGTCCCGGACGTAAAGGCTCCTATCACGTCGGCGTCGGCGATGTTCGGGAGCTCGTTGCCTTGTCGAGAAGAAGCGCCGAATGTACCCGCGAAGGGTTTCATTGGCCTTTGGCGGCGAGTTTTGAGGTCCCATGGGTTTCGTGGCGTTTGTACATGCCCCGAAGTTACCCACGAAGATCTCCGTCAGATCCGCCCAACTCTGAATAGCATTGGACGGTAGGTGCTCCAGCTATGCTCGCGCCGAATCGGCCAAGAACAGCGGGAGATTGCCAATAATGAAGTTGTCATCACTCGCACCACCGGCCTGACATGCAAGCCGATAGTCTTCGAGCCAAAGCCCGAGATTTGTTTTGCTAGAATATTTAGGGATGTTGGTAGGCGGTCGATACCTTAGGGGGAACACAGCGTTGAGGATGTGTCGGGCGAAGGCCTGAGGGCCTGGCAGGCCGGGGCTCAGGCTTCGGTCCTCATTGCTGTCGTAGCGCTCACCACGTCGGGGATGATAGCCGCGGCGTGCTGCTTCTCCATCGTCGCTGTGGGCACGTCTCCGAGCATCGATGATGCTGCGTACGTCGCGGCCATGGCCGAGGCGTTGATGTACTAGGACGATGGAGGGCTGCCCGCCGGCTGGCGGTGTTTGGTGTACGGATGTGTCCTTGGTGGGACGCACCGAGGGCACGCGCTGGCTGGTGTCGGGTTCGCGTCGTCGAGACAACGAACTTTCCGCCTACTGCGCCGCTGCTCGCTCGAGCAACGTGTGAATCTCCCGGCGAGCGCGGCGATCCTCGGACGTCGCGGCCTCCGGAAGGCCATGCAGCAAGGCGGTTGCTGCGGCGATGTTCTGGCTGGCTCGGGCAAAGTGAGGAAGGGCCCCATCGTCGGTGAGGATCCTCTGATGTACGGTGCGGGCCGTGGCGCGCGCGCCCCCCGTCTTTGCGGCGTTCAATCTCATGATTGATGTCCGCGTATTCCCGGGCGAGCCCTTGCCCGGCCTCATCGATCTCTTGCTGATGGGCCCTCAGCTGCTCCATCCTTAGGCGAGATGGGGCTGTCATCTCTTCCCCGGATCTGCTGTCAGGGTTGTTTGTAGGGGTGACCTCTTCCCTGGAGGCGCTTTCGACGTGACCTTCGGGGGTCTGCGTCATGAAGCACTCCCGAGAAGGGTGGTGGCTCCCCCTACTGGAATCCGAGCTAGAGAACGATCCCGGCTCCTCATTGAGGAGCCCGTAAAGGGTCTCCGTATCATGTTCAATCGCCCCCATGAACTCGATGTCCGTAGGTGACTGAACCATCCGTAGCGCCAGAAGGTGGCTAGCGGTCGCTGCAGCGTTGCGGAGACCGAACGGAAACGCCGTTGGGGCGCTCCGTACGGGACCTTCTGGACATAGGGTGACGTTGTGCGAGACCTCCCTTGGTGACCGGACTCCTAGGGGGTTGCCCGGCGGGCCCTCAAGCCTAAGACGGCTGAGGTCGATGGAAGGGAGAGATGGGGCGGCAGAGTGAGTCAGCGCCAACTCTCCTTCTAGTGTGATGATGAAATCTAGGTCGCCGAAACGCACGTGTGCGCCCGGGACCCAGGTGATTGCGTGGGTGGCCATCCGAGGCCTGATTTGGAACGCGCAAGCTCCCCTACCTGGCGCGCCAACTGTCGGTGTTTCGTACAAGCACCGGCAAGTAAATTTATAGTAATGCGCGTTAGGCTCGGATGGTGCGCTAAAGGACACAAGATTTATACTGGTTCGGGCCGAAAGTCCCTACGTCCAGTTTGTTGCTGCTCGTGTTATTAGCACCGTGAACGGTTTGTAGTAAGGGGTACAAACGATCGAGAGAGGGACTGGTCCCAAGTCTCTGATGGAAGGGTTGAAGGGATGTCAAGAGGTTCGACACAACTTGACTGTGTGTATCTGTGTGTCGTTTTTGTTCGGTCTTTTTCTCTCTCCCTTTTATGGAGGAAGCGCATCCCCTTTTATAGATGAAGGGGCTGGCTTTACAAGGGTGAGGGCTTTAGGATGCGTACTCTACTTAGTCTTGTGGCTCACGTCTACCCGGCCTGGTTCTTCATTCTGATGAGTGCGAAGGAAGATAAGCGCCTACAATACTGTCGATGTCTCTGTAGAATGTCAGGTTGGTTACAGAATGCTACCCTGCGCAGGGTATGGGCCGCAGTACAGTGGTTTTGACTTTTGAGCCTCCCCCAGCCTTGCTCCGCACGCCTTCTGGTTCCTATGAGTCTTCGTCGGAGGGACGCGGGGTCGGGGTCTGGAGTAGCGCCGTGGCCAAGGTCTTCTGTCTTGGTGGACCTGAGGGGTCGGGAAGCGGGCGCCGCTCCCTTGGGTCCATAGCGTGGTGACGGAATATCCGTCGTTCGTGGAGATAGCAAATCCTTTTCTGGAGCGTAGCGGTTGTCGTATATCTTCGTCGGGTTCCGTGTCCCAGAGCTGAAGGCGGCGCCTACAACTCTACAGGGTGGAGAGCTCGCACCTGTAACACCTTTCGGGCTCTGCGGCGCCTGGAAGGGCCTAAAGCGCCCGTCCCGTCATCCCCTGGCAGTACTTTTCCTGCCAGGGTGCAGGGTATGGTTCTTGGAGCCACGGTTGACCTGAACGTCTTGTCTTGCCCTGTCTCTATCATCTTGAGGGAACAGGGAGAAGTGGTCAGGTAAGATGAATCCAATCTTTAGATATGGAGCAGAGTGAGGCTTGTTCCTTGCCGTCGGGCGAAGCGGAGACCAATCCCTATCTCCTGGGCGAGACCGACCCTGCTCCTCTGGGGTCGGGCGAGGCGGAGTCTATCCCTCAGCCCTCGGGCGAGACCGAGCCCGCCCTAAAGGCGTCGGGCGAGACGGAGACTAGCCCTGTGCCCTCGGGCGAGGCAGAGCCACATCAAAGGCGTCAGGCGAGTCGGGGTTTATCCCTCGGCCTTCGGACGAGATCGAGCCCGTCCAAAAGGCGTCGGGCGAGACGGAGACTAATCCTCGGCCCTCGGGCGAGACCGAGCCCACCTCAAAGGCGTCGGGCGAGGTGGAACCAAGCTCCTGGCATTCCCGTGAGGGGTGAAGCAACGCTCTTATGCGTCCTGAAGTTTTTAACGTTCGGTGGTTATTGGTTCCACCTTCTGGGGTACCCCGGTATTAGATCCCCGACAGGACTAAAGGGTCCTTTAGTCCGGATTGGTGTTACCAACCGAGACTAAAGGGTCTACCTTACCAACAGGGAGTAAAGGTCCACCTTTAGTTCCAGTTGGTGACTCTAACCGAGACTAAAGGTCGCCTACCACTGTGCCGAGTGCAGTAGCCGTTAGGCAGGGACATTTAGTCCCGGTTGGAGACACCAACCGGGACTAAATGTCTCTCTAGTCTCGGACACAAAAAAAAAATATCAAGACTAGAGCCTATTTTAATCTCGAATGAAAGATCTGTTCTCTACCGGTGTGCATGTCACGTCTCGCCGGCACTGCACATGCGTGCCACGAGCACGGCGCTCTCTTCACGCGCGAGCCTGAACGGACGCAACAAACAAACAGGTGGTCAAATCGTGCAGGTGCAGGGGCGCCAACACCGAGAGGAGGAAGAAGGCAACGCCAACCAAGGTGGTGTTGGGTCAGCAGAAGCACGCAGCAGCCGCAGGAGACGATCGGTCGGTCCATCCACCGACCCGGTCAGCACCCACGTCAGCAATAGATTCCTTCCACGAAATATGTTGGCTTGCTCGCGATCTAAGTTTGACTAACAAGTATCGATATTTATCATATCGAACTAATATAATTAAATTTATTATAAAATATATCTCCGTAGTATATATGTCACAAATATCAGTGCAATTTTCTACAATTCTGATTGAACTTTAAATATATAGGTTAGGCCGAGGAGGAGCCGTGCTAAATAGGCCTTTAGTATGACACTTTGACTATCGATTCCCATAATATATAATATTTCATAATACTAGAGTATTTTCATTGTGAGTTCAGGGACATCATCTTAAGTTCTCTACCTATATGCCTTTATATATTTATTTAAACATTATAAATGTTTGACCAAGATACTTATCAAGTGACGAGAGGTACTTGCCAATTCTCTAATAAATCACTGGTCATCTTAAGTCTCTTGTGTGCTTCTGTGATACATGCTTGACTGTCATAGTCCCAGAATCCTCTCAGAAGTTCTTGTATTTTGAAATTTAAATTATTCAAACGAACTTGGATATAAAAATTACCAAATTGAATATACAGTACAAAATGCCCCCATACATTGTACTAGTGCTAGGGATACTATCACTTTGGTCAAAGCGTGCCATGAAGGAAGGTAGCGAAAGGTTGTGCTGTTAGCTATCATTCCAACGAATGCAGATGTGCGATGGTCGGGCGCGGGGCATCTCTCCTATAGCTTTAGACGACACTGATCATTTTTCATATTCATTAACACTGTATTTAAGCCCCCACAAACATGGTTGGGTTGGGCCAGCATGAGTGCGGTGGGGTTGTTTGATCATGCGTTCCAAGCCGATTGTATTATAGTGTCAATACAATTCAATATGGGGATCACTTTTATCATTGTTCATCGGTGCGTGATTCGTTAAGAAAAAATGTTCTTTGCGTAATTGATATTTTGGAGAAGAATACAAATTTTCGTCTTTGCATGCTAACCGCACTTAGACTCTGTTTGACTGGTTTTTTTTTATTGCAAATGACTTGCAATAGAGAAGTTGGATAAGCCATGGTGAGGTGGCTTCACCTTTCTAATAAAAAAACGGCTTCTCTTCTATATATGGACATACGGTGTTTATTTTAGAGTTGTTCGATGAGGCAGCATTTGGCACGTAAAAAGGCCCTTGATCGAGAAAATGTACAGATGCAATGCAAGAGGGTCTAAAATAAAAACCGAAACGACTTATATAATTTAAAATAAAGGAAGTACTAGCTCTTATACACTGGCCGACACCGAGGTTAAGTAAAAATAATAATTATTATTGTTTGTTGTTGTCGTGGTTATTATTATTATTATTATTATTATTATTATTATTATTATTATTATTACTACTACTACTACTGTTGTTGCTGCTGCTGCATATTATTTATCGTTAGAGATATTTTTATAATAATTTATTTATTTTATTATTTGCACAAAAAATTTAAATAAGACAAATGGTCAAACAGTAATCATAGCAGTCAAAAAATTGCGTTTATTTGTGGGACGGAGGGAGTACTAAATAAGGCCACGCATCATGCCATGGCCATTCCAATGATCGACGCACACGCACACGCACATACAGGAGCCAAGACATGACGGCGCGACCGCGACCCTCGGGACCCTCGTTCACTCGTACTGAGGGGCGCTTACGATTGGCCGGCGCAAGGAATCAATAATCATCCGTCGTCCAGGACCGACGTGGTGTCATGTCACGTACTCCTCCTCCTACGGCAGACCAGGCGTGCATGCGCACACGCCTTCGTGTCTGCTAATGTCATGTCCCCGACCCCGCCATTACTTGTAACCCTCGGTCTCAAAATAACTGTCACCGTTGGATATGCGTCCAAGTTAAGCTCGATTGATAGAAAATACGTACAATATTTATATCTTCAAATAAATTTAATAAAAAACTAGAATTAAAGATCTTTCCAATGATATTAATTATATACCATAAATACTAATATATTTTAATATATATTTAGTCAAGCTTGTTTCTTAAAAAACGAAAATGACATATATTTAGAGACAGATGGAGTATATTATTTATTATGCTATCTTAATAAAACCGGAGTTGAGAGCACGGCAGTGATGATCCATCATCAGCACAGCACGGCAAAAGCGGAGGAGCGAGGAGGTCCGTCGCTGGCACAGGCACACTGACTGGCGGCGGGGCCCCACGGCCCCGTGTCCCCCACTCCCTCCCCCACCCGTGCGCAGGCCGGCCTGCCAACGTTGACCTGTCAGGGCCCGCCAGCCGGGGCCCACTGCCAGTGCCAGCCGCGTCGCCACGGCGGAGTTGCGTTGCCGCTGCCTCCTCGTGCTGCTCTGTGCTACCCGTTACGCTATCCTCAAATGCATTGGCTTCCGGATCCAATGCGCCTCTGTTTCCTGTGGTGTTGGACACGGAAGTACTCCTACGGCGGCGGCCGTATATCATCACAACGTTTTTTTCGTCTACCGGGAATCCGGTACAACGATACTCCATGATACTAGCCGCCGTTTGAAGCAAACTACGAGAGAGCAAAACGTCCAAGTGTCGTAGAAAAAAAATGTCAAACAACTTGTGCCAATTTGGTTAAGGGGGTGTTTGATTCACTACTTCCCCTCCTAAATCTAGTCTCATTTAGTCCTATCTAGTCACTTTTTACCTAAACACTTTAATTAAATAGAGCTAAATAGGCTTTAGCTAACTAGTCACTCAAATATTGCTAAATAGAACTAAATCTCACCTTTTAGTCAGGATGCCTCATCTTTTAGTCACTTTGGAGCAAAACACCATGACTAAAAGGAACTAAAATGTCTTTTTTAGTCTCTTTTAATTTAGCAAACCAAACACGGGGTGACTAAAGTTTAGGAGCTGGTTTATGTGATTAAACTTAAGCAGGTGCAAACCAAACATGCCCTAAGCAAGTACCAGCTAGCTTGCTATTTTCAACAAAATACGAATTCATTTTTTTTACAAGAAAGAGGCCAATTAACAGCCTTTTGCACACAAGGCATCGCGACCGCGAACGCCAAGTCCAATTTTTTGTTTTTAGCTATTTTTTGAAAAAAATTCATAAATATGCCCCTAGAGATATGCTTTTAAAATCTAGACCCTTAGCTCGGCGCCATCGTTGGTGGCGCCGAGCTTACACGTTTCGGCGCCATAGATTTTGGCGCCTAAATCTTGGGCTCGGCGCAGACGTGGCGGTGACTTGGCAGGCACCTTGACGCCGTAGATCTTGGCGCCGAGCTTGACGCTGTGGTTATTGGCACCAAGCTCTGTCTTACGTATGGGCCCTCCCTTCCTTTCTCTCTTCCTCTCTCTCTACAGCTCCTGAGCCAGGGCGCTGCCAGCGCTGCCACACCCTCGTGCCCACGCCCACACCCGCGCCGGCCCCTGCTGTGCCGGCCGCCCACGGCCCCAGCCCGCTCGTGCCGCCTCGCCACGAGGAGCGCCGGTCGTCCCGCGCCCGCCGCCCGCTGCCCCTCCCGCCCCCCGCCGTGTCGGTCGCGCGCCGCCCCTCCTGGCCCACGCCGCCTCGTCCGTCGTGGCTCGCCGCGTCAGCCGCGCGCATAGGCGCTCCCTCCGGCGACCCCGGCCGCGACATGGCCCCTGCTCCCAGCGCGCCGCGACCTCGCCGTCGATCTCGTCCTCCGCGTCCCCGTCCTGCTCCGGTCCTGGCGTCCGCGTCCGCGTCGCATCGTTGCTTTGACTTGGACAGGTAAATTTTTTGAATATGCAATGTAGGTACTTAGTTAACTTGAATTGTAGTGCTACTTTGATTATTTGGTAGTTTCTAGTAAATTTGATGATGTAGGTAGTTGATTTAGTAAGTGAGATAGATATAGTTAGATAGCTAGTGACATAGGTACATAAATATAGTTATTTCCCATGCCCGCCCCTGCGCACGCGAGGTTAGAGCGGGCGTACATTGAATTCACGAACGAGCTAGACACGCTCACGACGTCGAGTGTAAGTAAATTTTATTTTCTATGCTGGTTTGAAATGGTTTAGTATAGTATCTAACATCTTGTTTGGACATGTTGTAGGTGTCGTGGGAGCCGTACGATGAAGAGGGGTACTTCCTTTTTAGTTGAGCAATATGTGTGGGTGTGACGACGACTTCTACAGGATGAGGTGCCCTCTAATCTGTTTCTATGCTGTCGAGTTCCACCTACCAGATAGAGTTGCATACTAATTTAGAGTGAGACAGCTTTGGCTAACGGCTCCATTCTCGACTGACGTTGACTTTACACAAGTAAGTGTTTTGCTATTTTAATTGTCTCGTGATGGTCCATTTTCATTAATTCCTATATAAAATGAAGTAATGATGACATACGTGCACTTTTAATATGATGATATGTACATGGATTGAGATGAATGTGCGTGTATGGGCATTTCTTGTTCTCATCATTATGGCAAGTTATAGGACTATGAGTTCAACCCATGTCGTAATCTATTTTCTCTTCTTTCTTTGGAACCCACATGGTAACATTTTCCATAGTGAAGCTTACATATGATGATACTGTTACGTATGATTTCTTCAATCACTCCGTACCTTTCTTGAGAAGCTTACATCAAATAGTCGTGTCATATAGCTTAGGTGCCATTGTTTTATAGCATCAATTTCATACCTGCCAGAAATTAACATCTTACGTGACGTGTAGGTTGGATTATCAGAAGAACAGGAAGATTTTTTTATTGAGAGAAGCACCATCAGTACTACATTGAACAATGGGAGCTATTGCATGACAACGTGGACGAGAACAACAAGCCGCACACGAACCGTGAGTACAGGCGTTACCAAGCTTGGTACCAACGTGCGACACGTTGCAGGCTGAGGCTACAATGGACAGAAGATGACTACGTCGATATCGAGTCCTCCGATGATGAAGACACGGCGTACAACCAAACTACTCGTGTAGAAAGGCGGGTAGAGGTAGAACCAATTTTGGACAGAGTGGTAAGTCAATTGCCTTATTTTTCTATGTTAAGTCGCATACCAATACATTCTGCATTTGAGGTCTCTATTTTAGTGAGTGACACATTCGAGTTGTAGCCTCCTTATAATTCAGTACAACAGATAGAGTTGAGGAACTGGTCAGGAATTAACTAGTACTCCGTACTAGATTAGTAGCGTCATCATTTTTCAATGTCCACCACAATCTTACTGTGAACTTTGTTGCAGGACAATACCCTCAAATGCTCGGTTGAAGACATTAAGTGCTTTCGTCCGAGAGTCATGGACAACGACACGCGTAGCTTGCTAAATGTAAGATTCAAATTATTCTTTAAAATATATTATCAATACGTTAAATTCTTTCAGTTAACATTATTTTGTACAACAGAGACTGTCACATCGACTACGCCGTGCGGCTGCTCGTTGTGGGTACAGGACAGCCACGACGCAAGACGTGCACGTTTCTTCTGCAGGCAGAGGAAGCTTAGGTTCGTCTAGCCAAGCACCTACAGGGTCCATAGACGTTGCGAACGAGGACGAGGACGAGGACGACGAGGACGACGACGACGAGGTGGACCAGAGGCACGAGGAGCTTGGCATGTCTCAGCTCTAGGACGCTCCCTCGACTCAGCCTACACAGCCTTCAGGCACTGGGCGACGCCGTCCACCTGACCCTTACACTCCAGGCACCGACGCTCTTGGTAACAAGGGTAAGGGTAAGACTAGGAGCAGTGAGTGTTTATGGTAGATATTATTATTTAGTATTATGGACTTTGTGAACTTTTATTATGAACTATTGTGAACTGTATGGACTATTATTATCAAATATGAACTACTATGAACTATAATTATAGACTATTAATATGCTCATGTATACGGTTTCAGATGAATATGGCATATATTTATATGTTTGTACATGTTGTATTGATGTTAAATATTTATCTCATATTTGTGTATAGATGGCATCAAAAAATAGGAAAATTATGGCGAAATTTTCTATCTAAAGTATGTATTAATTAGCGGCATCAGTTTTTCAGGTTTAAAATAGTGATTGATGTCTGAAATCGAATAGGCTTTTTAGTCATGGAATCTAGTAATTACAGACATACTCCCTCCATCATGAAATATAGTGCATTATAGAATCTGTACTAAAATATATTGCGGATTTGGTAAAGTTTGTTCAAAAGGAATTCATAATTTGAGGAGAAACTCCTTAATTGTGTTTAATTCATGGGTACATATGTCATATTGAGTATTTCTTTAAGTTAAATTTTTTTAGAATGCATTGTATTACAGGACGGAGGGAGTATATATACTACCACAAATTGTGACGTAACATAACATCATTATATTTTTTTGAAAAAAGAAGAAGAAAAAACATAAGAATCCCCACGTGAAAATGGTACTTTTTCGTCACTGAAAGCATTCTCTCACAGCACTATATGATTATTATATATAGTTCCCGTAACTTAATTTGCATTGCCCACAAATATAGGGAGATACTATTCTGCTGTCATGCATGCTGTGCTGCTGGGCGCTTGCTTCTTTACGCTGTAAAAGCCAAGAATCGCGCATCGATGCATCCGATCTCTCTCACGCGTTCGGGAACCCTGGCATGAACACCGAAAGTTCTCAAAGCCGCACCGACATGAATTTCAGTCCAGTCTGAATATGAATGCGTGTGCTGTCTTGACAAAAATAGATGGGCGACGCTTGTTGTTTCCTCCGATTCCGAAGGAAGGCTGTGCTCTGACTCTCAACCATAGTATCTTTACTTTGCTGGAGAGAGAGAACATCGGCAGGACCGCGAGAGCATCGATGAGCTTGCAGTGCGGTGCAGGATCGATTTTCTCTGCCATGCCACTTTTTTTTTTCGCGGCCGTTTTTCATTAAAAGAAGTGAATTCTGCCATGCCACCTGGACCTGGTGACGGAATTGCGACGACAGCTAGCTAGCTAGCTATAGTAGGACCGATTTTCTCTGCTCGTCCACTTTGATTTTGCCACCCAACGAAGGAGAAGAACCTATCCAATAATCCACGCCTTTTACGCAGTTATTTTGTCCAAGGAATCGGTTTCTACCGTTTCGAGGAAGGTCATGCATGCAATGGTGCAATTTTTCTCGCCCTTAGAGAACGGACTTTTGATTCTAGGTTTTAGTGTCACTTTTGAGCCTGGGACTAAAAACAGGATTAGTTCTTATTGGAGCTATCAACCGGGAGTAAGTCCCCTTGCCCAACGGCTAGAGCCGTAGCTTTTGTAGGAGGAGAGCAGGACGAGACCTTTAGTCCCGGTTGGTCGCTCAAACCGGGACTAAAGGTCACCCTTCAGTCTCGGTTGGAGCTACCAGCCGTGATTAAACCTTTAATCCCGGTTGGTGGCTCTAACCGAGACTAGAATTCTACCTGTAGTCCGAGTTTATACCACAAATCGGGACTACATGTCCCGGCCTATATACTTTCTCCTTCTTCCTCCCCTGCTCAAGCCATTTCAAGCTCGTGAAAGGAGTTCATGCTTGCGGGGTGAAGACTTCATTCCTCCATTCTTCGGTTCTAAAGGTTACCAACTTCATCCTCCCATGTTTAATCACTAGCATGGCTCATTTCGTGATATAGAAATAGAGAAATTTATGGTTTTTTAGATTGGAAATGATGATAGATTTTTTATTTATATACCATTTGAGCTCGAAATCACTTAATAGTTTGAATATGAAGATGAAGGAAGGTTATAGTAGTTCATCAAAACTCGTATGCACCTTTCATTGCCTCATTTCATGGTCTAGAAATAGAGAAATTTTTTGTTTTCTAGATTGGGAATAATGGTGGATATTTTTTTATTTATATGCCATTTGAGCTCAAAATCACTTATTGTTTGCATATGTGTAGATGAAGGAATCTTACAGTAGCTCATCAAAACTAGTATGCACCTTTCATTGCCTCATTTCATGGTTCAGAAATAGAGAAATATAAGTTTTTTTAGTATATAGCTCATTTAATTTCATGGTTCACAAAATGAGAAATTTATAGTAGTTGATGAAAATAAGTATGGAGAGTCATAGATGGCGAATGCTTCTGGGTCCTCGGCCTCGCATGGGGTCCCTAAGCGACTGAGGCCGGACCTCCCTCTCATTGCGTGCGGCAAGTATGGGCAGAAGACCACGAGGGAGTACAGGGTGAAGAAGAAGGGTCCCAACCAAGGACGCATCTTCTACACATATCTAGATAGCGAAGTAAGTTATTTTTTGTCTTGTTTTGTTATGGTTTGTAGCTATTTTTTATGATGATTTTGATTAAAGTTCTTGATTTGTTGTTGTAATTTCAGTGGGATGACACTGGATCATGTGATGGTTGGTTTGGGAGGAAGAGTATGTTGAGCACGTCCAAAAAACTCTTGCAAAGGTGACTGTGGCGACTGATGATAGTGCACCTTTGGGTTTCTTGCCAAACTATATTTGTTGGACTAAGCACGGAGAAAGAGGTGGTATAATGGAAGAAGATGAAAAAGAAGGGGATGATGACAACATTTTTAATCATGGTTTTGTTGAATACGGTGTCTTTGATGATACTGCAATGGGGAAGCTGAAGAAGAGGTAGCGGCAGAAGATGAGCCTGTTGATGATCTTGGTTAGGGCATCCGTAATGCACAGAGAAAATGCGAAAGTGAAAAGAAGAAGATCAAGTTCGAGCGCATGCTAGAGGATCACAAGAAATTGCTATACCTGACTTGCGAAGAGGGGCAAAAAAAGTTGGGTACCACACTTGAATTGCTGCAATGAAAGGCAAAGAATGGTGTATCCGACAAGGGATTTGGGGAGTTACTCAGTACGCAAAGAAGATGCTTCCGAAGGCAAACGAATTGCCCACCACTACATACGCATCAAAATAGGTCGTCTGCCCTCTGGGATTAGAAATCCAGAAGATACATGCATGTCCTAATGACTGCATCCTCTACTACCGCGAAAGTACGAGAATTTGGATGCATGCTCGACATGCCGTGCATCGCAGTATAAGATCAGGCGAGATGACCCTGGTGATGTTGAGGGCGACGGTGAATGTCCCACGAAGAGAATCCCTGCCAAGGAGATATGGTATGCTCCTATAATACCACGCTTGAAACGTTTGTTCAGAAACAAAGAGCATGCAAAGTTGCTGCGATGGCACAAAGAAGACCGTAAGGTAGACGATATGTTGATACACCCCGCTGATGGGTCCCAGTGGAGGGCAATCGACAGAGAATTCCCGAAGTTTACAGATGACGCAAGAAATTTAAGGTTTGCTTTAAGTACGGATGGCATGAATCCTTTGCAGATGCCATTTTATTGATATAACTCTATTTATTTATTTTGTCAGGCGATTGCTTGGAAAAGGTTACGAGAAACGTCGTTATGGTCAATGGAAAGTGCCTCTGAATATAGTCCAATACCCAGTAAGTACTAGCTAGGTCACCGCATCTTTATTTAGTTCAATTCATTACTTTCATGCTTCATTGGTTGATGATGAATCTTTTTCTCGTATAGTGGTGTCTGCAGTAGGGATCGAGGAACAACTTATGTGGATACTACGTCTGCGAGTTCCTCATGGAGTACTCAAGGAGAACAAGTGAAGAGATCCTCGAAGTACGTAAAAAATATACACAATTTATTTATTACCATTGTGTTGATATATATAATCATATATATATATTATATATATATTCATACTTTTCCTTTCATTCGAATTGAAGATTGAATGGAGGAAGCAAAAGGTTATGTGATGTGACCATATCAAAGCAATGGCATTGTCAGGATTTCTTATGGATGAGGTCATAAATCCCAAAGGCGCGTACCACTATGACCCTAAAGAATTAATACCTAGTAGCCATACGACTGAAGATTAGAGTTGAATGAAATCCCAAAGACATGAGTACAAGGTTTTGTGACTTTATTATGTACATATTCCATGCATGTGCAACCTCTTGAAATATTTGTACATATGTAGTTTCATACATTGTAGTGTGTTATTTATATATAATGCTCGAACAGAACCTTATATGTGGACGTATATTAGCAGCGTAGAATTCATATACGAAAATCTAATCGAAACAAAAAAGAATTGCATCGAAAAGAAACCATAAAATGAAAAGGATTGAAATGAAAAAAAAAACATTTAGTACCGATTGGAAACATCAACCGGGACTAAACGTTCCAGCCCTGGTGCAATGTCTAGAGGGCCATTTAATCCCGGTTGGTAATAGCAACTGGGACTAAAGGTCCACTTACTAAGGGGGGGGCTTTAATCCTGTATTCGCAATCCCGGTTAGGAAACCAGGACTAAAAGGGGTTTCTCAATCGGGATTGATGCTCAGTCCTGCACTCGTGCCTGGGTTGTACGTACCTATGGCTTTCACGGTCATTGGTAGATGCGTGACTACGTGTGTTTAGAGTTTTTTTTCGAATAGTGTGAGACAGCTTTTCAATGTATAGCTGTGTGGCTTCGCTGTGCAGCTCGCGTTGATCGGTTGATGTCTCAATCCTGATGTTGGCTTTGTTGCTTTTAGTTGTTAGTTTAGTTTTTTGTTTGGTTGTTTTTGTTGCTCGACCTTTATTTTGTGGTCTCGTCACTATATTGTATTTCAATTGTTTCTATCTAGTCTAGACTCGTCTTCTTTTTAATATAATTGGTAGCTCTTCTGTCTAATTTGTTTAAGAAAATAGTTTCTCTTATAATATATTATCAGTTGTGATTAAACTAAAATCTTCTCGAAAGGCTTGTGAAGTACGAACCAATACTATTGATGCATCGTTTTTACATTTGTACTAATTGTTGGTTTCAAAGTTTGTTTACACTGTCTGACTCTTTTTTTCTAATATGCCTTACACCTTCAAATAGAGGGAAGAGTATATATATTTCCTATTTGGCATTTATTCCAAGCTTTGAAATGATGACTCTGAAGATGAGAGGGCAGATCGAGATTTCAATAAGTGAGGCTCCATGGGATAGGATAACAGAACACAGTTACTCATCGCCATTGCATATTTGCATGTCACATCTCACCGAGCACTGCACATGCCAGAGGCCAGAGCAAACCATCCGAGATAAGTTTTCCTTTTCCTTTTTTGAACCTGTGTGAGCTGTACATGAACGGGCAATGCAAGACACTCTTGTTCTTGGATGGTAGGTCATTTTGTCATGCATCATGCATACGTATGTCATACCACAGCTTCTAGTTTCTGTGGTCCAGATAATTTCTAGCTTCTAGGGTGCGCTGTGGCGAAGTCGGAGCTGCTGTGTGTAGTGGGGATTGCCATAGCTCGGCAACAATGATGTTCAACGACCTATTTAGGGCATGTTTAGTTTTCCTTGCATGTGTGTGTTTGTGGCTTTGAGGCTTGAGCTTCGGTCCATTGCAAGAAGTGAGAGATGCTTGACTGTGTTTTGAGCTCGGCAACGATAACTTGCAGCTGGTGGGGCTAGGGTTAGCCGTTTCGGCCATACCGCTGATGTTAGGGTTTTTAATGGTTTATCTTAAAATAACCATGCAGGTGTAAGGTTTTCGAGCCTGATTTTTCTTGAATAAACTGGACCAACTCTTTTCTAACTTAATTATTGAAAGATAGATCTCTTGTCAGTTGCGTTAAAAAATAATTTCTACCAAACCCCTGAACGCCATAAGAACACCTCAGACTGATGATTTGATTATATTACGGTTCGCAGCAGGTCATGCATATGGCATTATTATTCTTCATTTTTTTCACAGGAAACCGTACTATTAACCTCCACGGCAGACTCGCTGTGTGTTGCTTGGTTTGACTGAGCTATTGTATTGAATTGGTAGTATATGTTTTGATCTCGAAAAGTCATTGCACCTCAGTGCAAGGCCGCCGCCGCCACAAGGGAACTCAAGATGCTCTTCTTTTGGCTGAAATCAGCATATAAAAAGGGTCTTTTGACCACATCGACCGCAAGACATGTGGATCCTTTTTGCAGTCGTGACAGAACGAAGACGACTATAAAGTGGAGAAAGAATTAGTCTTTGCTTTACTGCCCTCGCGATTCCATCACCAGATGGCAAGAAGGGGCAGGGGGGAAAACCGAGCACATTTGATGATATTCTGATAGATTTAGACGTTATTGGAAAAACGAAAAGAAGATGCTCCGATGAATCAAAAGGGCGACACGTCATCTATCGGCACCTTCAGATTCAAACTTATGTCGTCCGTCGTTCTTTGCACACTTTCGGCGTCCTTTGTTTCGAGAAAGTTCTGTATGGAGTACATACTAACACACAATAGCTAAATTAAGGTTACCAAAACCTTTTATGTAGTGGCACGTGATGGCTGCTACCTCGTGTGCACACTGTGTGGTCAGCGCTGTGTGAACTGAGATTCACCTAGCTAGTCGAAGCAGAATTTGTACGGGGGGTGCATATATAAATAATAATAATATAAACTGGAAATTCTTACACCCTGCTGTGAGCATTATACATACATCGATCACGACTACAATATGAGTGTACACTGTCCTGCATGGGAAGATGTCACAAATACATCAAGATTTGTTGGGTAACATGCATGTGGTGTGAGGGCCAGGAATGCAAGCGCAGTGGTAGATAGACTACGTAAGTCTCGAGGGGCTAGTGTTACTCGGAGACGTAATGGGGCAGTTCATCCTCTGGCACAAACGGAACATTATATTGACTGCTTCTTCGCCACCTCTCCCTCTCTCAAATTTGGAGCGAGTTGTTGAGGACGGAGAGATATTTTCACCGTCTCGTGACCACCACATTCCTGAGATGCCACATTCTTCCCCGCCTCCTAGCGAGCATGTGCCTGATAAGCCACAACCTTCTCCAGCTCGTACCGAGCAAGTGCGTGATGAGATGCCACCGTCTTCTCAACAAGCGCAGCCGATACATGAACAACGAGTGCCTCCTAAAGAAGGTGATGCATAAGAAGATGAGGACGTGCCTGAATGGAAATTTCGAAAGAAGCATCAATCACCATAAGGCCAATTTATGTTCCGATGAAAAACATCTCGTCGGTGCACAAGTGGTATGCCCATTACTAGTTCACGCTTGAGAACCAAGTTAAAAAAGTCCCAATACAGGCTTCTGAGGAGGCCGTCACTAGCAAAGTCCACCAAACAGCAAAGAAGTATCTAAATGTTGATGTCATCAAATGGTCAAAGGATTGTCCGAAAACATATGAAAGAGGCAAGCCCTTCCTACCAAACCGGGACATCCAGCACCTACCACTTGGAATGAGAAGGTTCTATGATTGGTGCTTGCGTGTTCTCCTCACGAGCATAGACCTCGTACAAGCATGCTTTCCCGCCGGCACATTTGGAAGCCCAGCCGAGAAAATTATCTTTGACTTCAATGACATGCAGATATGCTTTCACCTCGGAGCAAAGGAAATGAATCTAATTCACACGTGGTGTCTGTAAGTCCTTGCCCTCCCGATATGATATGAATGTAATCTTTGGATTTTGTTGTAACTAACCCACACCGTGATTTGTAGAATGCAAGTGCACATTGTAAAACAAATACCAAGTGTGAAGGCTGGGTATATAGACCCTCAAGCTATAGCACAAACAAATTTTAATTACCCTAGACAGTGAAAACTGGATGCCAAAGAGCTAGCTGCTGGAAAGACTCTTCGGGAGAAAGAGGACATCCGTGCGAAGAAACTAAGGCAAGAGTCCCTTAAGGTTTCGGCATACATTGCCCTGGCTTTTAAAACTCTCCAACTTCATATAGCAACCACTGGATTTGTTCAACTCTATACTTAAAGCTTTGTTCGATACGTTTTATTCGATGCAAAAGAGCTTATCTAGTTCTATGATTAAATTCATGCAGCAACCACTGGATTTGTATAGGCGTCGATGTCGGAAAGAACATGGCATGGGTCTTTGATTCAATAGATAGGGACCCGATGACATACAAAGACTTCACATCGATTCTCAAGACGTATACATATCGATAATCCTCATTAGCTTATATGTTTATATACATACGTGTAACGTTCACTTTTAGATACTAACAAGTTGTATTTGCTAAAATAATTCGAACATGGCATTCAAGTTCTATGTCAATAAACATCACGGAAGCCATGATCCATTAAGGAAGGAAAGACTGGCTATAAAAACACTATGTGGGATAAGTGTAACTTACTTTGGTACTCCATTACATGGCTGTCAAAAACATTACTTAACATTTCCATATGCAAAACATACAGTGCCCCAAGCAGAAACCTGGGAGTGTACATTGTGGATACTATGTATGTTCTATGATGAGTAACACCGGTGCCTACAGGAGACACCCCTTAAGGGTAAGTTTGAACCTCTTCACCGGTGCCTACATGATATGAAATACTAAACCAAAACTTGTGATGAGGACATCATTGGCTCAAATATGACCATGCCAACCACTTCTATACCAAAGGTGCAACCATTCTACATGAGGCTTATCATTGATGCATTTGATGAATTGGTGCTCCACCATAAAATGTGTATATTTTTATTTTCAGAATTACTTACATGGATCAAGGGAAGGTTTGATTGTATATGGAAAGCATGGAAGGTTAATGAAGTTGATTGGGGACCAAATCCAAGTATTCCCAACGTCCTCCACCTGGACACCACGTCACTTTTGGTCCAAGAAAAGAAAGAGATCAAATCCAACACGTTTTGGGGCTGGATTCGGACTCCAGGACAGCTCCAACTTGTGATGTTCACCACGGTCGCATACGGACTCGGATTGGGGCATTCAAGTACTTCATGGAATCCTTATGAAGTCTATTTTCACATGGATCTAGAATCAAGTCCATATCTGTTCTGAGGCGGCCGCAATGACCGAATTACTACCGAGAGGTTTTCTGTTCAAAGGTGTTGCGTCGCCTTAGTTTGGTCCAATGGGCCGTGTATCAAGTTGGGTCCATTAGGGACGTGTCCTAGGGTTGGATCACGACCCCAACACCCTGGTGGTCGTCCTTCCACCTTCATATACCCCTTAGCCGCCACCAAGAACAGTTGGGTTTTGTTTGTTGAAAGTTTAGCCATTGCTACTTCCTTGTAGACGCGTGTGTCGACTAGACCATCCGTTCTACTTGATTCAGAACCCCAACTTTGTGAGTCAGATTGGTTTTTCATCTCCATATTTGCAATTGAGTTGCTTGTTCTACTTGTTCTTGCTTGTTCCTCGATTGCTTGCAGGAATTACCTTAGTGGTTTGGTTGATCGTGCTCCACAAGATCGCGACCGCCATTGGAGGTGGTGTATCGGTTGCTAAGGCGCAGCTTGGAAGGCTTTAGTCGGGCCGTGAACGTCATCTCCATCCCCAAATCGAGTTATCCACTTTCTCTCATCGAAAGATTGGGATTCACCCTAGCGGGTTCATATCAGTTGGTTATCAGAGCAAGGTTTATCGGTGAGAGACTTCAAATCCTTTGCTGTTTTTAATTTTTCCTATAGTCCAGAAAAGCCTAAAAAAGTAGATTAGTTTACCCACAATCCTATAAACCCTTTGAGCCTTTGCTAGCATTGCTTAGTTAGGGCTTGTTGAGTTTTTGGTTGCATCGGTTGTGTCGAGTTCTTTGGTCTTAGTGTCTATTCCTTTAGAGTTTTGAGTTCTATCACGTTTTGGTCACCACGAGATCCACCATCACCATATACATCGTTGCTGCATTTACGCCACCACGGATCCATATGATGTCCGATTTGGGAGTTTAAATATAATCTGAAAACTTGAAGTTGTCTTCGTTCCAACGGATCCGACCTTGCAAACAAAATTCGATCCGAGCACTCCACAATCTTCCTAGAGATTTCTGCATCTTTGTAATAACAAGAGTTGTTAAATCTGAATTCGAGAGAAGGGGTGTGTGCAATAGCCTTATTGTTAGGGTTGTCATAGTACCAAACAAAATATTTAGGGCCCCTAAAAAAAAAAAAAAAAAAGAAAAAAAGACAAGAGAAGGAGAAGAAAGAAGAAATTTGAATCTATTATTTTCTTCGTCTTTGTGCTAGTTGCTCTTTTTAGTGACTACCTTTGTGCCTAAGCTCACGTCTCTAGCATGGTTTAGCCTAGGACCAAGACAAGATGTCTGTTGAACGATTATTCAGCTTGCTTTTGTGACTAACGTGGTGCTAGTACTTCCTTGCTTCAGCCCACCTATAGCTCCACATATTTCGACTCTGACTTGACAGTGTTGTTGTTGTTGCGGCACCGATACACTTCATTCCACGGTTGCAGACTTGTTGGTTGCCATCACCTCCTGTTTGGCTTGGTAAGAACTTGTAAGGGCTTGTTTTAAACAAGTTGAGTTTGAGAGAATTACAACCGACACATCCTAGTAGTTGACAGGACGATACATATTATTTTTGTGTTTCTTGTTTTCTACTAATCATGACAGGTGATACGGAAATTTTTGAGCTGTTGAAACTAGACCCTCATATTCAGGATGTCATTCAACACTTGCCGTTATATCGATGGTAAGTTTGATCCTAAAGCTTACATTGATTGGGAGCTAAAAGTAGATAATGAATTTGATGAGCATGACATGTCTACGAGAAACAAAAGATTTATATTGCCTCCAATGTTTTGACCTGAATTTGCTTTGCTAGAATGGAAACACATTTGTAGGCACAACAAAGTTCCGTAATCTTGGGAAGACTTCAAATTTCTTTTTAGAGATGCATTCGTTCCTGCATATTATGCTGATTATTTGCTTGCAAAATTAGACAACTTGAAGCAAGATAGTAGGACTGTAAAAGCATACTACCATGATTTTAAGATTTGCATCATATTTGGTGGATTAGATGAATGCATGGAAGATGTTATGAGTAGGTTCATGAGAGGGCTCAATTCTGAAATTCAAACCTTGTTAATTAGCAATTCTTATAGCCATATTGGTCAATTGATTTGTCTTGCTCTCAATGCTGAAAAAGAGATTCTATTATCTGCGAATAAGAATGATGTGACCCATAATATCCAAAATTTGTCCACTCTGCATTCTAATGAAGAGCAACAAATAGTGGAACCCACTACTGATTTTTCTTTGTCATAAAATGAATTACTTGCTGTTCCTTATGATAAAGAGGAGTTGTGTGCTGATGATTCTTTTACTCCTATGCCACAAGTAGCGAATAAGTGTGATACTTTTGGTTTGGAACCATACAAATATGCTGAAGATAAGCTTTTTCATCCTATTACATGTGCACCAGATGAACTGAATTTGCTATCCTCTTTAAATACTTTGGGTTATATTGAATTTGATATTCTGTGTAATCTAAATTGTCTAAAAGAGAAACTTAAATTTGATTCTGGTTTACCAAGTTTTAATCATTGTTCGCTTCATGCAATTGGCAAATATGACAGCAAAGGAGAATATTTGGTGCATAAAGTTTATATTTGCTCTAATCTGAAATATCCTTTTGGGCCACAATACCATGATCAAATTGAGGGCTGCACTAACACAAATGAAGTCTTACAAAGTTTTCCTAGTTTTTCCCATATACAACAGGATAAATATCAAGAAGGGGAGCACGGTTCACTTTTACCTACAACACATCCTCCAACAAAGGTCAAACCGAGGACGGTTTGCTGTCAAGAAGGGGAGAATGATGAGGACATCATTGGCTCAAATATGACCATGCCAACCACTTCTATACCAAAGGTGCAACCATTCTACATGAGGCTTATCATTGATGCATTTGATGAATTGGTGCTCCACCATAAAATGTGTATATTTTTATTTTCAGAATTACTTACATGGATCAAGGGAAGGTTTGATTGTATATGGAAAGCATGGAAGGTTAATGAAGTTGATTGGGGACCAAATCCAAGTATTCCCAACGTCCTCCACCTGGACACCACGTCACTTTTGGTCCAAGGAAAGAAAGAGATCAAATCCAACACGTTTTGGGGCTGGATTCGGACTCCAGGACAGCTCCAACTTGTGATGTTCACCACGGTCGCATACGGACTCGGATTGGGGCATTCAAGTACTTCATGGAATTCTTATGAAGTCTATTTTCACATGGATCTGGAATCAAGTCCATATCTGTTCTGAGGCGGCCGCAATGACAATTACTACCGAGAGGTTTTCTGTTCAAAGGTCTTTGCGTCGCCTTTAGTTTGGTCCAATGGGCGTGTATCAAGTTGGGTCCATTAGGGGACGTGTCCTAGGGTTGGATCACGACCCCAACACCCTGGTGGTCGTCCTTCCACCTTCATATACCCCTTAGCCGCCACCAAGAACAGTTGGGTTTTGTTTGTTGAAAGTTTAGCCATTGCTACTTCCTTGTAGACGCGTGTGTCGACTAGACCATCCGTTCTACTTGATTCAGAACCCCAACTTTGTGAGTCAGATTGGTTTTTCATCTCCATATTTGCAATTGAGTTGCTTGTTCTACTTGTTCTTGCTTGTTCCTCGATTGCTTGCAGGAATTACCTTAGTGGTTTGGTTGATCGTGCTCCACAAGATCGCGACCGCCGTTGGAGGTGGTGTATCGGTTGCTAAGGCACAGCTTGGAAGGCTTTAGTCGGGCCGTGAACGTCATCTCCATCCCCAAATCGAGTTATCCACTTTCTCTCATCGAAAGATTGGGATTCACCCTAGCGGGTTCATATCAACTTGTTCTCTTGTAGTGGAAAGAAGAGAGAGAAATGAAAAAAGACCCATATAAGGATGACCAACTCTTAGAGCTCGTCGGCGACCTTTGTAACTTTATATTGGACCAGATTGTACACGTCAAAGGCACCTACCATGACCGAGATTCTGACTTAGGTAGAAATCCTCAGTACCAACACCTTCGTGAGACTGAAAGGCTAGCTCTAGGCCGTTGATAACAATGTGTATGGAATTTAACATTAGTCTTACCTTGTGGGACGATTTGGACTTGTGAAACGAATTAGACTTGTGAATTATGTCTATTTAATGATAGATTGTATATATTCTTGTGAATTAGACTTGTAATGGTAGTTTATATAATGTTCTTGTGCTTGTGGTCAGATTTGAATTATATATGCATATATATATATACATATATATATTCTGGTTGAATTTGAATTGTAAATTTGATTTTTTGTGGAAAAATATACTGTAGGGACGGTTCAAGACTAAACCGCCCCTATAAACAGTTATTATAGGGGCGGCTGGTACTATGGTCGCTCCTACAAATCGATTTGTAAGGACGGTTTAGGAACCGCCCCTAAAAATACATGATTTGTAGAGACGGTACGGTATGGGCGGCCGACCGAGCCGCCCCTAGAAACCATAAGAACACCTCAGACCGATGATTTGATTATTATTACGGTTCGCAGCAGGTCATGCATATGGCATTATTATTCTTCATTTTTTTCACAGGAAACCGTACTATTAACCTCCACGGCAGACTCGCTGTGTGTTGCTTGGTTTGACTGGAGCTATTGTATTGAATTGGTAGTATATGTTTTGATCTGGAAAAGTCATTGCACCTCAGTGCAAGGCCGCCGCCGCCACAAGGGAACTCAAGATGCTCTTCTTTTGGCTGAAATCAGCATATAAAAAGGGTCTTTTGACCACATCGACGGCAAGACATGTGGATTCTTTTTGCAGTTCGGCTGGTATTAAAACCGGCTGAAGCTAATTTGTTGTGAGAGAAAAATACTATAGATTCTAGCTGATAAGTTCGAGCGAACAGGCCGACGACTATAAAGTGGAGAAAGAATTAGTCTTTGCTTTGCTGCCCTCGCGATTCCATCACCAGATGGCAAGAAGGGGCAGGGGGGAAAACCGAGCACTAGATTTGATGATGTTCTGATAGATTCAGACGTTCGGCCTGTTCGCTGTTTGGTTTCTGGGTTGATAAGTCTGATTGATATTGGTTTATTGTGAGAGAAAAATATTGTATCATAGTTAATAAGTCATAGCTGAAATCAACAAACGAACGTGCTGCTTATTGGAAAAACGAAAAGAAGATGCTCAGATGAATCAAAAGGGCGACACGTCATCTATCGGCACCTTCAGATTCAAACTTATGTCGTCCGTCGTTCTTTGCACACTTTCGGCGTCCTTTGTTTCGAGAAAGTACAGTATGGAGTACATACTAACACACATTTATGTAGTGGCACGTGATGGCTGCTACCTCGTGTGCACACTGTGTGGTCAGCGCTGTGTGAACTGAGATTCACCTAGCTAGTCGAAGCAGAATTTGTACGGGCGGTGCATATATAAATAATAATAATATAAACTGGGAATTCTTACACCCTGCTGTGAGCATTATACATACACGGTCAGCATCGATCACGACTACAATATGAGTGTACACTGTCCTGCATGGGAAGATGTCACAAATACATCGAGATTTGTTGGGTAACATGCATGTGGTGTGAGGGCCATGAATGCAAGAGCAGTGGTAGATGCGCTACAGTCATCACGTGCACGCAATGGCCGGCGCCGGCGTATTCGTGTTGGGTGTCAGGTGTGGGTGCATGGTGTGGCCACTGGCCATGCATGTCACGTCTCGCCGGCACTGCACATGCGTGCCACGTGCACGGCGCTCTCTTCACGCGCGAGCCTGAACGGACGCAACAAACAAACAGGTGGTCAAATCGTGCAGGTGCAGGGGCGCCAACACCGAGAGGAGGAAGAAGGCAACGCCAACCAAGGTGGTGTTGGGTCAGCAGAAGCACGCAGCAGCCGCAGGAGACGATCGGTCGGTCTCGGTCCATCCACCGACCCGGTCAGCACCCACGTCAGCAATGGATTCCTTCCACGAAATATGTTGGCTTGCTCGCGATCTAAGTTTGACTAACAAGTATCGATATTTATCATATCGAACTAATATAATTAAATTTATTATAAAATATATCTCCGTAGTATATATGTCACAAATATCAGTGCAATTTTCTACAATTCTGATTGAACTCTAAATATATAGGTTAGGCCTTGTTTATTTCCCTCCTAAACTTTAGCCTCTCGTCGCATCGAATGTTTGGACACATGTATGGAGTATTAAATATAGACTAAATTACTGAAACTAAATGCACAGATTGAGACTAATTTGCGAGACGAATTTTTAAGCCTAATTAGTCCATGATTTGACAATGTGGTGCTACGGTAAACATATGCTAATGACGGATTAATTAGGCTTAATAAATTCGTCTCGCGGATTAATGAGAACTTGTGTAATTTGTTTTATTATTACTATCCGAACACTCGATGTGACATCCGATGTGACACCGCTAAACTTTAGCCCCATAATGGAGCTAGAATTGAATTCATTTTTAGATGAAGTATTTATTTGTTGCTGCAGAGGAACCTTCGTTCACATCAAACTTGTTAATTGATGATAACATGAACTGGTACCACATATATTACTGTGAAGAAACAGTTGTATGGAAGTATGGAACGTAAGAGTAGCATATTTATCACACAAAAAAAAAACAAAAACAAAAATATAGTAGTTTCAATTCGTTATACCGATAGAAAGTTACTTTTACGAATATATATATATAAGGGCATATTTGGCATGACTTCAGCTCTATGCGGAGGAGACATACCAAACACTTCAGAAGACCTGTTTTCTGGTAAATATATAGTAGAGGAGTTAGAGCTGTTTTGGGGTATGCGGTTGGAGCTGCAAAAAGTGAGCATTTGAGGAGGAGCCGTGCTAAATAGGCCTTTAGTATGACACTTTGACTATCGATTCCCATAATATATAATATTTCATAATACTAGAGTATTTTTCATTGTGAGTTCAGGGACATCATCTTAAGTTCTCTACCTATATGCCTTTATATATTTATTAAAACATTATAAATGTTTGACCAAGATACTTATCAAGCGACGAGAGGTACTTGCCAGTTCTCCGCACTGCCTCGCTAATAAATCACTGGTCATCTTAGGTCTCTTGTGTGCTTCTGTGATACATGCTTGACTGTCATAGTCCCGGAATCCTCTTAGAAGTTCTTGTATTTTGAAATTTTGAATTATTCAAACGAACTTGGATATAAAAATTACCAAATTGAATATACAGTACAAAATGCCCCCATACATTGTACTAGTGCTAGGGATACTATCACTTTGGTCAAAGCGTGCCATGAAGGAAGGTAGCGAAAGGTTGTGCTGTTAGCTATGATTCCAACGAATGCAGATGTACGATGGTCGGGCGCGGGGCATCTCTCCTATAGCTTTAGACGACACTGATCATTTTTCATATTCATTAACACTGTATTTAAGCCCCCACAAACATGGTTGGGTTGGGCCAGCATATGGGTTGTTTGATCATGCGTTCCAAGCCGATTGTATTATAGTGTCAATACAATTCAATATGGGGATCACTTTTATCATTGTTCATCGGTGCGTGATTCGTTAAGAAAAAATGTTCTTTGCGTAATTGATATTTTGGAGAAGAATACAAATTTTCGTCTTTGCATGCTAACCGCACTTAGACTCTGTTTGACTGGTTTTTTTTTTATTGCAAATGACTTGCAATAGAGAAGTTGGATAAGCCATGTTGAGGTGGCTTCACCTTTCTAATAAAAAAACGGCTTCTCTTCTATATATGGACATACGGTGTTTATTTTAGAGTTGTTCGATGAGACAGCATTTGGCACGTAAAAAGGCCCTTGATCGAGAAAACGTACAGATGCAATGCAAGAGGGTCTAAAATAAAAACCAAAACGACTTATATAATTTAAAATAAAGGAAGTACTAGCTCTTATACACTGGCCGACACCGAGGTTAAGTATTATTATTATTATTATTATTATTATTATTATTATTATTATTATTATTATTACTACTACTACTACTGTTGTTGCTGCTGCTGCTGCATATTATTTATCGTTAGAGATATTTTTATAATAATTTATTTATTTTATTATTTACACAAAAAATTTAAATAAGACAAATGGTCAAACAGTAATCGTAGCCGTTAAAGAATTGCGTTTATTTGTGGGACGGAGGGAGTACTAAATAAGGCCACGCATCATGCCATGGCCATTCCAATGATCGACGCACACGCACACGCACATACAGGAGCCAAGACATGACGGCGCGACCGCGACCCTCGGGACCCTCGTTCACTCGTACTGAGGGGCGCTTACGATTGGCCGGCGCAAGGAATCAATAATCATCCGTCGTCCAGGACCGACGTGGTGTCATGTCACGTACTCCTCCTCCTACGGCAGACCAGGCGTGCATGCGCACACGCCTTCGTGTCTGCTAATGTCATGTCCCCGACCCCGCCATTACTTGTAACCCTCGGTCTCAAAATAACTGTCACCGTTGGATATGCGTCCAAGTTAAGCTCGATTGATAGAAAATACGTACAATATTTATATCTTCAAATAAATTTAATAAAAAACTAGAATTAAAGATCTTTTCAATGATATTAATTATATACCATAAATACTAATATATTTTAATATATATTTAGTCAAGCTTGTTTCTTAAAAACGAAAATGACATATATTTAGAGACAGATGGAGTATATTATTTATTATGCTATCTTAATAAAACCGGAGTTGAGAGCACGGCAGTGATGATCCATCATCAGCACAGCACGGCAAAAGCGGAGGAGCGAGGAGGTCCGTCGCTGGCACAGAAGACACTGACTGGCGGCGGGGCCCCACGGCCCCGTGTCCCCACTCCCTCCCCCACCCGTGCGCAGGCCGGCCTGCCAACGTTGACCTGTCAGGGCCCGCCAGCCGGGGCCCACTGCCAGTGCCAGCCGCGTCGCCACGGCGGAGTTGCGTTGCCGCTGCCTCCTCGTGCTGCTCTGTGCTACCCGTTACGCTATCCTCAAATGCATTGGCTTCCGGATCCAATGCGCCTCTGTTTCCTGTGGTGTTGGACACGGAAGTACTCCTACGGCGGCGGCCGTATATCATCACAACGTTTTTTTCGTCTACCGGGAATCCGGTACAACGATACTCCATGATACTAGCCGCCGTTTGAAGCAAACTACGAGAGAGCAAAACGTCAAAGTGTCGTAGAAAAAAAATGTCAAACAACTTGTGCCAATTTGGTTAAGGGGGCGTTTGATTCACTACTTCCCCTCCTAAATCTAGTCCTATCTAGTCACTTTTTACCTAAACACTTTAATTAAATGGAGCTAAATAGGCTTTAGCTAACTAGTCACTCAAATATTGCTAAATAGAACTAAATCTCACCTTTTAGTCAGGATGCCTCATCTTTTAGTCACTTTGGAGCAAAACACCATGACTAAAAGGAACTAAAATGTCTTTTTTAGTCTCTTTTAATTTAGCAAACCAAACACGGGGTGACTAAAGTTTAGGAGCTGGTTTATGTGATTAAACTTAAGCAGGTGCAAACCAAACATGCCCTAAGCAAGTACCAGCTAGCTTGCTATTTTCAACAAAATACGAATTCATTTTTTTTACAAGAAAGAGGCCAATTAACAGCCTTTTGCACACAAGGCATCGCGACAGCGAACGCCAAGTCCAATTTTTTGTTTTTAGCTATTTTTTGAAAAAAATTCATAAATATGCCCCTAGAGATATGCTTTCAAAATCTAGACCCTTAGCTCGGCGCCATCGTTGGTGGCGCCGAGCTTACACGTTTCGGTGCCATAGATTTTGGCGCCTAAATCTTGGGCTCGGCGCAGACGTGGCGGTGACTTGGCAGGCACCTTGACGCCGTAGATCTTGGCACCGAGCTTGACGCTGTGGTTATTGGCACCAAGCTCTGTCTTACGTATGGGCCCTCCCTTCCTTTCTCTCTTCCTCTCTCTCTACAGCTCCTGAGCCAGGGCGCCGCCAGCGCTGCCACACCCTCGTGCCCGCGCCCACACCCGCGCCGGCCCCTGCTGTGCCGGCCGCCCACGGCCCCAGCCCGCTCGTGCCGCCTCGCCACGAGGAGCGCCGGTCGTCCCGCGCCCGCCGCCCGCTGCCCCTCCCGCCCCCCGCCATGTCGGTCGCGCGCCGCCCATCCTGGCCCACGCCACCTCGTCCGTCGTGGCTCGCCGCGTCAGCCGCGCGCATAGGCGC
Organism: Miscanthus lutarioriparius; assembly: GCA_904845875.1. NCBI lineage: Eukaryota > Viridiplantae > Streptophyta > Magnoliopsida > Poales > Poaceae > Miscanthus > Miscanthus lutarioriparius. The sequence goes on along the minus strand of CAJGYO010000014.1, from coordinate 31,308,461 downwards.
TCCCTCCGGCGACCCCGACCGCGACATGGCCCCTGCTCCCAGCGCGCCGCGACCTCGCCGTCGATCTCGTCCTCCGCGTCCCCGTCTTGCTCCGGTCCTGGCGTCCGCGTCCGCGTCGCATCGTTGCTTTGACTTGGACAGGTAAATTTTTTGAATATGCAATGTAGGTACTTAGTTAACTTGAATTGTAGTGCTACTTTGATTATTTGGTAGTTTCTAGTAAATTTGATGATGTAGGTAGTTGATTTAGTAAGTGAGATAGATATAGTTAGATAGCTAGTGACATAGGTACATAAATATAGTTATTTCCCATGCCCGCCCCTGCGCACGCGAGGTTAGAGCGGGCGTACATTGAATTCACGAACGAGCTAGACACGCTCACGACGTCGAGTGTAAGTAAATTTTATTTTCTATGCTGGTTTGAAATGGTTTAGTATAGCATCTAACATCTTGTTTGGACATGTTGTAGGTGTCGTGGGAGCCGTACGATGAAGAGGGGTACTTCCTTTTTAGTTGAGCAATATGTGTGGGTGTGACGACAACTTCTACAGGATGAGGTGCCCTCTAATCTGTTTCTATGCTGTCGGGTTCCACCTACCAGATAGAGTTGCATACTAATTTAGAGTGAGACAGCTTTGGCTAACGGCTCCATTCTCGACTGACGTTGACTTTACACAAGTAAGTGTTTTGCTATTTTAATTGTCTCGTGATGGTCCATTTTCATTAATTCCTATATAAAATGAAGTAATGATGACATACGTGCACTTTTAATATGATGATATGTACATGGATTGAGATGAATGTGCGTGTATGGGCATTTCTTGTTCTCATCATTATGGCAAGTTATAGGACTATGAGTTCAACCCATGTCGTAATCTATTTTCTCTTCTTTCTTTGGAACCCACATGGTAACATTTTCCATAGTGAAGCTTACATATGATGATACTGTTACGTATGATTTCTTCAATCACTCCGTACCTTTCTTGAGAAGCTTACATCAAATAGTCGCGTCATATAGCTTAGGTGCCATTGTTTTACAGCATCAATTTCATACATGCCAGAAATTAACATCTTACGTGACGTGCAGGTTGGATTATCAGAAGAACAGGAAGATTTTTTTATCGAGAGAAGCACCACCAGTACTACATTGAACAATGGGAGCTATTGCATGACAACGTGGACGAGAACAACAAGCCGCACACGAACCGTGAGTACAGGCGTTACCAAGCTTGGTACCAACGTGCGACACGTTGCAGGCTGAGGCTACAATGGACAGAAGATGACTACGTCGATATCGAGTCCTCCGATGATGAAGACACGGCGTACAACCAAACTACTCGTGTAGAAAGGCGGGTAGAGGTAGAACCAATTTTGGACAGAGTGGTAAGTCAATTGCCTTATTTTTCTATGTTAAGTCGCATACCAATACATTCTGCATTTGAGGTCTCTATTTTAGTGAGTGACACATTGAGTTGTAGCCTCCTTATAATTCAATTACAATGAGATAGAGTTGAGGAACTGGTGGGGAATTAACTAGTACTCCGTACTAGATTAGTAGCGTCCTCATTTTTCAATGTCCACCACAATCTTCTTTGTGAACTTGTTGTTGAGGGCAATACCCTCAAATGCTCGGTTGAAGACATTAAGTGCTTTTCGTCCGAGAGTCATGGACAACGACACGCGTAGCTTGCTAAATGTAAGATTCAAATTATTCTTTAAAATATATTATCAATACGTTAAATTCTTTTCGATTAACATTATTTTGTACAATGTAGATCGTCACATCGACTACGCCCGCGGCGGTTGCTTTCGTTGTGGGTACAGGACAGCCACGACGCAAAGGCGTGCGCGTTTCTTCTGCTGCAGAGAGGAAGCTTAGGTTCATCTAGCCAAGCACCTCTGTGGTCCATAGACATTGCGAGCGAGGGCGAGGCGAGGACGAGGACGGACGAGACGACGGACGACGACGAGGTGGACCCAGAGGCACGAGGAGCTTGGCATGTCTCAGCTCTAGGACGCTCCTCGACTCAACCCCACACAGCCTTGAGCCTCGGGCGACGCCGTCCACTCCACGACCCTTACACTCCGGTGCACCGGCGCTCTGGTTGGTAACAAGGGTAAGGGTAAGACTAGGAGCAGTGAGTGTTTATGGTAGATATTATTATTTAGTATTATGGACTTTGTGAACTTTTATTATGAACTATTGTGAACTGTATGGACTATTATTATCAAATATGAACTACTATGAACTATAATTATGGACTATTAATATGCTCATGTATACGGTTTCAGATGAATATGGCATATATTTATATGTTTGTACATGTTGTATTGATGTTAAATATTTATCTCATATTTGTGTATGGATGGCATCAAAAAATAGAAAAATTATGGCGAAATTTTCTATCTAAAGTATGTATTAATTAGCGGCATCAGTTTTTCAGGTTTAAAATAGTGATTGATGTCTGAAATCGAATAGACTTTTTAGTCATGGAATCTAGTAATTACAGACATACTCCCTCCATCCTGAAATATAGTGCATTATAGAATTTGTACTAAAATATATTGCGGATTTGGTAAAGTTTGTTAAAAAGGAAAGCATAATTTGAGGAAAAACTCCTTAATTGTGTTTAATCCAATGGTACATATGTCATATTGAGTATTCCTTTAAGTTAAATTTTTTTAGAACGCATTGTATTACAAGACGGATGGAGTATATATACTACCACAAATTGTGACGTAACATAACGTCATTACATTTTTTTTAAAGAAGAAGAAGAAGAAAACATAAGAATCCCCACGTGAAAATGGTACTTTTTCGTCACTGAAAGCATTCTCTCACAGCACTATATGAATATTATATATAGTTCCCGTAACTTAATTTGCATTGCCCACAAATATAGGGAGATACTATTCTGCTGCCATGGATGCTGTGCTGCTGGGCGCTTGCTTCTTTACGCTGTAAAAGCCAAGAATCGCACATCGATGCATCCGATCTCTCTCACGCGTTCCCCTGGCATGAACACCGAAAGTCCTCAAAGCCGCACCGACATGAATTTCAGTCCAGTCTGAATATGAATGCGTGTGCTGTCTTGACAAAAATAGATGGGCCACGCTTGTTGTTTCCTCCGATCCACCGAACGAAGGCTGTGCTCTGACTCTGAACCACAGTGGCCCTGTTCGGCTTATCCAGAAACCGGTTCGTTCGGCTTGTTTTTTTAGTCGAAATGGTGTTTTTTTCTCACAACAATTCAGCCAGAATAGTGTTTTTTAACCCGTTTCAGCCAAGTTTCAGCAAGCCGAACGAAGCGGTATCTTTACTTTACTGGAGAGAGAACGTCGGCAGGACCGCGAGAGCATGGATGAGCTTGCAGTGCGGTGCAGGATCGATTTTCTCTGCCATGCCACTTTTTTTTCGCGACCGTTTTTCATTAAAAGAAGTGAATTCTGCCATGCCACCTGGACCTGGTGACGGAACTGCGACGACAGCTAGCTAGCTAGCTATAGGAGGACCGATTTTCTCTGCTCGCCCACTTTGATTTTGCCACCCAACGAAGGAGAAGAACCTATCCAATAATACATGCCTTTTACGCATTTATTTTGTCTAAGGAATCAGTTTCTGCCGTTTCGAGGAAGGTCATGCATGCATGGGTGCAATTTTTCTCACCCGTAGAGAACGAACTTTTGATTCTAGGCTTTAGTCCTAGTCACTTTTGAGCCTGGGACTAAAAACAGGATTAGTTTTGATTGGAGCTATCAATCGGGAGTAAGTCTCCTGCCCAACGGCTAGAGCCGTAGCTTTTGCAGGAGGACAGCAGGAGGGGACCTTTAGTCCCAGTTGGTGGCTCAAACCGGGACTAAAGGTCATCTTTCAGTCTCGGTTGGAGCCACCAGCCGTGACTAAACCTTTAATCTCGGTTGGTGGCTCTAACCGGGACTAGAATTCTATCTGTAGTCCGGGTTTATACCACAAACTGAGACTACATGTCCCAGCCTATATACTTTCTCCTTCTTCCTCCCCCAGCTCAGAGCCATTTCAAGCCCTCTAACTGCTCTCTGTTCTTGCTCGTGGAAGGAGTTCATGCTTGCGGGATTGGTGAAGACTTCATTCCTCCTCCATTCTTCGGTTTTAAAGGTTATCAACTTCATCCTTCCATGTTTCATCACTAGCATGGCTCATTTCGTGATCTAGAAATAGAGAAATTTATAGTTTTTTAGGTTGGGAATGATGCTGGATTCTGGCAAGCCTCTCCCGGACCGCTCCCCACCGTCTTCATTATCAAGCTTCCGGCCCAAATGCCGCGGGCCTTGTTTCCTCCGGTACACGGTGGCGGCCACACCACAAACCCGGTTGGTGTGATCTCGCAAAACTACAAGCCCCTCCGATGTACAACAATGGTACGCGCAAGCACCGATTGGTAAAAGGTATGCAAACCTCACTAAACACTAGGCCTAAACCTAGAGCAAGCGCATAAGCGGTGGTCTAATCAACCTAAGCACTTCGCAAAGCACTTACGCTAATCACCTAATCAATCACTAAGCACTATGCAAGTGGAGATCACTAAAATGGTGTATCAACACCCTTGGTATGTTTCCTCAACTCTCCACTCCTCAAATGGCCGGTTGGGGGGTCTATTTATAAGCACCACTGAGAAACTAGCCGTTCTCATTGAGAAAGTAGCCGTTGGGGACGAAACCCACCTTTCTGCTACTGATCGGACGCTGCTGTCGTCCTGACCGGACGCGTCTGGTCGTCCCGACCGTTGAAGCTAGCGGGTTGATCAGACTCTGGGCTGAGTCCGGTCATCATCGATCGGACACATCCAGTCGCGCTGGCGTCGCTCTAGAACCTCTCTGGAAACTATCGGACGCTGGACTTCGTGCGTCCGGTCGTCCAGTGCCGCTGTGTCCCTCTGCCGAGCTCATTTTTTTGCAATCTTACGTCCGGCTTGGTTCCCATCTTTGTGCTTGGACTTTACTTGATATCTTGGGTCTTCTATTATGTTTCTAGGGTCCTGCTTATGGTGTTGATCGTGGGATCATCATGTCGCCTTCGTCCAAGTCACGTTTTGCACCCTATTGAACTACAAAATAATCACTTGCAAATTCATTAGTCCAATTTGGTTGTGTTAGTCATAAAACACAAAAATCCAAAGTAAATGGGCCTAGGGTCCATTTTCCTTATAGGCCCGCCTCGGTTAATATGGCTGAGCCCACTAACTGTTGGTGAAGCCCATATAAGCACAGTTTCTGACTATGAGTGTATATATCGAGGAAATCGTACCCTAGCCCACTATTCTAGCCCCTCCCCTCTCCCAGCCGTGCCCTTTCCTGTTTCTCTAAGTCACGCTCCTCTCCCACGGTGCCCCTCTACCCCACGGCTTCCCCACGGCACCCCTCTCCCCCACGACACGCCCGCTCTCCCTGAGCGCGAGTGGCGGCGGCGCCCGGCGGCGGCTACCCCACGGCGCCCCTCTCTCCCACGGCTTCCCCATAGCGGCGGCTCCCCCACGGCGGCGCCCCTCTCCCCCATGGCACCCCTCTCCATGAGCGTGACTGGCAGTGGCTACTAAGGCAACGGATCCTCCCTCTCCCTCGAGGCCTGGCGGCAGATCTGGCCGAGGAGCTCCTCCGGCTGTGGATTTGGCCGAGGCGCTCTCTTTCCCTCTCCTTCGTGGTGGCGGTGCGGCGGTCCCAACAAAGAGCAGCGGTCCCGGCGAGGAGGTGCTCCGATCCAGCGAGCGGGTGCCCGGGTCCGGCAAGCGGCTACGACGGCGTGCTGATCGGCGGCATCTAGATGGGCTCGGTGGGCCTGTTGATGGGCTCGCTGGGCTTGTCCACGGGTTTTCTTTTTTCTTTTTTATTTGATTTACCGAGGCGGGCATTTGAACCGCCTTGGAAAAGATCCATTTACCATAACATTTGGACCGAGGTGGTTGCGATGCATGCTGATGTTTCCTCGACTACAACGTCCGAATCACAATTGACGCATCAATCAAGTCATTGATGACCACTATTGTAATATATGTTTTTTTGGTGAGGAACACCACTATTGTAATATAGATCCACGCCAACTAAAATTACGTGGAGCAGTCAATATAAATCCCGCCGATAGGCGACAAGATAAAAGAAAACACTCGAGTACAACGGTTAGCATATATAGATGCATGCATTTTGTTTGCGATATTTATCTTTGATGATGAAGGGTTTTTGAAGATGGATTGATTCTTAAGTCTATACATTATTACAGTTGAGTAGACGAGGATCATTGGTTATGCTATGCTTCTATCAGGAGTCATGGGCGTGTGAGATTTGGGGGTACATATAGGTCCCAATGTCGGAAATCATCGATCTGAATTGGTGTAGCGGCCCATTAACACTTATGGGCCTTGAACAACGAGAGCAATTTTGTAGATTGATGTGGGCCAAAGAGGCCCTTTACTCTACATGCCCACGCTGAACTCCTTCATTTTCATTTCGCCTCTCTGAGATAAATAGTAGGCAAAATTTGCTCCTCGACCACGAAAGTGACCTCCCTTCATTTGTTGGACATCGAAAATGGAGCGATTTTTGGAAGAAACTATAATTCTTGGCAAATTTGCTAATGGACACTCTATCCAATAAAATATTCATTTCGGCTTTCGAGGAGAGAGAAGCACGATGAAATGTCCTTTTGTCCCTACCCTTTCTTCCTCCCTACTTGAGCCCTTTGCTCTCACTTCCCTCTCACCTCTGCTTCCTCTGTTCAGATCCGCCCGGCAGCCATTGTTGCCCGTGGAGCTCAACCGGCCTCTCCGCGACCTCAAGCACGTGCCGGTGAGCACCTCTAGCCCCTCCACCTTCCCCCTCAACCAATTCTGCCTCCTTCCATCCCCCACCGAGCTATCACTGCGCGCCACCATGGCCGCCGTTAAGCACATACCGCCGGCCACGGTGAGGCCACACCCTCCAATCCAAGGCCATGGCTAGCATCCCTAACGTTGGTGCCTCACGTCGGGGAGGCGGCTGGCCATGGGGCACTGCCGCGGCAGGGCTGCGGCTGTCCTCTTGCATGCTCGCCAGCGGTGGCGGCCGGTAGCACGGTGCCCACGCCCAGGCCTCCTGTGTGCTTATCCTACGACCTTTTCATCCTGCACAGGAGCAAGGCCCGCCACACCCACGCCCTGCGCGGCGGCTAGCCGGCCAAGCGGGGGAGAACGAAGAACCGGGAACGAGGAAGAAGAAAGGGGCAAGGGCAAAAAGGATATTTCATCGTGCTTCTCTCTCCTCAAAAGCCAAAAATAAATATTTTATTAGGGGAAGTGTCAACCGGCAAATTTGCCCAAAATCAAAGTGCCTTTTAGCAAATCGCTTCATTTTCGGTGTCCGACATCAAAGGGAGGTCACTATCCGTTTCCAGAAGCAAATTTTGCCTAAAATAGTACGGTATGCTAGTATATCCTGACTTGCTGAGGGCCGGAATGTTCACTTCGCCGGCCTTGCAGCTGACGAAACACGTCACCAATCCTTCGTTCGCTACCTTTGTACGTACGAAACGAATGAAACAATGCAAACGCCGTGCCGTAGCAGAATTTAGAACCTGAAGAGATTTGCAAGCAGGCACAAGCACAAGTAAGTAATCCGTCACACAAGTCACAGACAATGCATCTCAGTTGCGGCGTCGTGCAGAGCTGAGTGAGTAGACTCACGAGCTCGAGTAGCGTAGAGAGACCGTAGCAGAACTATAGTGAGTTTGCCATGGAGCGAGGTAACTACTAACTAGGAATGATCGCAATTTGCCAGATGAGTTGCATTGGTCACTGCATGAATAAAGGTCTCTCGACGATAGAGAGACTAGAACGTATATATGGATGGTGCTGCGTTTATTTATTTGCATGTGTGTGTTATTACAAATAATTGGCGAAAGTGACCACTCGACCAAACAGATTAATTTCCTGAATCGAGTCTCGTCGACGAAGCAGCGACGTCGACCTCAAAGTGACGTACGTGTACGTCGCCGCGTTGGCTGCTTCAATTCCTTGGCAGGGAAGAAGAACCGCGTATCTATATAATAATATGCCGTCAGGTGGCATGATGCATTTCGAGTTTTTATCCGGGTACTAATAGAAAAAAAGAAGAAGACACACCGCTTTTTGGGAAAAAAACGAGTTTGATGACGTACGTCTTTTTTTTTTTTTACAGGTCGATCTCAGAGGAAAACTCAATTCTACTTGCTTTGAGTTTTCCTTCGTGACCAAGGCTTGACTTGATATGTATGTATATCTTTGGTAGAGTTATCAGCTATAGTTGATATTTTCTTTTGTCAGTCCTAAAAAGGGTTTTACTGATACATAATTAAAACAATGTAAAGTCTACAAAAGTCAAATTTGGAGTGGAGGGAGTACAAAATAGGAAAAATACAAGATTAATTCAACTTATGCATAAATTCGAGGCTTAGTACAAAGACAGCCTCTAATTTGTAAGATTGTCCAAATTATAATTAAATATAATTACCAAGCTCCAACAAACATTTGGCAGTAATATATATAATATGTAGCTACCCGAAAACGACCGATGATATGTTTCCTACTGACGGCAACATCCAAAATCAGAATTGGTACGCATCAACTGAAGTCATGGATCACCACTATTGTAATATAGATCCACGCCAACCAACACTCGATCAGTGAGACAGTCAATATTCTCCTGCCGATACATATGCATGCGACAAGATAAAAGAAAAGATTCGCTACAACAGTTAGCATTCTGCTTGCATTGGGACTGAACTCAAGAAGAAGCAGCCGGCCCTCATTCCTTAACGCGCACTTTGGTTGAACAATAAACGCAGTGCGCTATTCAACTCATCCCACACGGTGTTGTTTTCTTTTAATTTCTATGTATATCCTGTCCTCTACCGGGCCTTATCACTTGCGTCGTTGTCATAACTAGCTTTAGGCCTTTAGCTTGGTAGCTAGTAGACGAACGTGCGAGACCGAAGTTAACTTCCTGCAGATTCGTGTGTTGTTGCTTGCTACTTCTCACATTACTTATCTAGGAAGCATAGAGGTCCATGGTCAAGTGCCGTATTAGGAAGAAGAATTGACAAGTGGATTTTATATATTAACAAATGCCTTTATCTCAATTATCAAGTGTCAATTATATAGTGTTCACAAAGCCTCAAGCAACTACTCATCTTCTCGGTCTCACCGGCAGCAGCACGCAATGCGTTGCCTTTCAGGCTTCCACAATTTCACTTGCTCTCTCCGGCGGACTCCGGTCACAACAGGTTGACGTTCAGAAATGTGAAAAATCATGTATATGTAAATTATTGAGTTTATATATAGATACATATGTTTAGATAAATATAACAATGCTCAAAAGAGCACATGGGGCCGGGGCTGCAACATGACCAAAAACCCATGTGTTTTTGTCCTGATGAGGGAAGTATAAATGATGAATCTCTTTCATTTCAGGACATGCAGCAGTAGCTGCAGCTCTGATAGTAATTAGTAATGACATCAGTTTCTGTGATCTTATTACAGACATACTCAACCCATCCTAAAATATAGTGCATTATAGAATTTGTACTAAAATATATTGCAGATTTGGTAAAGTTTGTTAAAAAGGAAAGCATAATTTGAGGAGAAACTCCTTAATTGTGTTTAATCCATGGGTACATATGTCATATTGAGTATTCCTTTAAGTTAAAAAAAATTTAGAACGCATTGTATTACAGGATTGATGGAGTATATATACTACCACAAATTGTGACGTAACATAACATCATTACATTTTTTGAAAAAAGAAGAAGAAGAAGAAGAAGAAACATAAGAATCCCCACGTGAAAATGGTCATTTTTCGTCACTGAAAGCATTCTCTCACAGCACTATATGATTATTATATATAGTTCCCGTAACTTAATTTGCATTGCCCACAAATATAGGGAGATACTATTCTCTGCTATCATGCATGCTGTGCTGCTGGGCGCTTGCTTCTTTACGCTGTAAAAGCCAAGAATCGCACATCGATGCATCCGATCTCTCTCACGCGTTCGGGAACCCTGGCATTAACACCGAAAGTTCTCAAAGCCGCACCGACATGAATTTCAGTCCAGTCTGAGGCCTTGTTTAGATTGTAAATTTTTGCAACCTGGACATTGTAGCACGTTTCGTTTGTATTTGACAAACTTTGTCCAATCATGGACTAACTAGGCTCAAAAGATCCGTCTCGTGATTTACAATCAAACTGTGTAATTAGTTATTTTTTTTACCTATATTTAATACTCTATGCATGCGTCAAAAAATTGATGTAATGGAAAGAGAATGAAAAAATTTAGAGTTTAGAGGTGATCTAAACAAGGCCTGAATATGAATGCGTGTGCTGTCTTGACAAAAATAGATGGGCGACGCTTGTTGTTTCCTCCGATTCCGAACGAAGGCTGTGCTCTGACTCTGAACCATAGTATCTTTACTTTACTGGAGAGAGAACGTCGGCAGGACCGCGAGAGCATCGATGAGCTTGCAGTGAGGTGCAGGATCTATTTTCTCTGCCATGCCAAAAAGAAAATTCGCGACCGTTTTTCATTAACAGAAGTGAATTCTGCCATGCCACCTGGAGCTGATGACGGAATTGCGACGACAGCTAGCTAGCTAGCTATAGGAGGACCGATTTTCTCTGCTCGTCCACTTTGATTTTGGCACCCAACCAAGGAGAAGAACCTATCCAATAATCCACGCCTTGTTCGCACTTATTTTGTCCAAGAAATCGGTTTCTGCCGTTTCGAGGAAGGCCATGCATGCATGGGTGCAATTTTTCTCACCCGTAGAGAACGGATTTTTGGTTCTAGGCTTTTACTTCTAGTCACTTTTGAGCCTAGGACTAAAGACATGATTAGTCCTGATTGGAGTTACCAACCGGGAGTAAGTCCCCTCCCAACGGCTAGATCCGTAGCTTTTTGTAGGAAGGGACCTTTAGTCCTTGTTGGTGGCTTAAACCGGGACTAAAAGTTACCCTTCAGTCTCGGTTGGAGCTACCAGGTGTGACTAAACCTTTAATCCCGATTGGTGGCTCTAACCAGAACTAAAATTCTACCTGTAGTCCGAGTTTATACCACAAACCGGGACTACATGTCCCGGCCTATATACTTTCTTCTTCTTCCTCCCCCCAGCTCGAGCCATTTCAAGCTCTCTAACTGCTTTCTGTTCTTGCTCGTGGAAGGAGTTCATGCTTGCGGGGTGAATACTTCATTCCTCTATTCTTCGGTTCTAAAGGTTACCAACTTCATCCTCCCATGTTTCATCAATAGCATTGCTCATTTCGTGCTCTAGAAATAGAGAAATTTGTGGTTTTCTAGATTAGGAATGATGGTAGATTTTTTTTATTTATATACCATTTGAGCTCGAAATCACTTGATAGTTCAAATATGAAGATGAAGGAAGCTTATAGTAGTTCATCAAAACTCGTATGCACCTTTCATTGCCTCATTTCATTGTCTAGAAATAGAGAAATTTTTTATTTTCTAGATTGGGAATGATGGTGGATATTTTTTATTTATATGCCATTTGAGCTCAAAATCACTTGATAGTTTGCATATGTGTAGATGAAGGAATCTTATAGTAGCTCATCAAAACTAGTATGCACCTTTCATTGCCTCTTTTCATGGTTCAGAAATAGAGAAATATAAGTTTTTTTAGTATATAGCTCATTTAATTTCATGGTTCACAAAATGAGAAATTTATAGTAGTTGATGAAAATGAGTATAGAGAGTCATAGATGGCGACTGCTTCCGGGTCCTCACCCTCGCATGGGGTACCTAAACGACTGAGGCTAGACCTCCCTCTCATTGCGTGCGGCAAGTTTGGGCAGAAGACTATGAGGGAGTACAGGGTGAAGAGGAAGGGTCCCAACCAAGGGCGCATCTTCTACACGTGTCTGGATCGCAAAGTAAGTTATTTTTTGTCTTGTTTTGTTATGGTTTGTAGCCATTTTTCGTGATGATTTTGATTAAAGTTCTTGATTTATTGTTGTAATTTTAGTGGGATGACACTGGATCATGTGACGGTTGGTACTGGGAGGAAGAGTATGTTGAGCACGTCCAAAAATCTCTTGCAAAGGCGACTATGGCGACTGATGAGAGTGCACTTTTGTATAATGAGGCAATGAACCAGCAGAAGAATGATCTGTCTGTTTTAGTTGGAATTGGTCGCGAAATTCTTATTCTGCTGAAGTGCATTGTAGGTTTAGTTTGTTTAGTGCTATTTGGGATTGTCTACATTGTATCAAGTCTTTAATTAATAAATTAATATTCGAGAGTACGTGAAACAACTGTGTGGTATATAATATTAATTACTCATGTTGATTGATGAATATTTTGGATCTTTTAATTAATTACTAATCATGCATGTTGTATAATATGGGTTATTACAAGTTTTTGATGTTGTGTACGTCATGTAATGCAGATGAACCAGTAATGGATGTACAACGCGGACCGCTACTCCCCATAATTCATTAGGGGCGTACATGAATTCATAAATGTGGCCAAGGCAAACACGCGGAATGGTTTCATGTGCTGCCCATGTGTTCTACGTAAGAATGAGAAGGATTATTCTTGCTCAAGGATCCTTTACGAACACCTGTTTACGTTGGGTTTCTTGCCGAACTATATTTGTTGGACTAAACACGGAGAAAGAAGTGTTATAATGGAAGAAGAAGGAGAGGATGACAACATTATTAATCATGGTTTTGCTGAATATGGTGCCTTTGATGATACTGCAATGGGGAAGCTGAAGAAGAGGTAGCGGCAAAAGATGAGCACGTTGATGATCTTGGTCAGGGCATCCGTGATGCACGGAGAAAATGCGAAAGTGAAAAAGGAGAAGATCAAGTTCGAGCGCATGCTAGAGGATCACAAGAAATTGCTATACCTGACTTGCAAAGAGGGGCAAAATAAGTTGGGTACCACACTTGAATTGCTGCAATGGAAAGCAAAGAATGGTGTATCCGACAAGGAATTTGGGGAGTTACTGACTATCACAAAGAAGATGCTTCCGAAGGCAAACGAATTGCCTGCCACTACATACGCAGCAAAACAGGTCGTCTACCCTCTGGAATTAGAAATCCAGAAGATACATGCATGTCCTAATGACTGCATCCTCTACCGCGGCGAATATGAGAATTTGGATGCATGCCCGGTATGCCGTGCATCGCGGTATAAGATCAGGCGAGATGACCCTGGTGATGTTGAGGGCGACGGTGAATGTCCCACGAAGAGAATCCCTGCCAAGGAGATGTGGTATGCTCCTATAATACTACGCTTGAAATGTTTGTTCAGAAACAAAGAGCATGCAAAGTTGCTGCGATGGCACAAAGAAGACCGTAAGGTAGACGATATGTTGATACACCCCGCTGATGGGTCCCAGTGGAGAGCAATCGACAGAGAATTCCTGAAGTTTACAGACGACGCAAGAAACTTAAGGTTTGCTTTAAGTACGGATGGCATGAATCCTTTGCATATGCCATTTTATTGATATAACTCTATTTATTTATTTTGTCGGGCAGTGCTTGAAAAAGGTTCGCCGAGAAACGCCATTATGGTCAATGGAAAGTGCCTCTGAATATAGTCCAATATCCAGTAAGTACTAGTTAGGTCACCGCATCTTTATTTAGTTCAATTCATTACTTCAATGCTTCATTGGTTGATGATGAATCTTTTTTCTCGTAAAGTGGTGTCTGCAGCAGGGATCAAGGAACAACTTATGTGGATACTATGTCTGCGAGTTCCTCATGGAGTACTCAAGGAGAACAAGTGAAGAGATCCTCAAAGTACGTAAAAAATATACATAATTTATTTATTACCAATGTGTTGATATATATAATCATACATATATATATATATATATATATATATATATATATATATATTCATACTTTTCCTTTCATTCGAATTGAAGATTGAATGGAGGAAGCAAAAGGTTATGTGATGTGACCAGATCAAAGCAATTTAAGAGGCATTGTCAGGATTTCTTATGGATGAGGTCATAGATCCCAAAGACGCGTACCACTATGACCCTAAAGAATTAATACCTAGTAGCCATACGACTGAAGATTAGGGTTGAATGAAATCCTAAAGACATGAGTACAAGGTTTTGTGAGTTTATTATGTACATATTCCATGCATGTAAAACCTCTTGAAATATTTGTATATATGTAGTTTCATACATTGTAGTGTGTTATTTATATATAATGCTCAAACAGAATCTTATACGTGGATGTATATTAGCAGCGTAGAATTCGTATACGAAAATCTAATCGAAACAAAAAAGAGTTGCATTAAAAAGAAACCATAAAATGAAAAGGAATGAAATGAAAAAAAAGAACCTTTAGTACCGGTTGAAAACATCAACTGGGACTAAACGTTCTAGCCCTGGTGCAATATCTGGGGGCCATTTAGTCCCGGTTGATAATAGTAACTGGGACTAAAGGTCCATTTACTAAAGGGGGGCCTTTAGTCCTGTATTCGCAATCCCAGTTAGGAAACCAGGACTAAAGAGGGTTTTTCAATCGGGACTGATTCTCAGTCCTGCACTGTGCATGAGTTGTACGTACATATGGCTTTCACGGTCATTGGTAGATGCGTGACTACGTGTGTGAGAGAATTATGTTTTTTTTTTGCAAAGAGTGTGAGACAGCTTTTCAATGTATAGCTGTGTGGCTTCGCTGTGCAGCTCGCGTTGATGTCTCAATCCTGTTGTTGGCTTTGTTGCTTTTAGTTGTTAGTTTAGTTTTTTGTTTAGTTGTTTTAGTTGCTCGACCTTTATTTTGTGGTCTCGTCACTATATTGTATTTCGATTGTTTCTATCTAGTCTAGACTCGTCTTCTTTTTAATATAATTGGTAGCTCTCCTGTCTAATTTGTTTAAGAAAATAGTTTCTCTTATAATATATTATCAGTTATGATTAAACCAAAATCTTCTCGAAAGCCTTTCCGCCTTCAAATATAGACTCTTTTTTTTCTAATATGCCTTACACCTTCAAACAGAGGGAAGAGTATATATCTTTCCTATTTGGCATTTATTCCAAGCTTTGAGATGATGACTCTGAAGATGAGAGGCCAGATCGAGATTTCAATAAGTGAGGTTCCATGGGATAGGATAACAGAACACAGTTACTCATCACCATTGCATATTTGCATCTCACATCTCACCGAGCACTGCACATGCCAGAGGCCAGAGCAAACCATTCGAGATAAGTTTTTCTTTTCCTTTTTTGAACCTGTGTGAGCTGTACATGAACGGGCAATGCAAGACACTCTTGTTCTTGGATGGTAGGTCAATGCAAGACACTCTTGTTCTTGGATGGTAGGTCATTTTGTCATGCATCATGCAGACGTTTGTCATACCACAGCTTCTAGCTTCTGTGGACCAGATAATATCTAGCTTCTAGGGTGCGCTGTGTGTAGTGGGGATTGCCATAGCTCGGCAACAATGATGTTCAACAACCTCTTTAGGGCAGGTTTAGTTTCCTTGCATGTGTTTGTTTGTGACTTTGAGGCTTGGGCTTCGGTCCATTGCAAGAAGTCAGAGATGCTTGACTGTGTTTTGAGCTCGGCAACGATAACTTGCAGCTGGTGGGGCTAGGGTTAGCCGTTTCGGCCATACTGCTGATGTTAGGGTTTTTAATGGTTTATCTTAAAATAACCCTGCAGGTGTAAGGTTTTCGGGCCTGATTTTTCTTGAATAAACTGGACCAACTCTTTTCTAACTTAATTATTGAAAGATAGATCTCTTGCCAGTTGTGTTAAAAAATAATTTCTACCAACCCGCTGAACGCCATAACAGACTGATGATTTGATTATATTACGGTTCGCAGCAGGTCATGCATATGGCATTATTATTCTTCATTTTTTTTCACAGGAAACCGTACTATTAACCTCCACGGCAGACTCGCTGTGTGTTGCTTGGTTTGACTGAGCTATTGTATTGAATTAGTAATATATGTTTTTATGTCGAAAAGTCATTGCACCTCAGTGCAAGGCCGCCGCCGCCACAAGGGAACTCAAGATGCTCTTCTTTTGGCTGAAATCAGCATATAAAAAGGGTCTTTTGAGCACATCGACGGCAAGACATGTGGATCCTTTTTGCAGTCGTGACAGAACGAAGACGACTATAAAGTGGAGAAAGAATTAGTCTTTGCTTTGCTGCCCTCGCGATTCCATCACCAGATGGCAAGAAGGGGCAGGGGGGAAAACCGAGCACTAGATTTGATGATGTTCTGATAGATTCAGACGTTCGGCCTGTTCGCTGTTTGGTTTCTGGGCTGATAAGTCTGATTGATATTGGTTTATTGTGAGAGAAAAATATTGTATCATAGTTAATAAGTCCTAGCTGAAACCAACAAACGAACGTGCTGCTTATTGGAAAAACGAAAAGAAGATGCTCAGATGAATCAAAAGGGCGACACGTCATCTATCGGCACCTTCAGATTCAAACTTATGTCGTCCGTCGTTCTTTGCACACTTTCGGCGTCCTTTGTTTCGAGAAAGTACAGTATGGAGTACATACTAACACACATTTATGTAGTGGCACGTGATGGCTGCTACCTCGTGTGCACACTGTGTGGTCAGCGCTGTGTGAACTGAGATTCACCTAGCTAGTCGAAGCAGAATTTGTACGGGCGGTGCATATATAAATAATAATAATATAAACTGGGAATTCTTACACCCTGCTGTGAGCATTATACATACATGGTCAGCATCGATCACGACTACAATATGAGTGTACACTGTCCTGCATGGGAAGATGTCACAAATACATCGAGATTTGTTGGGTAACATGCATGTGGTGTGAGGGCCATGAATGCAAGAGCAGTGGTAGATGCGCTACAGTCATCACGTGCACGCAATGGCCGGCGCCGGCGTATTCGTGTTGGGTGTCAGGTGTGGGTGCATGGTGTGGCCACTGGCCATGCATGTCACGTCTCGCCGGCACTGCACATGCGTGCCACGTGCACGGCGCTCTCTTCACGCGCGAGCCTGAACGGACGCAACAAACAAACAGGTGGTCAAATCGTGCAGGTGCAGGGGCGCCAACACCGAGAGGAGGAAGAAGGCAACGCCAACCAAGGTGGTGTTGGGTCAGCAGAAGCACGCAGCAGCCGCAGGAGACGATCGGTCGGTCTCGGTCCATCCACCGACCCGGTCAGCACCCACGTCAGCAATGGATTCCTTCCACGAAATATGTTGGCTTGCTCGCGATCTAAGTTTGACTAACAAGTATCGATATTTATCATATCGAACTAATATAATTAAATTTATTATAAAATATATCTCCGTAGTATATATGTCACAAATATCAGTGCAATTTTCTACAATTCTGATTGAACTCTAAATATATAGGTTAGGCCTTGTTTATTTCCCCCTCCTAAACTTTAGCCTCTGTCGCATCGAATGTTTGGACACATGTATGGAGTATTAAATATAGACTCGTTACGAAACTAAATGCACAGATTGAGACTAATTTGCGAGACGAATTTTTAAGCCTAATTAGTCCATGATTTGACAATGTGGTGCTACGGTAAACATATGCTAATGACGGATTAATTAGGCTTAATAAATTCGTCTCGCGGATTAATGAGAACTTGTGTAATTTGTTTTATTATTACTATCCGAACACTCGATGTGACATCCGATGTGACACCGCTAAACTTTAGCCCCATAATGGAGCTAGAATTGAATTCATTTTTAGATGAAGTATTTATTTGTTGCTGCAGAGGAACCTTCGTTCACATCAAACTTGTTAATTGATGATAACATGAACTGGTACCACATATATTACTGTGAAGAAACAGTTGTATGGAAGTATGGAACGTAAGAGTAGCATATTTATCACACAAAAAAAAACAAAAACAAAAATATAGTAGTTTCAATTCGTTATACCGATAGAAAGTTACTTTTACGAATATATATATATAGGGCATATTTGGCATGACTTCAGCTCTATCTTGGAGGAGACATACCAAACACTTGAAGACACATTTTTCGGTAAATATATAGTAGAGGAGTTAGAGCTGTTTTGGAGTATGCGGTTGGAGCTAAAAAGTGGCTCCTCCTCAAATGCTCGGGTATCACGGTTGGAGCTGCAAAAGTGGCTCCTCCTCAAATGCTCGAACATTTGAGGAGGAGCCAAGCAATCAGGCTTTTAGTATGACACTTTGACTATCGATTCCCATAATATATAATATTTCATAATACTAGAGTATTTTTCATTGTGAGTTCAGGGACATCATCTTAAGTTCTCTACCTATATGCCTTTATATATTTATTTAAAAATTATAAATGTTTGACCAAGATACTTATCAAGTGACGAGAGGTACTTGCCAATTCTCCGCACTGCCTCGCTAATAAATCACTGGTCATCTTAGGTCTCTTGTGTGCTTCTGTGATACATGCTTGACTGTCATAGTCCCGGAATCCTCTTAGAAGTTCTTGTATTTTGAAATTTTGAATTATTCAAACGAACTTGGATATAAAAATTACCAAATTGAATATACAGTACAAAATGCCCCCATACATTGTACTAGTGCTAGGGATACTATCACTTTGGTCAAAGCGTGCCATGAAGGAAGGTAGCGAAAGGTTGTGCTGTTAGCTATCATTCCAACGAATGCAGATGTACGATGGTCGGGCGCGGGGCATCTCTCCTACAGCTTTAGACGACACTGATCATTTTAAATATTCATTAACACTGTATTTAAGCCCCCACAAACATGGTTGGGTTGGGCCAGCATATGAGTGCGGTGGGGTTGTTTGATCATGCGTTCCAAGCCGATTGTATTATAGTGTCAATACAATTCAATATGGGGATCACCTTTATCATCGGTCATCGGTGCGTGATTCGTTAAGAAAAAATGTTCTTTGCGTAATTGATATTTTGGAGAAGAATACAAATTTTCGTCTTTGCATGCTAACCGCACTTAGACTCTGTGTTGACTGGTTTTTTTTTAATTGCAAATGACTTGCAATAGAGAAGTTGGATAAGCCATGTTGAGGTGGCTTCACATTTTTAATAGAAAAAGAGTCTGTCTACTCAACAACCATGTGTTTTATGTAGTTTAAACATATAATTTTTTTTCACCATAGAATTAAGATTCAACCACATCCATCCTCCTTTTACCTTCAGCCTTTTGCTACCTTTAGCCTTCTTCTACCTCAGACAATCACAAAATCATAGATCCACAGATCACAAGAAACATTTTTTTTCGTATGAAATGACAAATCACAAATCCTAGAGGAGGAAGTACCTGGAGCCGGATCCCTGGTGGCCAACCAAGACATCTGACCTCTGGACCGCACCACCATGACCATGCAGTGCAGGACGACATGCATGCGTTCCAGCCATTGATGGCCTTTGGAGTTTGGTGGCAAGCCCGATGCTGCTCCTCTGCGGTCTCTGGATTGCCCTGGCCTGGGTGCATGCGTGACCGTGCTGGGAACGGCGAAGGCGAACGACGCCGCGGAGGAGGCCCACCGAGTGCGATCCGAGTGCGGGCGGGCCCGACGCCGGTCGCCGAGCACTGGGAGCACCGGTGAAGAGGGAGAGAGAAAAAATCTATGTGTTTTTTCCTCTAAAATATATATGTGTTGTATAGCATTTCTGTAAAAAAAAACGGCTTCTCTTCTATATACGGACATACGGTGTTTATTTTAGAGTTGTTTGGTGAGGCAGCATTTGGCACGTAAAAATGCCCTTGATCTAGAAAACGTACAGATGCAATGCAAGAGGGTCTTAAAAAAACAGAAACGACTTATATAATTTAAAATAAAGGAAGTACTAGCTCTTATACACTGGCCGACACCGGTAACGAGGTTAAGTAAAAATAATAATTGTTATTGTTTGTTATTATTATTATTATTATTATTATTATTATTATTATTATTATTATTATTATTATTATTATTATTATTATTATTATTATTATTATTTAATGGACGATGACGACGACGTTGAGCAGGTACCTAACGGTCGGTCCCCGAGGCGGCGGGGAGCGCGGGCAGGCCCCGGCAGATGGTCACCGGCGGCACTCCATAGGCGGGCTGGGGCCGGGGCGCCGGGCGGCACCCACCGGCACACACGTACGGCGGGGCAGGAGCTTGCTTTGACGTACAGGTACAACAGTGTGGTGGACTCCAGGAACGAAGCCGCCACGCCGACCAGGAATACATTCCAGTCCAGGTCCCCAGCAACCGAAGGCATGCAGCGATCCAATCGATGCGATGCGGATGCGATGCGCCGCGCGGGACGAAAAGACTAGTAGACGCGAGTCGTACGTGCGTGCTGAATGGCACCCTAGGATGAAAACCGTCGAAAAACTCTTAAATTGTTTTCGATTTTTACATTTGAAATACGAAAACGAAAGCGAAAACGGTAAAACCGGACACGAAAAGGAACGCGAACTTACGAATTATCGAGAATTTCGAAAACGAACCAATTCAAGCGGATTTATGTCGAACACGGTCGATATACGAAAACTCAATATGGAATACCGACCCATAGACCAAGTGCATGACTAAGTGCATACATGATCAAGTTCAAGTGCATATAATAATTAACAAGTGCATATTATAGAAATATGAACTCGAACCGAGTCAGAATAATTTTATTAATCTTTTTAGAATAGATGTAATATTTTATTTTAAAGATTTATTCAGATTTTTCTTTTGAGTAACAAAGATTTATTCGGCTGATGCAAAAACTATCAAATAATTGACTTTGCAGGTGGGGGTTAAACCGATGAGCTTGATGGGCTATGGCCCAGGTGGGCTTTCGTGTAGATGCTGCTGGTTTCCTGACATTTAGCACTATCTCATGAGGTGAAGAGAGATGAGGCTGGACGCCGTCTATAAGAGAGGGCAGCTGGCCACCGGTAGAAAGAACGTAGCTGCGTGGTGAACAACCTGTAATTGGGCTGTATGACTTGTGCAGTTGGCCAAATTTGGTTTAAACCAAATTTTCAATTCGGAATATTTCAAATTAAAAGTAGAAAACGGTCGAAAAATGTCTAAACCGTTTTCTACTTTTACATTTGAAATACGAAACATCTTAAATGCGAAAGCGAAAATGGTAAAGTCGGACAAGAAAATGCGGATTCGATCGGATTAAATATAGAAAACGATGCGGTTCAGTTCGGGATATTTCCGTTCCGTTTTCATCCTTAGATGGCACGCCAGTAGCGGTAGACAGGCCGACGACCATCGTCCCGCTCCCGACCCTTTAGCAGCCGGGCAGCCGACGTGCGTGTAGATGTCGTATGGGTATTTGGATGCTAATAAAAAAATAAATTATAGAATGCGTCAGTAAATCGTGAGACGAATTTATCAAGTCTAATTAATTCATCATTAGCATATATGTTACTGTAGCACCACATTATCAAATCATGAATTAATTAGGCTTAAAAGATTGATCTCGTAAAATAGTCACAATCTATATAATTAGTTATTTTTTAAGTCTATATTTAATACTTTACGCATGTATCGAACATTAGGATAATGTAAAGTTTTATGGAGAATCTAAACAAGGCCACGCATCAGGCCATGGCCATTCCAATGTCGTCCATCATCGACGCACACGCACACGCACACACAGGAGCCAAGACATGACGGCGCGACCGCGATCCTCGTTCACTCGTACTGAGGGGCGCTTACGATTGGCCGGCGCAAGGAAATCATCCGTCGTCCAGGACCGACGTGTTGTCATGTCACGTACTACTCCTACGGCAGACCAGGCGTGCATGCGCACACGCCTTCGTGTCTGCTAATGTCATGTCCCCGACCCGCCATTACTTGTAACCTCGGTCCTAAAATAAGTGTCGGCGTCGTGTACGTACGGTAGGTTTAACTTGATTTATAAAAAATACGTGTAATATTTATATTTCTAAATAAATTTATTAAAAAACTATAATTAAAGATCTTTCTAATGATATTAACTATGTACCATAAATACTAATATATTTTAATATATATTTAATCAAACTTGTTTTTTGAAAAACAAAAATGATAGATATTTAGGGACAAAGGAGTACATTATTTATTATGCTATCTTAATACTATCTTTCACCGATATGATCGGCCAGATAATATAATAAAACCGGAGTTGAGAGCACGGCAGTGCAAAGCGGAGGAGCGAGGAGGTCCGTCGCTGGCACAGGCACACTGACTGGCGGCGGGCCCCACGGCCCCGTGTCCCCCACTCCCTCCCCCACCCGTGCGCAGGCCGGCCTGCCAACGTTGACCTGTCAGGGCCCGCCAGCCGGGGCCCACTGCCAGTGCCAGTCGCGTCGCCACGGCGGAGTTGTCGCTGCCTCCTCGTGCTGCTCTGTGCTACCCGTTACGCTATCCTCAAATGCATTGGCTTCCGGATCCAATGCGCCTCTGTTTCCTGTGGTGTTGGACACGGAAGTACTCCTGCGGCGGCGGCCGTATCTCATCACAACGTTTTTTTCGTCTACCGGGAATCCGGTACAACGATACTCCATGATACTAGCCGCCGTTTGAAGCAAACTGCTAGAGAGCAAAACGTCCAAGTGTCGTAGGAAAAAAATGTGAAACAACTTGTGCCAGCAGCAGGAGGCGAGCAGGGGAGAGCAGGAGCTGGGGCTGCGGTCCAGGGGGCCCGTGGAGCTTGCGCGCTCACGCGCCTACGCGAAAGCCGGGCGATGGTGGCGCTGACGACGTACGCGACAAGGATGCTGCGTTGCTTGCGTGCGTGCCTTGCTCTGGTGGTAAGGGCTCTGGCTACTTGCCTGGTAGAAGGAAAAAGAGGAGCAGAGGCAGCAGAGACATTCATGGTGCCGCAGAGATGATGCGACGAAGCTGGCAGATGGACGGTGGCGTTTAGCGGGGGCGAGGGCACGACAGAGCCATGTGCTCCCATTAAAATTCAGACAAGACGCTAGCGAGGGAGAGGAAAGAGTGAAGGACAGTAGCGCAGGCAAACAGCCGCAGCGCGACGGGACAGCGAAGGCAGCCAGCTCATCCGTGGTTAGGTGGGTCGTACGGTGAACGGAGCACCCCGTCGGACAGACGGCTGGCAGGCAGTGCACGCGGCGTCCGTAGGCCGAGCCGTACGACGGTCAGTAGTGATGCGCACGAATTTTTAAGAGACGCAAAAACCGCGGATTAGCTCATACCCCCATACCAAGCCATGGAACAAAATATTAGGGTGCTATGTAATTATTTTTGCGCAAAACAAATCGCCATAATAACACTTTAAAATATAATTTTTTATTTTTATCGTTGACGCGAGAAGCTGGTTTTTAATTTTTAAATTCGACTTCGAGCTGGCAAAAACCCTAGTTAGCAATATTTGTTCTCCAAAACCAAAATTGCATTTTTATCTACTAAACTTACACTTCAAACTTTTATCTAAGTATGAATTACAAGCTATATTTTATTTGGTTTATAAGAATTATTTTCACGCTTAATCCCATAGAACAAACCATCCGCTACCTATTTGCTAGATTTGTTGATCGACATTCCTAAATATCTTTATGCACTGAGTAATTTAACTTGGACGTTTATTTGAGTCCACAAAACTGAGTCACACAGGATTCGCTTAACGCTTCAAGTACGTTTTAAATCAAAATTCCAAGAAACTCGCTTCGAAAATTTTTCTTAGACCTAAATCTCGATGTTAAACGAGCTCGTAACACCAGAGATGTTACAATATTACAAGACGAAGGGAAGAGAGTAGTCACCAAGGGGTGACTAAAGGGGACTAAAGAGCAAAAATACACCCATGCCCTTCATTATTATGGCAACAGCAAAGATCCTAGACAACTAATAGGAACGTTTCGGCCTTTTTCAATAACTTTAGTCCATTTTTAGTCACGTAAACCAGACACCCTGCCCAACGGGCCTTCAGTCGGTGTATTTGACTAAGGGCACGTTTAGTTCGCGAAAATTTTTGGGTTTGGCTACTGTAGCACTTTCGTTTGTATTTAGCATTTAGTGTCTAATTATGGACTAATTAGGTTCGAAAGTTTCGTCTCGCGATTTCTCACCCAATTATGCAATTAGTTTTTTTTCGTCTATATTTAATACTCCATGCATACGTCCAAAAATTCGATGTGATGAACAAAAATCAAAATTTTTTGGAACTAAGAGCATCTCCAAGAGTTTGCTAAAACTCACTTGCCAAATCTTGTGATTTGGCAAGTTGCTAAAACATATGGCAAGTGAAATTTTGTAGTCTCTCCAATAGTTTGCCATATGGGCTTGCCAAAACTTAAAAAGTAGGCCCACTTCCAAACCTCCGTCAACTAATTTTGTTCGACGCTTCACATGGCCGCCCACGACACTCCTCGCTTTGGCGCCGCGACTCCTCGCTGGCTTGCGCCGCCACACACATCGCCGCTTCCTGCAGCCGCCCAAATCTCATCCTCCTTTGCCCCCAACATCGATCTCTCATCCGGCCGGCAATCCTGTTCATCGAGCCAGCGAGTCCAAGGCATGCCGCCATCTCCTCCAAGACCTCGGTGATGTTCCCATCGGTTCAAGCATCCAATGATCTAGGTTATCGTATTGCAATTTCTATATTCTTTAGTTTCTTGCAATATCTTGAGGAAAGTTCCCATCCAATGATCTAGGTTATACGAATTCGGTATTTTTTGTTAGTAAGGAATCATGTCTAGGAAGAGATCCCTTTTTCGAAGACAGGTTGGGTGATTCAACATCCGATGATGATTTTGACATGTTATCGGTCTTTGTAATTGTGGACTCCTTTGCCAATGCCAAAAAAAAAACACGGTGGCTCTGTCGAAGGCCATAGAGTTCTTCACCGTGATAGAGAAGGCGGCCATGAGAGGTTGTTTCAAGATTACATGGCGGAGAATCCAACATATGGCCCTGAAATATTTCGTCGAAGGTTGTTCTTATTTCACTTAAGTTGATTTGTTGTATGTGATTAAATTTTATTGGAGTTCTAAAAGTTTAGTTTTGTTTTCTTCAGGTACAGGATGTCTAGAGAGCTTTTCGTACGCATCATGAATGCAGTTGAAGCATACGATGATTATTTTGTGCAGAAAAGGAACGCGGCTAATGTACTTGGATTGAGTTGCCTGCAAAAAGTCACTGCAGCAATGCGTATGATCACTTATGGCGTTCCCGCTGATGCGACAGATGAGTACGTTCGCATTGGCGAAAGTACTGCACTAGAGAGCTTACGGAGGTTTGTTACTGCAATTGATGAAATATTTGGAGAAGAATACCTCAGATATCCCAATGAGGCGGACACAGCACGCTTACTTGCAATGGGTGAGCAACAAGGCTTTCTAGGGATGCTAGGGTCCATAGATTGTATGCATTGGGCGTGGAAGAACTGTCCATACGATAAACAGGGTCAGTACAAGGGGAAAGAGGAGAAGCCCACTATCATTTTGGAGGCTGTTGCTTCGAACGACCTTTGGATATGGCACGCCTTTTTTGGAATGCCCGGCTCTCATAATGATATCAATGTTCTTCATAGGTCTCCGTTGTTTGATAACTTGGCAGAAGGAAAAGCTCCAGAAGTCAATTTTTCTGTTAATGGCCATGATTATACAATGGGCTATTATCTTGCAGATGGCATATATCCCACATGGGCTACTTTAGTCAAGTCGATCACTAAACCTATGGGGAACAAGAGACAATATTTTGCTAAAGCGCAAGAAGCGACCCGGGGAAGATAGTCGAGAGAGCTTTTGGGTTTCTTGGTCTAGGTTTGCAATTGTTCGAGGGTCAGCTCGCTTTTGGGACATAGAGACATTAACAAAGATCATGAGAGCTTGTGTGATCATGCACAACATGATTGTGGAAGATGAAGGATTCGTTGTCGACCCAAATGAGCGTTTTGATTACGGTGGTGAAAATGTCGAACCCGAGCATGACAAGCCTACCCGTACACTTGAAGAATACATTGAAGCGCACTGAGAAAGATCGGGGAGAAGCAAACACATGTTCAAGCTGAAAGAAGACCTCATCGAGCACCTGTGGAAAAATCACCCAGATTTATATAAATGAATTTTGACATGAGATGTAATTTTCATGGCTTAATTTGTTCAGAGAACCTTTACATTGGCGAGCAGCAGCATAGCACACGCACATAAAATGAAGAGGCACATAAACTAATTCAACACAAGTGCAAATAACTTGAACTCCAAAGAAGCTTAAATAAATTTCATAATGGTTCAACAGTAACAACTGAAGTGACACAGTGCTGGATAACTAAACTGAATTTAATTTTCCTCCATCTTCTCCATAATCATCTTCTGCTTCTTCTCAACCCATGCACGCTGGGTCGGGGTGAGGGACGACATGTCTGCTAACATAATATCTTTTTCCTCTTTCAGTAGCTTCGCTTCTGCTTTTTTTTCTTCACTTGCAACCCGTTTCTTCTCTAGCTCTAGAGCAGCCTTCTCTACCTCTAGTGAAGCCATGAACCTTGCTTCTTTGGCCTTCTCCAAAACCTCCCTCTTTGCCATCATCTTGTCCAAAGCTTCCATGCAAGCCTCGCCACCACCACGCTTCATATTTGCTTTTACCTTCTTTATCCCATCTGACCTTTTCTTTGGTAAGGTTTGTTCAGCTTCAGCTTCTATGAGAGCATCATTATGTGTGGCATCATTATGTGTGCCATCATCATATGTGGCTCCTTCATCCCTCGGCCTGGAACTCTTCTGTTTTTTCTTGCTTGCTTGCTTCTCTTTCTCCACCTCAACTAGTTCTATCATCTTCGATTTCCACTTGTCTTCCCCCTTCAATATTTTCCAACAGTGTAAAAGACCAAAAGTTTTGTCGTCCTTGTCCCATTCCACATACAATTTTTTTGCTTCAATAATCTGTAAAGGGATATTGTCAGTGCATATATCATTTATAAAAAACCAAATTAAAGTAAAACAACACATGTTTGCATACCTTGTCATCAATAGTTAACCCACTTTGATTCCTACGTAGAATGGCCTCATAGCATGAACAAAACTTGTTCACTTGCAATTGAATTGTCAGCCACCTATGCATAATACTGCTCACTGTCCTCTCATCAGGAGTTTCCTTGTGTTCCTCATAATAGGCATGAATTCATCCCCAAAAAGATGAACGAGTTTGATTGGCACCGTGAATGGGATCTTTGCTTACATTCAACCAGCCCGAGCATATAATTTCATCTTCCTGCCAATGGAAATTCTTTTTCCTCTTGGCTGCTCCTGGCTTTGTACTGCGGCTAACTTGCAGTTCGTCATGAGGTTGAGTGTCTTGAGTTAATCCAATGTCCATGTCTTCCAAACCAGCACCAGCTTCAACTTCTCCAAGAATGTTCGACAAGAAATTTGGGTCATCTACTTGCATCTCCATTCCTATAAAAAAAATACAACTACCACTAATTAACAAGAAGAACTAGGTTGCTGTTTTGTTTCAGTACAAAAAATACAAATCAAGGCATGAATGGTAGGTGAATCTACCACTACCACATATGAAACCTAGCACGCAACAAAAATCAACCCTAGCAGAATCATTCAAGGCATATGAACCATCATCGCTGAATCCAATCAAGGCATATGAACCATCATCGCTGAACCCAATCAAGGCATATGAACCCTAGGGGAACCAAATCAAGGCATGGAGTTGGACTGAGATTAGATCAAGGATGACGTACCTCAGGATCGGGAGTAGGGCGGCCACCGCGACTGTGTCTGTTCGAGTCCAGGAGGCACTTCGCGATGGGATCTGGATCCAGTCCTCGCGAGGAAGACGCCGGCGCAGCTGGCTCTTCGAGTCGCGCCAGGGATATATGAAGCGGTACGAGGCCTGGGTGGCGAGGGAAACGCAGGGTGAAAGTTCCATCTGCGCGCGGGAGAGGAGGCGGGGCCGGCAATTCACGCGATGGCAACGCGATGGCAAGTCCCCTACCGCGCGCAAATATGCGCGTGAACGACCGGTGGATGGCAAGTTGGGAAAATTTGCCAAGCCATATGCCAAACTGTTGGAGTTTGATTTTTCTAGTTTTGCCAAAAAACCAAGGATAGCAAGTGGTTTTGGCAAATTCTTGGAGATGCTCTAAACGCACCCTAACAACTCAAACCTTTGAATCTTCTATAGTACTTCTTAATAAATATCCAGTTACTGGGGTTGCCGTCAGGAAACAGGAACCCCGAGCGGCGGCGGGGAGGAGAAGAACCCAGACGCAGTCAGGCAGACGCCATCACCGCCACCCCTCGCCTAATAACGGGCTCCTCCCCACCCCGACCCCCGCCCACGCCATGCGTCCGGGCGGCCTGCCGACCCACGCCGCCGCCGCGGCGCAGCAGCAGCCGCCCCCGCTCCCTGAGCTAGAGCACGGGCGTCGCCACCACCCCATGCCAATGCCGGGCAAGTCTGTCATCGTCCTCGTCTTCCTCGTCACGCTGCTCATCGTCTACGACTCCGCCGTGTGGAATGCTACGACGGCCGGCATGCCGTAGCTCACTCGGCCGTGCCACCACGCTCCAGCATGCGGACCTGGAGCTCCCCGGCGACGGCCTCACCGGCGACGGCGCCTCCGGCCGGCGAGCAGGCTAGCCGGCACCACCGCAGCCAGAAGCACCTGGTGCACTGGATCATCGGCTTCGTGGTGGGGTCCGTCGCCGGCGTCATCTCTGGGCTGGCGCTCAAATCCATCCTGAAGAAGATCAAGAAGTTGATCAGGCGGCGGTCGGTCGACGGCGTCATGACCTTTAGCACGAAGCTGATCAGGCGGCCGGAGCAACCGGCGTTCCTGAAGAAATGGTGAAAGTGACCACTCGACCAAACACACACAGATTGATTTCCTTAATCCAGTCGCGTCGAAACAGCGAGGTCGACCTGAAAGTAACGTACGTCGCCCCAACCTTCCATTCCTTGGCATGGAAGAACCGCATATATGTATATATATACATTCAGGTGCTATATATATGATGCATTTCGAGTTTATATATATCCTGCAGGTACACTAATAATAATAAAAAGGGCAGCGAATTTTGAAAAAAAACGACATTTTTTAAAGTAGGAAAACTCAATTCTAGCTTTGAGTTTTCCTCCGTGACCAAACGCTAGACTTGATGTATATCTTTGGTGGAGTTTACTATCAGCTATACTTAATCTCTTTTGTTAGTCAAAAAAGAGTTTTTTTTTACACAATAGTCATAAAAGAGTTATGCAATGTATCTAGAAAAGTCAAAACGTCTTATAATTTAAAACATAGGTAGTACGAAATAGGAAAAATACTAGATTATTTCGATTTATTCATAAATTTGGTGTTTAGTACAAGCCTCTATTTGTAAGATTGTCTAATTAAATGTAATTACCAAGCTGGAACCAAAGATTCGGTTGGAGTATATTGCATTTCTATCCCACTACTAAAAAATGATTTTGCAAAGTGGTGCCCTTTTATTAACCGAGGCGGTCGCAAAAACCCACCCCTCGTAAAATGCCCGACGATTAACAGAGGTGGTTGTTTTATTTACCGAGACACAAAAAAAATAAACGCCTCGCAAAATCAATTTACGAAGGCGGTTAGAAAATACTCGCCTCGCAAAATCGATTAACTGAGGCAGGCCCTTTTAAGAGGTCCGCCTCCAAAAATCAGGCCATTTTCAAAAGCGGACCTCTTAAATTGGCCCGCCTCGGTTAATATGGCTGAGCCCACTAACTGTTGGCGAAACCCATATAAGCCCAGTTTCTGACTATGAGTATATATACCGAGGAAACCGTACCCTAGCCCACTCTTCCAGTCCCTCCTCTCTCCCAGCCGTGCCCCTTTCCCATTTCTCTAAGTCGCGCTCCTCTCCCACGGCGCCCCTCTACCCCACCGCTTCCCCATGGCACCCCTCTCCCCCACGACACGCCCCTCTCCCTGAGCATGAGTGGCGGCGGCGCCCGACGGCGGCTACCCCACGGCGTCCCTCTCTCCCACGGCTCCCCCACAGCGGCGGCTCCCCCACGGCGGCGCCCCTCTCCCCCATGGTGCGCCCGCAACTGGCAGCGGCCACCAAGGCAGCGGATCCTCCCTCTCCCTCGAGGTCTGGCGGCAGATCTGGCCGAGGAGCTCCTCCGGCTGTGGATCTGGCCGAGGCGCTCTCTTTCCCTCTCCTTCGTGGTGGCGGTGCGGCGGTCCCAGCGAGGAGGTGCTCCGATCCGGCGAGCGGGTGCCCAGGTCTGGCGAACGGCTACGGCGGCGTGCTGATCGGTGGCGTCTGGATGGGCTCGGTGGGCATGTGGATGGGCTCGCTGGGCTTGTCCACGGGTTTTCTTTTTTATTTCTTATTTGATTTACCGAGGCGGGCATTTGAACCGCCTTGAAAAAGATCCATTTACCATAACATTTGGACCGAGGCGGTTGCGATGCCCACTGATGTTTCCTACTGACTACAACGTCCAGAATCAGAATTCGAACACATCAACTGAAGTCATTGATCACCACTATTGTAATATATATATATACCGCTATTGTAATATAGATCCACGCCAACTAAAATTCTGTGGTGACAGTCAATATTGTCCTGCCGATAGAGGCCACAAGATAAAAGAAAACACTCGAGTACAACAGTTAGCATTTATAGATGCATGCATTCTGTTTGCGATATTTATCTTTGATGATGAAGGGTTTTTGAAGATGCATTGATTCTTAAGTCTATACATTATTACAGTTAGCCGAGGATCATTGGTTATGCGCTGCTTCTATCAGGAGTCATGGGCGTGTGAGATTTGGGGGTACATATAGGTCCCAATGTCGGAAATCATCGATCTGAATCAGTGGTGTAGCGGCCCAATAAGACTTATGGGCCTTGAACAGCAGAGCAATTTTGTAGATTGATGTGGGCCAAAGAGGCCCTTTACTCTACATGCCCACGCTGAACTCCTTCATTTTCATTTCTTTGCCTCTGCAGATAAATAGTAGGCAAAATTTGCTCCTCGACCCTGAAAGTGACCTCCCTTTACTGCTGGACACCGAAACTGGAGCGATTTGCTAGAAGACACTTTGATTCTTGGTAAATTTGCTGATGCACACTCCGTCCAATAAAATATTCATTTCTGGCTTTCGAGGAGAGAGAAGCGCGATGAAATGTCCTTTTTGTCCCTACCCCTTTCTTCCTCCCCTCGCCGAGCCCTCTACTCTCACTTCCCTCTCACCTCTGTTTCCTCTGTTCAGATCCGTCGGCAGCCATTGTTGCCCATGGAGCTCAACTGGCCTCTCCGTGACCTCAAGCACGTGCCGGTGAGCACCTCTAGCCCCTCCACCTTTCCCGTCAACCAATTCTG
Organism: Miscanthus lutarioriparius; assembly: GCA_904845875.1. NCBI lineage: Eukaryota > Viridiplantae > Streptophyta > Magnoliopsida > Poales > Poaceae > Miscanthus > Miscanthus lutarioriparius. Next base: position 31,277,183 of record CAJGYO010000014.1, on the reverse strand, counting down.
CCTCCTTCCATCCCCCACCGAGCTATCACCGCGCGCCACCATGGCCGCCGCCAAGCACTTACTGCTGGCCACGGTGAGGCCACCCCCTCCAACCCAAGGCCATGGCTACACTACTGAATTCAGGTTCTTTGCCGAGTGCCTGAGGCACTCGGCAAAGGCCAAATTGCACTCGACAAAGCCTTTGCCGAGTGCGGCACTCGGCAAAGACCACACGGCAAAAATCTGATCGGCAAAGCCCTCTTTGCCGAGTGTCTTTATCGGGCACTTTCGGCAAAGGTTTTCTTGAGTGCCCAGGGACACTCGGCAAAGAAAAGCGACAAATCCACGGGCGGCGGTTCCGTTGATTTGGTCACTTTGCCGAAAGTGCCAACCCCGCAGAGCACTCGGCAAAGATTTTTTAATTTTTTTAAAATTTCTTTGCGAGTGCCAACCCGTGAGGCACTCGGCAAAGATTTTTTATTTTTTAAAAATTTCTTTGCGAGTGCCAACAACATCAAAGGCACTCGGCAAAGAGCTTTAATTTTTTTAAAAATTTCTTTGCGAGTGCCAACCATATAGGCACTTTCGGCAAAGTGTTTTTATTTTAAAAAAAAATTCTTTGCGAAGTGCTAGCCATCGGGCACTCGGCAAGCGTTTTCATTTTTTTTTAAAAAATTTCTTTGCAGTGTCAACCCGAAGGCACTTTCGGCAAAGATTTTTTATTTTTTTAAAAATTTCTTTGCGAGTGCCCCCATGGTGGCACTCGGCAAAGTTTGATTTTTTTTTAAAAAATTCTTTGCAAAATGAAGTGCATTATTGGTCTGTATAGAGATTGTAGGCACAAATTAAAAAGAAGAGATCCGAACAAAATGAAGTGCAAAATACTGTTAGGTTTTGCCTGATCTAGAAGCTCTCGCCTTGTATTACAAACAATTTCGCCAGCAAGGAAACATGATAGATTGCAAATAAACTTCTATCTAGAGACTACTTGTAGATAATTTAAAAGGACTAACGTAATCCTAGAGTCGGACTGAAGTAATTCTTTTTGAGGCAACATGCAGAAAATGGCTTCATTTCAGACAGGTTTAAGTTGCATCATTGTCAGACATCAATATATACATGCTATCATTTGTCGAACAGCAACAGTTTTGGTCATAGGATTAACATGGTAAGATAACAAGTTTAGCATATATAGATGCTATCATTTGGCAAGAAACTACGACTGTTGGTGACTATGACTGGAAGCAGGTAGAGGTTAAAATGGTACATGAGACTCCAACACGTATATCATTTGGCAAAAAACTATGACAAAAGATCCAATGGTCATTTAACTGAAAATCATCAAATATATGAGAATGTCAGATACAAAAAGTTGAGCATCTCAAGCATATGTCCCTGCCTTATATCACTCAAACAGTGAGGAAATTTCGGATGCGGCAAGTTGACAACATGGTAGCTTTCAAATCAAATAGTACATGTAGAAATCATTGGCCGTGTCACATGGAGGTGATGCAACGCATAGGATGACTACTTTCAGGTTTCAACATGCACACATAACCAGGGGCGGATTCAGAACGGGGCTGCGACCCGGGCTAAGCTGCTGATTCACGTTCAAAACAGTCTGATCTTGCTTCCTAGGCCTTCTTTTGTCTAATTAAGATCATAGTTTTTTAGGCTAAATACCACATATGTTAAAGGGGCTACATGGACTCGTCCCGGGCTGCAGCCCGGGCAGCCCGGGCCCTGGATCCGCCCCTGCACATAACATAGAACAAATGAAAACAACCAACTGCGACATAATTGACTTTGTGATGTTACGTGCAATAAAACTCCACTGGACCTACAACTATTACATGCTGCAACCCTGTCCTTGAGATGTTCAAATCTAAGAAAGAGATTTGAATCACAATCTCACAACTTCACGGGAATAATGAGCCATTAACTCTAATTTCACAAAATCTAAGAGAAGTGGCGGCCTTGCTAGCTTCAAAGCAACGTACATGTGTGTGTGGACTTGAATTACAAAAAAGCAAGCAGACCAGTAACACAATACAACTCTCATCAGAAAAAGGGAATAGGAACTCACTGCATTTTTCCTTGCTGAGTTTAGAAAATCAATAAGCAAAGGATCCCCACTCAGAAGTTTTGGAACTAACTCCACAAATATCCTGTAATCAGTGTAGTAAAATTTTATTAAACAGAATGTCATGTATTATTTGTTTAGACAGAACACAAAAGAATAAAGAAACTCCCATAACCTTGAGCTCCCAGCAGCATTCGATATTATGTCATAGATAATTGATGGATGAATCCCAGCTCGAACACCAAGATACATTGCTTCAATAGACGCAACAAAATGAATGCCCTCCAGCAAATCATTCACCACCCTAAGTTTGCTGCAGACATAAAAAAACATATATATTTTAAACTGACGTATGATAGTTGCAGTAATTGGTATGTATACTTTTTTTACTGTTGATGTTCCAACTTCCATAGCATGGCTATAGGGTAGTATTGGACTGTTTGTCCTTCTATAATGATATGATATGTAATTATCCTTACGTATTCTTGAAATAGAACACTATTTACTATTGTCAGAAAGGGTGAGCAAACCTGCTAGTGCAAAATTCACCTTCAGCAAAGTAAACGGTATTGTATAGGCCTGAAAATATCACCAGGTAAATTAGAATTTCAACATTATTGCACCTTAGCACATCATAAGATATAAAAGAAGATGGAAATATTGGCAAAGAAATTTACACATCTTTTGACTTACTATGGAAAAACTTTCTAGCTCTTTCTGATACGTCCTGTCTCCCAGATGCAACAATCTGGCATATACAAGGTAAGTAGTGATAAGAGAAAGGGAAAATGAAGATGCATGGTACTCAGATTCCCAATATGTTGTACTGCTTACAATAATCTGTTGCTTTAGTTCATCAGATAAACCACTGAAAATGTATCCATCCAGAAGGAAGACATCCTTCTCATCTGTATGGTAAATTAAGTTAGCTAAGTACCACCAAGCTAAGGTCCTCCATATGACCATGTGGATCTCAATGGGTATATAAGTGGTAGCATTCAAATTATCAAATATACTCACTCGAAAAATGAAGTCACATTTAAGCTCAAACAATTAAACATGAAAATTTGATGGTTTAAATGTGCTGATTTGCTATGTCTATAACAAAAAAAATGCACATAGAGCTCTTGGCACAATAGCCTTTCCAGGCTGGGAAGCGAATGGCATGGCATGCAAAGTATTTTACCTGTAAACTTCTGCTCCAGCTTCTCCAACTGGCTAAGCAGCAATGTCGAACGAATCAATACAATAGAACCCGCGCGTAATCCTAAAATGCTCAAATAAACCTTATATATAAATTATACAGTACCTTGTAGAGTAGATAGTTAAGGTGGCCAGAAGCAGTCAACGGAATAACTCAAGCACACGTACCTTTCGCGATACCCTCAACTCCGAAGAACAACTCGTCAACCCCACCAGCATCGCTTAGCACGACGACCAGCGCAGCATCTGCAGTTAACGAAAGACGCGATCAGCTTAGCCCGATGACCCGATCACCTCGGCATTCCAACAAATGCATCGCAGCCACGCAGGAAGCATAGCAGCGTACTCCACAGTTGCACACCCACCAACCCAAATAGGCACGCATCCCGCACAACCGATCGAATCGAGCCAGTACTGGAGCCCAAGAGCGCAGGCTCACCTCGCGCGGCTTCCACTGGGCTCGCGTACCGGAGGAGGTCATTCAACTCCGCGAGCCGCCGCAGATGGCCTCGGGGACGAACGAGCGGACGCGGGCGCCGGAGCGGAGGAAGGAGGCGGCGAGCTCGACGCTGAGCTCGTCCGCGCCGATGAAGGCCACGGGGGCCGCGGTCGACGACATCGCACCGTCTCCCGCCGGCGACGACTCGAAGCAGAACCGAGACCGAGAGCAGAGCAGAGCAAAGCGGATCGAGTGAGCAAGCGAAGTTGGCCGGCGGTGTTAAATTCCCTCATTTGCCGAGTGCTCCGATCCGGCACTCGACAAAGGTTTTTTTAATTTTTTTAACCGTCTCTTTGTCGAGTGCGACCTGTGATCTGGCACTCGGCAAAGAAGATTTTTTTGCCGAGTGTCCTAGATCTGGCACTCGGCAAAGTTTATTTTTTTTAAAAAATACTTTGCCGAGTGCCCCTGACACGGCACTCGACAGAGAGGATTTTTTTTTTTAAAATTCAAAACCCTCTTTGCGAGTGCCTTATTCTTGACACTTTCGGCAAAAGACCCTTTGTCGAGTGCCATTTTTGATGCGGCACTTTCGGCAAAAGTTTATTTTTTTGTTTTTGGCCTCCAAATCATTTTGTGCAGCCCTTTTAAAGCACCGGGAACTCCTAGTTAGAATTTGGGTATTTTTGTGGTTTTTGATATATTTAGTTACTTTATCACGTTACTTGAATTTTTTGAAAAATATAATTTTGACTTCGCTTGCTTTTTATAGAACGAATAATGCAATTTAATGATTCAAAATTGATGGTCATATTCTGAAGTGTAGTGTCCTAAATTATCGAGCGATCCCGAAATTTGGACATCTTGTTCACGAAACATGACCAAGCGAACTTGACCATGAAGTGTTTTTAAATTCTATAAAAAGCAAGCGAAGTCGAAAATCATGAAACTTGTTGAGATGTCGTGATATTATATGGAGGCTATGATAAAAAATTCAAGGAGATTAAATAAAGTAACGTTGTCACGTCGATGCCAAACGAACATCTACCCAAAGATAACTAGGATATTCCATATAGACGTGCTTTATAAAAGGGTCAAAATCTTAAAAAATTTGGAGGCCAAAAACAAAAAAAAAAATTTTGCCGAAAAGTCTTGAGTCATGGCACTCGACAAAAAAGGGTCTTTGCCGAAAGTGTCAAGAATAAGGCACTCGGCAAAGAGGGTTTTGAATTTTTAAAAATTCCTCTTTGCCGAAAGTGCCTTCACGGGGCACTTCGGCAAAGACATTTTTTACAAAAAATAAATCTTTGCCGAGTGCCGTGTCGGGGCACTCGGCAAAGTATTTCCACAAAAAAAACTTTGCCGAGTGCCAGATCTGGGACACTCGGCAAAGAAATTCCAAAAAAAAATTAAATCTTTGCCGAGTGCCAGATCTGAGACACTCGGCAAAGAAAATTTTTAAAAAAAAATAAATCTTTGCCGAGTGCCTAACAGTAGGCACTCGGCAAAGAAGGACGTGGCCGAACACCGTTATGCGTGACAGCCTATGCCGAGTGCCGAGCTTTTGCCGAGAGTTTGGCACTCGGCAAAGAAGTCCTTTGCCGAGTGCTCTTCTCTGCCGAGTGCCCGGCACTCGGCGAAGAACTCTTTGCCGAGTGCAATTCTTTGCCGAGTGCGGCACTCGGCAAAGAAGGTCTTTGCCGAGTGTCCGATTTTTGACACTCGGCAAAGAATTTTGCACTCGGCAAAGTCTCTGTTTTCAGTAGTGCTAGCATCCCTAACGTTGGTGCCTCACGTCGGGGAGGTGGCTGGCCATGGTGCACTGCCGCGGCGGGGCTGCGACTGTCCTCCTGCATGCTCGCCGGCGGTGGCGGCCGGTAGCGCGGTGCGCATGCCCATGCCTCCTGTGTGCTCGTCCTACGACCTTTTCATCCTGCACGGCAGCAGGGCCCGCCACACCCACGGCCTGTGCGGCGGCTAGCCGGCCGAGCGGGGGAGAAGAACTGGGAGCGAGGAAGAAGAAAGGGGCAAGGGCAAAAATGATATTTCACCGTGCTTATCTCTCATCGAAAGCCAAAAATAAATATTTTGGCAAATTTGCCCAGAATGAAAGTGTCTTTTAGCAAATCGCTTCATTTCAGTGTCCGGCAGCAAAGGATCCAAAAGCAAATTTTGCCTAAATAGTACGGTATGCTAGTATATCCTGACTTGCTGAGGGCCGGAATGTTCACTTCGCCGGCCTTGCAGCTGACGAAACACGTCACCAATCCTTCGTTCGCTACCTTTGTACGTACGAAACGAATGAAACAATGCAAACGCCGTGCCGTAGCAGAATTTAGAACCTGAAGAGATTTGCAAGCAGGCACAAGCACAAGTAAGTAATCCGTCACACAAGTCACAGACCATGCATCTCACTTGCGGCGTCGTGCAGAGCTGAGTGAGTAGACTCACGAGCTCGAGTAACGTAGAGAGACTGGTCACTATAGTGAGTTTGCCATGGAGCGAGGTAACTACTAACTAGGAATGATCGCAATTTGCCAGATGAGTTGCATTGGTCACTGCATGAATAAAGGTCTCTCGACGATAGAGAGCCTAGAACGTGTATATGGATGGTGCTGCGTTTATTTATTTGCATGTGTGTGTTATTACAAATAATTGGCGAAAGTGACCACTCGACCAAACAGATTAATTTCCTGAATCGAGTCTTGTCGACGAAGCAGCGACGTCGACCTCAAAGTGACGTACGTGTACGTCGCCGCGTTGGCTGCTTCCATTCCTTGGCAGGGAAGAACCGCGTATCTATATAATATGCCGTCAGGTGGCATGATGCATTTCGAGTTTTTTATCCGGGTACTAATAGAAAAAAAGAAGAAGTTTTGGGAAAACCGCTTTTTGGGAAAAAAAAAACGAGTTTGATGACGTACGTCTTTTTTTTTTACAGGTCGATCTCAGAGGAAAACTCAATTCTACTTGCTTTGAGTTTTCCTTCGTGACCAAGGCTTGACTTGATATGTATGTATATCTTTGGTGGAGTTATCAGCTATAGTTGATCTTTTCTTTTGTCAGTCCTAAAAAGGGTTTTACTGATACATAATTAAAACAATGTAAAGTCTACAAAAGTCAAATTTGGAGTGGAGGGAGTACAAAATAGGAAAAATACAAGATTAATTCAACTTATGCATAAATTCGGGGCTTAGTACAAAGACAGCATCTAATTTGTAAGATTGTCCAAATTATAATTAAATATATTTACCTAGCTCCAACAAACATTTGGCAGTAATATATATAATATGTAGCTACCCGAAAACGACCGATGTTTCCTACTGACGGCAACATCCAAAATCAGAATTGGTACGCATCAACTGAAGTCATGGATCACCACTCCATCTTGAAATATAGTGCATTAGTAATATAGTGCATTATAGTAATTAGTAAAGACATCCGTTTCTGTGATCTTATTACATACATGCTCCCTCCATCCTGAAATATAGTGAATTATAGAATCTGTACTAAAATATATTGCGGATTTGGTAAAGTTCGTTAAAAAGGAATTCATAATTTGAGGAGAAACTCCTTAATTGGGTTTAATTCATGGGTACATATGTCATATTGAGTATTTCTTTAAGTTAAATTTTTTTAGAATGCATTGTATTACAGGACGGAGGGAGTATATATACTACCACAAATTGTGACGTAACATAACATCATTATATTTTTTGGAAAAAGAAGAAGAAAAAACATAAGAATCCCCACGTGAAAATGGTACTTTTTCGTCACTGAAAGCATTCTCTCACAGCACTATATGATTATTATATATAGTTCCCGTAACTTAATTTGCATTGCCCACAAATATAGGGAGATACTGTTCTGCTGTCATGCATGCTGTTCTGCTGGGCGCTTGCTTCTTTACGCTGTAAAAGCCAAGAATCCCACATCGATGCATCCGATCTCTCTCACGCGTTCGGGAACCCTGGCATGAACACCGAAAGTTCTCAAAGCCGCACCGACAAGAATTTCAGTCCAGTCTGAATATGAATGCGTGTGCTGTCTTGACAAAAATAGATGGGCGACGCTTGTTGTTTCCTCCGAACGAAGGCTGTGCTCTGACTCTGAACCATAGTATCTTTACTTTACTGGATACAGAACGTCGGCAGGACCGCGAGAGCATCGATGAGCTTGCAGTGCGGTGCAGGATCGATTTTCTCTGCCATGCCACTTTTTTTTTTCGCGACCGTTTTTCATTAAAAGAAGTGAATTCTGCCATGCCATCCGGACCTGGTGACGGAATTGCGACGACAGCTAGCTATAGGAGGACCGATTTTCTCTGCTCGTCCACTTTGATTTTGCCACCCAACGAAGGCGAAGAGCCTATCCAATAATCCACGCGTTTTAGGCACTTATTTTGTCCAAGGAATCGGTTTCTACCGTTTCGAGGAAGGTCATGCATGCATGGGTGCAATTTTTCTCACACGTAGAGAACGGACTTTTAGTTCTAGGCTTTAGTCCTAGTCACTTTTGAGCATGAGACTAAAGACTGGATTAGTCCTGATTGGAGCTACCAACCGGAAGTAAGTCTCCTGCCCAACGGCTTGAGCCGTAGCTTTTGCAGGATGAGAGCAGGAAGGGACCTTTAATCCTGGTTGGTGGCTCAAACCGGTACTAAAGGTCACCCTTCAGTCTCAGTTGAAGCTACCAGCCGTGACTAAACATTTAATCTCGGTTGGTAGCTCTAACTGGGACTAGAATTCTACCTGTAATCCGAGTTTATATCATAAACCGGGACTACATGTCCCGGCCTATATACTTTCTTCTTCTTCCTCCCCCAGCTTGAGCCATTTTAAGCTCTCTAACTGCTCTCTGTTCTTGCTCGTGGAAGGAGTTCATGCTTGCGGGGTGAAGACTTCATTCCTCCATTCTTCGGTTCTAAAGGTTACCAACTTCATCCTCCTATGTTTCATCACTAGCATGGCTCATTTCGTGGTCTAGAAATAGAGAAATTTTTAGTTTTTTAGATTGGGAATGATGGTAGATTTTTTTATTTATATACCAATTGAGCTCGAAATCACTTGATAGTTTGAATATGAAGATGAAGGAAGCTTATAGTAGTTCATCAAAACTCGTATGCACCTTTCATTACCTCATTTCATGGTCTAGAAATAGAGAAATTTTTGGTTTTCTAGATTGAGAATAATGGTGGATATTTTTTATTTATATGCCATTTGAGCTCAAAATCACTTGATAGCTTGCATATGTGTAGATGAAGGAATCTTATAGTAGCTCATCAAAACTAGTATGCACCTTTCGTTGCCTCATTTCATGGTTCAGAAATAGAGAAATATAAGTTTTTTTAGTACATAGCTCATTTAATTTCATGGTTCACAAAATGAGAAATTTATAGTAGTTGATGAAAATGAGTATAGAGAGTCGTAGATGACGACTGCTTCCGGGTCCTCGGCCACGCATGGGGTCCCTAAGCGACTGAGGCCGGACCTCCCTCTCATTGCGTGCGGCAAGTATGGACAGAAGACTGTGAGGGAGTACACTTGTCAAATCTAGCATGAAGGGGGGTATGAACGGGTAGTTTGACGTAGGTGAGTCTAGTGGGTTAGGTGTGGTGCACACTTGTCAAATCTAGCATTAGGTAGCTCCTAAAAAAGCCCATAGATCAATTGGAGCAAACTTCATTCATGTATGATTGAGAGTTGAAAGTGAATGGAGGGTCAAATGCTGACCGGACGCTGGTTCCGGTGTGACCGAACGCTGGCGCAGAGTCCGGTCAGTTCATTTGATCAAGGTGAAATTGTCTGGTGCGACCGGACACTGAGAGGTGAGCGACCGGACGCTGGGTGCGAGCGTCCGGTCGACTCCAGTAAGGTTCCAGAGTGGGAAAATCGTGACCGGACGCGTCCAGTCACAACTTTAACACTAGGTTACGGGGAGAACTGACCGGAGCTTTCGGTCACCCCGTAGAGGCACATAACGGTTCGTTTTGAACATGGGTGTATAAATACTTTCTTCATTCGTGTGAGGGGGTACTTTTGCTCATTCCAACAGCTGAGAAACACCCTTGAGAGTGCCAAGAAGAGCAAGGTTCTAGTGAGATGATTGAGATTTGAGAATCCAAGAGTGAGACCTCATTAGTGAAAGCAAGAGTAGCAAAGTGTGCATCCACCCTTCTTATTAGGCTTGTCGTGGACAAGTGAGAGTTCGTGCTTGTTACTCTTGGTGATCGCCATCACCTAGACGGCTTGGTGGTGATTGGAAGCTTGGTGATCATCCGGCAGAGCTTGTGGATGACCCAACTCAAGTTGTGAGCGGTTGTGGGTGATTCACCGCGATGAAGTGTCAAAGAATCAACCCGTAGAGAGCACTTGATCCTTACGTGGATCAAGGGGGAGCTACACCCTTGCACGGGTGCTCCAACGAGGACTAGTGGGGAGTGGTGACTCTCCGATACCTTGGCAAAATATCGCCGCGTTCCTCCTTCTCTCTTTACTTTGAGCATTTACTTTGAGCAATTCAATTCTTGTCTTTACATTCATAGAATTGCCATACTAGAGTAGGATTGGAACTTAGGTTGCAAGTTTTTTTGTGCGGTAGAACATTAGAAACACTTTCTAGGCACAAGGGGTGAAGTTCGGCTAACCGTAGGGTTTAATTATTGCAAAAAATTTTAAAATTAGCCCAATTCACCCCCCTTCTTGGGCATCTTAATCCTTTCAATTGGTATCGGAGCCTTGTGCTCACGTATTTAGACTTAACCGTCTAGAGGAAGATGTCTCACGGGGATGGTCCTCCTCCTATCTTTGAGGGGGATGATTTTCCATATTGGAAAATCTGCATGGAGGCGTATTTAGAAGCTCTAGATGTTGGAATACTAAGAGCCGCCTCACAAGGTTTCCCTAAACCTCGGGATGCCACACACCTACAAGGCGATGAGGTGAATTACAAAAAATAGACTGCAAAGGCTCGAAACACCATCTTTAGAGGCCTTTGCAAAGATGTGTTTAATCGCGTACGGAACCACAAGGATGCCTATGCATTATGGTCGGATGTTTGTGCGCTCCATGAGGGAACAAAGAGTGAGCGTGAGGAACGCTATCATCTCGTCATGAAAAAGCTTAACTCTTTTGAGATGCTTCCTAAAGAATGTGCTAATGAGATGTACTCATGTTTGAATGTTCTTGTAGAGGAAGTCAATGGGCTTGGACTCACTCAAATGCAACCATCCGATGTTGTAAGAAAAATCTTGAGTGTCCTCACCATTGATAAATATGGGCATATTGTGACTGTGCTTCATCAAGGTGACCTTTCCACCGCTACACCAACACAAATCTTGAGAAAGATCAATGCTCATGAGATGTACATGCACATCACACCACAAGATGGCTCATCCTCTACTAAGAAGAAAGAAAAAGACTTAGCATTCAAAGCTAGCCAAGAGAAGGGCAAAGCAAGGCTTGAGTATGAGAGCTCAAGTGATGATGAAATTGATGATGCAAGTCTTGCTCTCATGGTGAGAAGAACCGCCAAGATGCTAAAGAAGCTTAATAAGAGTGGCATCAAGTTTGATGGTAAGAAAAAGAAGTTCTTCACTAGCTCTAGAAGGAAGCCAATCTCGGAGATGGATTGCTACAATTGTGGAGAACTTGGTCATCTAGCACACCAATGCACAAAGCCCAAGAAAGACAAGTACAAGAACAGGTACAAGGGCAAGAAAGATGACTCAAGTAATGAAGAAGAAGATGAGAAGAAGAAAAAAAAACCATACAAGAAGAAGGATGGCAAGAAGGACTTCCACAAGAAAAAGAAGAATGGCAAGGCATATATCATCGGTGATTGGCTCACGGACATTGATTCATCAAGTTGCTCATCTGATGATGATAGTGATAATGAGAAGGTGGCCGCCATTGTGATTGACTCTTCATCGGCTTCACCTACACCACCGCCATCATTCTCTACACACCTATGCCTTATGGCCAAAGGTGAACGCAAGATATCAAATAATGATGATAGTAGTGGTGATGATCATGCTAATAATGATGATAGTGATAGTGATAGTGATGATGATGAATATGAATCACCTTCATATGATGATCTTGTTAAATTGCTAAATCAATATACAAAGATCATTAGAAAGACTAGAGCTAAGAATGACAAGCTAGAAGCTAAGAATGATTCTCTTTTAGCTAAATGTGATGTAGCGGAAAAGGCTAGTGTTGAGCTTAGAGAAGCAAATGATGCTATATCATCCAAACTCAAGGAGCTCAAATCTTCTAAGAAAGAGCTTAAAGAAAAATATGATAAACTTGAGAGGATACACAATGAGCTCATCACTAGCCACAACATGCTAAAAGAAGAATATACTACGCTTAAGATTAATCATGGTAATCTTGTCATTGTTTAAGAATATTTATCCAATGAGCCACATGATGCTACTAACGATGTTGTTAAAATTGATATAGCCACATCATGTGATGATTTGATCATTGAGAGCATTGAGCAAAATTCTAGTAGCAAGGGCAAGCAAGTGGTTGAGACCGATAATTATGATGAGTATGTCAAGCTCAAGAATGACAATGAAAAGCTCAATAAAGATCTTGAAGAGATCAAAACCCAAAACACTATTATGCTAGAAACTCTTGATCATGATGGTGATTTGAATCTTGAGAATGAGAAGCTCAAAGAAGAGAAAAAGAAGCTCAAGGAAGAGAAAAATAAAGATGCACTCAAGGAAGAGAATAAGAAGCTCAAGTTGGAGAAAGAGCATCTCAAGATTAGATTGAGCAAGTTCACAAGAGGCAAACATCTTCAAAGTGAGCTACTAATGAATACCGTCGTGAAGATGGATAGAAGTGGCATTGGATACATGGTAAATAAAGAGAAGAAGGCTCAAGCTCAACAACAACAACAAAAGCCAAAGCCAAAGAAGTGTTTTGAGTGTGGACAAAAAGACCACTTTGCCCATGAGTGCCAAACTCCACCACCACAATCCTTGCCCAAGCATGCTAGACATTTTGCTTTCAATGCTCATTACATGCTTAGAAAGGATTGTTGTGGAAATATGAAAGTCATGTTCTTAGGACCTTCCAACAAGAATAGGCCTAAGAAAATTTGGGTAGCAAAGTCACTTGTTGAGAAGGTGAAGGGCCCTCAACAAGTTTGGGTTCCTAAAGCTTGATCTCTTGTGTGTAGGTGAACTACAAGACCCATGGAAGTCATTGGATTATTGATAGTGGTTGCACACAACATTTGACCGGTGATCCTCGTATGTTCACCTCACTAGATGAAGAAGTAGATGGACAAGAAAGAATCACATTTGGAGATAATTCAAAGGGTAAGGTTAAAGGATTGGGCAAAGTGGCAATATCAAATGATCATTCAATCTCAAATGTGCTATATGTTGCTTCATTGAGCTTCAACTTGCTATCTGTTGGACAATTATGTGATCTTGGCTTCCAATGCTTTTTTACCGATAAGGAAGTTGTTTTATCTAAGAAGGATGATGATCAAGTGATATTCAAAGGATTTAGATACAACAACCTATATCTAGTGGACTTCACCTCCGAAGATGCTAATTTGAAGACTTGCCTATTTACCAAAACAACACTTGGGTGGCTATGGCATAGAAGACTTGCTCATGTTGGGATGAGCTCACTCAAGAAGCTAATGAAGAATGATTTGGTGAGAGGGTTGAAGGATGTGAAGTTTGAGAAGGATAAGCTTTGTAGTGCATGTCAAGCTGGCAAGCAAGTTGCAAATACTCATCCAACAAATGCTTTCATGTCAACCACAAGAGTGTTAGAACTCCTTCACATGGACTTATTTGGACCAACAACATACAAGAGTTTGGGAGGAAATCTTTATTGTCTTATGATTGTTGATGACTATTCAAGATACACATGGGTATTCTTCCTTCATGACAAATCCGAAGTTGCATCATGCTTCAAAAAGTTTGCCAAGAGAGCACAAAATGAGTTTGAAGTGAAGCTCAAGAAGATTAGAAGCGACAATTTGAAAGAATTTGACAACACAAACATAGAAGGCTATTGTGATGAAGTTGGAATCAAGCATGAGGTCTCCGCAACATATACTCCTCAACAAAATGGTGTAGTTGAGAGAAAGAACCAGACATTGATCACACCAGCAAGAACAATGCTTGATGAGTACAACACTCTTGAAGCTCTATGGGCGGAAGTTATCAACACCGCATGCTATGCATCCAATCGCCTATTCCTTCAAAAGTTTCTTGGCAAGACACCTTATGAGTTGCTCAATAGAAAGAAGCCGGACGTCTCCTTCTTTAGGGTGTTTGGTTGCAAATGCTACATCTACAAAAAGCGACAAAACCTAGGGAAGTTTCAAAGACGTTGTGATATTGGTTTTCTTATTGGTTACTCATCAAAGTTCAAAGCATATAGAGTATTTAATCATGCAACCGGCTTGGTTGAAGAAACATATGATGTGGAATTTGATGAATCTAACGGCTCCCAAGGAGCACATGAGAATCTTGATGATGTAGGTGATGAACCATTGAGGGAGGCCATGAAGAATATTCTAGTTGGAGACATCAAGCCTAATGATGATGAAGATGATGTACAAGTGATCGATCCACATTTTTCATCAAATGTGCCACAAGATGGTGATAAAGCTAGGAGAGTAGAAAATAAAGACACTCATGTCTCCCATGAGCAAATGGTGACACAAGCACATGATGTTGATGCTCCATAACCTCCCCCTCAAGTGGTTGATAGAAGAAATTCACCTCTACTTCAAGCTCATCCACAAGATCTCATCATAGGGAGTCCATCAAAGGGAGTAATGACTCGCTCTCAAAAGCTTGCTTCGTTTATTGAACATCACTCTTTTGTCTCTTGCTTTGAGCCTACTAAGGTAGAAGAAGCTCTTCAAGATTCGGATTGGATAAACGCCATGCATGAAGAGTTGAACAACTTCACCCGCAATGAAGTTTGGACTCTTGGAAAGCGACCACAAGGTGCAAGAGTCATTGGAACAAAGTGGGTGTTTCGCAACAAGCAAGATGATCAAGGCGTTGTTTGTAAGGAATAAGGCAAGACTAGTTGCAAAGGGGTTCTCTCAAGTTGAAGGTTTGGATTTTGGAGAGACCTTTGCACCGGTTGCAAGACTAGAAGCCATTCGTATCCTCCTTGCATGTGCACCACATCATAAAATGAAACTATATCAAATGTATGTGAAAATTGCATTTTTTAAATGGCTTTATTAATGAACTAGTCTATGTTGATCAACCTCACGGGTTTGAAGACCCTAGATATCCTAATCATGTTTATAGGTTGTCCAAGACGTTATATGGGCTTAAGCAAGCCCCAAGAGCTTGTTATGAGCGTCTTTGAGACTTCCTCATTGAGAAGGGCTTCACCATTAGGAAGGTCGAGACCACACTATTCACCAAGAAGCTTGATGGACATATCTTCATTTGTTAAGTGTATGTTGATGATATCATCTTTGGATCATCAAATGAAGATTCTTGCAAAGAGTTTGGTGAATTGATGTCGAAAGAGTTCGAGATGTCAATGATTGGAGAGCTTACATTCTTTCTTGGTTTTCAAGTCAAGCAAATGAGAGAAGGGATTTTCATCTCTCAAGAGAAAGATACAAATGATCTTCTCAAGAGATTCAAGATGGATGAATGTAAGGCAATCAAGACACCAATGCCATCTAATAGACATCTTGACCTAGATGAGGGAGGTAACACGGTTGATCAAACTCTCTACCGCTCTATGATTGGTAGCTTGTTATATTTAACCACATCTAGGCCCGACATCATGTTTAGTGTGTGTATGTGTGCTAGATTTCAAGCTAATCCTAAGGAAACTCATTTGATTGCCGTTAAAAGAATCCTTAGACATCTTAAGCTCACACCAAGCATTGGCCTTTAGTATCCCAAAGGAGCTATATTTGAATTAGTTGGCTATTCCGATTCGGATTATGCCGGTTGCAAAGTTGATAGAAAAAGAATATCCAGAGGGTGCCATTTGCTTGGTAGATCACTTGTGTCTTGGTCCTCCAAGAAATAAAATAGTGTGGCTTTGTCCACCGCCGAAGCGGAATACATTGCCGTGGGTGCTTGTTGTGCACAAATTCTTTATATGAAACAAACTTTGCTAGACTATGGTGTAGTTTTAGAAAAAATACCTCTTTTGTGCGACAATGAAAGTGCGGTAAAACTTGCAAATAATCCGGTTGAACACTGTCGCACCAAGCACCATAGATATCCGCTATCACTTCCTTAGAGATCATGTTGCTAAGAAAGATATTTCACTAGAAGGTGTAAGGACCGAGAATCAATTGGCGGATATCTTCACTAAACCGCTAGATGAGTCGACTTTTTGTCGATTGCGGAATAAGCTCAATATGCTTGATTTTAGTAACTTCAGTAAAAATGAGCTTGTGTTGTCCCTTGCATTGCATTGTAATATACAACATGTTTATTTTTTTGTAATGCATATAGGGTTTGTCTAACATGGTTAAGATAACCGCCGAAAAGCTAGTGAAGAAGCTTAACCTTGGATCAAACTTGACAAGCAACTAGATTTACTTTCAAGTATTGCATTGCATATGCATGAATGTTGTTTTGTCGTTTCTCTTCAATTGCCCTCTTATTGCCTATTTTCTTAAAAAGAATTATAGCCTAAGGTAAAATATTTAAAAAAAAATTTGAGGGTTTGAGAGAGGTCACTCACATCAGTCCCAATTGGTGTTTATTTGGATCTTATTGAAGTTGGGACTTGATTGGGAACATGCAGTACAAAGGACTTTGAAGATTTGCTAGAAAAAGAGTGACCGGACGCTGCACCGGACTCTGAAGTCCAACGTCCAGTCAGTTCACAGGAGGTGAACCAGCTACGATGGAGTGACCGGACTCTGTTGTTCAGCGTCCGGTCAGAAGGCGTTCCTGTGTCCGGTTGAGCGAAGATGATGAAGACAGGTTGGACCAGACTCTGGTTGCCTCCAGTCAGTTGTGATCGGACGCGTCCGGTCACGATTCCAGGAGATTTGGACCTCTCTGGAATCAACCAGACTCTGGGTGGCAGCGTCCGGTCGTTGCCATCGGAGCGTCCGGTCAGTTAATGTCGTGCTGGTTCCAACCTCTATTTCTTTCCTTATCTCTTCCATCACGGGGCCACCATATAATCCCGCATTCGCCGCCGCCCGTACTCATCTTGCCCGCACCGACATCGCCGAGCAAAGCCGAGCCGCGCCTCTACAGCCGCCATGCTCTCTGCTCCCGTGCCTCTGTTTCGTGCCCTAACGCCAGCGTCGCCTCAAAACTCGCCGGAACCCTAGTTTCCATCCACTGCCTACATTGCAGCTTCCCTACCACCAATCCACGCCGACCAGCGCAACCCTAACCCTAGCTTCATAGTGCCAACCCGGTGGTTCTTCGTGATCCATTCCTTGTTCTTCGGTTCGCCGGTTCGTCAGGTAGCAAGCCTTCGTTTCCAATTTTGCATCCATTGCTTGCTTCTTAGGGTTTCTTATCTTTAGATGTATATTGAAATTATTTATAAATCTAATCTATTCTAACGTGCAGTGAGTTGGTGTTTCTGAGGTCACTTTGGTAGTTGTCAGTCAACTCGGGGCCAAGCTCGTGAGTACGGATCGAGGCCAAGCCTCGGAAGCGACAGTTGACAGTTGATTCTTGTTAGTGCAGTTGTTCTCTTTAGTTCCATCAGATGGCTCATGTCAAGAATGTCGGAGGTGGTCCTGGTGATGAGGATCAGAGGCCCCCGCCTCGCTTGTCTACTGATGCAAAAGGCAAGGTGACGAAGAAGTGCAAGTATCCTGATGCAGATACAGCCAGAACAGCCACAGTTGCAGCCGTCGCAGAGCTTGCTGAGAGAGGAGGTGCTAGGAGTGGAGTACAGATAGCAGATCAGCTTTCTCTAGCTCAGAGGGCCGCTGTTCAGGAGGTTGAGCGTCGTCATGGTGGTTCCACTGGGACAGCCATGGTTGGAGGACGGCGTGTCGCTATTGATGAGAGTCAGCCTCAGGGGGAGTCATAGCAGGAGTCACAACCAGTAGAGCAGACCCAGGAGGGACAACAGTCAGATGAGACAGAGCAGGCACCTCAGCCACAGTTACGCCACTCTGGTCGTACTCGTACCCAGGTGACACCGAGGGCAGAGACACAGAGGAGGGGTTCTTGTTCGCCTCCTAGACCACAGGGTCCGCCTCCAGTGACTCATCTAGATTTGAGGGCTGCCACGACCAAGTAGGTGCAGCAGCTCAGGTTCATTCAGTTCGATGAGGGCTTCTACACACCACTACAGGAAGATTTTTATAATGCATATCTTAACAGTGGGGCAGCATTCAGGTCTCAAAGGGTGTGTAACATTGATTCCATTGTAGCAGCGGCTAGAGAGCATATTCGCCCTTACCTATCTTACTTGCCAGGGCTGACATATTTACTTGGACGAACAGACTTATATGTTCCATCTTGGGTCCATGAGTTCTATGCTACACTCTGGATTGACCCGCAGCATAGATTTATACACTTTGCATTTAGAGGCAGAGATTACAGGCTGATAAGCTTCAGGGTCCGGGAGATACTCAGGCTTCAGGAGCAGTTCGTCTGGCTACATGAGGTTTGCTATGGTCAGACAGTGCCTCCTAGACGCCCTCATGGCGGTATGGTGCCTCCTACAGATCTGGTCCGCCATTGCTTCACAAAGCTATTTGGCAAGGGGTCAAGCAGGATACCCAGTGATCTCACTCCTACAGCTAGAGTGCTTGATGCTATTATGAGGAGGACCCTGCTTCCAAGGATGGGGTATCACGAGGGCTTGACTCACATACAGTTATGGCTACTGAACTCTCTGATGTAGCAGGCTGTGTTTGACATTTGGGATCTCCTTCTATCAGAGATGGAGGATACTATTGCAGAGGGGTTCAGGGGTCACAGGCAGCTGCCATATGCTCTCTGGACTACATTCTTGATCCATAGGGTAGTTACTGTGAGGCCACCTGAGATGCTAGCAGAGTACAGTGGTGCTACTATAGAGTTCCCTCCATACAACATGACTCAGATGCTCCGCCATAATGCTGTGAGGACACTCAGCCAGCCGCGCCGTCGTACAGAGGTGCCTAAGACTGCAGCCTAGCAGGATGAGACCATTAGGGGCATAGCAGCTATAGAGGAGGAGCAGTTAGATGCTTAGCAGGAGGGCATGGTTGAGAACGACCCCAGCGACAGCTCCGATGATGACTACCGAGATATCCCTCAAATGCCTCCTCGACGACATGACCATGAGGCTGGTAGCTCCAGTTCAGCCCCACCTGCACCATAGACAGACCCCGCTCTCCTTGCTATACTTGACCGGATGAGGCAGGATCAGGCTCGCTAGGCTCAGGAGACCGCTGCTATATTTGCATAGTTTCAGACTAGGCAGGATGAGTTCCAGTGACAGCAGCAGGCCATGCATCAGCAGCAGCTCCTCAGATTTATGCAGCATGTTGTGACAGCTATTGGGGCTCCAACACCACAGCCTTCACCCTAGATCGGCTAGCCTGCCACCACTTCTATGACTCTAGCTTTACAGCCCAGTGGGCTTCAGAGTCAGGGATAGACTGCCACTCAGTTTGCTTCACCTACAGAGTAGGTGTCCTAGTGGTTTGCCTTGCCAGTGCTAGCCCTGCAGTTCACACCTTTTCAGACGGGCTTCACACCCGCTTAGACTTTCTCGCTGCTTGTGCCAGAAACTACAGTCTCTAGGAGCCGTGATGCCTCCTTCAGTGAGTTGATAGGGTAGCCTACTCCGCCAATTCTACATGTCCCAGGTCCTTCCACAGTTGCACCTATTACTGGGACTACAGAGATGCTCCCTTCTTCAGTTCCATCATCAGAGCCGCCTGCTACAGTCATACCTGTAGAGTCTTAGGCCACTCTAGTCCCTGATCCAACCCAGACCTCTTCAGCATCGCTTCCAGCTATAGAGGGTTAGACTGCTCAGAGATCAGGATCAGATGATGATGGCACACAGTTCTAGCTCGCTCCTCGCACCTCAGCGCCCAACTCGTCCGCTGCAGCCCCGCCGATCGACCCTTAGGTTTTGGTGTTTGACGCCAAAGGGGGAGAGGGATCGAGTATGCTAGACTTAGGGGGAGCGACATATTTAGGGGGAGTTTATCTATCATATTTGGGTTTTTTATGTGTGATACACTATTATGCATTCATGTTTTTACTTTCATGCATCGAACTATATTTATGTGATAGTGATATCTACATGATTGTGATAGTTATGTGATTTTGACATATGTGCTCTCTACTTTGAATTATTTATATGTCATATCACTTGTGTTATGCTCATTTTCTTTGCTTCCGCATTTTACTTCGATGCAAATGAGCCTTATTACTTGTACTCATGCTTATTTCATATCTTTAGAGTACATTATGTTGGCTTGGGTCATATAAGCTTGCCTAACTCTTTTGTTCTTATTGTCAAAAGCTTATATGAACCAAGCATGTTGAAAACCTCGTTTCTTTCACATACTAGAGGTTGTATTATCATCAATCACCAAAAAGGGGGAGATTGAAAGCATCTAGGCTCCTAGTTGGGTTTCAGTGATTAATGACAATGCGTGATTACTGTGACTAACGTGTATTTTGTAGAGGCAATTAAGTTAGGTCACGGTAATGGAGATCGATTGGGCAATCATGGTTGTCATGCCCCTACGATGGAAACCATTTTGGTTTTCAAAGGATGGACGACAAGGTTAAGGATGGACTAATTCTAAGTGTCGATTAGAGTTGAAGAGACACTTAGAGTAGTTTAGGACTTTGTTTTTCCTTTGGCCATACTATAAAGGGGGTATGAACAGGTAGCTTGACCTAGGTGAGTCTAGTGGGTTAGGTGTGGTGCACACTTATCAAATCTAGCACTAGGTAGCTCCTAAAAAGCCCTTAGATCAATTGGAGTAAACTTCATTCATGTATGATTGAGAGTTGGAAGTGAATGGAGGGTCAAATGCTGACCGGACGCTAGTTCCGGTGTGACCGGACGCTGGCACAGAGTCCAGTCAGTTCATTTGATCAAGGTAAAATTGTCTGGTGCGATCAAACACTGAGAGGTGAGCGACCGGACGCTGGGTGCCAGCGTCCGGTCAACTCCAGTAAGGTTCCAGAGAGGGAAAATCGTGACCAGACGCATTCGGTTAGTGCTGACCGGACGCTGTCCAGCGTCCGGTCACAACTTTAACACTAGGTTACGGGGAGAACTGACTAGAGCGTCCGGTCAACTTGACCGGAGCGTCTGGTCACCCCGCAGAGACACATAACGGTTCGTTTTGAACATGGGTGTATAAATACTTCCTCCATTCATGTGAGGGGGTACTTTTGCTCATTCCAACAACTGAGAAACACCCTTGAGAGTGCCAAGAAGAGCAAGGTCCTAGTGAGGTGATTGAGATTTGAGAATTCAAGAATGAGACCTCATTAGTGAAAGCAAGAGTAGCAAAGTGTGCATCTACCCTTCTCATTAGGCTTGTCGTGGTCAAGTGAGAGTTCGTGCTTGTTACTCTTGGTGATCGTCATCACCTAGACAGGTTGGTGGTGATTGGGAGCTTGGTGATCATCCGACGGAGCTTGTGGATGACCCAACTCAAGTTGTGAGCGGTTGTAGGTGATTCACCGCGACGGAGTGTCAAAGAATCAACCCGTAGAGAGCACTTGATCCTTGCGCGTATCAAGGGAGAGCTACACCCTTGCGCAGGTGCTCCAACGAGGACTAGTGGGGAGTGGTGACTCTCCAATACCTCGGCAAAACATCGCCGCATTCCTCCTTCTCTCTTTATTTTGAGCATTTACTTTGAGCAATTCAATTCTTGTCTTTACATTCATAGAATTGTCATGCTAGAGTAGGATTGGAACTTAGGTTGCAAGTCTTTTTGTGCGGTAGAACATTAGAAACACATTCTAGGCACAAGGGGTGAAGTTGGGCTAACCGTAGGGTTTAATTATTGCAAAGAAATTTAGAATTAGCCCAATTCATCCCCTATTGGACATCTTGATCCTTTCACGCTCTCCGCCGTCTTCACTATCAAGCTTCCGGCCGAAACACCGCAGGCCTTGTTCCCTTCGGTACACGGTGGCGGCCACCCCACAAACGCGGTTGGTGTGATCTCACAAGACAACAAGCCCCTCCGATGTACAACAATGGTACGCGCAAGCACTGAGTGGTAAGAGGTATGCAAACCTCACTAAACACTAGGCCTAAACCTAGAGCAAGCGCATAAGCGGTGGTCTAATCAATCTAAGCACTTCGCAAAGCACCTAATGAATCACTAAGTACTATGCAAGTGGAGATCACTAAAATTGTGTATCAACACCCTTGGTATGTTTCCTCAACTCTCTACTCCTCAAATGGCCAGTTGGGGGTCTATTTTTAAGCCCCACCGAGAAAGTAGCCTTTGGGGACGAAACCCACCTTTTTGCTACTGACCGGATGCTGCTGTCGTCCTGACCGGACGCGTCCGGTCGTCCCAACCGTTGAAGCTGCGCGTTGATCGAACTCTGGGCTGAGTCCGGTCATCATCGATCGGACGTGTCCAGTCGCGCTGGCGCCGCTCTAGAACCTCTCTGGAAACTATCGGACGCTGCACTTCGTGCGTCCGGCCGTCCAGTGCCGCTGCGTCCGGTCATGCTGAAAACATTGCTGTGACAATGAACAGTGTCACCGATGCGTCCGGTCACTGCTGCTCAGCGTCCGGTCACAACTGCCGACGCCTGGTGTTGCCGAGCAATGGATCAGACGCGTCCGATCCTTGTTAGGGCCACGTCCAGTCACCTCTGCCGAGTTCATTTGTTCGCGATCTTGCGTCCGGCTAGGTTCCCATCTTCTTACTTGGACTTTTCTTGATATCTTGGGTCTTCTATTATGTTTCTAGGGTCTTGCTTATGGTGTTGATCGTGGGGTCATCATGTCTTCTTCATCCAAGTCGCGTCTTGCACCCTATTGAACTATAAAATAATTACTTACAAATTCATTAGTCTAATTTGGTTGTGTTGGTCATCAAACACCAAAATCCAAAGTAAATGAGCCTAGGGTCCATTTTCCTTACAGGCCCGCCTCCGTTAATATGGCTGAGCCCACTAACTGTTGGCAAAGCTCATATAAGCCTAGTTTCTGACTATGAGTATATATATCGAGGTAATCATACCCTAGCCCACTCTTCCAACCCCTCCCCTCTCCCAGCCGTGCCCCTTTCCCATTTCTCTAAGTCGCGCTCCTCTCCCACGGCGCCCCTCTACCCCACCGCTTCCCTACGGCACGCCTCTCCCCCACGACACGCCCCCTCTCCCTGAGCGCGAGTGGCGGCGGCACCCGGCGGCGGCTACCCCACGGCGCCCCTCTCTCCCAGGGCTTCCCCACAGCGGCGGCTACCCCACGGCGGCGCCCCTCTCCATGAGCGCGACTGGTAGCGGCTACCAAGGCAGCGGATCCTCCCTCTCCCTCGAGGCCTAGCGGTAGATCAGGCCGAGGAGCTCCTCCGGCTGTGGATTTGGCCGAGGCGCTCGCTTTCCCTCTCCTTCGTGGTGGCGGTGCGGCGGTCCCGGCGAGGAAGTGCTCCGATCCGACGAGCAGGTGCCCTTGTCCGGCAAGCGACTATGGCGGCGTGCTGATCGGCGGCGTTTGTATGGGCTCGGCGGGCCTGTGGATGGGCTCGCTGGGCTTGTCCACGGGTTTTCTTTTTTTTTATTTGATTTATCATGGCGGGCATTTGAACCGCCTTGGAAAAGATCCATTTAACATAACATTTGGACCGATGCGGTTGCGATGCACGCTGATGTTTCCTACTGACTACAACGTCTAGAATCAGAATTCGAACGCATCAACTAAAGTCATTGATCACCACTATTGTAATATTTTTTTTTTGGCGAGGAACACCACTATTGTAATATAGATCCACGCCAACTAAAATTCTGTGGAGAAAGTCAATATCGTCCTGCCGATAGAGGCGACAAGATAAAAGAAAACACTCGAGTACAACAGTTAGCATATATAGATGCATGCATTCTGTTTGCGATATTTATCTTTGATGATGAAGGGTTTTTGAAGATGGATTGATTCTTAAGTCTATACATTATTATAGTTGAGTAGACGAGGATCATTGGTTATGCTCTGCTTCTATCAGGAATCATGGGCGTGTGAGATTTGGGGGTACATATAGGTCCCAATGTCGGAAATCATCGATCTGAATCAGTGGTGTAGCGGCCCAATAACACTTATGGGCCTTGAACAGCAGAGCAATTTTGAAGATTGATGTGGGCCAAAAAGGCCGTTTACTCTACATGCCCACGCTGAACTACTTCATTTTCATTTCTCTGCCTCTGCAGATAAATAGTAGGCCAAATTTGCTCCTCGACCCTGAAAGTGACCTCCCTTTGCTGCTGGAAACCGAAAATGGAGCGATTTGATGGAGGACACTTTGATTCTTAGCAAATTAGCTGATGGACACTCCGTCCAATAAAATATTCATTTCTTGCTTTCGAGGAGAGAGAAGCGCGGTGAAATATCCTTTTTGTCCCTACCCCTTTCTTCCTCCCCTCGTCGAGCCCTCTGCTCTCACTTCCCTCTCACCTCTGTTTCCTCTGTTCAGATCCGCCGGCAGCCATTGCTGCCCGCGGAGCTCAACTGGACTCTCCGCGACCTCAAGCATGTGCCGGTGAGCACCTCTAGCCCCTCCACCTTTCCCCTCAACCAATTCTGCCTCCTTCCATCCCCCACCGAGCTATCACCGTGTGCCACCATGGCCGTCGCCAAGCACATGCTGCCGGCCACAGTGAGGCCACCCCCTCCAATCCAAGGCCATGGCTAGCATCCCTAACGTTGGTGCCTCACGTCGGGGAGGCGGCTGGCCATGGGGCGCTGCCACAGCGGGGCTGCGGCTGTCCTCCTGCATGCACGCCGGCGGTGGCGGGTGGTAGCGCGGTGCCCACGCCCACGCCTCCTGTGTGCTCGTCCTTCGACCTTTTCATCCTGCACGGCAGCAGGTTCGGCCACACCCACGGCCTGCGCGGCGGCTAGCCGGCCGAGCGGGGGAGAAGAACCAGGAGCGAGGAAGAAGAAAGGGGTAAGGTCATAAAAGGATATTTCACCGTGCTTCTCTCTCCTCGAAAGCCAAAAATAAATATTATATTGGGGGAAGTGTTAACCAGCAAATTTATCCAAAATCAAAGTGTCTTTTAGCAAATCGCTTCATTTTCAGTGTCGTCCATAAGCAAATTTTGCATAAATAGTACGGTATGCTAGTATATCCTGACTTGCTGAGGGCCGGAATGTTCACTTCGCCGGCCTTGCAGCTGACGAAACACGTCACCAATCCTTCGTTCGCTACCTTTGTACGTACGAAACCAATGAAACAATGCAAACGCCGTGCCGTAGCAGAATTTAGAACCTGAAGAGATTTGCAAGCAGGCACAAGCACAAGTAAGTAATCCGTCACACAAATCACAGACCATGCATCTCACTTGCGGTGTCGTGCAGAGCTGAGTGAGTAGACTCACGAGCTCGAGTAGCGTAGAGAGACTGGTCACTATAGTGAGTTTGCCATGGATATTTGGCGAAAGTGACCACTCGACCAAACAGATTAATTTCCTGAATCGAGTCTCGTCGACGAAGCAGCGACGTCGACCTCAAAGTGACGTACGTGTACGTCGCCGCATTGGCTGCTTCCATTCCTTGGCAGGGAAGAAACGCGTATGTATATAATATGACGTCAGGTGGCATGCTGCATTTCGAGTTTTTATCCGGGTACTAAGAGTGTGTTTAGTTGGGTGAATTTAGGAATTTGGGATACGGTAGCATTTTCGTTTTTATTTGGTAATTAGTGTTCAATCATTGACTAATTAGGCTCAAAACGTTCGTCTCGTAATTTCCAATCAAACTATATGCAATTAGTTTTTTTTTCATCTATATTTAATGCTCCATGCACGTATCGCAAGATTCGATGTGATGGATACTGTAGCACTCTTTTAGAATGTTCACTTCGCCAGCCTTGCAGCTGACGAAACACGTCACCGATCCTTCGTTCCCTACCTTTGTACGTACGAAACCAATGAAACAATGCAAACGCCGTGCCGTAGCAGAATTTAGAACCTGAAGAGATTTGCAAGCAGGCACAAGCACAAGTAATCCGTCACACAAGTCACAGACCATGCATCTCACTTGCGGCGTCGTGCAGAGCTGAGTGAGTAGACTCACGAGCTCGAGTAGCGTAGAGAGACTGGTTACTATAGTGAGTTTGCCATGCAGCGAGGTAACTACTAACTAGGAATGATCGCAATTTGCCAGATGAGTTGCATTGGTCCTGGAGGCGGGCTCTTTGCCGAGTGCCTGTTGCACTCGACAAAGCCTTTGCCGAGTGCAACAGTCGGCAAAGAGCCTCCGTCGAATCCCCTTCCGGTAAAGGCTGCTTTGCCGAGTGCCAAATTTTGGACACTCAGCAAAGGCTTGGCCCAGTGTCGTGCGGGCACTCGGTAAAGATTTGACGTCATCGGCCGACGGCCGACGCCGTCTAATTTTTTTATTTAAAAAAAACTCTTTGCCGAGTGACACAGCTCCGGCACTCGACAAAGAAATCTATTTTTTTAAACCTCTTTGCCAAGTGCCACAGCACCGACACTCGGCAAAGGGTGTTTTTTATTTTTTTTTTAAATTTTCTTTGCCGAGTGCAATGACCATTGCACTCGGAAAGCGTGTTTTTTATTTTTTTTTTTAAATTTTCTTTGCCGAGTGCAATGGTCATTGCACTCAGCAAAGCCACCTCTAATTTTTTTTGTTTTTTGCTTTTCAATTTAAACAACAATGCATATATATAATAGAAACCACAATCAACAGCAATAAATTACAAACCACATTTATATATTACAAACGACCAAATTTGTCCGAAATCCACAATTTATTACAAACCACAAGTTCATAGTCCATAAGTTCACAAGTTCGATACATAGAAACTACTCCGCAAGCGGCTCACGGCGACTGCGCCCCAGCGTGCGATCCCAGCGACGGTCCGGGTGCGGATGGCCCGACTTGCGATGTCGGTGACCCTCCGACCTGGTTCGACGCCGCCCCCGATGTCCGCTGCACAAAAAAGAAGATATTGCACGTGAGTGACAAGATAAAAATGTAAGGAGTTTAAAGAAAAGTTGAAAATTTCGGCAGCACCTCCCCTGCACGGGGACATTTCTAAAACCTGCAAGAAAAACATCGGCACGAAGACCGACAACCACATTTCCGGCACGAAGGCCGACACATCAACTAACTCGGCACGAAAGCCCACACATCAACAAATCCCGCACGAAGGCCATCTCTAGGTTTGATACTAAGCATGAGCACAGAAAGTAAAACATACTCACCGGAGTAGACTGTGGTGGTGGCTGTGGTGCAAGCAGGTGTAGTGGGATCTGCCAACCTTGTTGCTCCCCAAGTTGTTGCACGAACCTGAGCAAACCTTCTTGCTGGGCCTCAACGACTTAGAAGCCGGACGCTCGGCCTCCCCTGGCCGCTCGGCCGCCTGGCTTTCAGCATCTTGGGCCTCCTGCTGGGCCCGAAGTTGCTGCAGCTCGGCCTACAACATTTGACCCCAATGTTTCAATATTGCAGAGCTAAGGAACGTAAAAGTCAAAGAACGACGAATAAAACTGAAATACTTACCTGGAGTGCCGCCACCGTTGTCGGCCGTTGGCTTATGGGCGCACTAGAGCTCGTGCTCGCTGCTCGGAGGCGGTTCAGAGGAGGAGTAGAGCCCGTGTTGAGGACGCCGTCGCCAAGCCAGAACCGCCCATGCTTCTTGCCTTCCCCCACCCGCATCATGATCTCAGGATCAAGGCGCTCCTCGGTCCTCGGATCGTAGGCCGGCCCGTGGACTGACCTTGCCGCCTCCGTGTAAGAAGTGAGGCGGGTGTGGACGCTGGAGTTGGTGTACGCCTCTAGGCCCGCATCGGGGTTGTACTCGATGTTGGACCTTGCCGGGCCCATGTGGGCCAGAGCATACGCCGTGAGTTGGCCAATTGGCTGGCCACCATGCACCGCCGACTGTGAGAAAGACAACAACATGTGGTTAGAAATCATGCAGAATTGAGCGCGGCTAGATTAGACAAATGGTGCAGACTTACATATGTCTTTGCATACTTGCTGAGGCTGGCGCTGCCCTGATGGTGAGGGGCACCTGGCATCAGCGCTCGCTGGTCGCTTTTCTCCTGGTGCTCCTTCTGCCAATCCGCGTCCAGCCATTTGTCCACTATAGCAGCCCAGCAATCGTGGTGGGTGGCGCACCAGCTTGGAATCGCCTACAAGCCATCAGACGATCAAATTAGGCATAGTTAATCCCAAAATAAATCAATAGGAGATGTTTTCTATTTACTTGTAGGTACTGCTCCCTTGTCAGAATCTCTGTCTGTCTCCTCGCCTGTGTTTTGTTGATTCTTCTCTTACGGTAGGTGGCGTTGTAGTCAATGTTCGCATGGAGGCGGGCCTCATAATACAAGTCTGAGACACGCCTTTTACAGGAAGCATAAGCCACCTGATACGCCCTTGCCTCCTGGCATCTGAAGAAGTCCTGCATAAAGACACGAGGTATCCATTATTTTATTTGAAGAATGTCCAATGAATGCAATGAATGCAATGAATTGAGGCTTACCCACAACTCCGAAATCACCAAATCCGCCAAGTTTCTGTGCGGAAAATCGGTGGCGACGAGGGCGTAGTGGTCGAATGAGGGTACCTCTGGGTCCTCATCCTCTGACGTCCACACCAGGCCAGGGAAGTGTTCCCTGCACAGAAGTCCTAGGATCCCATTGACATTGCAAGCCGGGACCCCCTCCTCCACAAGCATCCAGTTCCTGCGCAAGTGATCCCATTGACATTAGCTCTTATTATGATTTTTCAACATATCAAATGAAGAACATATGAAGTTACTTACTTATCCCCCTCGGGTGCAATCAGTGGGTGGCGTTCGAGTGCAATCCTCGCCCACCGTGGGCAGAGGGACGTCGTCGTCCCTAGAAGTGCGCGAGGAGCCAAGGTCGTGGTCAGTCGATGGCTCCCGCCTAGGCCTGCCCCTCGACCTCCTCTGCCTCTCTGACGTCTCCGCCTCCGTGTCCTCAGCCGGTGGCATGTCCCTCGGTCTCGAGTAAGTTGACTGACACCTCCTAGTGGGCCCCATCACCTGCAATTAAAAAGAATAAACCAGTATTAGTACATATAAATGAGAAGTACTTAGCAAGGGATGCAAAATAAAGAAAATGTAATTACAAAATAACATAGTATTACATGTATTTCTAATATTCTTCATGATCGGGATTATCTGGACGATAGGTATCGTCATCACTATCAAGAGCCTCCAAATCGTCAACAGCCTCATCCTCATCGCTATCATTGTCAAGTACAAGTTCGTCAAGCATTTTCAAGTCTCTCGGATCATGTAGGACCTTCTATGTCGAATCCAACATGGCCAAGAATGCCTTAGCGCTTGGCTCTGGCTCCTCCTCATCCTCCTGCTCGTCCTCCGTAGGCCTTTCAGCAAACGTAGCATCCTCATAGTCACCTAACCATCATGGTACCCCGCCATCACCGTCAAATGCCTCCTAGCGTCGTCTCACGACCTCCTCTCTAGGACGATAGGCTTCGCCATGGGACACCCACCGGGTATAGTTTGGCATAAATCCATACTTGCAAAGATGCTGCACCATGACTTTCCTTGTTTTTCTTTTCTTGTTTTCACATTGGCTGCAGGGACAGAACGTGTCTCTCGCTCCCTTAGCTGCCTTAAATGCATGGTCCAAGAATTTCTCGGTCTTATCCATCCATTCACGGGTGATTTGAGCCTGACTTGGGCGTCCCATGCACATCCACTCATGGTTATCCATCCTCTAGCATATATACATAACAGAGTAATATAACCATCAGTTGCATCTGCACGGTGTGCCTCCAGTCTAATAGGTGAGGATAGGTTCTAATCCCACCTGCGGATGCGTAGATAAGGTTAGTTTCTATGCTCTACTCCGATCCGAGACAGAATTTCGGCAGCACCTCCCCGCTGTTCTCCCGATACACGTCCTGGAAGGGAGAGTGTGTATCCGGAGAACAACAGTGAGGTGGTGCCGAAACTCCATCTCAGATCTGAGCAGAACATGGAAACTAACCCATCTACGCATCCGCGGGCTATCCAAAAAACGTGGACAATCCGAAACAAATACTGTCATAGATATGCAGAGATCCGCATACCTCCAACCGTATCTGTTTCGGACGGGAGACGCCTAACTAGGCTACACTGATCTACGTGCTACAACAGTAAGGAAGAGAGCTCAATTATACCTAGGGTGGCGGTGGAGACAGGCTAGCGGCGCAATGGCGAGTCGGTGCAGTGGCGAGTCGGCGCTGTGCAGGCAGGACCGCAACGCCGACGAAGACGATCAGGGTCGCCGAGGTGCTCCGGGTCCCCTCCGACAGGTCCTGCTCTGCAAAAGAAGAAAAACATCACTAAAAGTTGAAAATTTCGGCAGAACCTCCCCTGCACGGGGAGGTTTCCAAAACCTGCAAGAAAAACCGTCGGCACGATGGCCGACGTCCACATTTGGGGCACGATGGCCAACACAACCACAAACCCGACACGAAGGCCGTCAATGACATAAACGGCGCGATGGCCGACAACCCTACGGCTTTACCTTCTCCTCCGGCGAGGGCGGGGATGACGGCGTCGACGAACGGCGTGGACGACGTGGATGAACGTTCGTCCCCTCCACCTCGGCTTCCTCCCCCTCTCCCCTTCTCCTCCTCCTTCCTCCTTCCTCCTTCCTCCTTTTTCTTCCTTCTTCTTCTTCCTTCTTCTTCTCCTTCTTCCTCCTCCTTTTTCTTCCTTCTTCTTCTTCTTCCTTCTTCGTTTTTCTTCCTCCTTCCTCTTCCTGCTACCTTCTTCCTCCTTCCTCCAACGCCATGGGTGGGCTCATGCCAACATCGCTTGGGGCCAGGCGGCAAAGGCAGGCGGCCAGGCTGGCTGGGCGCTGAGTAGCCGGGGGCGGCCCTGAACCGGTGGCCGAGGAGGCCGACTGGGTGGGGCGGTGCTGAGCGGGCCTGGTCGGGCGGGGTGAGGGGGCAAGGCGCGGGCGCTGGGCGCAGCCGGGGCCCCCAGATCCGGTGGCCGGGCGGTCGGGGGGGGGGGGCCAGGGCTGGCACATGGGCACTTGACGGGATGGTTCACGACGCTGGGTTCAGGGCAATGGTCGGGATGGGGCGGCGTGGGGGTCGGGGTCGGGTGGAGGGGTGGAAGAAGAAGGCCATGGCGGAGGGTGCGGGGTGAGTGGCGGGCGAATGGCGACATGGCGGGGGGTGCGTCGTGCGTGAGTGTGTTGTGTGGAGGAGGAGGTGTGTGGGCCGCCCACACATTTAGTTAGAGTTCCCCTTTGTCGAGTGTTGGGCCGGGCCGACACTCGGCAAAGGTTTTTGTTTTAAAAAAATTTTGCCGAAAGTGCTGTGGGTAAGCACTAGGCAAATTTTTTTTGCCCCATTATTTTTTGCAGCCTTAATATATTATTTAAAACTCCATGTTCAAATTTGGGAAAATTTTGCCTTTTTTTGCTATATTTCGTTAGTTTTTTTGTTTCGTTGAATTTTATGGAATATTTCAAATTTGAACTGGAGGTGCATGGAATAATCGAATTTGGTCGTTCAAAAAATGATATTCATGATATTTGGTGTATGTTGAGGCCGTATCCAGGAACTCACATGAAATTTTGAGCATCTTGTTGACGTAACATGACGAGGTACATGCGGGAAAAGTGTATTTAAATTATGTAAAATCCGAACGAAGTCCGAAAATGACGAAACTTGTCGGGGCATCGTGTTATCGCATGTAGAGTCTATAGTAAAAAATTGAGAAGGTTTTGAGCAAGTTACGACGTCGGATGCCTAAAATCCAGACATCTCCACATGTGATCGACAAGATGCTCGAAATTTCATGTGAGTTCCTAGATACGGCCTCAACATACACCAAATATCATGAATATCAATTTTGAACGACCAAATTCGATTATTCCATGCAATCGCAGATTCAAATTTGAAATATTCTATAAAATTCAACAAAAACAAAAAATCTAACAAAATATAGCAAAAAAAAGTCAAAATTGTCCCAAATTTGAACATGAAGTTTTAAATAATGTGGGAATGCCTCACAAAAAAATTGGTCAAAACAAACCAAAAAAAAATATTTTGCCGAGTGCCGGCCCTGCCACTCGGCAAAGAAGGGATCATTACCGAGTGCAGGGCCTTAGCACTCGGCAAAGACCCTCTTTGCTGAGTGTCGGGGCCGACACTCGACAAAGAATTTTTGTTTTTAAATTTGACGGCGTGGGCGGGCTCGGCCGTCAAGTGCCATTTTTTTGCCGAGTGCCACTCTTTGCCGAGTGTTGCAGTCGGCAAAGAGGGCTTTTGCCGAGTGCA
Source organism: Miscanthus lutarioriparius (assembly GCA_904845875.1). Lineage (NCBI taxonomy): Eukaryota > Viridiplantae > Streptophyta > Magnoliopsida > Poales > Poaceae > Miscanthus > Miscanthus lutarioriparius. The sequence continues at coordinate 31,245,004 of CAJGYO010000014.1, read as the reverse complement.
GCCCTTGGTCGAGTGCTAGACTTTGCCAAGTGCCACCCGGTCCAAGCACTCGGCAAAAAAAGTATTTCGCCGAAAGTGCCCGATTTTGGCACTCGGTAAAGCTTAGCGAGACTTTTCGGCAAATCTACGTTCTCTGTGAGTGTCATCAAGATGAATAAAGGTCTCTCGGCGATAGAGAGCCTAGAACGATATATATGGATGGTGTGTGTTTATTTGCATGTGTGTGTTATTACAAATAATTGGCGAAAGTGAGCACTCGACCAAACAGATTAATTTCTGAATCGAGTCTCGTCGACGAAGCAATGACGTCGACCTCAAAGTGACGTGACGTATCGTCACGCCGCGTTATATTGCGTCCATTCCTTGGCGGGAAGAACCGCGATTCAGATAATATGCCGTCACCTCGCATGTCGCATTTCGAGTTTTTATCCGGGTACTAATAAAAAAGAAGAAGAAGACACACCGCTTTTTGGGAAAAAAACGAGTTTGATGGCGTACGCCCTATTGCTTTCCGTTGTATACATTGCGACTTCTTTGGAGATGACCGTTGGGCGGCAGGCGAATTGTCCGAAGATGACCGTTGTACGGCGGTAGCCGAACCGTCCGCCCGCGTCCTATATAAGGGCGGGGTTGGTGGCGGGGTCCCCCCGCATTGCTCATTCGCTTTCCTTGCCTCTCGAAAAAATCGCTCTCTGCTCTCTTCGCTTCGCTTTGAGCTGCTTGGCAGCGTTTAGTCTTTCCGCTTCCGCCATGATTCCGCCTAAATTTGCCGCCGCGATGGCTTTCTTTTCCGCCTCCGCCCATACTCGCTGCCCGCCTTCTTCGGACCCTATCACCACCTTCTCGGCGTTAAGGGACGCCGGGTGGAGTGGCGCTTCAGAGTGCATGCTTGCCTCGCCTCCGCGCTGGAATTTGAAAAGCTAGTGGAGGAGGATTTGGGGAGTGTCTTCGCGTCTGTCGGAGACCGATCGCAAGCGGATTCCAGAGACATGGCGATAAAGTCATGGGATTTCGGCCCTCCATTATCGAAGAGGCGGTCACGGAGATGTTGAAGGAATCGTATTTTCCTTCTTCGAGGGTAAAATCCTCCGCCCGGCCTGCACCGTTCTGAGCCGGAGGAGGGGTATGTGGTGGTGTTTCGGGACTTTTTCACTGCGGCCTCGCCTTCCTTACGCCCCTTCCTCCGCCGGGTGTTGGAGACATTCAACGTCGGGCTCACCACCTGACCCCTACGGCCTTCCTTACGCCAAAGCAAAATTTGCAGGGGCGGTGTTTCAATATGGTGCCGAAGCCGGATGTGGACACCTTCTCACAGACTACGAGTGCGAAGAATGTACCAAGAAGAAGAAGAAGGTGCGGAAGGGCAAGGAGGTGGAGGTGACCTACCAGTATGGTAGTTGCACCTTTACGTCGAAGAGGAACCAAGGCGTAGACCGCCTGGAGCTTTCTTTTTGCCAGAAGGGCAAGTGGGACCACGGCTGGCTTGAGCAGTGGTTCTACGTGAAGACCTATGGGGTCCGCGGCACTACCGAGGATGGTGCGGAGGTCGTGGAGTATCCATTGACTTCAAGAATGGAGGAGATGGCGCCGCATACGCGTGTGGATCCGCCGGAGGAAAAGTCTCCGGCAAGGAAGGCTTGCGACCGGGCTTTTGCGTCTGCGTGCCGCTACTCCGGGGGCCGCAACCTGGTGGAGGAGATTATGGCCTCCAACTACTGGCCCCTGGGCAAGGACAACCCGGCCTTTCAGCTGGAAAAGGTGAAGGTTCCTGTTTTTGGTCCGGAGGCCGGGATTCCTTTCCCCCGCTTTGGCCGGTCTTTAGGGGAGGGGGTGACGGAGGATAGCTTTGTTGTCGACGTTGAGGAGGCCACCTGTGACAGAACCGCCCAATTAATACAAGATCAAGTACGGCTGTCCCCGCTAACACGTTGGCACGCACCTACTTTCACTTATATAAACCCGGTAGTCCGCCGAGTGTCCCGAAAGAACTCGGTAAATCAACATCACAACCAAGATCGCGTGATTAAGCAAATACACATCACATACGCAGAGTTGCAGCGGAAATAATATTATAATTGGGTTTACAAATAATAGTACAAGTTTGGGTTTTAAAACCGATTAGAGAAAACAACATAGCTTTCAAATGATTACATTAATATAAGTTCCAAATACATTGCTAGCATAAGTGACATTCTCTGATAAAAGCATATAGGTGAGAAGTAAGTATAGAGTCACCGAGCCCACCGGCGGTTAGCCACCATCTTCCGCAGGCTAAGAACTTCACCTGCAACATGGTGGGATAAACCCTGAGTACTCAAGTGTACTCAGCTAGACTTACCCGTCATAAACCAAAATAAAGCGACACCAAGGATTCTGCAAGGCTTTCTTTAGTGGGCTAGCTGACTCATTTGCGAAAAGCATAAGCTATCATGAAGAAACCATTTTAAATACTTTGCATCATCTTTATTATGACCTATCCATCTAGGTAAGCACCTATACTATAGCAATCACTTGATTAACCAATAACATCCAGTTATCAACTTAGATTTAGTATATCCCATACCATCCAGATAACCATTAGTGTTCCATCATAATTACTACGATGTTGTAGCTCGAGTCAAGTGCTCACTATCTAGGAGCGATGGCGATTCGAATCGATTCCTAACTAGCTGGTGATTTATTCCTCACACAAACCATGCTTCCCCCATCAGGGTCGCTTAGATCACCAATGACACTTTCCAAGTAGCCGCGGGATAACAGTCATGGACCGCACTACCCAGGGACCGCCCGACTACCAGGACGCACCTTAGGCTCACTCTTCGCGTCCCCGTCATACCCTCTTCAGCACCAGTCTGCACATCCGAGTTTATCTCGACTCGAAATAGTGTCACTAGCTTCGCGGTCGAAAGGTACTTTATTCGGCCAGCTAAATGTGAGGCATGCGTTCAACATGACAAGAGGGACGAGCAACGATCGGTCCTTAATCGACACAGACGGAAACTAACAGCACCCCAGAACCCTGTCTGGTTGCCTCCAACTTTTTCCGTCCGGTCTCCAATTATCCATCACACATGGTTAATTCCAGGATATCATTCTTTCTATAGCTAAATTCATCCAGTAACCACCTATAATGTAGGTGACCAGATATCACCGACCACTACCGGTCCAAGAAAGGCTAAGCAGTTATTCGATCCTGACCTAACAGGGTAAAAGGTAATAAGGTAGGCAAGGATAGTAATAAATGCATCAACGGTTTCAATCAACTCCTACAACTTAATTCAACAATATATAAACTCATATATAGGAATAATTGATTTTATAAAGTAGGAGACTTAGAATGCTCCGGGGCTTGCCTAGGATCCCACACTGAGTCAGTGTTAGTTAGACGACACTCGCTAAGTGAGCATCTCCCGTCCTAGCACTTGTCCAGTCCTTCCACCTTCGGGATAGGTCCACCATACACCGTCTTCGGGTTCGACTCCAAAATCACGTCCTTCACGTGGTTCATCTAGCGCACCTAGATGAGATGTAAGATGCAAGTGCATGAATATGAAGAATGGTAATACAAGATGCATCACATAAGCATTCAAGACAAACACAAGATTATGCAAGACATAGACACCAATAGCTATTTAACTAACATCACACAACTAACTATAGAGAGCAAGCACATCAAGCATGACACAAGTTTAACAAGGTCACAAGTATCATAACTTAACCATCAACAAGGGCATAAGCCACACTTAGCAACACATGGAGTAAACAACCGCAACTAACCTATGTCTATTTCTGGACTGGAAACAACAACTTCATGTTTGGATCATAACTAGAGTTATACAAATCCAATAGCCATGCAACAATACATTCAGGAAAGCTTATGAAATTCTCTACATTTCATCTATAAACATCACAGCATGATTCACAAGTTAAGTGGGTCGAAATTACATATTTATAGAAACTGGTCTAAACAAGACAGAGAGCAATCAATTCTGTAACCCAACTTTAAACAGTTGTAACTCTTAAACTACTTGACCAAATGACACTAAATTTTAACAGAAGCTAGATACATGAATTATCTACAACCTTTGTATAAACAAGTTTCACAACAAAGCACATTATCATAAAGAACTTTGCTAAGTTCCTAGATCTGTCCATAAACCACATCGGCAAGAAAATAATTATTAACTTATGTTGCAAACGCATAGTTGGGCAAAACCAACCTTACCAACATTTCACACATTACTAAAGAACACCAGAAAGCATGGTACTCACCTCTAAATAATTTTTCTTAAAGCATTTCTTAATTTATTTAGACATCAAGGTGTATTTATGAACATATACAAAAAATGCACAATAAATTATACAAAAATTACAGTAGCTCACATATCCTCTCAATAGTCTACTATACAAATTTCATACAATTTGCATAAGTATAACTGCCTCTACAAAAAGACAATTTGCTATTGCAAGAAATCATGTGAGAGCGAGATAAACCAATAACTCACTCATACTTCACCCAATACTCATGAAATTTTTAGCACACATCAACTAGCATATGAGTAGAATGCCACAAAAATTTCACTTCATTTGGAGCCCTAGATCTACAGTTATGGAAGATAACAAATTCAACTAGCATTCCAACCTTACTGCACAAATCTATTTTTACCGCAAAATATTGAAACTAAAACATGCCTTATTATAGATCTAATGCATAGAGAATTTCACAAGGATTCCAAAAAGTCCTCATTTTCTATTTTACAAATTTCCTATGAATTACTATGAATTTCCAAAGATTCAGCAAATTTACTTCAAATAGGTCCTTATCGGCACTATTCATTTGGGTCACAGACTTCGCAGTTAGATCCCTCCCTTTCTTCAAATTCTTGCACGAGGTCCCTGGTCGAAAACCAGAGCAGAGGATGGCCAGACTCGCGGCTTCGACCGGCAGGGACGCCATCGGTGCCGGTGGAGAAGGGCAGCAAGAATCACGGGAACCACGCGCACCCGTGGGACAGCACGGCGCGGCCGGGGTCTGCCCGTGGCGGCCTGACCACGGGAGCAGGCGGCACCGGCATCGAAGAAATAGGCAGCCCGGCGGTGATGGCCTTCCAGCGGCGGTGAAGTGGCGGTGCAGTGCCAGGGGGTCCGCGCGCACCTGCTGGTGGCCACGGCTTGCTCTGCGATAGCTTGAGGCAGCGCGGCCACGTGTTCAGGCGGCAGTCGCGACAGGCGCTCCGGCGGCGGCGTGTTACAGGCAGCCGTACCACTGGGGAAGGAGGCGTGGCGAGGTGGGGAAGGATCCCGGGTGGTCGATTGGGCAGTAGGGTGCTTGGTGGTGGTCTGACATGGAGCTCCGCTCCCTATCCATGGCGGATGCCGATGGAACAAGCAGAGAGACGAGGCGAACGGAAGAGGTAGAGGGAGGAGGAGAATGGAGAGGGCAGGGGGCAGGGCTCAGCTTTTCTCGTCTCCATGCGGCGCGAGCATTGGCGAGGTGGCGCACAGGTGAGGCGCGAGGAGGCCACGCGGCACTTGGCTCCTGCTTGTGGTCGGCCACGGACGAGCGTCGCTGCAGTTCAAAATCCGAGAGAACTACTAATACCACCGCAAACAAATGACTGAAACTCGATTTTCTCCCCTTCATAACTCTCCAGCTGATCAATGATTTGATCAACCGATTGCACTGTTTCTTAGAGCCAAGTGTGTACTACAATATTTCTTAAAGGAGTCTCATCTAATTATCAATGGTTTCCAAATGATAATTCGCTAAAGATAGGTACACGAAAACTGAAATACGAAAATTCAGTCATCCAGACTTAGCCGATTTTCGAACCCTGAAAACAGCACTGGATTTGATATTGTGAGCGGCATTTGACTAAGCTAGGCACTAATTTAGCTCTTGAGCATTAAACAAAGTTTGTTCTACTCCACTCAAACTTCAACTTTTGTTTAGGTTCCACTGCCATGCAAACACTCTAAGCCACAGTTCAAACCAAGTCAAAGTAGCATCAAGGTAAAGCTTAAATTAGAGATTTAGACCAATTGCGGCATTTTCTTGACCTCTGCTCAACACGAACCCTTTATGACTTTTGTTCTAGAGTTTAATTAGAGTCATTTGGGAAAGGTTCCAAGGTTTGGTTGACAATCTAGGATTCCATTCACTTTATAAAACAATTCAGGCAAGGACATAACTTGTCATTTCATGTGACTTCTTGATTCCAAACTTTATGAAACTTTTCCACTGGTCAGGATGGATGCATGTTGATGTAATGTACATGTAATTAGCATGTTTAACATTACTCTAGCATAATCTTAACAAGGGTACACATTGTAAGTAAAGGTGTGTTGTCCAAGTTTAAGTTGGAGCTCACTCTTGTAGATTTGATCTTGACACCTTCATCACCACTTAACATGCCATGTTTGAGTTCAAACCCATTGCTTAACTGGTGACAAACACCTAGGGTGTTACAGCCCTCCCCCTTAAAGGAATCGCGTCCCAAGATTCAAGACGAAAGACTTTTATGGAAGGGAGACATGTTACCAGTTTCCAATATCAGCGATAGCTTTAGGCTACATAGCTTCAAGCATCAGAGGGACCAAATTGGTCGAGACCACTTACTATACTTGTTCTTCGTAGTAAATTTTTGTCAAAAGAATTTCCTCCATTGGCTTCCATAAAGCATTGCTACATTGGGAGGAATCCAAGAAAGCACTGTCCTACGTACTTCGTCCTCGATATACGAAGAGCGATACAAACGTAGACTAAATACTTGTAGCATCTACTTCCTTAGTGGATATAGCACAGACCATATGGACTTTGCACTAGATCATAATCTTCTGAAGGATACTCGTTGCAATGGTTCCATGTGTGCAGTTCTCTTTCTCTGATAACAATATTGTATGGTCTGAGTCTGCCGAGTGAGTGGTAAACGTAATAGCTGACTCTGTGGGCTCAACGTTCTCGATGATCATTCCTTAGGGAGCCTTTGGATCCAAGTTGCAACAGTGATCTGGGTTGAATCTGATGCAACCTCTTGGGGAAAAATACATATATGGTACCTCTTTGTAGCACTTAGTTGTTTTGACTTGTATATTGTAGTCCAGTTGGACTCTTGTAAATAAAGTTTCTTTTGTTCTGAATGATTTTGTGGAAAATTTTAACCTTGCACAGGTTCCGAATCGGGAGCCTACGCAAGATGTTGCGGCTTTGACTCTCTACAACGACGGTATTTATGTGAGAGAAGAGCTTTGGGAGTATTGGCATTCAGCCTTTCCCCGTAGCGTTGCGCACGACGTGTTTGAGAAACTCAGCCACAACACTCGAGCAAGAACTGCAACAGCTGCATGCACAGTTGCAAAGAGCGCAACAAGAGAGGGACAGAATGGCAGCAACATTCGCAGCTAATCAGTAAGCTATTCAAGCGTCGGCACAAGCAGCAGAAATAAGGCAGCAGTTGGCAGTCCTACATGCTAAGATGCTAAGTATGCAGCATGCAGTACCAGCGTCAACCTCCGCAATCCCAGCCTCCGTAGCAACACCAACTGCAACCATACCACAAGGGCCTCCGCTAGTGATTAGCCAGCCCACGATGCCATCTCAGGTGATGAGGAGGCCTATCGATCCCAAGTCCCCACTCTCTGAAGGCATACAACAGTCGCCATGGCCAACGGCGTACAAGCCAATCACACTACCAAAGTTCAACGGAAAGATAGACCCCCATCAGTTAATTATGAGTTACGAGGCAGCAGTAGCCTCCGCCGGCGGAGACGACGCCGTCTTGGCAAAGTCATTTGTCATTGTAGCCGAAGGCGACACGTTGGCTTGGTATTCTATGCTCAAACCAAGCACAATCTATTCTTGGGAGAACCTCCGGGACAAGATATTGGCAAACTTCAAGGGGCTAACAGCACAGTCGCTAACTTCCACAGATATGTTCTAGTGCAAGCAAATGCAGGGAGAGACACTATACGACTACTTCCGGAAATTTGTGCAACTAAAGGCGAAGGCACCAGACGTCCTAGACGAGATCGCCATTGAAGCAGCGATCAAAGGCCTTCGAATCGGGCCGTTCGCAGCACACCTAGCAAGAAACAAACCAACTTCCATACATCAGTTGTATGATGAGTTCGAGAAATACTGCAGATCAAACAATGACCTCCAGAAAAGGCTGGAGGAGCAGGGTCAAAACAGACAGCAAAACAGTAGCAAAAACTCCCAGAAAACCTATACGAACCAGAATGCATCAAATTAGAACACCAGGCTAGGGGCAAGTGCTCAGCATCGAGGGTCAACCTCAACCCGAGCAAGGGCAACTAGCAGCGCCAGCACGGCCGGAGACCCAGACTAGGAACCAAGGTCGGTAAGGTTACCAAGGCAAAAACTGGAACAAAAACCATAGCCAGAAACAATGCAGGCCATATTGTGTTTTTCACGGTGAAAACGCAGGGCACAGCACCAAAGATTGTCCGGAGACAAAAGAGACACAGGAAAGGATGAAGAACAAGCAGACTGCCCAACCTCCGACACAGCAGAGCGCAAGAGAGGTCAACACCACCTACACAACTGGCCACCAGCAGTACTGCCCAATGTACCCAGCGCTAATCACAACCCAAATACATCCCTCCACACTGGCCTCTGCCTATTACCCAAACTTCCTACCAAGATGGCGGTCAGGCTTTTAAGAAGACCTTCTCCGGTGGTAACTACTGGTCGGAGGCAAGCCCGACCTACATAAACCCAAAACCTCCCCACATAACCTACCTCAAAACAAACCCACCGGAACAAAACCAAATCAGGTTCGAGCCTCGTCAGAACATGACACCACATGCAAAGAATCGCCTCTATTGCCACCTCACAACCAACCACCAGCACCAAAAAATAAGCCAAACCTAGAAAACCAAGTCAACCCCCATGGACCGCTACCAACAATAGGCATGATACTACCAATCGACGGAGGATCATCAATGGAGTTTCAAACAAAAAGCGGAAAAAGGATCACCTCCACCGGTAAACAACGAGCAGGTCCAAGGCCCAAAAAATACACAGATTGGTCCGAGTCCCAATCACCTTCACAGAAGAAGATCTCCGACTAGAAAGCTACCCTCACGCATACGCAATGGTAATCAAGACCAACATAGCAAAGCATGAGAGATAAGCAGTAATTGATTGACACCGGCGGTTCAAAGCAGATATCATCTTCGCAAATAGCTTCGACCAAATGAAGCTCAGCAGAAATCAACTATAGCCCTCCGAATCCCCTTTGATAGGATTCGGAGGCAAGCGATACAAGCATTAGGAAAATCTCTCACCCTAGTGTCGTTTGGAACCCAAGCAAATGCTAGAACCGAGTACATAACCTTTCGACGTCGTCGATCCAGATACCATACAATGCCATCTTGGGCAGAGGATTCATGACTAAATTCAACGCATGATTTCTCATATGGCCTACTGTGCATGAAAATACCAACACTCCATGGTATTATCACAGTCCGAGGCAGCCAAAAAGAAGCAAGAAACATAGAAAAAGCAATCTACAGAGCCCAAAGAAACATCAATGCAGTCAAGTCGGCAGACAAAGAACTAGAGCCTCGGATATACCTAGAGGAAAAACAGATATGGCAGGTCAAGAAGAGACAAAGGTGACCCCTCTAGAAAAGGAGTTACCAGACAGAAAAGTAACAATCAGCAGAGAGTTGAGCAAAGCGAGAGGAGGAAGAGCTCATGGAAACTCTAGTAAAAACAAAGACATCTTCGCTGGTCACCTCCGACCTACTGTGGAGTCAAGAGGGACATCATACAAAGCATGAAACTGGATATCAATGAAAACATGAGGCCAAGAAAGCGTAAACAGAGAAAATGTCGGAGGACGGGATCGCAAGCAAAGCGGAGGTGCAAAGGTTACTAGATGCAAAAGTCATCAGGGAAGTCAGGTATTCAGAATGGCTTGCAAACGTAGTACTGGTACCAAAGAAGAATGGCAAAATGAGAATGTGCATAGATTTCATAGATCTGAATAAAGCTTGCAAAAAAGACCCTTTCTCATTGCCAAGAATAGATGCCTCCGTCGACAAGGCAGCCAGATGCCAGAGGTTTTCTCTCCACGATTGTTTCTCTAGGTATCACCAAATCTGGATGAAAAAAGAAGACGAAGACAAGACAAGTTTCACCACTCCATTCGGGACATATTGCTACACCAGAATGCCGGAGGGCCTCAAAAATGCCGGAGCAACCTTTGCTAGAATGACAAAGGAAGTTTTGGGCTCACAACTAGATAGAAACATCATAGACTACGTCGACGACATAGTGGTCATGAGCAAGAACAAGGATGATCATGTCTCCGACTTACAGGAGACCTTCGCCAACCTCAGGACAGCTGGCCTCCACCTCAACCCAGAAAAATGTATATTTGGAGTTACAAAAGGGAAGATGCTCGGATACATCATAAGCAGCGAAGGCATCAAAGCGAACCCAGACAAAACCAGAGCAATAAGGACAATGGCAGAACCCAAAAACAAGAAAGAAGTGCAAAAGTCGACAGAAGAATAGCAGCTCAATGATTCATCTCAAAATCAGCAGAACGCAGCCCCCCTTCTTCCAAGCCCTGAGGGGCGGAAACAACTTTGAGTGGGGGTCTAAGTAGTCGGAGGCATTTCATAACTTGAAAGAGTATCTAGCAAACTCACTGGTGGTCTCCGTCCCAGAATCGGATAGCCACCTATTGCTATATGTGGCGGCCTTCGACCATGCAGTCAGCGCAGTCTTAGTTCACGAGCTAGAAAAAGAATCAGGCAAAACTCAAAAACCAGTTTATTTTATCTTAGAAGCACTGTCCGGAGCCAAGCTAAACTACACTGAGGTAGAAAAAGTTGCCTACGCAGTGCTGATGGCATCAAGAAAACTAAAGCATTATTTCCAAGCCCACGAAATCTCAGTTCCAACATCGCTGCCACTGTAAGACTTGCTCAGAAACAAAGAAGCCTCCGGTAGAATAGGCAAATGGGCTACAGAGCTATCACAGTTTGGTATCTCGTATGTCCCCAGAACAGCAATCAAATCATAAGCACTAGCCGATTTTGTAGCAGATTGGACATCTCCGACAGAGCCCAAGATACAACCAACCACTCAAGGCTAGATAGCATTCACGGATGGAGCCTGGGGCCAAGCCGGAGCAGAGCCTCCGCCGTCAGTCTAACGGCACCTCCTCCGTCCCGATGAAATATGCAAAGACGGCTAGAGTTCAAATCAACAAACAACATAGCAGAATATGAAGGCCTGATCCTAGCGCTCAGTAAAGCAAAGGCCCTAGGGGCAAAAACATTGATAGTCAAAACAGATTCTCAAGTCATTACTGGCCAAGTAGAGAAAGAATACACAACAAGAGAGCCAGAACTCATCAAATACCTATCCGTTGTCAGAAATTTGGAGCGGAGATTCGAGGGCTTCACCCTGAAGCACATCCCAAGATCAGAAAATGCAGAGGCAGATGAACTGGCAAAAGTTACGGCAAACAACCTGCCACTGCCACCAAACACTTTTTACCAGATCTTAAAGTCTCCGGCAACTGCGGAGACATCTAAGGCACCTAAGCCCATACTACACCTGCAAAATGGATATTGGAGAAAGGCGATAACATAATTCTTAGAAGGCAAAACAACCGAAGAAGACGAAGCAAAAGCAGCAAGAATACAGGCCAGGGCAAGAAATTACACAATCATAGATGGTGTACTGTACAAGAAAGGAGTAGTCCAGCCTCTCCTCAAATGCATATCGCAGAGCGAAGGCATAGAGTTGCTTCAAGAAATACACTCAGAAATTTGCGGGGCGCATATTGGCTCTAGAGCATTATCAGCAAAGGCAATAAGGCAAGGCTTTTATTGGCCAACACACATACAAGACGCAGAGCAGACAGTTAGAACATGCAAAGCATGCCAAACATTCTCTCCTGGGCAGTCAAAACCATCGTCGGAGACCCAGCTTATAACTCCGACATGGCCGCTACAAAGATGGGGTATGGACCTGGTCGGACCATTACCACCATCCCAAGAAGGAAACAGATTCATAGTAGTGGCAGTAGAATATTTTACAAGATGGATAGAAGCAAAGCCGCTGGCGAAGATAACCTCAGAAACTGTCAGAAAATTCTTTTGACAAAACATCTTTTCTTTTGATTCGATTGTCTGAGGATTCGACGAAGAGACAATGGAAAATAGTTTGATTCAGAGAACTTCAAAGAATTCTGCAAAAGCATTGGGACAAAACTAGCCTTCGCCTTAGTATACCACCCAGAGTCCAATGGTGCTGTGGAAATAGCAAACAGAATAGTGTTTTAAGCAATATCAAAAACATTGCTGGGCCTATGCAAAGGAAAATGGGTAGATGAATTACCCAGAGTGATTTGGTCACACAATACATCTATCTCAAGAACAACAGGATTCACACCATTCAAACTGTTTTATGGAGAAGAGGCCATGATGCCAGAAGAAATCAAGCATAAAAGCCTCTGCACAATGAGATAGCTAATGTTGCAAGATGAAGAATATGCAAAAGAAACAATAGAAGCCATAAGACTGGAAGCAGTTGAAAACATTATAAAATATTAGTCCCAAACCAAGAAGTGGAGACACTCTCAGGTGGTAAGGAAAGACATAAAACATGGAGACCTCGTACTCAGAAGAAAACCCAACGCACAACTTGTTGGCAAACTGCAACCGAAATGGGAAGGCCCATACACAGCAACGGCAGTAGGCCGCCCGGGCTCTTTCCACAACCCACACATGGAATATTGATAGCCTCTGCAGATACTACATCTAGGCAATGTACCAAAGGGCAACCTCCGCAAATAATAAGCGGAGGCCCCTCCATTCATTTACCTTTCAGCTCTTTTTTCTTCAACCCATAAAATGTAAAAGAGCCTGTACTCTTTTCCTCACAGGGGAACTCCAAGCGGAGGTGAGGTTTTTAACGAGGCAGGCTCAATGTAAAAATCCTCTAGAAGTATAAAGAGGTAATTCCCTAAAAGAACGCTTGAAAAGTTCAAAACCGAAAGCAGCCAGCTCTGGCGCCGCAATATTCGGTGAACAAAAATAAGCACAGGTCCTTTCAAAGCGTCGGCCATAGGCATGGGCAATTTGAAACGACCTCTATGGCCAAACAGGCCTCTGACCTTGACAAAGACCTGTCCAAATTCAGGCATCAATGTAGCAAACAACCTTAGCCAAACAGGCCTCCGACCTTGACAAAGACCTGTCCAAATTCAGGCATCAAGGCAGAAACCACCTTGGCCAAACAGGCCTCTGACCCTTGACGAAGACCTGACCAGATTCAGGCATCAAGGCCAAAACAACCTTGGCCAAACAGGCCTCCGACCTTGACAAAGACCTATCCAAATTCAGGCATCAAGGCAGAAACCACCTTGGCCAAATAGGCCTCCGACCCTTGACGAAGACCTGACCAGATTCAGGCATCAAGGCCAAAACAACCTTGGCCAAACAGGCCTCCGACCTTAACAAAGACCTCTCCAAATTTTGGCATCAAGGCAGAAACCACCTTGGCCAAACAGGCCTTCGACCCTTGACGAAGACCTGGCCAGATTCAGGCATCAAGGCAAAAACAACCTTGGCCAAACAGGCCTCCGACCTTGACGAAGACCTAAAAAAATTTAGGCATCAAGGCAAAAACAACCTCGGCCAAACAGGCCTCCGACCTTAACAAAAAAATCACCCCAAGCTTCAAGGGCAACACCATTATGGCGCTAGAACCAGGAAGAAGGTCTCCGCCATCAAAAACAGCAAAACGAGGAAAAGGTCTGACAAAACCCTATCACTTAGGCACTAGGCCTATTTACTTCAAAAGATCTCAAAAGGCAAGAATAATTCAAGCAAGATATAGGCCATTAAAGCCAAGATACGTTCCAACAAACAACGTACCAAAAAATTTAACAACCAAAAGCCACCACCCCGCTATAAAACGGGTTCCCCCCACGCCCTTAAAACCTCAGTCAGGAGAAGGCGCAAAGGGGAAGAAGGCGTAATATAAGCACAAGCCACAAAGAATGGCCATGGAGGCGGGGGTCTCCTTAGATATCTAAGTCGGTCAGTAGATATTGTACGAAAACTCGTAAAATCGGAGGCACCGAAGAGACTGATCGGAGGCAGTGGGAAAAGAGACAGGAACTACGGCACGGTGATGAACAGCGCAGGCCTACGGAAGAAGGGGAATATTGCACGAAATCTCGTAACATCCCCCTGATGCTGGAGACCTAACCTGCCATCTCCACAAATGAAACATGTCCCACGGGTGTGCAGCATCGGAGGCCCATACCACCAGACAGCTAAAATACCCAACTAACGAAATACCAAAAGTATCCGCCGTCTGCACAAGCTGCGCCAAACCTCCTATCGGATCACACACCGATTCAGCAAGCCTCGTCAGGCGGACTTCAAGTACGCCTCCACCGGCCAAAAAACTGCAAACACTTCTACCCCCGCCATCAAGCAAGCACAGAGAAGGAGAGAACATGGGGCGGAGGTCCTGGCCACCACCTCTGTATCGTGCACGTTCGCCCAAGCAAAGGCCCACGGTGTGCAAGCTCGGGACTAGACGAGATATGTAAACAAGCACAACAGACATAAGCCCCCGCACAAACAATCAAGAAAGTGAACCTGTTTTGTATTCCATAAAACGTCAAGTAGCATTCTTACAGGACACAAACTTACAATAAAATCCAAACTATTGTGGCGGAGGTCCGCGCCAAGCAAGCGCGCGAGTAAACCCAGGACGCTCGTCGTCTATGTCAAACTTCACTGACTCAAACACGTCACGCGCAACGCTGCGGGGAAATGCAGTACGCCAATACTCCCAAAGCTCTCCGCTCACATAAATACCATTGTTGTAGAGAGTCAAAGGCGCAACATCTTGCACAGGCTCCCGATTCGGAACCTACGCAAGGTTAAAATTTTCCACAAAATCATTCAGAACAAAAGAAACTTTATTTACAAGAGTCCAACTGGACTACAATATACAAGTCAAAACAACTAAGTCCTACAAAGAGCCTAGACCTCCGGCGCATCGGCCGTAGCAGAAGTCCCTATTACGGAGCCCGCATCAACTGTCGGCAGGGATGGCGCATGCGGCCTCTGACCATCACCGCCGCCGATCGTAGCACCCACCGGAGCACCAGCGGCGGCAGAGGCATCGCCCGCGGTCGCCGAACGTGAAACTGGCGGAGGCCTGCCCGCAAGACTCTTCTGCGCATCCTATAGCACAGGTTAAAATATCAGTGGCACAGGCAATGAAAGCCTTCGCAGCTTTACAAAAAGCAAGGAGAGAAAAATAGCGGCTACAAAGACTAGAAATACCTTCGCCCTCTTTTCCTCCGCCAGTTTTTGGGCAGTAGGTCTCCCAAACGGAGCCCAAAAGTACCCAATGAAATTTCTCAAGGTTTTTCGCAAACCAAGAGAAGTCTCACCAAGCTCCTCCGGACCCGGCAGCGCTCCATCCGGAAAACTTTTGGTATGCGTGCACCCGCCGCGCACCAAAAGCTTGGCGTAATTTGCTACTCCCGCCAGCGCCCCGTAGTCCGTGCAGCCATTGATCAGACCGGGGAGCTTCGCAAGGTGACGCTTTAGCCAGGAGGCGAGGGCGTATACGTTGTCTTCCTCCGGAGGAGCAGAGGTTTCACCTCCGAACTCGGTGACGATGGCCCGATAATGGCCAATGGTTGCAGCAAGGACCCCCTTGACCGAGTCCAAACGCCTCATCGACAAAGACAGCTGCTCCCCCACCGCAACCGCGGATTGCTTCTCAGAGGCCAGCTCTCGCCAGAGACCCTCGGCCAACTCATTCGCCCTGCGGGCCTACTCGGCAGACAAAGCGTCTGCATCCCGGGCCTTGGCGAGATCGGCCCTCAAAGCCTCTTTTTCTTGTTCCTTCTCCGCTAGAGAAAGGCGGAGAGCTGCAAGGGAGTTGGCCAAACCCCCTTTTTCACCTTCCAAGCGCTCGTTCTCCGCCTTGAGCGCTTCAATCGCAGTATCTCGGTCGGAGACCTCACGAGTGCAGCGCTCTTCCATAACAACGGCCATGTGATACCCCTACGATCAGAAAGAAGAAGACCAAGGCGATTAGCAATAGATACAAAAACAAGTCTAAAGGCGAACATACACCAAAAAAGGCAAACCGCCGAAGACGCACCAAGCTCTAGTGTTCTAGATTAACTCAGAGAAGTTGGAAGAAATCCATGTCCCTCAGACGTTATTTGAAGCGATCTGTTCAAAGAAGAACAAACAAACACAAAACAATAAGGTGAGAAAAGCAAATCTCACAATAAATACACCAACTGCCAGAGACCACCTCCGACGTCTCCAAGAACCCCAAGATAGCACTCTTCCCAACCTGAGATAGAACTGTCGGAGGAGCCTACGTAGCAAAAAAAAACACAACAACAACAACAACTTAGGTCAAAGGGCCGATCAGAAATAGGCAATAACAACAGGCCAAAAGACGAGTAAGATAAAAACAATCTATACTCACTCGGACCCGACGCCATCAGCCCCGGTTGCCCCAGACCAAACCTGACGCTGGCAGCGGCCGCTCGCTCCTCCGGGGTGAGGAGTCCAGCCATGAAATCACCTACAAAGCAACAAGTACACGATATTAGCACTTGGTACAATACATAAACAAATAAATCGGGCGAAGACAGTAAACACAAAAATATGCGCCAAACAAACTTACTCGTAAAAAGACTAGGCTAGGCCGCCTACCGAGCCCCCTGGGTAGATGTCTCCGCCATATCATGCGGCGAAGGCCCAAAGGGCCGGCTCTCCTCAGCCAGCGGCCTAGCGGGCGGAGGGCTCGAAGAAGACTGAGCCGCCGGGGCCTGCTCAGCAAGCACGGCCTTCGGCTGCCCGACGTCTGCCGCTGGTGCGGAGGAAGGAGCAACAATGGCGGGAAACGAAGGAGCCTGCTGCAAGGCGACCTCCGCGCCATCTTTAGAACTTGAATACAGCCCGCCAAAAATGTCAGGCATAGGATCGGCGGCGCTAGCCTCCGGCTGTTCGGCGAGCACCGTGCAAGGAGCACGCCGGAGCAGCGCTGGCCTCCGGACGCCCAGCACCGCTCACAGGGCGCACCGGAGCTCCAGGAGAGCCGCGATCCTTGCCGCTCGTGACCCGCACGTCCACTGACGGGGCGGAGGAGCTCTGAACGTCTTCACTGCCGGCGGAGGCAACGCCAGCACTACCGACCGAAGACGCGGCCGCCGCGATCACCAGAGCACCGCTCTTCTTCTTCTTTTTCGCAGGTGCCTGAGCAACAGCGACGCCCTTCCTCTTCTTGGACTCGGCCTCCGCCGTAACATTCTTCGTGAAGGCCTTCTTCTTCTTCTTGTCAATTGAAGCTAGGACCTCAGCGGGAACTTCGCGCTCCCGGTAGACAATCCCGAGCTCCTCAAAAACACGATTGAGCCACGGCATGGTGCCTGCCATGGCTCTTCGAGACGTGTACTCATGCTCGGAAATTTTGCCAACCAACCCGACGGTGGCCTCCTCAACATCAACAACAAAGCTGTCCTCTGTCACCCCTCCCCTAAAGACCGACCAAAGCGGGGGAAAGGAATCCCAGACTCTGGACCAAAAATAGGAACCTTCACCTTTTCCAGCCGAAAGGCCGGGTTGTCCTTGCCCAGGGGCCAGTAGTTGGAGGCCATAATCTCCTCCACCAGGTCACGGCCCCCGGAGTAGCGGCACACAGACGCAAAAGCCCGGTTGCAAGCCTTCCTCGCCGGAGACTTTTCCTCCGGCGGATCCACGCGCGTATGCAGCGCCATCTCCTCCATTCTTGAAGTCAATGGATACTCCACGACCTCCGCACCATCCTCGGTAGTGCCGCGGACCCCATAGGTCTTCACGTAGAACCACTGCTCAAGCCAGCCGCGGTCCCACTTACCCTTCTGGCAAAAAGAAAGCTCCAGGCGGTCTACGCCTTGGTTCCTCTTCGACATAAAGGTGCAACTACCATACTGGTAGGTCACCTCCACCTCCTAGCCCTCCCGCACCTCCTTCTTCTTCTTTGGCTACTTCTGCAGCTCGTAGTACGCGCAGAAGGTGTCCACATTCGGCTCGGCACCATAAGAAACACACGCCCAACAAAATTTGCTGAGCGTAAGGAAGGCCGTAGGGGTCAGATGGTGAACCTGGACGTTGAACGTCTCCAACACCCGGCAGAGGAAGGGGACGTAAGGAAGGCGGAGGCCGCAGGTGAAAAATTCCCGAAACACCACCGCATACCCCTCCTCCGGCTCCGGAACGGTCTGGCCGGGCGGAGGGATTTTTACCCTCGAAGAAGGAAATTACGATTCCTTCAACATCTCCGCGATCGCCTCTTCAGTAATGTTGAGACTTGCGGTCTCAGACAATGTGGAGGAGATGGAGGCCTCCACCCGCCAAGCGCTGCCCTCAGGCTGAGGCTCGGGAAACAGACATGACAAGCGGGCGTGTAGGGAAATGGCACGTAAAACTAGGGTTTCGTTAATTCATTCACCAACCTCTCGTACTATTACAAGTGTTCCCTATTTATAGGGCTCAACTACCACTTTTACAGAGTTTACAATAGTACCCTTCAACTGCTACAGTACATTCTCGGAATATCCCACTACTCGCCTTTCTTCTCGGGGGTAATCTTGTCTTGCCGCCCTCAGGTACTGGGCCTGCGCGATCAGCCGGCCCATCAGGCCTCACGATTCGGTGATGGGCCTTTAGGCCTCCGCCATTGGTCTCCGCCCCTAGGACACCGAGGCCGCAGACCCCCGATGCCCAGTATTGCCGTCCTCCTGCTTGGGTCTCTGCCCCTGCGAGCGGAGGCCGAACCGGCGCGCCCGCGTCGTCCACGAGCGCCTTCCTCTGGTTACCTGCACACACACGTAGGTAACATTGGCACTTGAATAGCCTTGCAGCGGGGCGGCCTCCGCCCCCTCCGCCCGGAGACGCCTACGAGCTAACCGGGCGGAGGCTGCGCCAGGGTCACCGGCGGCGTCCTGCAAGCAGTCTGAGAAACCGTCATCTTTCTGGGTCTGGAGGCGTGGTAGCCGGGCCTTTGCTTAGGTAGTTGGTCGGAGACGTCTCTGCGAACTGCTGGCCGCGTAGGTTTCTGCCACTCTCAGTGGCCGTGTTACAACAAGTAGGACCGCGAGAGCATCGATGAGCTTGCAATGCGGTGCAGGATCGATTTTCTCTGCCATGCCACTTTTTTTCGCGACCGTTTTTCATTAAATCTGGCTTGTTCGGCTTACCTTAAATCCGGCTTGTTCGGCTTCTTTTTTCATCTGAAACAGTGCTTTTCTCTCACAACATTTTAGCCTGTACAGTGTTTTTCAGCCACTTTCAGTCAAGTTTCAGAAAGCCAAACGGGACCAAAGAAGTGAATTCTGCCATGCCACCTGAACCTGGTGACGGAATTGCGACGACAACTAGCTATAGGAGGACCGATTTTCTCTGCTCATCCACTTTGATTTTGTCACCCAACAAAGGACAAGAACCTAACCAATAATCCACATCTTTTACGCACTTATTTTGTCCAAGGAACCGGTTTCTGCCGTTTCGAGGAAGGTCATGCATGCATGGGTGCAATTTTTATCACCTGTAGAGTAATCCAAGTTATTTTTGAGCCTGGGACTAAAAACAGGATTAGTTCCGATTGGAGCTACCAATCGGGAGTAAGTCTCCTGCCCAACGGCTAGAGCCGTAGCTTTTGCAAGAGGAGAGCAGGAGGGGACCTTTAGTCCCGGTTGATGGCTCAAACCGGGACTAAAGGTCACCCTTCAGTCTCGGATGGAGCTACCAGCCGTGACTAAACCTTTAATCCCGGTTGGTGGCTCTAACCGGGACTAGAATTCTACCTGTAGTCCGAGTTTATACCACAAACTGGGACTACATGTCCCGGCCTATATACTTTCTCCTTCTTCTTCCCTCAGCTCGAATCATTTCAAGCTCTCTAACTGCTCTCTGTTCTTGCTCGTGGAAGGAGTTCATGCTTGTGGGAATGGTGAAAACTTCATTCCTCCTCCATTCTTCGGTTCTAAAGGTTATCAACTTCATCCTCCCATGTTTCATCACTAGCATGGCTCATTTTGTGGTCTAGAAATAGAGAAATTTATGGTTTTTTAGATTGGGAATGATGGTGGATTCTGGCAAGCCTCTCCCGGACCGCTCCCCGCCGTCTTCACTATCAAGCTTCCGGCCAAAACGTCACGGGCCTTATTCCCTCCGGTACACAGTGGCGGTCACACCACAAACGTAGTTGGTGTGATCTCACAAGACTACAAGCCCCTCCAATGTACAACAATAGTACGCGCAAGCACCAAGTGGTAAGAGGTATGCAAACCTCACTAAACGCTAGGCCTAAACCTAGAGCAAGCGCATAAGCGGTGGTCTAATCAACCTAAGCACTTCGCAAAGGACCTACGCTAATCACCTAATGAATCACTAAGCACTATACAAGTGGAGATCACTAAAATAGTGTATCAACACCCTTGGTATGTTTTCTCAACTCTCCACTCCTCAAATGGCCAGCTGGAGGTCTATTTATAAGTCCCACTGATAAAGTAGTCGTTGGGGGACAAAACCCACCTTTCTACTACTGATCGGACGCTGCTGTCGTCCTGACCGGACGCGTCCGGTCGTCCTGACCGTTGAAGCTAGCGCGTTGATCGGACTCTGGGCTGAGTCTGGTCATCATCGATTGGACGCGTCCGGTCGCGCTGGCGCCGCTCTAGAACCTCTCTGGGAACTATCGGATGATGAACTTCGTGCGTCCGGTCATCTAGTGCCGTTGCGTCCGGTCACGCTGAAAACATTGTCGTGACAATGAACAGTGTCACCG
Source organism: Miscanthus lutarioriparius (assembly GCA_904845875.1). NCBI lineage: Eukaryota > Viridiplantae > Streptophyta > Magnoliopsida > Poales > Poaceae > Miscanthus > Miscanthus lutarioriparius. The sequence continues at coordinate 31,224,132 of CAJGYO010000014.1, read as the reverse complement.
GTGTGTCCGGTCACTGCTGCTCAGCGTCCGGTCACAACTGCCGACGCCTGATGTTGCCGAGCAACTGATCGGACGCGTCCGGTCCTTGTTAGGGCCGCATCCGGTCACCTCTGTCGAGCTCATTTCTTCGCAATCTTGCGTCCGGCTTGGTTCCCATCTTCGTGCTTGGACTTTACTTGATATCTTGGGTCTTCTATTATGTTTCTAGGGTCTTGCTTATGGTGTTGATCGTGGGATCATCATGTCGCCTTCGTCCAAGTCACGTCTTGCACCCCATTGAACTACAAAATAATTACTTACAAATTCATTAGTCCAATTTGGTTGTGTTGGTCATCAAACACAAAAATCCAAAGTAAATGGACCTAGGGTCCATTTTCCTTACAGGCCTGCCTAGGTTAATATGGCTGAGCCCACTAACTGTTGGCGAAGCCCATATAAGCACAGATTCTGACTATGAGTATATATATCGAGGAAACCGTACCCTAGCCCACTCTTCCAGCCCCTCCCCTCTCCCAGCCGTGCCCCTTTCCCGTTCTCTAAGTCACGCTCCTCTCCCACGGCGCCTCTACCCCACCACTTCCCCACACAAGCACCCTCTCCCCCGACACGCCCGCTCTCCCGAAGGCTGAGTGGTGTGGCGCTGCGCGGCTGGCTACCCCACGGCGCCCCTCTCCCACGGCTTCCCACAGCGGGCGGCTCCCCACGGGCGGGCGCCTCTCCCCATGGCACCCTCTCCATGAGCGTGGATGGCGGTGGCTACTAAGGCAGCGGATCCTCCCTCTCCTTGAGGCTGGCGGCAGATCCGCCGAGGAGCTCCTCCGGTGTGGATTTGGCCGAGGCGCTCTCTTCCCTCTCCTTCGTGGTGGCGGTGCGGCGGTCCCAACGAAGAGCAGTGGTCCCGGCGAGGAGGTGCTCCGATCCGCCGAGAAGGGTGTCGGGTCCGCAAGCTGCTCTGACGGCGTCTTGATCGGCGGCGCGTCTGGATGGGCTCGGTGGGCTGTTGATGGGCTCGCTGGGCTTGTCCACGGGTTTTCTTTTTTCTTTTTTATTTGATTTACCGAGGCGGGCATTTGAACCGCCTTGGAAAAGATCCATTTACCATAACATTTGGACCGAGGCGGTTGCGATGCCCGCTGATGTTTCCTACTGACTACAACGTCCAGAATCACAATTCGAACGCATCAACTGAAGTCATTGATCACCACTATTGTAATATATGTTTTTTTTGGTGAGGAACACCACTATTGTAATATAGATCCACGCCAACTAAAATTCTGTGGAGACAGTCAATATCGTCCTGCCGATAGAGGCGACAAGATAAAAGAAAACACTCGAGTACAACGGTTAGCATATATAGATGCATGCATTTTGTTTGCGATATTTATCTTTGATGATGAAGGGTTTTTGAAGATGGATTGATTCTTAAGTCTATACATTATTACAGTTGAGTTGTTGAGTAGACGAGGATCATTGGTTGTGCTATGCTTCTATCAGGAGTCATGGGCGTGTGAGATTTGGGGATACATATAGGTCCCAATGTCGGAAATCATCGATCTGAATCAGTGGTGTAGCGGCCCAATAACACTTATGGGCCTTGAACAACAGAGCAATTTTGTAGATTGATGTGGGCCAAAGAGGCCCTTTACTCTACATGCCCACGCTGAACTCCTTCATTTTCATTTCTCTGCCTCTACAGATAAATAGTAGGCAAAAATTGCTCCTCGACCCTGAAAGTGACCTCCCTTCGCTGTTGGACATCGAAAATGGAGCGATTTGCTAGAAGAAACTATAATTCTTGGCAAATTTGCTAATGGACACTCTATCCAATAAAATATTTATTTTTGGCTTTCGAGGAGAGAGAAGCACAATGAAATGCCCTTTTTGTCCCTACCCCTTTCTTCCTCCCCTCGCCGAGCCCTTTGCTCTCACTTCCCTCTCACCTCTGTTTCCTCTGTTCAGATCCGCCGGCAGCTATTGTTGCCCATGGAGCTCAACCGGCCTCTCCGCGACCTCAAGCACGTGCCGGTGAGCACCTCTAGCCCCTCCACCTTCCCCCTCAACCAATTCTGCATCCTTCCATCCCCCACCGAGCTATCACTGCGCGCCACCATGGCCGCCGTTAAGCACATACCGCCGGCCACGGTGAGGCCACCCCCTCCAATCCAAGGCCATGGCTAGCATCCCTAACGTTGGTGCCTCACGTCGGGGAGGCGGCTGGCCATGGGGCACTGCCGCGGCGGGGCTGCGGCTGTCCTCTTGCATGCTCGCCGGCGGTGGCGGCCGGTAGCACGGTGCCCACGCCCACGCCTCCTGTGTGCTCGTCCTACGACCTTTTCATCCTGCACGGGAGCAGGGCCCGCCACACCCACGCCCTCCGCGGCGGCTAGCCGGCCAAGCGGGGGAGAACGAAGAACCGGGAACGAGGAAGAAGAAAGGGGCAAGGGCAAAAAGGATATTTCATCGTGCTTCTCTCTCCTCAAAAGCCAAAAATAAATATTTTATTAGGGGAAGTGTCAACCGGCAAATTTGCCCAAAATCAAAGTGCCTTTTAGCAAATCGCTTCATTTTCGGTGTCCGACATCAAAGGGAGGTCACTATCCGTTTCCAGAAGCAAATTTTGCCTAAAATAGTACGGTATGCTAGTATATCCTGACTTGCTGAGGGCCGGAATGTTCACTTCGCCGGCCTTGCAGCTGACGAAACACGTCACCAATCCTTCGTTCGCTACCTTTGTACGTACGAAACGAATGAAACAATGCAAACGCCGTGCCGTAGCAGAATTTAGAACCTGAAGAGATTTGCAAGCAGGCACAAGCACAAGTAAGTAATCCGTCACACAAGTCACAGACCATGCATCTCACTTGCGGCGTCGTGCAGAGCTGAGTGAGTAGACTCACGAGCTCGAGTAGCGTAGAGAGACTGGTCACTATAGTGAGTTTGCCATGGAGCGAGGTAACTACTAACTAGGAATGATCGCAATTTGCCAGATGAGTTGCATTGGTCACTGCATGAATAAAGGTCTCTCGACGATAGAGAGCCTAGAACGTGTATATGGATGGTGCTGCGTTTATTTATTTGCATGTGTGTGTTATTACAAATAATTGGCGAAAGTGACCACTCGACCAAACAGATTAATTTCCTGAATCGAGTCTCGTCGACGAAGCAGCGACGTCGACCTCAAAGTGACGTACGTGTACGTCGCCGCGTTGGCTGCTTCCATTCCTTGGCAGGGAAGAACGGCGTATCTATATAATATGCCGTCAGGTGGCATGATGCATTTCGAGTTTTTTATCCGGGTACTAATAGAAAAAAAGAAGAAGTTTTGGGAAAACCGCTTTTTGGGAAAAAAAACGAGTTTGATGACGTACGTCTTTTTTTTTTACAGGTCGATCTCAGAGGAAAACTCAATTCTACTTGCTTTGAGTTTTCCTTCGTGACCAAGGCTTGACTTGATATGTATGTATATCTTTGGTGGAGTTATCAGCTATAGTTGATCTTTTCTTTTGTCAGTCCTAAAAAGGGTTTTACTGATACATAATTAAAACAATGTAAAGTCTACAAAAGTCAAATTTGGAGTGGAGGGAGTACAAAATAGGAAAAATACAAGATTAATTCAACTTATGCATAAATTCGGGGCTTAGTACAAAGACAGCATCTAATTTGTAAGATTGTCCAAATTATAATTAAATATATTTACCAAGCTCCAACAAACATTTGGCAGTAATATATATAATATGTAGCTACCCGAAAACGACCGATGTTTCCTACTGACGGCAACATCCAAAATCAGAATTGGTACGCATCAACTGAAGTCATGGATCACCACTCCATCCTGAAATATAGTGCATTAGTAATATAGTGCATTATAGTAATTAGTAATGATATCAGTTTCTGTGATCTTATTACATACATGCTTCCTCCATTCTGAAATATAATGAATTATAGAATCTGTACTAAAATATATTGCGGATTTGGTAAAGTTCGTTAAAAAGGAATTCATAATTTGAGGAGAAACTCCTTAATTGTGTTTAATTCATGGGTACATATGTCATATTGAGTATTTCTTTAAGTTAAATTTTTTAGAATGCATTGTATTACAGGACGGAGGGAGTATATATACTACCACAAATTGTGACGTAACATAACATCATTATATTTTTTGAAAAAAGAAGAAGAAAAAACATAAGAATCCCCACGTGAAAATGGTACTTTTTTGTCACTGAAAGCATTCTCTCACAGCACTATATGATTATTATATATAGTTCCCGTAACTTAATTTGCATTGCCCACAAATATAGGGAGATACTGTTCTGCTGTCATGCATGCTGTGCTGCTGGGCGCTTGCTTCTTTACGCTGTAAAAGCCAAGAATCCCACAACGATGCATCCGATCTCTCTCACGCGTTCGGGAACCCTGGCATGAACACCGAAAGTTCTCAAAGCCGCACCGACATGAATTTCAGTCCAGTCTGAATATGAATGCGTGTGCTGTCTTGACAAAAATAGATGGCCGACGCTTGTTGTTTCCTCCGAACGAAGGCTGTGCTCTGACTCTGAACCATAGTATCTTTACTTTACTGGATACAGAACGTCGGCAGGACCGCGAGAGCATCGATGAGCTTGCAGTGCGGTGCAGGATCGATTTTCTCTGCCATGCCACTTTTTTTTTTCACGACCGTTTTTCATTAAAAGAAGTGAATTCTGCCATGCCATCCGGACCTGGTGACGGAATTGCGACGACACCTAGCTATAGGAGGACCGATTTTCTCTGCTCGTCCACTTTGATTTTGCCACCCAACGAAGGCGAAGAGCCTATCCAATAATCCACACGTTTTAGGCACTTATTTTGTCCAAGGAATCGGTTTCTGCCGTTTCGAGGAAGGTCATGCATGCTTGGGTGCAATTTTTCTCACACGTAGAGAATGGACTTTTAGTTCTAGGCTTTAGTCCTAGTCACTTTTGAGCCTGGTACTAAAGACAGGATTAGTCCTGATTGGAGCTACCAACCGGGAGTAAGTCTTCTGCCCAACGGCTAGAGCCATAGCTTTTGCAGGATGAGAGCAGGAAGGGACCTTTAGTCCTGGTTGGTGGCTCAAACCGGGACTAAAGGTCACCCTTCAGTCTCGGTTGGAGCTACCAGCCGTGACTAAACATTTAATCTCGGTTGGTAGCTCTAACTGGGACTAGAATTCTACCTGTAATCCGAGTTTATATCATAAACCGGGACTACATGTCCCGGCCTATATACTTTCTTCTTCTTCCTCCCCCAGCTTGAGCCATTTTAAGCTCTCTAACTGCTCTCTGTTCTTGCTCGTGGAAGGAGTTCATGCTTGCGGGGTGAAGACTTCATTCCTCCATTCTTCGGTTCTAAAGTTTACCAACTTCATCCTCCTATGTTTCATCACTAGCATGGCTCATTTCGTGGTCTAGAAATAGAGAAATTTTTAGTTTTTTAGATTGGGAATAATGGTAGATTTTTTTATTTATATACCAATTGAGCTCGAAATCACTTGATAGTTTGAATATGAAGATGAAGGAAGCTTATAGTAGTTCATCAAAACTCGTATGCACCTTTCATTACCTCATTTCATGGTCTAGAAATAGAGAAATTTTTGGTTTTCTAGATTGAGAATAATGGTGGATATTTTTTATTTATATGTCATTTGAGCTCAAAATCACTTGATAGCTTACATATGTGTAGATGAAGGAATCTTATAGTAGCTCATCAAAACTAGTATGCACCTTTCATTGCCTCATTTCATGGTTCAGAAATAGAGAAATATAAGTTTTTTTAGTACATAGCTCATTTAATTTCATGGTTCACAAAATGAGAAATTTATAGTAGTTGATGAAAATGAGTATAGAGAGTCGTAGATGACGACTGCTTCCGGGTCCTCGGCCACGCATGGGGTCCCTAAGCGACTGAGGCCGGACCTCCCTCTCATTGCGTGCGGCAAGTATGGATGAAGATCTGTGAGGGAGTACACTTGTCAAATCTAGCATGAAGGGGGTATGAGCGGGTAGTTTGACGTAGGTGAGTCTAGTGGGTTATGTGTGGTGCACACTTGTCAAATCTAGCATTAGGTAGCTCCTAAAAAGCCCATAGATCAATTGGAGCAAACTTCATTCATGTATGATTGAGAGTTGAAAGTGAATGGAGGGTCAAATGCTGACCGGGACGCTGGTTCCAGTGTGACCGAGCATTTGGCGCAGAGTCCGGTCAGTTCATTTGATCAAGGTGAAATCGCCTCTGGTGCGACCGGACGATTTGAGAGGTGAGCGACCGGACGGCTGGGTGCGGCGCCCGGTCGACTCGAGAAGGTTCGAGAGGAAAATCGTGACCCGGACGCGTCCGATCCACAACTTTAACACTAGATTTACGGGAGAACCGACCGGAGCTTGGTCAACTTGACCGAGCGTCCGGTCACCCTGCAGAGAGGCACATCTTGGTTCGTTTTGAACATGGGTGTATAAATACTTTCTTCATTCGTGTGAGGGGGTACTTTTGCTCATTCCAACAGCTGAGAAACACCCTTGAGAGTGCCAAGAAGAGCAAGGTTCTAGTGAGGTGATTGAGATTTGAGAATCCAAGAGTGAGACCTCATTAGTGAAAGCAAGAGTAGCAAAGTGTGCATCCACCCTTCTTATTAGGCTTGTCGTGGACAAGTGAGAGTTCGTGCTTGTTACTCTTGGGGATCGCCATCACCTAGACGGCTTGGTGGTGATTGGAAGCTTGGTGATCATCCGGCGGAGCTTGTGGATGACCCAACTCAAGTTGTGAGCTGTTGTGGGTGATTCACCGCGATGAAGTGTCAAAGAATCAACCCGTAGAGAGCACTTGATCCTTACGTGGATCAAGGGGGAGCTACACCCTTGCATGGGTGCTCCAACGAGGACTAGTGGGGAGTGACGACTCTCCGATACCTTGGCAAAATATCGCCGCGTTCCTCCTTCTCTCTTTACTTTGAGCATTTACTTTCAGCAATTCAATTCTTGTCTTTACATTCATAGAATTGCCATGCTAGAGTAGGATTGGAACTTAGGTTGCAAGTCTTTTTGTGCGGTAGAATATTAGAAACACTTTCTAGGCACAAGGGGTGAAGTTCGGCTAACCGTAGGGTTTAATTATTGCAAAAAAATTTAAAATTAGCCCAATTCACCCCGCTTCTTGGGCATCTTGATCCTTTCAATTGGTATCGGAGCCTCGTGCTCACGTATTTAGACTTAACCGTCTAGAGGAAGATGTCTCACGGGGATGGTCCTCCTCCTATCTTTGAGGGGGATGATTTTCCATATTGGAAAATCCGCATGGAGGCGTATTTAGAAGCTCTAGATGTTGGAATACTAAGAGCCGCCTCACAAGGTTTCCCTAAACCTCGGGATGCCACACACCTACAAGGCGATGAGGTGAATTATGAAAAATAGACTGCAAAGGCTCGAAACACCATCTTTAGAGGCCTTTGCAAAGATGTGTTTAATTGCGTACGAAACCACAAGGACGCCCATGCATTATGGTCAGATGTTTGTGCGCTCCATGAGGGAACAAAGAGTGAGCGTGAGGAACGCTCTCATCTCGTCATGAAAAAGCTTAACTCTTTTGAGATGCTTCCTAAAGAATGTGCTAATGAGATGTACTCATGTTTGAATGTTCTTGTAGAGGAATTCAATGGGCTTAGACTCACTCAAATGCACCATCCGATGTTGTAAGAAAAATCTTGAGTGTCCTTCCCATTGATAAATATGGGCATATTGTGACTGTGCTTCATCAAGGTGACCTTTCCACCGCTACACCAACACAAATCTTGAGAAAGATCAATGCTCATAAGATGTACATGCACATCACACCACAAGATGGCTCATCCTCTACTAAGAAGAAAGAAAAAGACTTAGCATTTAAAGCTAGCCAAGAGAAGGGCAAAGCAAGGCTTGAGTATGAGAGCTCAAGTGATGATAAAATTGATGATGCAAGTCTTGCTCTCATGGTGAGAAGAACCGCCAAGATGCTAAAGAAGCTTAACAAGAGTGGCATCAAGTTTGATGGTAAGAAAAAGAAGTTCTTCACTAGCTCTAGAAGGAAGCCAATCTCGGAGATGGATTGCTACAATTGTGGAGAACTTGGTCATCTAGCACACCAATGCACAAAGCCCAAGAAAGACAAGTACAAGAACAAGTACAAGGGCAAGAAAGATGACTCAAGTAATGAAGAAGAAGATGAGAAGAAGAAAAAAAACCATACAAGAAGAAGGATGGCAAGAAGAAGGACTTCCACAAGAAAAAGAAGAATGGCAAGGCATACATCATCGGTGATTGGCTCACGGACATTGATTCATCAAGTTGCTCATCTGATGATGATAGTGATAATGAGAAGGTGGCCGCCATTGTGATTGACTCTTCATCGGCTTCACCTACACCACCGCCATCATCCTCTACACACATATGCCTTATGGCCAAAGGTGAACGTAAGATATCAAATAATGATGATAGTAGTGGTGATGATCATGCTAATAATGATGATAGTGATAGTGATAGTGATGATGATGAATATGAATCACCTTCATATGATGATCTTGTTAAATTGCTAAATGAATATACAAAGATCATTAGAAAGACTAGAGCTAAGAATGACAAGCTAGAAGCTAAGAATGATTCTCTTTTAGCTAAATGTGATGTAGCGGAAAAGGCTAGTGTTGAGCTTAGAGAAGCAAATGATGCTATATCATCCAAACTCAAGGAGCTCAAATCTTCTAAGAAAGAGCTTAAAGAAAAATATGATAAACTTGAGAGGATACACAATGAGCTCATCACTAGCCACAACATGCTAAAAGAAGAATATACTACTCTTAAGATTAATCATGGTAATCTTATCATTGTTCAAGAATATTTATCCAATGAGCCACATGATGCTACTAACGATGTTGTTAAAATTGATATAGCCACATCATGTGATGATTTTATCATTGAGAGCATTGAACAAAGTTCTAGTAGCAAGGGCAAGCAAGTGGTTGAGACTGATAATTATGATGAGTATGTCAAGCTCAAGAATGACAATGAAAAGCTCAATAAAGATCTTGAAGAGATCAAAACCCAAAATATTATTATGCTAGAAACTCTTGATCATGATGGTGATTTGAATCTTGAGAATGAGAAGCTCAAAGAAGAGAAAAAGAAGCTCAAGGAAGAGAAAAATAAAGATGCACTCAAGGAAGAGAATAAGAAGCTCAAGTTGGAGAAAGAGCATCTCAAGATTGGATTGAGCAAGTTCACAAGAGGCAAACATCTTCAAAGTGAGTTACTAATGAATACCGTCATGAAGATGGATAGAAGTGGCATTGGGTACATGGTAAATAAAGAGAAGAAGGCTCAAGCTCAACAACAACAACAAAAGCCAAAGCCAAAGAAGTGTTTTGAGTGTGGACAAAAAGACCACTTTGCCCATGAGTGCCAAACTCCACCACCACAATCCTTGCCCAAGCATGCTAGACATTTTGCTTTCAATGCTCATTACATGCTTAGAAAGGATTCTAGTGGAAATATGAAAGTCATGTTCTTAGGACCTCCCAACAAGAATAGGCCTAAGAAAATTTGGGTAGCAAAGTCACTTGTTGAGAAGGTGAAGGGCCCTCAACAAGTTTGGGTTCGTAAAGCTTGATCTCTTGTGTGTAGGTGAACTACAAGACCGGTGGAAGTCATTGGGTTATTGATAGTGGTTGCACACAACATTTGACCAGTGATCCTCGTATGTTCACCTCACTAGATGAAGAAGTAGATGGACAAGAAAGAATCACATTTGGAGATAATTCAAAGGGCAAGGTTAAAGGATTGGGCAAAGTGGCAATATCAAATGATCATTCAATCTCAAATGTGCTATATGTTGCTTCATTGAGCTTCAACTTGCTATCCGTTGGACAATTGTGTGATCTTGGCTTCCAATGCTTTTTTACCGAGAAGGAAGTTGTTTTATCTAAGAAGGATGATGATCAAGTGATATTCAAAGGATTTAGATACAACAACCTATACCTAGTGGACTTCACCTCCGAAGATGCTAATTTGAAGACTTGCCTATTCACCAAAACAACACTTGGGTGGCTATGGCATAGAAGACTTGCTCATGTTGGGATGAGCTCACTCAAGAAGCTAATGAAGAATGATTTGGTGAGAGGGTTGAAGGATGTGAAGTTTGAGAAGGACAAGCTTTGTAGTGCATGTCAAGCCGGCAAGCAAGTTGCAAATACTCATCCAACAAATGCTTTCATGTCAACCACAAGAGTGCTAGAACTCCTTCACATGGACTTATTTGGACCAACAACATACAAGAGTTTGGGAGGAAATCTTTATTGTCTTATGATTGTTGATGACTATTCAAGATACACATGGGTATTCTTTCTTCATGACAAATTCGAAGTTGCATCATGCTTCAAGAAGTTTGCCAAGAGAGCACAAAATGAGTTTGAAGTGAAGCTCAAGAAGATTACAAGCGATAATTTGAAAGAATTTGACAACACAAACATAGAAGGCTATTGTGATGAAGTTGGGATCAAGCATGAGGTCTCCGCAACATATACTCCTCAACAAAATGGTGTAGTTGAGAGAAAGAACCAGACATTGATCACACCAGCAAGAACAATGCTTGATGACTACAACACTCTTGAAGCTCTATGGGCGGAAGTTATCAACACCGCATGCTATGCATCCAACCACCTATTCCTTCAAAAGTTTCTTGGCAAGACACCTTATGAGTTGCTCAATAGAAAGAAGCCGGACGTCTCCTTCTTTAGGGTGTTTGGTTGCAAATGCTACATCTACAAGAAGCGACAAAACCTAGGGAAGTTTTAAAGATGTTGTGATATTGGTTTTCTTGTTGGTTACTCATCAAAGTTCAAAGCATATAGAGTATTTAATCATGCCACCGGCTTGGTTGAAGAAACATATGATGTGGAATTTGATGAATCTAACGGCTCCCAAGGAGCACATGAGAATCTTGATGATGTAGGTGATGAACCATTGAGGGAGGCCATGAAGAATATTCTAGTTGGAGACATCAAGCCTAATGATGATGAAGATGATGTATAAGTGATCGATCCACATTTTTCATCAAATGTGCCACAAGATGGTGATAAAGCTGGGAGAGTAGAAAATGAAGACACTCATGTCTCCCATGAGCAAATGGTGACACAAGCACATGATGTTGATGCTCCATAACCTCCCCCTCAAGTGGTTGATAGAAGAAATTCACCTCTACTTCAAGCTCATCCACAAGATCTCATCATAGGGAGTCCATCAAAGGGAGTAATGACTCGCTCTCAAAAGCTTGCTTCGTTTATTGAACATCACTCTTTTGTCTCTTGCTTTGAGCCTACTAAGGTAGAAGAAGCTCTTCAAGATTCGGATTGGATAAACGCCATGCATGAAGAGTTGAACAACTTCACCCGCAATGAAGTTTGGACTCTTGAAAAGCGACCACAAGGTGCAAGAGTCATTGGAACAAAGTGGGTGTTCCGCAACAAGCAAGATGATCAAGGCGTTGTTGTAAGGAATAAGGCAAGACTAGTTGCAAAGGGGTTCTCTCAAGTTGAAGGTTTGGATTTTGGAGAGACCTTTGCATCGGTTGCAAGACTAGAAGCCATTCGTATCCTCCTTGCATGTGCACCACATCATAAAATGAAACTATATCAAATGTATATGAAAAGTGCATTTTTTAAATGGCTTTATTAATGAACTAGTCTATGTTGATCAATCTCACAGGTTTGAAGACCCTAGATATCCTAATCATATTTATAGGTTGTCCAAGGCGTTATATAGGCTTAAGCAAGCCCCAAGAGCTTGTTATGAGCGTCTTTGAGACTTCCTCATTGAGAAGGGCTTCACCATTAGGAAGGTCGACACCACACTATTCACCAAGAAGCTTGATGGACATATCTTCATTTGTCAAGTGTATGTTGATGATATCATCTTTGGATCATCAAATGAAGATTCTTGCAAAGAGTTTGGTGAATTGATATCGAAAGAGTTCGAGATGTCAATGATTGGAGAGCTTACATTCTTTCTTAGTTTTCAAGTCAAGCAAATGAGAGAAGGGATTTTCATCTCTCAAGAGAAAGATACAAATGATCTTCTCAAGAGATTCAAGATGGATGAATGTAAGGCAATCAAGACACCAATGCCATCTAATGGACATCTCGACCTAGATGAGGAAGGTAACACGGTTGATCAAACTCTCTACCGCTCTATGATTGGTAGCTTGTTATATTTAACCGCATCTAGGCCCGACATCATGTTTAGTGTGTGTATGTGTGCTAGATTTCAAGCTAATCCTAAGGAAACTCATTTGATTGCCGTTAAAAGAATCCTTAGGTATCTTAAGCTCACACCAAGCATTGGCCTTTAGTATCCCAAAGGAGCTATATTTGAATTAGTTGGCTATTCCGATTCAGATTATACCGGTTGCAAAGTTGATAGAAAAAGAACATCCAGAGGGTGCCATTTGCTTGGTAGATCACTTGTGTCTTGGTCCTCCAAGAAACAAAATAGTGTGGCTTTGTCCACCGCCGAAGCGGAATACATTGCCGCGGGTGCTTGTTGTGCACAAATTCTTTATATGAAACAAACTTTGCTAGACTATGGTGTAGTTCTAGAAAAAATACCTCTTTTGTGCGACAATGAAAGTGCGGTAAAACTTGCAAATAATCCGGTTGAACACTCTCGCACCAAGCACCATAGATATCCGCTATCACTTCCTTAGAGATCATGTTGCTAAGAAAGATATTTCACTAGAAGGTGTAAGGACCGAGAATCAATTGGCGGATATCTTCACTAAACCGCTAGATGAGGCGACTTTTTGTCGATTGCGGAATAAGCTCAGTGTGCTTGATTTTAGTAACTTCAGTAAAAATGAGCTTGTGTTGTCCCTTGCATTGCATTGTAATATACAACATGTTTATTTTTTTGTAATGCATATAGGGCTTGTCTAACATGGTTAAGATAACCACCGAAAAGCTAGTGAAGAAGCTTAACCTTTGATCAAACTTGACAAGCAACTAGATTTACTTTCAAGTATTGCATTGCATATGCATGAATGTTGTTTTGTCGTTTCTCTTCAATTGCCCTCTTATTGCCTATTTTCTTAAAAAGAATTATAGCCTAAGGTAAAATATTTTGAAAAAAAATTGAGGGTTTGAGAGAGGTCACTCACATTAGTCCCAATTGGTATTTATTTGGATCTTATTGAAGTTGGGACTTGATTGGGAACAGGCAGTACAAAGAACTTTGAAGATTTGCTGGAAAAAGAGTGACCGAACGCTGCACTGGACTCTGAAGTCCAGCGTCCAGTCAGTTCATAGGAGGTGAACCAGCTGCGATGGAGTGACCGGACTCTGCTGTTCAGCGTCCGGTCAGAAGGCGTTCCTGTGTTCGGTTGAGCGAAGATGATGAAGACAGGTTGGACCAGACTCTGGTTGCGTCCAGTCAGTTGTGATCGGACGCGTCCAGTCGTGATTCCAGGAGATTTGGACCTCTCTGGAATCAACCGGACTCTGGGTGGCAGCGTCCGGTCGTTGCCACCGGAGCGTCCGGTCAGTTAATGTCGTGCGGGTTCCAACCTCTATTTCTTTCCTTATCTCTTCCATCATGGGGCCACCATATAATCCCACATTCGCCGCCGCCCGTACTCATCTTGCCCGCACCGACATCACCGAGCAAAGCCGAGCCACGCCTCTACAGCCGCCGTGCTCTCTGCTCCCGTGCCTCTGTTTCGTGCCCTAACGCCAGCGTCGCCTCAAAACTCGCCGGAACCCTAGTTTCCATCCACTGCCTACATTGCATCTTCCCTGCCGCCAATCCACGCCGACCAGCGCAACCCTAACCCTAGCTTCATAGTGCCGACCCGGTGGTTCTCTGTGATCCATTCCTTGTTCTTCGGTTCGCCGGTTTGTCAGGTAGCAAGCCTTCGTTTCCAATTTTGCATCCATTGCTTGCTTCTTAGGGTTTCTTATCTTTAGATGTATATTAAAATTATTTATAAATCTAATCTATTCTAACGTGCAGTGATTTGGTGTTTCTGAGGTCACTTTGGCAGTTGTCAGTCAACTTGGGGCCAAGCTCATGAGTACGGATCGAGGCCAAGCCTCGGAAGCGACAGTTGACAGTTGATTCTTGTCAGTGCAGTTGTTCTCTTTAGTTCCATCAGATGGCTCGTGTCAAGAATGTCGGAGGTGGTCCTGGTGATGAGGATTAGAGGCCCCCGCCTCGCTTGCCTATTGATGCAAAAGGCAAGGTGACGAAGAAGCTTGCAACGAAGAAGTGCAAGTATCCTGATGCAGATACAGCCAGAACAGCCACAGTTGCAGCCACCGCAGAGCTTGCTGAGAGAGGAGGTGCTAGGAGTGGAGTACAGATAGCAGATCAGCTTTCTCTAGCTTAGAGGGCCGCTGTTCAGGAGGTTGAGCGTCGTCATGGTGGTTCCGCTGGGACAGCCATGGTTGGAGGACGGCATGTCGCTATTGATGAGAGTCAGCCTCAGGGGGAGTCATAGCAGGAGTCACAACCAGTAGAGCAGACTCAGGAGGGACAACAGTCAGAGGAGATAGAGCAGGCACCTCAGCCATAGTTACACCACTCTGGTCGTACTCGTACCTAGGTGACACCGAGGGCAGAGACACAGAGGAGGGGTTCTCGTTCGCCTCCTAGACCACAGGGTCCGTCTCCAGTGACTCATCTAGATTTGAGGGCCACCACGGCCAAGCAGGTGCAGCAGCTCAGGTTCATTCAGTTCGATGAGGGCTTCTACACACCACTACAGGAAGATTTTTATAATGCATATCTTAACAGTGGGGCAGCATTCATGTCTCAAAGGGTGTGTAACATTGATTCCATTGTAGCAGCGGCTGGAGAGCATATTCGCCCTTACCTATCTTACTTGCCAGGGCTAACAGATTTACTTGGACGAACAGACTTATATGTTCCATCTTGGGTCCATGAGTTCTATGCTACACTCTGGATTGACCCGCAGCATAGATTTATACACTTTGCATTCAGAGGCAGAGATTACAGGCTGATAAGCTTCAGGGTCAGGGAGATACTCAGGCTTCAGGAGCAGCTCATCTAGCTACATGAGGTTTGCTATGGTCAGACAGTGCCTCCCAAACGCCCTCATGGCGGTATGGTGCCTCCTACAGATCTGGTCCGCCATTGCTTCACAAAGCTATTTGGCAAGGGGTCAAGCAGGATACCTAGTGATCTCACTCCTACAGCTAGAGTGTTTGATGCTATTATGAGGAGGACCCTACTTCCAAGGATGGGGTATCATGAGGGCTTGACTCACATACAGTTATGGCTACTGAACTCTCTGATGTAGCAGACTGTGTTTGACATTTGGGATCTCCTTCTATCAGAGATGGAGGATACTATTGCAGAGGGGTTCAGGGGTCACAGGCAGCTGCCATATGCTCTCTGGACTACATTCTTGATCCATAGGGCAGTTACTGTGAGGCCACCTGAGATGCTAGCAGAGTACAGTGGTGCTACTATAGAGTTCCCTCCATACAATATGACTCAGATGCTCCGCCACAATGCTGTGAGGACACTCAGCCAGCCGCACCATCGTACAGAGGTGCCTAAGACTGCAGCCCAGCAGGATGAGACCATCAGGGGCATAGCAGCTATAGAGGAGGAGCAGTTAGATGCTTAGCAGGAGGGCATGGTTGAGAACGACCCCAGCGACAGCTCAGATGATGACTACCGAGATATCCCTCAGATGCCTCCTCGACGACATGACCATGAGGCCGGTAGCTCCAGTTCAGCCCCACCTGCACCATAGACAGACCCCGCTCTCCTTGCTATACTTGACCGGATGAGGCAGGATCAGGCTCGCCAGGCTCAGGAGACCGCTGCTATATTTGCATAGTTTCAGACTAGGTAGGATGAGTTCCAGCGACAGCAGCAGGCCATGCATCAGCAGCAGCTCCTCATGCAGCAGCAGCTCCTCAGATTTATGCAGCATGTTGTGACAGCTATTGGGGCTCCAACACCACAGCCTTCACCCCAGATTGGCTAGCCTGCCACCACTTCTATGACTCCAGCTTTACAGCCCAGTGGGCTTCAGAGTCAGGGACAGACTGCCACTCAGTTTGCTTCACCTACAGAGCAGGTGTCCTAGTGGTTTGCCTTGCCAGTGCCAGCCCTGCAGTTCACACCTTTTCAGACGGGCTTCACACCCGCTCAGACTTTCTCGCTACTTGTGCCAGAAACTATAGTCTCTAGGAGCCGTGATGCCTCCTTCAGTGAGTTGACAGGGTAGCCTACTCCGCCAATTCTACATGTCCCAGGTCCTTCCACAGTTGCACCTATTACTGGGACTACAGAGATGCTCCCTTCTTCAGTTCCATCATCAGAGCCGCCTGCTACAGTCATACCTGTAGAGTCTTAGGCCACTCTAGTCCCTGATCCGACCCAGACCGCTTCAGCATCGCTTCCAGCTATAGAGGGTTAGACTGCTCAGAGCTCAGGATCAGATGATGATGGCACACAGTTCTAGCTCGCTCCTCGCACCTCAGCGCCCGACTCGTCCGCTGCAGCCCCGCCGACCGACCCTTAGGTTTTGGTGTTTGACGCCAAAGGGGGAGAGGGATCGAGTATGCTAGACTTAGGGGGAGCGACATATTTAGGGGGAGTTTATCTATCATATTTGGGTTTTTTATGTGTGATACACTATTATGCATTCATGTGTTTACTTTCATGCATCGAACTATATTTATGTGATAGTGATATCTACGTGATTGTGATAGTTATGTGATTTTGACATATGTGCTCTCTACTTTGAATTATTTATATGTCATATCACTTGTGTTATGCTCATTTGCTTTGCTTCCGCATTTTACTTCGATGCAAATGAGCCTTATTACTTGTACTCATGCTTATTTCATATCTTTGGAGTACATTATGTTGGCTTGGGTCATATAAGCTTGCCTAACTCTTTTGTTCTTATTGTCAAAAGCTTATATAAACCAAGCATGTTGAAAACCTCGTCTCTTTCACATACTAGAGGTTGTATTATCATCAATCACCAAAAAGGGGGAGATTGAAAGCATCTAGGCCCCTAGTTGGGTTTCGGTGATTAATGACAATACGTGATTACTGTGACTAACGTGTATTTTGTAGAGGCAATTAAGTTAGGTCACGGTAATGGAGATCGATTGGGCAATCATGGTTGTCATGCCCCTACGATGGAAACCATTTTGGTTTTCAAAGGATGGACGACAAGGTTAAGGATGGACTAATTCTAAGTGTCGATTAGAGTTGAAGAGACACTTAGAGTAGTTTAGGACTTTGTTTTTCCTTTGGCCATACTATAAAGGGGGTATGAACAGGTAGCTTGACCTAGGTGAGTCTAGTGGGTTAGGTGTGGTGCACACTTATCAAATCTAGCACTAGGTAGCTCCTAAAAAGCCCTTAGATCAATTGGAGTAAACTTCATTCACGTATGATTGAGAGTTGGAAGTGAATGGAGGGTCAAATGCTGACCGGACGCTGGTTCCGGTGTGACCGGACGCTGGCACAGAGTCCAGTCAGTTCATTTGATCAAGGTAAAATTGTCTGGTGCGATCAAACACTGAGAGGTCAGCGACCGGACGCTGGGTGCCAGCGTCCGGTCGACTCCAGTAAGGTTCCAGAGAGAGAAAATCGTGACCAGACGCGTTCGGTTAGTGCTGACCGGACGTTGTCCAGCGTCCGGTCACAACTTTAACACTAGGTTACGGGGAGAACTGACTGGAGCGTCCGGTCAACTTGACCGGAGCGTCTGGTCACCCCGCAGAGGCACATAACGGTTCGTTTTGAACACGGGTGTATAAATACTTCCTCCATTCATGTGAGGGGGTACTTTTGCTCATTCCAACAGCTGAGAAACACCCTTGAGAGTGCCAAGAAGAGCAAGGTCTAGTGAGGTGATTGAGATTTGAGAATTCAAGAATGAGACCTCATTAGTGAAAGCAAGAGTAGCAAAGTGTGCATCCACCCTTCTCATTAGGCTTGTCGTGGTCAAGTGAGAGTTCGTGCTTGTTACTCTTGGTGATCGTCATCACCTAAACAGGTTGGTGGTGATTGGGAGCTTGGTGATCATCCGACGGAGCTTGTGGATGACCCAACTCAAGTTGTGAGCTGTTGTAGGTGATTCACCGCGACGGAGTGTCAAAGAATCAACCCGTAGAGAGCACTTGATCCTTGTGCGTATCAAGGGAGAGCTACACCCTTGCGCAGGTGCTCCAACGAGGACTAGTGGGGAGTGGCGACTCTCCAATACCTTGGCAAAACATCGCCGCATTCCTCCTTCTCTCTTTACTTTGAGCATTTACTTTGAGCAATTCAATTCTTGTCTTTACATTCATAGAATTGCCATGCTAGAGTAGGATTGGAACTTAGGTTGCAAGTCTTTTTGTGCGGTAGAATATTAGAAACACATTCTAGGCACAAGGGGTGAAGTTGGGCTAACCGTAGGGTTTAATTATTGCAAAGAAATTTAGAATTAGCCCAATTCATCCCCTCTTGGATATCTTGATCCTTTCACGCTCCCCGCCGTCTTCACTATCAAGCTTCCGGCCGAAACGCCGCAGGCCTTGTTCCCTCCGGTACACGGTGGCGGCCACCCCACAAACGCGGTTGGTGTGATCTCGCAAGACAACAAGCCCCTCCGATGTACAACAATGGTACGCGCAAGCACCGAGTGGTAAGAGGTATGCAAACCTCACTAAACACTAGGCCTAAACCTAGAGCAAGCGCATAAGCGGTGGTCTAATCAATCTAAGCACTTCGCAAAGTACCTACGCGAGTCACCTAATGAATCACTAAGTACTATGCAAGTGGAGATCACTAAAATTATGTATCAACACCCTTGGTATGTTTCCTCAACTCTCTACTCCTCAAATGGCCAGTTGGGAGTCTATTTATAAGCCCCAACGAGAAAGTAGCCTTTGGGGACGAAACCCACCTTTCTGCTACTGACCGGACGCTGTTGTCGTCCTGACCGGACGCGTTCGGTCGTCCCAACCGTTGAAGCTGCGCGTTGATCGAACTCTGGGCTGAGTCCGGTCATCATCGATCGGACGTGTCCAGTCGCGCTGGCGCCGCTCTAGAACCTCTATGGAAACTATCGGACGCTGCACTTCGTGCGTCCGGCCGTCCAATGCCACTGCGTCCGGTCACACTGAAAACATTGCTGTGACAATGAACAGTGTCACCGGTGCGTCCGGTCACTGCTGCTCAGCGTCCGGTCACAACTGCCGACGCCTAGTGTTGCCGAGCAACGGATCGGACGCGTCCGATCCTTGTTAGGGCCACGTCCGGTTACCTCTGTCGAGTTCATTTGTTCGCGATCTTGCGTCCGGCTAGGTTCCCATCTTCTTACTTGGACTTTTCTTGATATCTTGGGTCTTCTATTATGTTTCTAGGGTCTTGCTTATGGTGTTGATCGTGGGGTCATCATGTCGCCTTCATCCAAGTCGCGTCTTGCACCTTATTGAACTATAAAATAATTACTTGTAAATTCATTAGTCTAATTTGGTTGTGTTGGTCATCAAACACCAAAATCCAAAGTAAATGAGCCTAGGGTCCATTTTCCTTACAGGCCCGCCTCGGTTAATATGGCTGAGCCCACTAACTGTTGGCAAAGCTCATATAAGCCTAGTTTCTGACTATGAGTATATATATCGAGGTAATCGTACCCTAGCCCACTCTTCCAACCCCTCCCCTCTCCCAGCCGTGCCCCTTTCCCATTTCTCTAAGTCGCGCTCCTCTCCCACGGCGCCCCTCTACCCCACCGCTTCCCTATGGCACCCCTCTCCCCCACGACACGCCCCCTCTCCCTGAGCGCGAGTGGCGGCGGCGCCCGGCGGCGGCTACCCCATGGCGCCCCTCTCTCCCAAGGCTTCTCCACAGCGGCGGCTACCCCACGGCGGCGCCCCTCTCCATGAGCGCGACTGGCAGCGGCTACCAAGGCAGCGGATCCTCCCTCTCCCTCGAGGCCTAGCGGTAGATCAGGCCGAGGAGCTCCTCCGGCTGTGGATTTGGCCGAGGCGCTCGCTTTCCCTCTCCTTCGTGGTGGCGGTGCGGCGGTCCCGGCGAGGAAGTGCTCCGATCCGACGAGCGGGTGCCCGGGTCCGGCAAGCGACTATGGCAGCGTTTGAATGGGCTCGGCGGGCCTGTGGATGGGCTCGCTGGGCTTGTCCACGGGTTTTCTTTTTTTTATTTGATTTATCGTGGCGGGCATTTGAACCGCCTTGGAAAAGATCCATTTAACATAACATTTGGACCGATGCGGTTGCGATGCACGCTGATGTTTCCTACTGACTACAACGTCCAGAATCAGAATCCGAACGCATCAACTAAAGTCATTGATCACCACTATTGTAATATATTTTTTTTGGCGAGGAACACCACTATTGTAATATAGATCCACGCCAACTAAAATTCTGTGGAGACAGTCAATATCGTCCTGCCGATAGAGGCGACAAGATAAAAGAAAACACTCGAGTACAACAGTTAGCATATATAGATGCATGCATTCTGTTTGCGATATTTATCTTTGATGATGAAGGGTTTTTGAAGATGGATTGATTCTTAAGTCTATACATTATTATAGTTGAGTAGACGAGGATCATTGGTTATGCTCTGCTTCTATCAGGAGTCATGGGCGTGTGAGATTTGGGGGTACATATAGGTCCCAATGTCGGAAATCATCGATCTGAATCAGTAGTGTAGCGGCCCAATAACACTTATGGGCCTTGAACAGCAGAGCAATTTTGAAGATTGATGTGGGCCAAAAAGGCCCTTTACTCTACATGCCCACGCTGAACTCCTTCATTTTCATTTCTCTGCCTCTGCAGATAAATAGTAGGCAAAATTTGCTCATCGACCCTGAAAGTGACCTCCCTTTGCTGCTGGAAACCGAAAATGAAGCGATTTGATGGAGGACACTTTGATTCTTAGCAAATTAGCTGATGGACACTCCATCCAATAAAATATTCATTTCTTGCTTTCGAGGAGAGAGAAGCGCGGTGAAATATCCTTTTTGTCCCTACCCCTTTCTTCCTCCCCTCGCCGAACCCTCTGCTCTCACTTCCCTCTCACCTCTGTTTCCTCTGTTCAGATCCACCGGCAGCCATTGCTGCCCGCGGAGCTCAACCGGACTCTCCGCGACCTCAAGCATGTGCCGGTGAGCACCTCTAGCCCCTCCACCTTTCCCCTCAACCAATTCTGCCTCCTTCCATCCCCCACCGAGCTATCACCGTGCGCCACCATGGCCGTCGCCAAGCACATGCTGCCGGCCACAGTGAGGCCACCCCCTCCAATCCAAGGCCATGGCTAGCATCCCTAACGTTGGTGCCTCACGTCAGGGAGGCGGCTGGCCATGGGGCGCTGCCGCAGCGGGGCTGCGGCTGTCCTCCTGCATGCTCACCGGTGGTAGCGCGGTGCCCACGCCCACGCCTCCTGTGTGCTCGTCCTTCGACCTTTTCATCCTGCACGGCAGCAGGGTCCGCCACACCCACGGCCTGCGCGGCGGCTAGCCGGCCGAGCGGGGGAGAAGAACCAGGAGCGAGGAAGAAGAAAGGGGTAAGGTCATAAAAGGATATTTCACCGTGCTTCTCTCTGCTCGAAAGCCAAAAATAAATATTATATTGGGGGAAGTGTTAACCAGCAAATTTGTCCAAAATCAAAGTGTCTTTTAGCAAATCGCTTCATTTTCAGTGTCGTCCAGAAGCAAATTTTGCATAAATAGTACGGTATGCTAGTATATCCTGACTTGCTGAGGGCCGGAATGTTCACTTCGCCGGACTTGCAGCTGACGAAACACGTCACCGATCCTTCGTTCCCTACTTTTGTACGTACGAAACCAATGAAACAATGCAAACGCCGTGCCGTAGCAGAATTTAGAACCTGAAGAGATTTGCAAGCAGGCACAAGCACAAGTAATCCGTCACACAAGTCACAGACCATGCATCTCACTTGCGGCGTCGTGCAGAGCTGAGTGAGTAGACTCACGAGCTCGAGTAGCGTAGAGAGACTGGTTACTATAGTGAGTTTGCCATGCAGCGAGGTAACTACTAACTAGGAATGATCTCAATTTGCCAGATGAGTTGCATTGGTCCTGGAGGCGGGCTCTTTGCCGAGTGCCTGTTGCACTCGTGTCGAGTGCAACAGTCGGCAAAGAGCCTCCGTCGAATCATCTTCCGGTAAAGGCTGCTTTGCCGAGTGTTAAATTTTGGGCACTCAGCAAAGGCTTTACCGAGTGTCGTGCGGGCACTCGGTAAAGATTTGACGCCGTCGGCTGACGGCCGACGCCGTCTTATTTTTTTATTTAAAAAAAACTCTTTGCCGAGTGACACAGCTCCGACACTCGGCAAAGAAAATCTATTTTTTTAAACCTCTATGCCAAGTGCCACAGCACCGACACTCGGCAAAGGGTGTTTTTTATTTTTTTTTAAATTTTCTTTGCCGAGTGCAATGACCATTGCACTCGAAAAGCGTGTTTTTTATTTTTTTAAAAATTTTCTTTGTCGAGTGCAATGGTCATTGCACTCAGCAAAGCCACCTCTAATTTTTTTTTGTTTTTTGCTTTTCAATTTAAACAACAATGCATATATATAATAGAAACCACAATCAACAGCAATAAATTACAAACCACATTTATATATTACAACTGACCAAATTTGTCCGAAATCCACAATTTATTACAAACCACAAGTTCATAGTCCATAAGTTCACAAGTTCGATACATAGAAACTACTCCGCAAGCGGCTCACGGCGACTGCGCCCCAGCGTGCGATCCCAGCGACGGTCCGGGTCCGGATGGCCCGACTTGCGATGTCGGCGACCCTCCGACCTGGTTCGACGCCGCCCCCGATGTCCGCTGCACAAAAAAGAAGATATTGCACGTGAGTGACAAGATAAAAATGTAAGAAGTTTAAAGAAAAGTTGAAAATTTCGGCAGCACCTCCCCTGCATGAGGATATTTCCAAAACCTGCAAGAAAAACGTCGGCACGAAGACCGACAACCACATTTCCGGCAAGAAGGCCGACACATCAACTAACTCGGCACGAAGGCCCACACATCAACAAATCCCGCACGAAGGCCATCTCTAGGTTTGACACTAAGCATGAGCACAGAAAGTAAAACATACTCACCGGAGTAGACAGTGGTGGTGGTTGTGGTGCAAGCAGGTGTAGTGGGATCTGCCAACCTTGTTGCTCCCCAAGTTGTTGCACGAACCTGAGCAAACCTTCTTGCTGGGCCTCAACAGCTTGTAGCCTCTGACGCTTGGCCTCCCGCTCGGCCCGCTCAGCCGCCCGCTCAGCATCTTGGGCCTCCTGCTGGGCCCGAAGTTGCTGCAGCTCGGCCTGCAACATTTGACCCCAATGTTTCAATATTGCAGAGCTAAGGAACGTAAAAGTCAAAGAACGACGAATGAAACTGGAATACTTACCTGGAGTGCCGCCACCGTTGTCGGCCGTTGGCTTATGGGCACACTAGAGCTTGTGCTCGCTGCTCGGAGGTAGTTTAGAGGAGGAGTAGAGCCCGTGTTGAGGACGTCGTCGCCAAGCCAGAACCGCCCATGCTTCTTGCCTTCCCCCACCCGCATCACGATCTCAGGATCAAGGCGCTCCTCGGTCCTCGGATCGTAGGCTGGCCCGTGGACTGACCTTGCCGCCTCCGTGTAAGAAGTGAGGCGGGTGTGGACGCTGGAGTTGGTGTACGCCTCTGGGCCCGCATCCAGGTTGTACTCGATGTTGGACCTTGCCGGGCCCATGTGGGCCAGAGCATACGCCGTGAGTTGGCCAATTGGCTGGCCACCATGCACCGCCGACTGCGAGAAAGACAACAACATGTGGTTAGAAATCATGCAGAATTGAGCGCGGCTAGATTAGACAAATGGTGCAGACTTACATATGTCTTTGCATACTTGCTGAGGCTGGCGCTGCCCTGATGGTGAGGGGCACCTGGCATCAGCGCTCGCTGGTCGCATTTCTCCTGGTGCTCCTTCTGCCAGTCCGCGTCCAGCCATTTGTCCACTATAGCAGCCCAGCAATCGTGGTGGGTGGCGCACCAGCTTGGAATCGCCTACAAGCCATCAGACGATCAAATTAGGCATAGTTAATCCCAAAATAAATCAACAGGAGATGTTTTCTATTTACCTGTAGGTACTGCTCCCTTGTCAGAATCTCTGTCTGTCTCCTCGCCTGTGTTTTGTTGATTCTTCTCTTACGGTAGGTGGCGTTGTAGTCAACGTGCGCCTGGAGGCGGGCCTCATAATACAAGTCTGAGCCACGCCTTTTACAGGAAGCGTAAGCCACCTGATACGCCCTTGCCTCTTGGCCCGACTGGCATCTGAAGAAGTCCTGCATAAAGACACAAGGTATCCATTATTTTATTTGAAGAATGTCCAATGAATGCAATGAATTGAGGCTTACCCACAACTCCAAAATCACCAAATCCGCCAAGTTTCTGTGCGGAGCATCGGTGGCGACGAGGGCGTAGTGGTCGAACGAGGGTACCTCTGGGTCCTCATCCTCTGACGTCCACACCAGGCCAGGGAAGTGTTCCCTGCACAAAAGTCCTAGGATCCCATTGACATTGCAAGCCGGGACCCCCTCCTCCACAAGCATCCAGTTCCTGCACAAGTGATCCCATTGACATTAGCTCTTATTATGATTTTTCAACATATCAAATGAAGAACATATGAAGTTACTTACTTATCCCCCTCGGGTGCAATCAGTGGGTGGCGTTCGAGTGCAATCGGTCGCTTCGGGAGCTGGCTGGGACCTCGCAAGTAGGGTTTCGAGGCTGAAGAGGAAGTCGAACCCCCTCCCCCCTCCTCGGACGTGTGCGGAACCCCCTCCTCAGACGCGTGTGGAACGGCGGCGTCGTACATCTGCGGACGCGCATCCTCGCCCACCGTGGGTAGAGGGACGTCGTCGTCCCTAGAAGTGCGCGAGGAGCCAAGGTCGTGGTCAGTCGATGGCTCTCGCCTGGGCCTGCCCCTTGACCTCCTCTACCTCTCTGACGTCTCCGCCTCTGTGTCCTCAGCCAGTGGCATGTCCCTCGGTCTCGAGTAAGTCGACTAACACCTCCTAGTGGGCCCCATCACCTGCAATTAAAAAGAATAAACCAGTATTAGTACATATAAACGAGAAGTACTTAGCAAGGGATGCAAAATAAAGAAAATGTAATTACAAAATAACATAGTATTACATGTATTTCTAATATTCTTCATGATCGGGATTATCTGGACGATAGGCATCATCATCACTATCAAGAGCCTCCAAATCGTCAACAGCCTCATCCTCATCGCTATCATTGTCAAGTACAAGTTCGTCAAGCATTTTCAAGTCTCTCGGATCATGTAGGACCTTCTATGTCGAATCCAACATGGCCAAGAACGCCTTAGCGCTTGGCTCTGGCTCCTCCTCATCCTCCTGCTCGTCCTCCGTAGGCCTTTCAGCAAACATAGCATCCTCATAGTCACCTAACCATCTTGGTACCCCGCCATCACCGTCAAATGCCTCCTAGCGTCGTCTCATGACCTCCTCTCTAGGACTATAGGCTTCGCCATGGGACACCCACCGGGTATAGTTTGGCATAAATCCATACTTGCAAAGATGCTGCACCATGACTTCCCTTGTTTTTCTTTTCTTGTTTTCACATTGGCTGCAGGGACAGAACGTGTCTCTCGCTCCCTTAGCTGCCTTAAATGCATGGTCCAAGAATTTCTCGGTCTTATCCATCCATTCACGGGTGATTTGAGCCTGACTTGGGCGTCCCATGCACATCCACTCATGGTTATCCATCCTCTAGCATATACACATAACAGAGTAATATAACCATCAGTTGCATCTGCACGGTGTGCCTACTGTCTAATAGGTGAGGATAGGTTCTAATCCCACCCGCGGATGCGTAGATGAGGTTAGTTTTTATGCTCTACTCTGATCCGAGACAGAATTTTGGCAGCACCTCCCCGCTGTTCTCCCGATACACGTCCTGGAAGGGAGAGTGTGTATCCGGAGAACAACAGTGAGGTGGTGCCAAAACTCCGTCTCGGATCTGAGCAGAACATGGAAACTAACCCATCTACGCATCTGCGGGCTATCCAAAAAACGTGGACAATCCAAAACAAAAATGGTCATAGATATGCAGAGATCCGCATACCTCCAACCATATCTGTTTCGGATGGGAGACGCCTAACTGGGCTACACCGATCTACATGCTACAACAGTAAGGAAGAGAGCTCAATTATACCTAGGGTGGCGGTGGAGACAGGCTAGCGGCGGAATGGCGAGTCGGTGCAGTGGCGAGTCGGCGCTGTGCAGGCAGGACCGCAACGCCGACGAAGACGATCAGGGTCGCCGAGGTGCTCCGGGTCCCCTCCGACAGGTCCTGCTCTGCAAAAGAAGAAAAACATCACTAAAAGTTGAAAATTTCAGCAGAACCTCCCCTGCACGAAAACCGTCGGCACGATGGCCGACGTCCACATTTGGGGCACGATGGCCAACACAACCACAAACCCGACACAAAGGCCGTCAATGACATAAACGGCGCGATGGCCGACAACCCTGTGGCTTTACCTTCTCCTCCGGCGAGGGCGGGGATGACGGCGTCGACGAACGGCGTGGACGACGTGGATGAACGTTCGTCCCCTCCACCTCGGCTTCCTCCCCCTCTCCCCTTCTCCTCCTCCTTCCTCCTTCCTCCTTTTTCTTCCTTCTTCTTCTTCCTTCTTCTTCTCCTTCTTCCTCCTCCTTTTTCTTCCTTCTTCTTCTTCCTTCTTCGTTTTTCTTCCTCCTTCCTCTTCCTGCCACCTTCTTCCTCCTTCCTCCAAGGTCACAAGGGCTCACGGGGCCATTGCCTTTGGCCGCGGCCTTGGGCAGGGGCAAAGGGCAGTGGCAAGGCCAACAGAGGGCGCCGAGCAGCCAGGCTGCCTGAACCGGTGTGGCGGAGGCCGACAGGGTGGGCGGCGTGAGGAGTGGGCACGGCCGAGGCGGGCGAGGGCGGGCGGGGGGGCGGCGTGGCAGGCCGGGCCCCCAGATCCGGTGGTCAAGGTGGTCGGTCGGGTGGGGAGGGCGCCTTGTGTGAGGGCACGGTGGGCGGGCAGGCCAGGCCAGACCTTGGGTTCATGGGGTCGGGTCGGGACGGGCGGTCGGTCGGGTGGAGTGAGGGCGGGCGGGCGGCGGGCAGGTGGTGGGGTGAGCTGGCGGCGTCGAATGGCGACGGGCGCGGGGGTGTGCGTTCGTGAGTGTGTTGTGTGGAGTGAGTGAGTGTGTGGGCCGGCCCACACATTTAGTTAGGGTTTCCCCCTTTGCCGAGTGCTGGGTCGGGCCGACACTCGGCAAAGGCTTTTGTTTTTTTAAAAAAAATTCTTTGCCGAGTGCCAGGGCCGGCACTCGGCAAATTTTTTTTGCCCCATTATTTTTTGCAGCCTTAATATATTATTTAAAACTCCGTGTTCAAATTTGGGAAAATTTTGCCTTTTTTGCTATATTTCGTTAGTTTTTTTTTGTTTCGTTGAATTTTATGGAATATTTCAAATTTGAACTGCAGGTGCATGGAATAATCGAATTTGGTCGTTCAAAAAATGATATTCATGATATTTGGTGTATGTTGAGGCCGTATCCAGGAACTCACATGAAACTTCGAGCATCTTGTTGACGTAACATGATGAGGTACGTGCGGGAAAAGTGTATTTAAATTATGTAAAATCCGAACGAAGTCCGAAAATGACGAAACTTGTCGGGGCGTCGTGTTATCGCATGTAGAGTATGGTAAAAATTGAGAAGGTTTTGAGCAAGTAGCGACGTCGGATGCCTAAAATCCAGACATCTCCACATGTGATCGACAAGATGCTCGAAATTTCATGTGAGTTCCTAGATACGGCCTCAACATACACCAAATATCATGAATATCAATTTTTGAACGACCAAATTCGATTATTCCATGCACTGCAGTTCAAATTTGAAATATTCCATAAAATTCAACGAAACAAAAAAATCTAACAAAATATAGCAAAAAAAATCAAAATTGTCCCAAATTTGAACATGGAGTTTTAAATAATGTGGGAATGCCTCACAAAAAAATTGGTCAAAACAAACAAAAAAAAAATATTTTGCCGAGTGCCGGCCCTGCCACTCGGCAAAGAAGGGATCATTACCGAGTGCAGGGCCTTAGCACTCGGCAAAGACCCGAATTTTTGTTTTTAAATTTGACAGCGTGGGCGGGCTCGGCCGTCAAGTGCCATTTTTTTGCCGAGTGCCACTCTTTGCCGAGTGTTGCAGTCGGCAAACAGGGCTTTTGCCGAGTGCCGCCCTTTGCCGAGTGCCGGGTACTCGGCAAAGCCACTCTTTGCCGAGTGCTAGACTTCGTCGAGTGCCCGATTTTTGGCACTCGGTAAAGCTAGCGGCACTCGGCAAATCTACGTTCTCCTATAGTGTCACTGCATGAATAAAGGTCTCTCGACGATAGAGAGCCTAGAACGTATATATGGATGGTGCTGTGTTTATTTGCATGTGTGTGTTATTACAAATAATTGGCGAAAGTGAGCACTCGACCAAACTGATTAATTTCCTGAATCGAGTCTCGTCGACGAAGCAGCGACGTCGACCTCAAAGTGACGTACGTGTACGTCGCCGCGTTGGCTGCTTCTGGCAGGGAAGAACCGCGTATCTGTATAATATGCCGTCAGCTCGCATGCTGCATTTCGAGTTTTTATCCGGGTACTAATAAAAAAGAAGAAGAAGACACACCCCTTTTTGGGAAAAAAACGAGTTTGATGGCGTACGCCGTATTGCTTTCCGTTGTATACCTTGCGACTTCTTCGGAGACGACCGTTGGGCGGCAAGCGAATTGTCCGGAGATGACTGTTGTACGGCGGTAGCCGAACCGCCCGCCCGCGTCCTATATAAGGGCGGGGTTGGTGGCGGGGTCCCCCGCACTGCTCATTCGCTTTCCTTGCCTCTGAAAAATCGCTCTCTGCTCTCTTTGCTTTCGCCTGAGCTGCCTTCGCGCGTTCCGTCTTTCCGCTTGCGTCTTCCGCCTAGGCTGCCGCCGCGATGGCTTTCTTTTCCGCCTCCGCCCATACTCGCCGGCCCGCCTTCTTCGGACCCTATCGCCACCTTCTCGGCGTTAGGGACGTCGGCTGGAGTGCGCACTTTGAGAAGTGCATGCTTGCCTCCGCCTCCGCGTTGGAATTTGAAAAGCTAGTGGAGCAGGATTTGGGGAGTGTCTTCGCGTCCGTCGGAGACCTGATCGCTGCGGATTCCAGAGACATGGCGATAAAGTCATGGGATTTCGGCCCCTCCTCCATTACTGAAGAGGCGGTCGCGGAGATGTTGAAGGAATCGTATTTTCCTTCTTCGAGGGTAAAAATCCCTCCGCCCGGCCAGACCGTTCCAGAGCCGGAGGAGGGGTATGCGGTGGTGTTTCGGGACTTTTTCACCTGCGGCCTCCGCCTTCCTTACGTCCCCTTCCTCCGCTGGGTGTTGGAGACGTTCAACGTCCAGGCTCACCATCTGACCCCTACGGCCTTCCTTACGCTCAGCAAATTTTGCTGGGCGTGTGTTTCGTATGGTGCCGAACCGGATGTGGACACCTTCTGCGCGTACTACGAGCTGTAGAAGCAGCCGAAGAAGAAGAAGGAGGTGCGGAAGGGCAAGGAGGTGGAGGTGACCTACCAGTATGGTAGTTGCACCTTTATGTCGAAGAGGAACCAAGGCGTAGACCGCCTGGAGCTTTCTTTTTGCCAGAAGGGCAAGTGGGACCACGGCTGGCTTGAGCAGTGGTTCTACGTGAAGACCTACGGGGTCCGCGGCACTACCGAGGATGGTGCGGAGGTCGTGGAGTATCCATTGACTTCAAGAATGGAGGAGATGGCGCCGCATACGCGTGTGGATCCGTCGGAGGAAAAGTCTCCGGCAAGGAAGGCTTGCGACCGGGCTTTTGCGTCTACGTGCCGCTACTCCGGGGGCCGCGACCTGGTGGAGGAGATTATGGCCTCCAACTACTGGCCCCTGGGCAAGGACAACCTGGCCTTTCAGCTGGAAAAGGTGAAGGTTCCTGTTTTTGGTCCGGAGGCCAGGATTCCTTTCCCCCGCTTTGGCCGGTCTTTAGGGGAGGGGGTGATGGAGGACAGCTTTGTTGCCGACGTCGAGGAGGCCACCTGTGACAGAACCGCCCAATTAATACAAGATCAAGTACGGCTGTCCCCGCTAACACGTTGACACGCACCTACTTTCACTTATATAAACCCGGTAGTCCGCCGAGTGTCCCAAAAGAACTCGATAAATCAACATCACAACCAAGATCGCGTGATTAAGCAAATACACATCACATACGCAGAGTTGCAGCGGAAATAATATTATAATTGGGTTCACAAATAATAGTACAAGTTTGGGTTTTAAAACCGATTAGAGAAAACAACATATCTTTCAAATGATTACATTAATATAAGTTCCAAATACATTGCTAGCATAAGTGACATCCTCTGATAAAAGCATATAGGTGAGAAGTAAGTATAGAGTCACCGAGCCCACCGGCGGTTAGCCACCATCTTCCGTAGGCCAAGAACTTCACCTGCAACATGGTGGGATAAACCCTGAGTACTCGAGTGTACTCAACTAGATTTACCCGTCATAAACCAAAATAAAGCGACACCAAGGATTATGCAAGGCTTTCTTTAGTGGGCTAGCTGACTCATTTGTGAAAAGCATAAGCTATCATGAAGAAACCATTTTAAGTACTTTGCATCATCTTTATTATGACCTATCCATCTAGGTAAGCACCTATACTATAGCAATCACTTGATTAACCAATAACATCCAGTTATCAACTTAGATTTAGTATATCCCATACCATCCAGATAACCATTAGTGTTCCATCATAATTACTACGATGTTGTAGCTCGAGTCAAGTGCTCACTATCCAGGAGCGATGGCGATTCGAATCGATTCCTAACCAGCTGGTGATTTATTCCTCACACAAACCATGCTTCCCCAGTCAGGGTCGCTTAGATCACCAATGACACTTTCCAAGTAGCCGCGGGATAACAGTCATGGACCGCACTACCTAGGGACCGCCCGACTGCCAGGACGCACCTTGGGCTCACTCTTCGCGTCCCCGTCATACCCTCTTCAGCACCAGTCTGCGCATCCGAGTTTATCCCAGCTCGAAATAGTGTCACTAGCTTCGCGGTCGAAAGGTACTTTATTCGGCCAGCTAAATGTGAGGCATGCGTTCAACATGACAAGAGGGATGAGCAACGATCGGTCCTTAATCGACACAGACGGAAACTTACAGCACCCCAGAACCCTGTCTGGTTGCCTCCAACTTTTTCCGTCCGGTCTCCAATTATCCATCACACATGGTTAATTCCAGGATATCATTCTTTCTATAGCTAAATTCTTCCAGTAACCACCTATAATGTAGGTGACCGGATATCACCGACCGCTACCGGTCTAAGAAAGGCTAAGCAGTTATTCGATCCTGACCTAACAGGGTAAAAGGTAATAGGGTAGGCAAGGATAGTAATAAATGCATCAACGGTTTCAATCAACTCCTACAACTTAATGCAACAATATATAAACTCATATTGTCGGTGTTTCAGAACCGGGGGTCCTTAACCGACTAGTGAATTTGTGCTGCGTGCTCCCAATTTCGGATGGTGATGCAAAGAGACACAAGGTTTATACTGGTTCGGGCAATGGATGCCCTACGTCCAGTCTGAGAAGATGTTCTTGTATTCCTTGCACCGGGGTGCTCGTAGTAGGGGGTTACAAGCTAGGCGAGAGAGGGAGTTCATCCCAGGTCTCTGTGAGGGGAGGTGCTATGAATTACAGAATGAGGTGTGTTGTTCGTGCGAGTATTCGTGATTCTATCCGTCGTCCCTAGAAACGGTCCTGGCTGCCTCCTTTTATAGCCGCAGGGAGGAAACCAGGAGTACATAAGAGAGCTACGTGGATCAAGGACTATTCGATGACGTATCTACTCCTGGGAGCACAGATGGCGTCGTGGGAGTTCCGTAGATGTCTAATCGGTATGGTCTCCCTTTGCAAGTAACATCTTTGCGCATTTGTTGACTTGGTGGATTGCGAGGCTCGGCTGGCCATAGTAGCCGGTCGTCCGAGGCCTGTCGTGCCGAGGCTGGCAGCCGAGGCTCGCCGTGTCGAGGCACGAGAAGTGACCCAGGTGCGGATGCGGGTCTCAGCGGTCATCAGGCGGAATAGTGCGAGACGTGCGCCTACAGGATACGATACCTGTATTGTCAGTAAGGGATGGTAGAAAAGGTCATCTGACCGTTGTCCCGTCGCTCCTTGCGGCCTGACCGCCGATCGTGGCTTACGTAAGAAGGTGCAAATTGAAGCGCATTAATCGGATAAGACACTCGCTAGAGAGACTTTTGAGGCGGAGGCGACGAGGTTGCGGGACGAGCCGGCCTTGGGCGCGAGGCGGAGGCCTTGATCAATTCGTCGAGGTTCTACCGGGGGTCTCGGCGAGGCGCGGACGGGCGAGGCGGAGTAAGATCAGTGGATCCGAGGCCTGTCGAGGGGGGCTCGAGGCGGGGACGGAGCGGTCGGTCCGCTGATTCCGAGGCTCTGAGGAACCCCGCTCGACTCCCCACGTTGTGATGTCCTTGGTGCAGGAGTTAGGCAAGCCACAGTGGTCGGTAACCCCTACTACGTGTCGTCGCGCAGATGGCGGAGATTTGACGCGACCGGCGTGTAGTCGGTCACTTATTTGTATTGTGTGCCATCGTCGTGCTGGCCGGAGTGGTTGGGTGCTTGGATGCGACGCTCGGTCGAGCAGTTTGGTTGAAGAGGCGGCCACGGGGCTGGTGCCGAGCCGGCCTCGCGCGAATCGGAGAATCGGCACTTCTTCCGAGGCCCCGGGCGAGGGGGTCTCGACGAGGGGGCCTCGACGCGGGGGCCTCGGCGAGGCGGTCTCGGGCGAACCGGAGAATCGTTTGCTTCCGCTGGGGCTCGGCGACGGGGTCTCGGGCGAATCGGAGATTTCGGCCGAGACCTCGTTTGTTCATTCCATTGGTTCTGTTTTTAGGGTCTAAGCAGTTTTTCGATCTTTGCTTGGGGTACCCCATTTTCTGATATCCGACACATATATAGGAATAATTGCTTTTATAAAGTAGGAGACTTAGAATGCTCCGGGGCTTGCCTGGGATCCCACACTGAGTCAGTGTTAGTTAGACGACACTCGCTAAGTGAGCATCTCCCGTCCTAGCACTTGTCCAGTCCTTCCACCTTCGGGATAGGTCCACCATACACCGTCTTCGGGTTTGGCTCCAACATCACGTCCTTCACGTGGTTCATCTAGCGCACCTAGATGAGATGCAAGATGCAAGTGCATGAATATGAAGAATGGTAATACAAGATGCATCACATAAGCATTCAAGACAAACACAAGATTATGCAAGACATAGACACCAATAGCTATTTAACTAACATCACACAACTAACTATAGAGAGCAAGCACATCAAGCATGACACAAGTTTAACAAGGTCACAAGTATCATAACTTAACCATCAACAAGGGCATAAGCCACACTTAGCAACACATGGAGTAAACAACCGCAACTAACCTATGTCTATTTCTGGACTGGAAACAACAGCTTCATGTTTGGATCATAACTAGAGTTATACAAATCCAATAGCCATGCAACAAGACATTCAGGAAAGCTTATGAAATTCTCTACATTTCATCTATAAACATCACAGCATGATTCACAAGTTAAGTGGGTCGAAATTACATATTTACAGAAACTGGTCTAAACAAGACAGAGAGCAATCAATTATATAACCCAACTTTAAACAGTTGTAACTCTTAAACTACTTGGCCAAATGACACCAAATTTTAACAGAAGCTAGATACATAAATTATCTACAACCTTTGTATAAACAAGTTTCACAACAAAGCACATTATCATAAAGAACTTTGCTAAGTTCCTAGATCTATCCATAAACCACATCGGCAAGAAAATAATTATTAACTTATGTTGCAAACACATAGTTGGGCAAAACCAACCTTACCAACATTTCACACATTACTAAAGAACACCAGAAAGCATGGTGCTCACCTCTAAATATTTTTTCTTAAAGCATTTCTTAATTTATTTAGACATCAAGGTGTATTTATGAGCATATACAAAAAATGCACAATAAATTATACAAAAATTACAGTAGCTCACATATCCTCTCAATAGTCTACTATACAAATTTCATACAATTTGCATAAGTATAACTGCCTCTACAAAAAGACAATTTGCTATTGCAAGAAATCATGTGAGAGCGAGATAAACCAATAACTCACTCATACTTCACCCAATACCCATGAAATTTTTAGCACACATCAACTAGCATATGAGTAGCATGCCACAAAAATTTCACTTCATTTGGAGCCCTAGATCTGCAGTTATGGAAGATAACAAATTCAACTAGCATTCCAACCTTACTGCACAAATCTATTTTTACCGCAAAATATTGAAACTAAAACATGCCTTATTATAGATCTAATGCATAGAGAATTTCACAAGGATTCCAAAAAGTCCTCATTTGCTATTTTACAAATTTCCTATGAATTACTATGAATTTCCAAAGATTCAGCAAATTTACTGCAAATAGGTCCTTATCGGCACTATTCATTTGAGTCACAGATTTCGCAGTTAGATCCCTCCCTTTCTTCAAATTCTTGCACGAGGTCCCTGGTCGGAAACCAGAGCAGAGGATGGCCAGACTCGAGGCTTCGGCAGGTAGGGACGGCACCGGTGCCGGCGGAGAAGGGCAGCGAGAATCACGGGAACCACGCGCACCCGTGGGACAGCACGGCGCGGCCGGGGT
This sequence comes from Miscanthus lutarioriparius, assembly GCA_904845875.1. Lineage (NCBI taxonomy): Eukaryota > Viridiplantae > Streptophyta > Magnoliopsida > Poales > Poaceae > Miscanthus > Miscanthus lutarioriparius. The sequence goes on along the minus strand of CAJGYO010000014.1, from coordinate 31,189,261 downwards.
CTGCCCGTGGCGGCCTGACCACGGGAGCAGGCGGCACCGGCGTCGAAGAAACAGGCAGCCGGCGGTGATGGCCTTCCAGCGGCGGTGAAGTGGCGGTGCAGTGCCAGGGGGACCGCGCACACCTTCTCATGGCCACGGCTTGCTCTGCGATAGCTTGAGGCAGCACGGCCACGCGTTCAGGCGGCAGTCGTGACAGGCGCTCTGGCGGCGGCGCCTTACGGGCAGCGGTACCATCGGGGAAGGAGGCGCGGCGAGGTAGTGCGAGGTGGGGAAGGATCCCGGGTGGTCGATTGGGCAGTAGGGTGCTTGGTGGCGGTCTGACATGGAGCTCCGCTCCCTATCCATGGCGGATGCCGGCGGAACAAGCAGAGAGACGAGGCGAACGAAAGAGGCAGAGGGAGGAGGAGAATGGAGAGGGCAGGGGGCAGGGCTTGGCTTTTCTCGTCTCCATGCGGTGCGAGCGTTGGCGAGGTGGCGCACAGGTGAGGCGCGAGGAGGCCACGCGGCACTTGGCTCCTGCTTGTGGTCGGCCACGGACGAGCGCTGCTGCAGTTCAAAATCTGAGAGAACTACTAATACCACCGCAAACAAATGACTGAAACTCGATTTTCTCCCCTTCATAACTCTCCAGCTGATCAATGATTTGATCAACCGATTGCACTGTTTCTTAGAGCCAAGTGTGTACTACAATATTTCTTAAAGGAGTCTCATCTAATTATCAACGGTTTCCAAATGATAATTCACTAAAGATAGGTACACGAAAACTGAAATACGAAAATTCAGTCATCCAGACTTAGCCGATTTTCGAACCCTGAAAACAGCACTGGATTTGATATTGTGAGCGGCATTTGACTAAGCTAGGCACTAATTTAGCTCTTGAGCATTAAACAAAGTTTGTTCTACTCCACTCAAACTTCAACTTTTGTTTAGGTTCCACTGCCATGCAAACACTCTAAGCCACAGTTCAAACCAAGTCAAAGTAGCATCAAGGTAAAGCTTAAATTAGAGATTTAGACCAATTGCGGCATTTTCTTGACCTCTGCTCAACACGAACCCTTCATGACTTTTGTTCTAGAGTTCAATTAGAGTCATTTGGGAAAGGTTCCAAGGTTTGGTTGACAATCTAGGATTCCATTCACTTTATAAAACAATTCAGGCAAGGACATAACTTGTCATTTCATGTGACTTCTTGATTCCAAACTTCATAAAACTTTTCCACTGGTCAGGATGGATGCATGTTGATGTAATGTACATGTAATTAGCATGTTTAACATTACTCTAGCATAATCTTAATAAGGGTACACATTGTAAGTAAAGGTGTGTTGTCCAAGTTTAAGTTGGAGCTCACTCTTGTAGATTTGATCTTGACACCTTCATCACCACTTAACATGCCATGTTTGAGTTCAAACCCATTGCTTAACTGGTGACAAACACCTGGGGTGTTACAGCCCTCCCCCTTAAAGGAATCGCGTCCCAAGATTCAAGACGAAAGACTTTTATGGAAGGGAGACATGTTACTAGTTTCCAATATCAGCGATAGCTTTAGGCTACATAGCTTCAAGCATCAGAGGGACCAAATTGGTCGAGACCACTTACTATACTTGTTCTTTGTAGTAAATTTTTGTCAAAAGAATTTCCTCCATTGGCTTCCATAAAGCATTGCTACATTGGGAGGAATCCAAGAAAGCACTGTCCTACGTACTTCGTCCTCGATATACGAAGAGCGATACAAACGTAGACTAAATACTTGTAGCATCTACTTCCTTAGTGGATATAGCACAGACCATATGGACTTTGCACTAGATCATAATCTTCTGAAGGATACTCGTTGCAATGGTTCTATGTGTGCAGTTCTCTTTCTCTGATAACAATATTGTATGGTCTGAGTCTGCCGAGTGAGTGGTAAACGTAATAGCTGACTCTGTGGGCTCAATGTTCTCGATGATCATTCCTTAGGGAGCCTTTGGATCCAAGTTGCAACAGTGATCTGGGTTGAATCTGATGCAACCTCTTAGGGAAAAACACATATAAGGTACCTCTTTGTAGCACTTAGTTGTTTTGACTTGTATATTGTAGTCCAGTTGGACTCTTGTAAATAAAGTTTCTTTTGTTCTGAATGATTTTGTGGAAAATTTTAACCTTGCACAGGTTTCGAATCGGGAGCCTATGCAAGATGTTGCGCCTTTGACTCTCTACAACGACGGTATTTATGTGAGAGGAGAGCTTTGGGAGTATTGGCGTTCGGCCTTTCCCCGTAGCATTGCGCACGACGTGTTTGAGAAACTCAGCCACAACACTCGAGCAAGAACTGCAACAGCTGCATGCACAGTTGCAAAGAGCACAACAAGAGAGGGACAGAATGGCAGCAACATTCGCAGCTAATCAGTAAGCTATTCAAGCATCGGCACAAGCAGCAGAAATAAGGCAGCAGTTGGCAGTCCTACATGCTAAGATGCTAAGTATGCAGCATGCAGTACCAGCGTCAACCTCCGCAATCCCAGCCTCCGTAGCAACACCAACTACAACCATACCACAAGGGCCTCCGCCAGTGATCAGCCAGCCCACGATGCCATCTTAGGTGATGCGGAGGCCTATCGATCCCAAGTCCCCACTCTCTGAAGGCATACAACAGTCGCCATGGCCAACGGCGTACAAGCCAATCACACTAACAAAGTTCAACGGAAAGACAAACCCCCATCAGTTCATTATGAGTTACGAGGCAGCAGTAGCCTCCGCCGGCGGAGACGACGCCGTCTTGGCAAAGTCATTTGTCATTGCAGCCGAAGGCGACGCGTTGGCTTGGTATTCTATGCTCAAACCAAGCACAGTCTATTCTTGGGAGAACCTCCAGGACAAGATATTGGCAAACTTCAAGGGGGCTAACAGCACAGTCGCTAACTTCCACAGATATGTTCTAGTGCAAGCAAATGCAGGGAGAGACACTACATGACTACTTCCAGAAATTCGTGCAACTAAAGGCGAAGACACCAGACGTCCCAGACGAGATCGCCATTGAAGCAGCGATCAAAGGCCACCGAATCAGGCCGTTCACAGCACACCTAGCAAGAAACAAACCAACTTCCATACAGCAGTTGTATGACAAGTTCAAGAAATACTACAGATCAGACAATGACCTCCAGAAAAGGCTGGAGGAGCAGGGTCAAAACAGACAGCAAAACAGCAGCAAAAACTCCCAGAAAACCTATATGAACCAGAATGCATCAAATTAGAACACCAGGCTAGGGGCAAGTGCTCAGCATTGAGGGTCAGCCTCACCCCGAGCAAGGGCAACTAGCAGCGCCAGCACGTCCGGAGACCCAGACCAGGAACCAAGGTCGGCAAGGTTACCAAGGCAAAAACTGGAACAAAAACCACAGCCAGAAACAATGCAGGCCATATTGCGTTTTTCACGGTGAAAACGCAGGGCACAGCACCAAAGATTGTCCGGAGACAAAAGAGACACAGGAAAGGATGAAGAACAAGCAGACTGCCCAACCTCCGACACAGCAGAGCGCAAGAGAGGTCAACACCACCTACACAACTGGCCACCAGCAGTACTGCCCAATGTACCCAGCGCTAATCACAACCCAAATACATCCCTCCACACTGGCCTCTGCCTATTACCCAAACTTCCTACCAGCATGGCGGTCAGCGCCTTCGCAGCAGCCTCCGGCGGGTAACTACAGGTCGGAGGCAAGCCTGACCTACATAAACCCAAAACCTCCCCACATAACCTACCTCAAAACAAACCCACCGGAACAAAACCAAATCAGGTTCGAGCCTCCGTCGCAACAGCACCACATGCAGCAACTGCCTCTATTGCCACCTCACAACCAACCACCAGCACCAAAAAATAAGCCAAACCTAGAAAACCAAGTCAACCCCCATGGACCGCTACCAACAATAGGCATGATACTACCAATCGTGGGAGGATCATCAATGGAGTTTCAAACGAAAAAGCAGAAAAAGGATCACCTCCGCCTGGTAAACAACGTAGCAGTCCAAGGCCCAGCAAAATACATAGATTGGTCCAGAGTCCCAATCACCTTCACAGAAGAAGATCTCCAGCTAGAAAGCTACCCTCACGTAGACGCAATGGTAATCAAGACCAACATAGCAGCATGAGAGATAAGTAGAGTACTGATTGACACTAGCAGTTCAGCAGATATCATCTTCGCAAATAGCTTCGACCAAATGAAGCTCAGCAGAAATCAACTACAGCCCTCCGAATCCCCTTTGATAGGATTCGGATGCAAGCAGATACAAGCATTAGGAAAAAATCTCACTCCCAGTGTCGTTTGGAACCCAAGCAAATGCTAGAACTGAGTACATAACCTTCGACGTCGTCGATCTGTATTACCCATACAATGCCATCTTGGGCAGAGGATTCATGACTAAATTCAACGCAGCCCTGCATATGGCCTACCTGTGCATGAAAATACCAACACTCCATGGTATTATCACAGTCCGAGGCAGCCAAAAAGAAGCAAGAAACATAGAAAAAGCAATCTACAGAGCCCAAAGAAACATCAATGCAGTCAAGTCGGCAGACAAAGAACTAGAGCCTCCGGATATGCCTAGAGGAAAAACAGATATGGCAGGTCAAGAAGAGACAAAGGTGACCCCTCTAGAAAAGGAGTTACCAGACAGAAAAGTAACAATCAGCTCAGAGTTGAGCAAAGCAGAGGAGGAAGAGCTCATGGAAACTCTAGTAAAAAACAAAGACATCTTCGCCTGGTCAGCCTCCGACCTACAGGGAGTCAGCAGGGACATCATACAGCATGAACTGGATATCAATGAAAACATGAGGCCAAGAAAGCAGAAACAGAGAAAAATGTCGGAGGACAGGATCCTGGCAGCAAAGGCGGAGGTGCAAAGGTTACTAGATGCAAAAGTCATCAGGGAAGTCAGGTATTCAGAATGGCTTGCAAACGTAGTACTGGTACCAAAGAAGAATGGCAAAATGAGAATGTGCATAGATTTCACAGATCTGAATAAAGCTTGCAAAAAAGACCCTTTCCCATTGCCAAGAATAGATGCCTCCATCGACAAGGCAGCCAGATGTCAGAGGTTTTCTCTCCTCGATTGTTTCTCTAGGTATCACCAAATCTGGATGAAAAAAGAAGACGAAGACAAGACAAGTTTCACTACTCCATTCGGGACATATTGCTACACCAGAATGCCGAAGGGCCTCAAAAATGCTAGAGCAACCTTTGCCAGAATGACAAAGGAAGTTTTGGGCTCATAACTAGATAGAAACATCATAGCCTACGTCAACGACATAGTGGTCATGAGCAAGAACAAGGATGATCATGTCTCTGACTTATAGGAGACCTTCGCCAACCTCAGGACAGCTGGCCTCCACCTCAACCCAGAAAAATGTATATTTGGAGTTACAAAAGGGAAGATGCTCGGATACATCATAAGCAGCGAAGGCATCAAAGCGAACCCAGACAAAACCAGAGCAATAAGGACAATGGTAGAACCCAAAAACAAGAAAGAAGTGCAAAAGCTGACAGGAAGAATAGCAGCGCTCAACAGATTCATCTCAAAATCAGCACAACGCAGCCTCCCCTTCTTCCAAGCCCTGAGGGGCGGAAACAACTTTGAGTGGGGGTCTAAGTAGTCGGAGGCATTTCATAACTTGAAAGAGTATCTGGCAAACTCACTGGTGGTCTCCGTCCCAGAATCGGACAGCCACCTATTGCTATATGTGGCGGCCTCCGACCATGCAGTCAGCGCAGTCTTAGTTCACGAGCTGGAAAAAGAATCAGGCAAAACTCAAAAACCAGTTTATTTTATCTCAGAAGCACTGTCCGGAGCCAAGCTAAACTACACTGAGGTAGAAAAAGTTGCCTACGCAGTGCTGATGGCATCAAGAAAACTAAAGCATTATTTCCAAGCCCACGAAATCTCAGTTCCAACATCGCTGCCACTGTAAGACTTGCTCAGAAACAAAGAAGCCTCCGGTAGAATAGGCAAATGGACTACAGAGCTATCATAGTTTGGTATCTCGTATGTCCCCAGAACAGCAATCAAATCACAAGCACTAGCCGATTTTGTAGCAGATTGGACACCTCCGACAGAGCCCAAGATACAACCATCCACTCAAGGCTGGATAGCATTCACGGATGGAGCCTGGGGCCAAGCCGGAGCAGGAGCCTCCGCCGTCCTAACGGCACCCTCCAGCGTCAGACTAAAATACGCAGCAAGGCTAGAGTTCAAATCAATAAACAACATAGCAGAATATGAAGGCCTGATCCTAGCGCTCAGTAAAGCAAAGGCCCTAGGGGCAAAAACATTGATAGTCAAAACAGATTCTCAAGTGGTTACTGGCCAAGTAGAGAAAGAATACACAACAAGAGAGCCAGAACTCATCAAATACCTATCCGTTGTCAGAATTTGGAGCGGAGATTCGAGGGCTTCACCCTGAAGCACATCCCAAGATCAGAAAATGCAGAGGCAGATGAACTGGCAAAAGCTACGGCAAACAACCTGCCACTGCCACCAAACACTTTTTACCAGATCTTGAAGTCTCCGGCAACTGCGGAGACATCTAAGGCACCTAAGCCCATACTACACCTGCAAAATGGATATTGGAGAAAGGCGATAACAGAATTCTTAGAAGGCAAAACAACCGAAGAAGACGAAGCAAAAGCAGCAAGAATACAGGCCAGGGCAAGAAATTACACAATCATAGATGGTGTACTGTACAAGAAAGGAGTAGTCCAGCCTCTCCTCAAATGCATATCGCAGAGCGAAGGCATAGAGTTGCTTCAAGAAATACACTCAGAAATTTGCGGGGCGCATATTGGCTCTAGAGCATTATCAGCAAAGGCAATAAGGCAAGGCTTTTATTGGCCAACACACATACAAGACGTAGAGCAGACAGTTAGAACATGCAAAGCATGCCAAACTTTCTCTCCTGGGCAGTCAAAACCATCGTCGGAGACCCAGCTTATACCTCCGACATGGCCGCTACAAAGATGGGGTATGGACCTGGTCGGACCATTACCACCATCCCAAGAAGAAAACAGATTCACAGTAGTGGCAGTAGAATATTTTACAAGATGGATAGAAGCAAAGCCGCTGGCGAAGATAACCTCAGAAACTATCAGAAAATTCTTTTGACAAAACATCTTTTGCAGATTCGGTGTACCGAGGATTCTGACAGTAGACAATGGAAAATAGTTTGATTCAGAGAACTTCAAAGAATTCTGCAAAAGCATTGGGACAAAACTAGCCTTCTCCTTAGTATACCACCCAGAGTCCAATGGTGCTGTGGAAAGAGCAAATAGAATAGTGTTTTAAGCAATATCAAAAACATTGCTGGGCCTACGCAAAGGAAAATGGGTAGATGAATTACCCAGAGTAATTTGGTCACACAATACATCTATCTCAAGAACAACAGGATTCACACCATTCAAACTGCTTTATGGAGAAGAGGCCATGATGCCAGAAGAAATCAAGCACAAAAGCCTCTGCACAACGAGACAGCTAATGTTGCAAGATGAAGAATATGCAAAAGAAACAATAGAAGCCATAAGACTGGAAGCAGTTGAAAACATTGTAAAATATCAGTCCCAAACCAAGAAGTGGAGAGACTCTCAGGTGGTAAGGAAAGACATAAAACAGGGAGACCTCGTACTCAGAAAAAAACCCAATGCACAACTTGTTGGCAAACTGCAACCGAAATGGGAAGGCCCATACACAGCAACGGCAGTAGGCCGCCCGGGCTCTTTCCACTTGACCGATAGCGAAGGTGTCACAACAACCCACACATGGAATGTTGATAGCCTCCACAGATACTACATCTAGGCAATGTACCAAAGGGCAACCTCCGCAAATAATAAGCGGAGGCCCCTCCGTTCATTTACCTTTCAGCTCTTTTTTCTTCAACCCATAAAATGTAAAAGAGCCTGTACTCTTTTCCTCACAGGGGAACTCCAAGCGGAGGTGAGGTTTTTAATGAGACAGGCTCAATGTAAAAATCCTCTAGAAGTATAAAGAGGTAATTCCCCAAAAGAACGCTTGAAAAGTTCAAAACCGAAAGCGGCCAGCTCTGGCGCCGCAATATTCGGTGAACAAAAATAAGCACAGGTCCTTTCAAAGCGTCGGCCACAGGCATGGGCAATTTGAAACGACCTCTATGGCCAAATAGGCCTCCGACCTTGGCAAAGACCTGTCCAAATTCAGGCATCAATGTAGTAAACAATCTTAGCCAAACAGGCCTCCGACCTTGACAAAGACCTATCCAAATTCAGGCATCAAGGCAGAAACCACCTTGGCCAAATAGGCCTCTGACCCTTGACGAAGACCTGACCAGATTCAGGCATCAAGGCCAAAACAACCTTGGCCAAACAGGCCTCCGACCTTGACAAAGACCTGTCCAAATTCAGGCATCAAGGCAGAAACCACCTTGGCCAAATAGGCCTCCGACCCTTGACGAAGACCTGACCAGATTCAGGCATCAAGGCCAAAACAACCTTGGCCAAATAGGCCTCTGACCTTGACAAAGACCTCTCCAAATTTAGGCATCAAGGCAGAAACCACCTTGGCAAAATAGGCCTCCGACCCTTGACGAAGACCTGACCAGATTCAGGCATCAAGGCAAAAACAACCTTGGCCAAACAGGCCTCCGACCTTGACGAAGACCTGAAAAAATTTAGGCATCAAGACAAAAACAACCTCGGCCAAACAGCCCTCCGACCTTAACAAAAAAACCACCCCAAGCTTCAAGGGCAACACCATTATGGCGCTAGAACCAGGAAGAAGGTCTCCGCCATCAAAAACAGCAAAACGAGGAAAAGGTCTGACAAAACCCTGTCACTTAGGCACTAGGCCTATTTACTTCAAAAGATCTCAAAAGGCAAGAATAATTCAAGCAAGATATAGGCCATTAAAGCCAAGATACGTTCCAACAAACAACGTACCAAAAAATTTAACAACCAAAAGCTACCACCCCGCTATAAAACGGGTTCCCCCCACGCCCTTAAAACCTCAGTCAGCAGAAGGCGCAAGGGGGGAAGAAGGCAGAGCACAAGCACAAGCCACAACAATGGCCATGGAGGCAGGGGTCTCCTTAGATATCTAAGTCGGCCGTAGATATTGTACGAAAACTTGTAAAATCGGAGGCACTAGTAGACGGTCGGAGGCAGTGGGAAAAGAGACAGGAACTATGGCACGGTGATGAACAGCGCAGGCCTACGGAAGAAGGGGGATATTACACGAAATCTCGTAACATCCCCCTGACGCCGAAGACCTAACCTGCCATCTCCACAAATGAAACATGTCCCACGGGTGTGCAGCGTCGGAGGCCCATACCACCAGACAGCTAAAATACCCAGCTAAAGAAATACCAAAAGTATCCGCCGTCTACACAAGCTGCACCAAACCTCCTATCGGATCACACACCGATTCAGCAAGCCTCGCCAGGCGGACTTCAAGTACGCCTCCGCCGGCCAAAAAACTGCAAACACTTCTACCCCGGCCATCAAGCAAGCACAGAGAAGGAGAGAACATGGGGCGGAGGTCCTGGCCCATGGTGTGCAAGCTCGGGACTAGACGAGATATGTAAACAAGCACAACAGACATAAGCCCCCGCACAAACAATCAAGAAAGTGAACCTATTTTGTATTCCATAAAGCGTCAAGTAGCATTCTTACAGGACACAAACTTACAATAAAATCCAAACTATTGTGGCAGAGGTCCGCGCCAAGCAAGCGCACGAGTAAACCCAGGACGCTCGTCGTCTATGTCAAACTTCACTGACTCAAACACGTCATGCGCAACGCTACGGGGAAATGCCGAACGCCAATACTCCCAAAGCTCTCCGCTCACATAAATACCGTCGTTGTAGAGAGTCAAAGGCGCAACATCTTGCACAGGCTCCCGATTCGGAACCTGCGCAAGGTTAAAATTTTCCACAAAATCATTCAGAACAAAAGAAACTTTATTTACAAGAGTCCAACTGGACTACAATATACAAGTCAAAACAACTAAGTCCTACAAAGAGTCTAGACCTCCGGCGCATCGGCCGCAGCAGAAGTCCCTAGAACGGAGCCCGCATCAACTGTGAGCAGGGATGGCGCCTGCGGCCTCTGACCATCACCGCCGCCGATCGTAGCACCCACCGGAGCACCAGCGGTGGCAGAGGCATCGCCCGTGGTCGCCGAACGTGAAATCAAGGCGGAGGCCCCGCCCAAGAAGACTCTTCTGCGCATCCTCAGTAGCATGAGTTAAAATATCGATGCACAGCAATGAAAGCCTTCGTAGCTTCACAAAAAGCAAGGAGAGAAAAATAGCGGCTACAAAGACTAGAAATACCTTCGCCCTCTTTTCCTCCGCCAGTTTCCGGGCAGTAGGTCTCCCAAACGGAGCCCAAAAGTACCCAATGAAATTTCTCAAGGTTTTTCGCAAACCAAGAGAAGTCTCACCAAGCTCCTCCGGACCCGGCAGCGCTCCATCCAGAAAACTTTTGGTATGTGTGCACCTGCCGCGCACCAAAAGCTTGGCGTGGTCGCTACTCTGCCCGGCGCCCGTAGTCCGTGCGACCATAGATCGATCGGGAGCTTGCAGGTGGCGCTTTAGCCAGGAGGCGAGGGCGAGGCATTTGTCTTCCTCCGGAGGAGCGGAGGTTTCGCCTCCGAACTCGGCGACGATGGCCCGATAATGGCCAACGGTTGCAGCAAGGACCCCCTTGACCAAGTCCAAATGCCTCATCGACAAAGACAGCTGCTCCCCCACCGCAGCCGCGGATTGCTTCTCAGAGGCCAGCTCTCGCCAGAGACCCTCGGCCAACTCGTTCGCCCTGCGGGCCTACTCGGCAGACAAAGCGTCTGCATCCTGGGCCTTGGCGAGATCGGCCCTCAAAGCCTCCTTTTCTTGTTCCTTCTCCGCTAGAGAAAGGCGGAGAGCTGCAAGGGAGTTGGCCAAACCCCCTTTTTCACCTTCCAGGCGCTCGTTCTCCGCCTTGAGCGCTTCAATCGCAGTACCTCGGTCAGAGACCTTACGAGTGCAGCGCTCTTCCATAACAATGGCCGTGTGATACCCCTGCGATCAGAAAGAAGAAGACCAAGGCGATTAGCAATAGAAACAAAAACAAGTCTAAAGGCGAACATACACCAAAAAAGGCAAACCGCCGAAGACGCACCAAGCTCTGGTATTCTAGATGAACTCAGAGAAGTTGGAAGAAATCCATGTCCCTCAGATGTTATTTGAAGCGATCTGTTCAAAGAAGAACAAACAAACACAAAACAATAAGGTGAGAAAAGCAAATCTCACAATAAATACACCAACTGCCAGAGACCACCTCCGACGTCTCCAAGAACCCCAAGATAGCACTCTTCCCAACCTGAGATAGAACTATCGGAGGAGCCTACGTAGCAAAAAAACACAACAACAACAACAACTTAGGTCAAAGGGCCGATCAGAAATAGGCAATAACAACAGGCCAAAAGACGAGTAAGATAAAAACAATCTATACTCACTCGGACCCGACGCCATCAGCCCCGGTTACCCCAGACCAAACCTGACGCTGGCAGCGGCCGCTCGCTCCTCCGGGGTGAGGAGTCCAGCCATGACATCACCTACAAAGCAACAAGTACACGATATTAGCACTTGGTACAATACATAAACAAATAAACCGGGCGAAGACAGTAAACACAAAAATATGCGCCAAACAAACTTACTCATAAAAAGACTAGGCTGGGCCGCCTGCCGAGCCCCCTGGGTAGATGTCTCCGCCATATCATGCGGCGAAGGCCCAAAGGGCCGGCTCTCCTCAGCCAGCGGCCTAGCGGGCGGAGGGCTCGAAGAAGACTGAGCCGCCGGGGCCTGCTCAGCAAGCACGGCCTTCGGCTGCCCGACGTCTGTCGCTGGTGCGGAGGAAGGCGCAACAATGGCAGGAAACGAAGGAGCCTGCTGCAAGGCGACCTCCGCGCCATCTTTAGAACTTGAATACAGCCTGCCAAAAATGTCAGGCATAGGATCGGCGGCGCTAGCCTCCGGCTGTTCGACGAGCACCGTGCAAGGAGCACGCCGGAGCAGCGCTGGCCTCCAGACGCCCAGCACTGCTCACAGGGCGCACCGGAGCTCCAGGAGAGCCGCGATCCTCGCCGCTCGCGACCCGCACGTCCACTGACGGGGCGGAGGAGCTCTGAACGTCTTCACTGCCGGCAGAGGCAACGCCAGCACTACCGGCCGATGACGCGGCCGCCGCGATCACCAGAGCACCGCTCTTCTTCTTCTTTTTCGCAGGTGCCTGAGCAACAGCGGCGCCCTTCCTCTTCTTGGACTCGGCCTCCGCCGTAACATTCTTCGCAAAGGCCTTCTTCTTCTTCTTGTCAATTGAAGCTAGGACCTCAGCGGGAACTTCGCGCTCCCGGTAGACGATCCCGAGCTCCTCAAAAACACAATTGAGCCACGGCATGGTGCCTGCCATGGCTCTCCGAGACGTGTACTCACGCTTGGAAATTTTGCCAACCAGCCCTACGGTGGCCTCCTCAACGTCGGCAATGAAACTGTCCTCTGTCACCCCTCCCCTAAAGACCGACCAAAGCGGGGGAAAGGAATCCCAGACTCCGGACCAAAAATAGGAACCTTCACCTTTTCCAACCGAAAGGCCGGGTTGTCCTTGCCCAGGGGCCAGTAGTTGGAGGCCATAATCTCCTCCACCAGGTCACGACCCCCGGAGTAGCGGCACACAGACGCAAAAGCCCGGTCGCAAGCCTTCCTCGTCGGAGACTTTTCCTCCGGTGGATCCACGCGCGTATGCGGCGCCATCTCCTCCATTCTTGAAGTCAATGGATACTCCACGACCTCCGCACCATCCTCGGTAGTGCCGCGGACCCCATAGGTCTTCACGTAGAACCACTGCTCAAGCCAGCCGCGGTCCCACTTGCCCTTCTGGCAAAAAGAAAGCTCCAGGCGGTCTACGCCTTGGTTCCTCTTCGACATAAAGGTGCAACTACCATACTGGTAGGTCACCTCCACCTCCTAGCCCTCCCGCACCTCCTTCTTCTTCTTCGGCTGGTTCTGTAGCTCATAGTACGCGCAGAAGGTGTCCACATCCGGCTCGGCACCATAAGAAACACACGCCCAGCAAAATTTGCTGAGCGTAAGGAAGGCCATAGGGGTCAGATGGTGAACCTGGACGTTGAACGTCTCCAACACCAGGCAGAGGAAGGGGACGTAAGGAAGGCGGAGGCCGCAGGTGAAAAAGTCCCGAAACACCACCGCATACCCCTCCTCTAGCTCCGGAACGGTCTGGCCAGGCGGAGGGATTTTTACCCTCGAAGAAGGAAATTACGATTCCTTCAACATCTCCGCGATCGCCTCTTCAGTAATGTTGAGACTTGCGGTCTCAGACAATGTGGAGGAGGTGGAGGCCTCCACCCGCCAAGCGCTGCCCTCAGGCTGAGGCTCGGGAAACAACCACGACAAGCGGGCGTGTAGGGAAATGGCACGTAAAACTAGGGTTTCGTTAATTCATGTACTATTACAAGTGTTCCCTATTTATAGGGCTCAACTACCACTTTTACAGAGTTTACAATAGTACCCTTCAACTGCTATAGTACATTCTCGGAATATCCCACTACTCGCCTTTCTTCTCGGGGGTAATCTTGTCTTGCCGCCCTCAGGTACTGGGCCTACGCGATCAGCCGGCCCATCAGGCCTCATGATTCGTTGATGGGCCTTTAGGCCTCCGTCATCGGTCTCCGCCCCTGGGACGCCGAGGCCGCAGACCCCCGACGCCCAGTATTGCCATCCTCCTGCTTGGGTCTCTGCCCCTGCGAGCGGAGGCTGAACCGGCGCGCCCGCGCCGTCCACGAGCGCCTTTCTCTGGTTACCTGCACACACATGTAGGTAACGTTGGCACTTGATTAGCCTTGCAGCGGGGCGGCCTCCGCCCCCTCCGCCCGGAGACGCCTACGAGCTAATCGGGCGGAGGCTACGCTAGGGTCACCGGCGGCGTCCTGCAAGCAGTCTGAGAAACCATCATCTTTCTGGGTCTAGAGGCGTGGTAGCCGGGCCTTTGCTTAGGTAGTTGGTCGGAGACGTCTCTGCGAACTGCTGGCCGTGTAGGTCTCCGCCACTCTCAGTGGCCGTGTTACAATAGGCAGGACCACGAGAGCATCGATGAGCTTGCAGTGCGGTGCAGGATCGATTTTCTCTGCCATGCCACTTTTTTTCGCGACCGTTTTTCATTAAATCCGGCTTGTTCAGCTTACCTTAAATCCGGCTTGTTCGGCTTCTTTTTTCATCTGAAACGGTGCTTTTCTCTCACAACATTTTAGCCTGTACAGTGTTTTTCAGCCACTTTCAGTCAAGTTTCAGAAAGCCAAACGGGACCAAAGAAGTGAATTCTGCCATGCCACCTGAACCTGGTGACGGAATTGCGACGACAACTAGCTATAGGAGGACCAATTTTCTCTGCTCATCCACTTTGATTTTGTCACCCAACGAAGGACAAGAACCTATCCAATAATCCACACCTTTTACGCACTTATTTTGTCCAAGGAACCGGTTTCTGCCGTTTCGAGGAAGGTCATGAATGCATGGGTGCAATTTTTATCACCTGTAGAGTAATCCAAGTTATTTTTGAGCCTGGGACTAAAAATAGGATTAGTTCCGATTGGAGCTACCAATCGGGAGTAAGTCTCCTGCCCAACGGCTAGAGCCGTAGCTTTTGCAAGAGGAGAGCAGGAGGGGACCTTTAGTCCCGGTTGATGGCTCAAACCGGGACTAAAGGTCACCCTTCAGTCTCGGATGGAGCTACCAGCCATGACTAAACCTTTAATCCCGGTTGGTGGCTCTAACCGGGACTAGAATTCTACCTGTAGTCCGAGTTTATACCACAAACTGGGACTACATGTCCCGGCCTATATACTTTCTCCTTCTTCCCTCAGCTCGAGCCATTTCAAGCTCTCTAACTGCTCTCTGTTCTTGCTCGTGGAAGGAGTTCATGCTTGCGGGAATGGTGAAAACTTCATTCCTCCTCCATTCTTCGGTTCTAAAGGTTATCAACTTCATCCTCCCATGTTTCATCACTAGCATGGCTCATTTTGTGGTCTAGAAATAGAGAAATTTATGGTTTTTTAGATTGAGAATGATGGTGGATTCTGGCAAGCCTCTCCCGGACCGCTCCCCGCCGTCTTCACTATCAAGCTTCCGGCTAAAATGCCACGGGCCTTATTCCCTCCGGTACACAGTGGCGGTCACACCACAAACGTAGTTGGTGTGATCTCGCAAGACTACAAGCCCCTCCAATGTACAACAATAGTACGCGCAAGCACCAAGTGGTAAGAGGTATGCAAACCTCACTGAACGCTAGGCCTAAACCTAGAGCAAGCGCATAAGCGGTGGTCTAATCAACCTAAGCACTTCGCAAAGGACCTACGCTAATCACCTAATGAATCACTAAGCACTATACAAGTGGAGATCACTAAAATGGTGTATCAACACCCTTGGTATGTTTCCTCAACTCTCCACTCCTCAAATGGCCAGTTGGAGGTCTATTTATAACTCCCACTGATAAAGTAGTCGTTGGGGGACAAAACCCACCTTTCTACTACTGACCGGACGCTGCTGTCGTCCTGACCGGACGCGTCCGGTCGTCCCGACCGTTGAAGCTAGCGTGTTGATCGGACTCTGGGCTGAGTCTGGTCATCATCGATTGGACACGTCCGGTCGCGCTGGCGCCGCTCTAGAACCTCTATGGGAACTATCGGATGATGCACTTCGTGCGTCCGGTCATCTAGTGTCGTTGCGTCCGGTCACGCTGAAAACATTGTCGTGACAATGAACAGTGTCACCGGTGCGTCCGGTCACTGCTGCTCAGCGTCCGGTCACAACTGCCGACGCCTGATGTTGCCGAGCAACTGATCGGACGCGTCCGGTCCTTGTTAGGGCCGCGTCCGGTCACCTCTGTCGAGCTCATTTCTTCACAATCTTGCGTCCGGCTTGGTTCCCATCTTCGTGCTTGGACTTTGCTTGATATCTTGGGTCTTCTATTATGTTTTTAGGGTCTTGCTTATGGTGTTGATCGTGGGATCATCATGTCGCCTTCGTCCAAGTCACGTCTTGCACCCTATTGAACTACAAAATAATTACTTGCAAATTCATTAGTCCAATTTGGTTGTGTTGGTCATCAAACACAAAAATCCAAAGTAAATGGACCTAGGGTCCATTTTCCTTACAGGCCTGCCTAGGTTAATATGGCTGAGCCCACTAACTGTTGGCGAAGCCCATATAAGCACATATTCTGACTATGAGTATATATATCGAGGAAATCATACCCTAGCCCGCTCTTCCAGCCCCTCCCATCTCCCAGCCGTGCCCCTTTCCCGTTTCTCTAAGTCACGCTCCTCTCCCACGGCGCCCCTCTACCCCACCGCTTCCCCACAGCACCCCTCTCCCCAACGACACGCCCCCTCTCCCTGAGCGCGAGTGGCGGCGGCTACCCCACGGCGCCCCTCTCTCCCACGGCTTCCCCATAGCGGCGGCTCCCCCACGGCGGCGCCCCTCTCCCCCATGGCGCGCCCCTCTCCATGAGCGCGACTGGCAACGGCTACCAAGGCAGCGGATCCTCCCTCTCCCTCGAGGCCTGGCGGCAGATCTGGCCGAGGAGCTCCTTCGGCTGTGGATCTGGCCGAGGCGCTCTCTTTCCTTCTCTTTTGTGGTGGCGGTGCGGTGGTCCCGGCGAGGAGGTGCTCCGATCCGGCAAGCGGGTGCCCGGGTCTGGCGAGCGGCTACGGTGGCGTGCTGATCGGCGGCGGCTGGATGGGCTCGCTGGGCTTGTCCACGGGTTTTCTTTTTTATTTTTTATTTGATTTACCGAGGCGGGCATTTGAACCGCCTTGGAAAAGATCCATTTACCATAACATTTGGACCGAGGCGGTTGCGATGCCCGCTGATGTTTCCTACTGACTACAACGTCCAGAATCAGAATTCGAACGCATCAACTGAAGTCACTAATCACCACTATTGTAATATATATTTTTTTGGCGAGGAACACCACTATTGTAATATAGATCCACGCCAACTAAAATTCTGTGGAGACAGTCAATATCGTCCTGCCGATAGAGGCGACAAGATAAAAGAAAACACTCGAGTACAACAGTTAGCATATATAGATGCAAGCATTCTGTTTGCGATATTTATCTTTGATGATGAAGGGTCTTTGAAGATGGATTGATTCTTAAGTCTATACATTAATATAGTTGAGTAGACGAGGACCATTGGTTATGCTCTGCTTCTATCAGGAGTCATGGGCGTGTGGGATTTGGGGGTACATATAGGTCCCAATGTCGGAAATCATCGATATGAATCAGTGGTGTAGCGGCCCAATAACACTTATGGGCCTTGAACAGCAGGGCAATTTTGTAGATTGATGTGGGGCAAAGAGGCCCTTTACTCTACATGCCCACGCTGAACTCCTTCATTTTCATTTCTCTGCCTCTGCAGATAAATAGTAGGCAAAATTTGCTCCTCGACCCTGAAAGTGACCTCCCTTTGCTGCTGGACACCGAAAATGGAGCGATTTGATGGAAGACACTTTGATTCTTAGCAAATTTGCTGATGGACACTCCGTCCAATAAAATATTCATTTCTTGCTTTCGAGGAGAGAGAAACGCGGTGAAATATCCTTTTTGTCCCTACCCCTTTCTTCCTCCCCTCGCCGAGCCCTCCGCTCTCACTTCCCTCTCACCTCTGTTTCCTCTGTTCAGATCCGCCGGCAGCCATTGTTGCCCGCGGAGCTCAACGGACTCTCCGCGACCTCAAGCACGTGCCGGTGAGCACCTCTAACCCCTCCACCTTTCCCCTCAACCAATTCTGCCTCCTTCCATCCCCCACCGAGCTATCACCGCGCACCACCATGGCCGTCGCCAAGCACATGCCGCCGGCCACGGTGAGGCCACCCCCTCCAATCCAAGGCCATGGCTAGCATCCCTAACATTGGTGCCTCACGTCGGGGAGGCGGCTGGCCATGGGGCGCTGCCGCGGCGGGGCTGCGGCTGTCCTCCTGCATGCTCGCCGGCAGTGGCGGCCGGTAGCGCGGTGCCCACGCCCACGCCTCCTGTGTGCTCGTCGTACGACCTTTTCATCTTGCACGGCAGCAGGGCCCGCCACACCCACGGCCTGCGCGGTGGCTAGCCGGCCGAGCGGGGGAGAAGAACCGGGAGCGAGGAAGAAGAAAGGGGCAAGGGCAAAAATGATATTTCACCGTGCTTCTCTCTCCTTGAAAGCCAAAAATAAATATTTTATTGGGGGAAATGTCAACCAGCAAATTTGTCTAAAATCAAGTGTCTTTTAGCAAATCACTTCATTTTCTGTGTCGTCCAGAAGCAAATTTTGCATAAATAGTACGGTATGCTAGTATATCCTGACTTGCTGAGGGCCGGAATGTTCACTTCGCCGGCCTTGCAGCTGACGAAACACGTCACCAATCCTTCGTTCGCTACCTTTGTACGTACGAAACGAATGAAACAATGCAAACGCCGTGCCGTAGCAGAATTTAGAACCTGAAGAGATTTGCAAGCAGGCACAAGCACAAGTAAGTAATCCGTCACACAAGTCACAGACAATGCATCTCAGTTGCGGCGTCGTGCAGAGCTGAGTGAGTAGACTCACGAGCTCGAGTAGCGTAGAGAGACCGTAGCAGAACTATAGTGAGTTTGCCATGGAGCGAGGTAACTACTAACTAGGAATGATCGCAATTTGCCAGATGAGTTGCATTGGTCACTGCATGAATAAAGGTCTCTCGACGATAGAGAGCCTACAACGTATATATGGATGGTGCTGCGTTTATTTATTTGCATGTGTGTGTTATTACAAATAATTGGCGAAAGTGACCACTCGACCAAACAGATTAATTTCCTGAATCGAGTCTCGTCGACGAAGCAGCGACGTCGACCTCAAAGTGACGTACGTGTACGTCGCCGCGTTGGCTGCTTCCATTCCTTGGCAGGGAAGAACCTCGACCAAACAGATTAATTTCCTGTATCAGTCAGTTCGTTTGGCTGTGTCTTGTCATAAACGATCGTAAATTTTCAGTCGGAATAGTATTTTTCTTTCACACAACCAGCTATCAGTATTTCTTCACGAACCAACGACGAAACGAACCAACCAACCGAACAAGCTGATAATATGCCGTCAGGTGGCATGCTGCATTTCGAGTTTTTATCCGGGTACTAATAAAAAAAAGACACCGCTTTTTGGGGAAAAAACGAGTTTGATGACGTACGTTCTTTTTTTTTACAGGTCGATCACATAGGAAAACTCAATTCTACTTTGCTTTGAGTTTTTCTTCGTGACGAAGGCTTGACATGTATGTATATCTTTGGTGTAGCTATCAGCTGGCTCTGTTCGCTTCTCTTATAATCCGTCTTTTTCAGCTTATTTTTCAGCAGGAACAGTATTTTTTTTCTCACAACAAATCAGCTGAAACAGTGTTTCGGTTTGTTTTTTCAGCGAATCGAACGGTAATATAATTACCAAGCTCCAACAAAGATTTGGCAGTAATATATATAATATGTAGCTACCCGAAAACGACCGATGTTTCCTACTGACGGCAACATCCAAAATCAGAATTGGTACGCATCAACTGAAGTCACGGATCACCACTATTGTAATATAGATCCACGCCAACTAACACTCGATCAGTAAGACAGTCAATATTCTCCTGCCGATACATATGCATGCGACAAGATAAAAGAAAAGATTCGCTACAACAGTTAGCATTCTGCTTGCATTGGGACTGAACTCAAGAAGCAGCAGCCGGCCCTCATTCCTTAACGCGCACTTTGGTTGAACAATAAACGCAGTGCGCTATTCAACTCATCCCACACGGTGTTGTTTTCTTTTAATTTCTATGTATATCCTGTCCTCTACCGGCCCTTATCACTTGCGTCGTTGTCATAACTAGCTTTAGGCCTTTAGCTTGGTAGCTAGTAGACGAACGTGCGAGACCGAAGTTAACTTCCTGCAGATTCGTGTGTTGTTGCTTGCTACTTCTCACATTACTTAACTAGGAAGCATAGAGGTCCATGATCAAGTGCCGTATTAGGAAGAAGAATTGACAAGTGGATTTTATATATTAACAAATGCCTTTATCTCAATTATCAAGTGTCAATTATATAGTGTTCACAAAGCCTCAAGCAACTACTCATCTTCTCGTTCTCACCGGCAGCGGCACGCAATGCGTTGCTGCGTACCTTTCAGGCTTCCACAATTTCACTTGCTCTCTCCGGCGGACTCCGGTCACAACTGGTTGACGTTCAGAAATGTGAAAAATCATGTATATGTAAATTATTGAGTTTATATATAGATACATATGTTTAGATAGATATAACAATGCTCAAAAGAGCACATGGGCCCGGGGCTGCAACATGACCAAAAACCCATGTGTTTTTGTCCAAATTAGGGGAGTATAAATGATGAATCTCTTTCATTTCAGGACATGCAGCAGTAGCTGGAGCTCTGATAGTAATTAGTAATGACATCCGTTTCTGTGATCTTATTACAGACATACTCCCTCCATCCTGAAATATAGTGCATTATAGAATTTGTACTAAAATATATTGCGGATTTGGTAAAGTTTGTTAAAAAGGAAATCATAATTTGAGGAGAAACTCCTTAATTGTGTTTAATCCATGGATACATATGTCATATTGAGTATTCCTTTAAGTTATTTTTTTTAGAACGCATTGTATTACAGGACGAAGGGAGTATATATACTACCACAAATTGTGACGTAACATAACATAATTACATTTTTTGAAAAAAGAAGAAGAAGAAAAAAAAACATAAGAATCCCCACGTGAAAATGGTACTTTTTCGTCACTGAAAGCATTCTCTCACAGCACTATATGATTATTATATATAGTTCCCGTAACTTAATTTGCATTGCCCACAAATATAGGGAGATACTATTCTGCTGTCATGCATGCTGAGCTGCTAGGCGCTTGCTTCTTTAAGCTGTAAAGCCAAGAATCGCACATCGATGCATCCGATCTCTCTCACGCGTTCGGGAACCCTGGCATGAACACCGAAAGTTCTCAAAGCCGCACCGACATGAATTTCAGTCCAGTCTGAATATGAATGCGTGTGCTGTCTTGACAAAAATAGATGGGCGACGCTTGTTGTTTCCTCCGATTCCGAACGAAGGCTGTGCTCTGACTCTGAACCAGAGTATCTTTACTTTACTGGAGAGAGAACGTCGGCAGGACCGCGAGAGCATCGATGAGCTTGCAGTGCGGTGCAGGATCGATTTTCTCTGCCATGCCACTTTTTTTTTCGCGACCGTTTTTCATTAAAAGAAGTGAATTCTGCCATGCCACCTGGACCTGGTGACGGAATTGCGACGACAGCTAGCTTGCTAGCTAGGTATAGGAGGACCGATTTTCTCTGCTGGTCCACTTTGATTTTGCCACCCAACGAAGGAGAAGAACCTATCCAATAATCCACGCCTTTTACGCACTTATTTTGACCAAGGAATCGGTTTCTGCCGTTTCGAGGAAGGTCATGCATGCATGGGTGCAATTTTTCTCATCCGTAAAGAACAAACTTTTGGTTCTAGGCTTTAGTCCTAGTCATTTTTAGCCTAGGACTAAAGATAGTATTAGTACCGATTGGAGTTAACAATCGGGAGTAAGTCTCCTGCCCAACGGTTAGAGTCGTAGCTTTTGCAGGAGGAGAGCAGGAGGGTACCTTTAGTTCCGGTTGGTGGCTCAAACCGGGACTAAAGATCACCCTTCAGTCTCGGTTGGAGTTTCCAGCTGTGACTAAACCTTTAATCCCGGTTGGTGGCTCTAACTGAGACTAGAATTTTACCTATAGTCCGAGTTTATACCACAAACCGGGACTACATGTCCCGGCCTATATACTTTCTCCTTCTTCCTTCCCTAGCTCAAGCCATTTCAAGCTCTCTAATTGCTCTCTGTTCTTGCTCGTGGAAGGAGTTCATGTTTGCGGGATTGGTGAAGACTTCATTCCTCCTCTATTCTTCGGTTCTAAAGGTTAAAAACTTCATCCTCCCATGTTTCATCACTAGCATGGCTCATTTCATGGTCTAAAAATAGAGAAATTTATGGTTTTTTAGATTGGGAATGATGGTGGATTTTTTTTTTATTTATATACCATTTGAGCTCAAAATCACTTGATAGTTTGAATATGAAGATGAAGGAAGCTTATAGTAGTTCATCAAAACTAGTATACACCTTTCATTGCCTCATTTCATGGTCTAGAAATAGAGAAATTTTTTGTTTTCTAGATTGGGAATAATGGTGGATATTTTTTATTTATATGCCATTTGAGCTCAAAATCACTTGATAGTTTGCATATGCGTAGATGAAGGAATCTTATAGTAGCTCATCAAAACTAGTATGTACCTTTCATTGCCTTATTTCATGGTTCAGAAATAGAGAAATATAAGATTTTTTTAGTATATAGCTCATTTAATTTCATGGTTCACAAAATGAGAAATTTATAGTAGTTGATGAAAATGAGTATAGATAGTTGTAGATGACGACTGCTTCCGGGTCCTCGGCCTCACATGGGGTCCCTAAGCGACTGAGGCCGGACCTCCTTCTCATTACGTGCGGCAAGTGTGAGCAGAAGACTGTGAAGGAGTACAGGATGAAGAAGAAGGGTCCCAACCAAGGGCGTATCTTCTACACGTGTCCGGGTCGCGAAGTGAGTTATTTTTTGTCATGTTTTGTTATAGTTTGTAGCCATTTTTCGTGATGATTTTGATTAAAGTTCTTGATTTGTGGTTGTAATTTCAGTGGGATGACACTAGATCATGTGACGGTTGGTACTGGGAGGAAGAGTATGTTGAGCACGTCCAAAAATCTCTTGCAAAGGCGACTGAGGCGACTGATGAGAGTGCACCTTTATATGATGAGGCAATGAACCAACAGAAGAATGATTTGTCTGTTTTAGTTGGAATTGATCGTAAAATCCTTATTCTCCATAAGTGCATTGTAGGTTTAGTTTGTTTAGTGCTATTTGGGATTGTCTACATTGTATCAAGGCTTTAATTAATAAATTAATGTTCGAGAGTACGTGAAACAGCTGTGTGGTATATAATATTAATTACTCATGTTGATTGATGGATATTTTGGATCTTTTAATTAACTACTAATCATGCATGTTGCATAATATGGGTTATTACAAGTTTTTGATGTTGTGTACGTCATGTAATGCAGATGAACCGGCAATGGATATACAACGCGGACCGCCGCTCCCCAGAGTTCATTAGGGGCGTGCATGAATTCATAAATGTGGCCAAGGCAAACACGCGGAATGGTTTCATGTGCTGCCCATGTGTTCTATGTAAGAATGAGAAGGATTATTCTTGCTCAAGGATCCTTTATGAACACCTGTTTACGTCGGGTTTTTTGCCAAACTATATTTGTTGGACCAAGCATGGAGAAAGAGGTGTTATAATGGAAGAAGATGAAGAAGAAGAAGGGGATGATGAGAACATTATTATTCATGATTTTGCTGAATACGGTGCCTTTGATGATACTGCAATGGGGGAAGCTGAAGAAAAGGTAGCAGCAGTAGATGAGTCCGTTGATGATCTTGGTCAGGGCATCCATGATTTACAGAGAAAAAGCGAAAGTGAAAAGGAGGAGATCAAGTTCGAGCGCATGCTAGAGGATCACAAGAAATTGCTATACCTGACTTGCGAAGAGGGGCAAAAAAAAGTTGGGTACCATACTTGAATTACTACAATGGAAGGCAAAGAATGGTGTATCCAACAAGAGATTTGGGGAGTTAATGACTATCGCAAAGAAGATGCTTCCGAAGGCAAACGAATTACCCGCCACTATATACACAGCAAAACAGGTCGTCTGTCCTCTAGGATTAGAAATCCAAAAGATACATGCATGTCCTAATGACTGCATCCTCTACTGCGGCGAGAATGAGAATTTGGATGTATGCCCGGTATGCCGTGCATCGCGGTATAAGATTAGGCGAGATGACCCTAGTGATGTTGAGGGCGACGGTGAACGTCCCACGAAGAGAATCCCTACCAAGGTGATGTGGTATGCTCCTATAATACCACGCTTAAAACGTTTGTTCAGAAACAAAGAGCATGCAAAGTTGCTATGATGGCACAAAGAAGACAGTAAGGTAGACGATGTGTTGATACACCCCGCTGATGGTTCCCAGTGGAGAGCAATCGACAGAGAATTCCCGAAGTTTGTAGACGACACAAGAAACTTAAGGTTTGCTTTAAGTACGGATGGCATGAATCATTTGCATATGCCATTTTATTGATATAACTCCATTTATTTATTTTGTCGGGCAATGCTTAGAAAAAGGTTCGCTGAGACACACCATTATGGTCAATGGAAAGTGCCTCTGAATATAGTCCAATACCCAGTAAGTACTAGCTAGGTCACCGCATCTTTATTTAGTTCAATTCATTACTTCCATGCTTCATTGGTTGATGATGAATCTTTTTCTCGTAAAGTGGTGTCTCACCAGGGATCGGAGAACAACTTACATGGATACTACGTTTGTGAGTTCCTCATAGAGTACTCAAGGAGAACAAGTGAAGAGATCCTCGAAGTATGTAAAAATATACACAATTTATTTATTACCATTGTGTTGGTGTATATATATATAAATATATTCATACTTTTCCTTTCATTCGAACTGAAGATTGAATGGAGGAAGCAAAAGGTTATGCGATGTGACCAGATCAAAGTAATTCAAGAGGCATTGTCAGGATTTCTTATGGATGAGGTCATAGATCCCAAAGGCGCGTATCACTATGACCCTAAAGAATTAATACCTAGTAGCCATACGACTGAAGATTAGGGTTGAATGAAATCCCAAAGACATGAGTACAAGGTTTTTGTGACTTTATTATGTACATATTCCATGCATGTAAAACCTCTTGAAATATTTGTATATATGTAGTTTCATACATTGTAGTGTGTTATTTATGTATAATGCTCGAACAGAACCTTATACGTGGACGTATATTAGCAGCATAGAATTCGTATACGAAAATCTAATCGAAACAAAAAAGAATTACATTGAAAAGAAACCATAAAATGAAAAAGAATAAAATGAAAAAAAACATTTAGTACCGGTTGGAAACACCAACCGGGACTAAACGTTCCAGCCCTGGTGTAATATCTGAGGGGCCATTCAGTCCCGGTTGGTAATAGCAACCGGGACTAAAGGCCTAAGGGGGCCTTTAGTCCTGTATTCGCAATCCCGGTTAGAAAACCGGAACTAAAGGGGTTTCTCAATCGGGACTGATGCTCAGTCCTGCGCTAGTGCCTGGGTTGTACGTACATGTGGCTTTCATGGTCATTGGTAGATGCGTGACTACGTGTGTGAGAGATTTTTTTTTTCGAAGAGTGTGAGACAGCTTTTCAATGTATAGCTGTGTGGCTTCGCTGTGCAGCTCGCGTTGATCGGTTGATGTCTCAATCCTGACGTTGGCTTTGTTGCTTTTAGTTGTTAGTTTAGTTTTTTGTTTGGTTGTTTTAGTTGCTCGACCTTTATTTTGTGGTCTCGTCACTATATTGTATTTCGATTGTTTCTATCTAGTCTAGACTCGTCTTCTTTTTAATATAATTGGTAGCTCTCCTGTCTAATTTGTTTAAGAAAATAGTTTCTCTTATAATATATTATCAGTTGTGATTAAACTAAAATCTTCTCGAAAGGCTTGTGAAGTACGAACCAATACTATTGATGCATCGTTTTTACATTTGTACTAATTGTTGGTTTCAAAGTTTGTTTACACTGTCTGACTCTTTTTTTCTAATATGCCTTACACCTTCAAATAGAGGGAAGAGTATATATCTTTCATATTTGGCATTTATTCCAAGCTTTGAGATGATGACTCTGAAGATGAGAGGCCAGATCGAGATTTCAATAAGTGAGGTTCCATGGGATAGGATAACAGAACACAGTTACTCATCGCCATTGCATATTTGCATGTCACATCTCACCGAGCACTGCACATGCCAGAGGCCAGAGCAAACCATCCGAGATAAGTTTTCCTTTTCCTTTTTTGAACCTGTGTGAGCTGTACATGAACGGGCAATGCAAGACACTCTTGTTCTTGGATGGTAGGTCATTTTGTCATGCATCATGCATACGTATGTCATACCACAGCTTCTAGCTTCTGTGGTCCAGATAATTTCTAGCTTCTAGGGTGCGCTGTGGTGAAGTCGGAGCTGCTGTGTGTAGTGGGGATTGCCATAGCTCGGCAACAATGATGTTCAACGACCTATTTAGGGCATGTTTAGTTTTCCTTGCATGTGTGTGTTTGTGGCTTTGAGGCTTGGGCTTCGGTCCATTGCAAGAAGTGAGAGATGCTTGACTGTGTTTTGAGCTCGGCAACGATAACTTGCAGCTGGTGGGGCTAGGGTTAGCCGTTTCGGCCATACCGTTGATGTTAGGGTTTTTAATGGTTTATCTTAAAATAACCATGCAGGTGTAAGGTTTTCGGGCCTGATTTTTCTTGAATAAACTGGACCAACTCTTTTCTAACTTAATTATTGAAAGATAGATCTCTTGCCAGTTGCGTTAAAAAATAATTTCTACCAAACCCCTGAACGCCATAAGAACACCTCAGACTGATGATTTGATTATATTATGGTTCGCAGCAGGTCATGCATATGGCATTATTATTCTTCATTTTTTTTTCACAGGAAACCGTACTATTAACCTCCACGGCAGACTCGCTGTGTGTTGCTTGGTTTGACCGGAGCTATTGTATTGAATTGGTAGTATATGTTTTGATCTGGAAAAGTCATTGCACCTCAGTGCAAGGCCGCCGCCGCCACAAGGGAACTCAAGATGCTCTTCTTTTGGCTGAAATCAGCATATAAAAAGGGTCTTTTGAGCACATCGACGGCAAGACATCATGTGGATTCTTTTTGCAGTTCGGCTGGTATTAAAGCCGGCTGAAGCTAATTTGTTGTGAGAGAAAAATAATATAGATTCTAGCTGATAAGTTCGAGCGAACAGGCCGACGACTATAAAGTGGAGAAAGAATTAGTCTTTGCTTTGCTGCCCTCGCGATTCCATCACCAGATGGCAAGAAGGGGCAGGGGGGAAAACCGAGCACTAGATTTGATGATGTTCTGATAGATTTAGACGTTCGGCTTGTTCGCTGTTTGGTTTCTGGGCTGATAAGTCTGATTGATACTGGTTTATTATGAGAGAAAAATATTATATCGTAGTTAATAAGTCATAGCTGAAACCAACAAACGAACGTGCTCCTTATTGGAAAAACGAAAAGAAGATGCTCCGATGAATCAAAAGGGCGACACGTCATCTATCGGCACCTTCAGATTCAAACTTATGTCGTCCGTCGTTCTCTGCACACTTTCGGCGTCCTTTGTTTCGAGAAAGTTCTGTATGGAGTACATACTAACACACATTTATGTAGTGGCACGTGATGGCTGCTACCTCGTGTGCACACTGTGTGGTCAGCGCTGTGTGAACTGAGATTCACCTAGCTAGTCGAAGCAGAATTTGTACGGGCGGTGCATATATAAATAATAATAATATAAACTGGGAATTCTTACACCCTGCTGTGAGCATTATACATACATGGTCAGCATCGATCACAACTACAATATGAGTGTACACTGTCCTGCATGGGAAGACGTCACAGATACGTCAAGATTAGTTGGGTAACATCCATGTGGTGTGAGGGCCAGGAATACTAGCATGCAAGCGCAGTGGTAGATGAGCTACAGTCATGACGTGCACGCAATGGCCGGCGCGTGCTTCGTCTTGGACTACCGCCGGCGTATTCGTGTCAGGTGTGGGTGCATGCCATTCATGTCATGTCTCGCCGGCACTGCACATGCGTGCCACGAGCACGGCGCTCTCTTCACGCGCGAGCCTGAACGGACGCAACAAACAAACAGGTGGTCAAATCGTGCAGGTGCAGGGGCGCCAACACCGAGAGGAGGAAGAAGGCAACGCCAACCACCGACCCGGTCGGCACCCACGTCAGTAATAGATTCCTTCCACGAAATATGTTGGCTTGCTCGCGATCTAAGTTTGACTAACAAGTATCGATATTTATCATATCGAACTAATATAATTAAATTTATTATAAAATATATCTCCGTAGTATATATGTCACAAATATCAGTGCAATTTTCTACAATTCTGATTGAACTCTAAATATATAGGTTAGGCCTTGTTTATTTCCCCCTTCTAAACTTTAGCCCCTGTCGTATCGAATGTTTGAACACATGTATGGAGTATTAAATATAGACTACTTACGAAACTAAATGCACAGATTGAGACTAATTTAGGAGACGAATTTTTTAAGCCTAATTAGTCCATAATTTGACAATGTGGTGCTACGGTAAACATGTGCTAATGACGGATTAATTAGGCTTAATAAATTCGTCTCGTGGGTTATTGAGAACTTGTGTAATTTGTTTTATTATTACTATCCGAACACTCGATGTGACACCTCCATGTGACATCCGATATGACACACCTAAACTTTAGCCCCATAATGGAGCTAGAATTGAATTCATTTTCAGATGAAGTATTTATTTGTTGCTACAGAGGAACCTTCGTTCACATCAAACTTGGTTAATTGATGATAACATGAACTGGTACCACATATATTACTATGAAGAAACAGTTGTATGGAAGTATGGAACGTAAGAGTAGCATATTTATCACACAAAAAAAAATACAGTAGTTTCAATTCGTTATACCGATAGAAAGTTACTTTTACGAATATATATATAAGGGCATGTTTGGCATGGCTTCAGCTCTATGCGGAGGAGACATACCAAACACTTCAGAAGACCTGTTTTCTGGTAAATATATAGTAGAGAAGTTAGAGCTGTTTTGGGGTATGCGGTTGGAGCTGCAAAAAGTGGTTCCTCCTCAAACATTTGAGGAGGAGCCGTGCTAAATAGGCCTTTAGTATGACACTTTGACTATCGATTCCCATAATATATAATATTTCATAATACTAGAGTATTTTTCATTGTGAGTTCAGGGACATCATCTTAAGTTCTCTACCTATATGCCTTTATATATTTATTTAAAAATTATAAATGTTTGACCAAGATACTTATCAAGTGACGAGAGGTACTTGCCAATTCTCCGCACTGCCTCGCTAATAAATCACTGGTCATCTTAAGTCTCTTGTGTGCTTCTGTGATACATGCTTGACTGTCATAGTCCCAGAATCCTCTTAGAAGTTCTTGTATTTTGAAATTTTGAATTATTCAAACGAACTTGGATATAAAAATTACCAAATTGAATATACAGTACAAAATGCCCCCATACATTGTACTAGTGCCAGGTATGCTATTACTTTGGTCAAAGCGTGCCATGAAGGAAGCTAGCGAAAGGTTGTGCTGTTAGCTATCATTCCAACGAATGCAGATGTACGATGGTCGGGCGCGGGGAATCTCTCCTATAGCTTTAGACGACACTGATCATTTTTCATATTCATTAACACTGTATTTAAGCCCCCACAAACATGGTTGGGTTGGGCCAGCATATGAGTGCGATGGGGTTGTTTGATCATGCGTTCCAAGCCGATTGTATTATAGTGTCAATACAATTCAATATGGGGATCACTTTTATCATTGTTCATCGGTGCGTGATTCGTTAAGAAAAAATGTTCTTTGCGTAATTCATATTTTGGAGAAGAATACAAATTTTCGTCTTTGATATTATTATTATTATTACTACTACTACATTTTATTTAATGGACGATGATGACGACGTTGAGCAGGTACCTAACGGTCGGTCCCCGAGGCGGCGGGGAGCGCGGGCTGGCCCCGGCAGATGGTCACCGGCGGCACTCCATAGGCGGGCTGGGGCCGCGGCGCCGGGCGGCACCCACCGGCACACACGTACGGCGGGGCAGGAGCTTGCTTTGACGTACAGGTACAACAGTGTGGTGGACTCGAGGAACGAAGCCGCCACGCCGACCAATTCCAGTCCAGGTCCCCAGCAACCGAAGGCATGCAGCGACCAATGCGATGCGCCGCGCGGAACGAAAAAACTAGTAGACGCGAGTCGTACGTGCGTGCTGAATGCTGATGGCACGCCAGGAGCGGCAGACAGGCCGGCGACTGAAGATGGCAATGGGGTTGTGCCCGTCGGGTATCGTCACAACGTTTTGTTTTCCTGCTACGAAGAATTTATCCCATTCCCGTTTCCGTCCCCGTTAACTGTCTCGGGTATAGATTATTACCCATCTCCGTACCCGTCGGGCATCGGTCGGGTAACAAATACTCGACGGGTACTGCATACCCGATAAACAAGGACACTTGGGGTCGCAGCTTTACAATCGGAGATATTTCTTCTTCACCCGGGTATAAGTGTCGAAGTCTCGGAGATGCCGAGGAGGAGCGAGATTGCGAGGAGGACAAGCAAAGGTGGCAGAGAGACCGAACTGAGGAAGCGAGGGGCACGAGCGCTCGTGAGGCAGGCGTGCTTGTGCTGCTGACGGAGATGGTGAGGAAAAATTGAACTAAGGTTCCTAGAACACACAAACTATATATATGATTGTTCAGATTTGGGCCAAAATACCTATGTTGAGCTTCTTTGGGCCTAATATTCGTATGACAGCTCAAATAGTCGGGTTCCCCAACGGGTAACGGGAACAGGTAAACAGGGAACGTTCCCGTACCCGCTATACCCGTCGGGGATAGATTCTTGCCCATTTAGATACCCGTGGGTAAAGATATGATCACATCCCCGTCCTCTAATGGATCAAATACCCGTCGGGTATCGGGTATCAGGGTCCCGTTGCCATCTTTACCGGCGACCGTCGTCCCGCTCCCGTCCCTTTAGCAACCGGCCGGCTGGCGCGCGTGCGGGTGTGCCGTTGAGGACGGACTTATTTAAATATAAAGTTTCGGCATGTCACATCGGGTATCACGTGTAGATGACATACGAGGTGTTTGAATATACTAATAAAAAAGATAAATTACAGAATCCGTTAATAAACCGTGAGACAAATTTTTTAAGCCTAGTTAATCCGTCATTAGCATATATGTTACTGTAGCACCACATTGTCAAATCATGAATTAATTAGGCTTAAAAGATTCGTCTCGCAAAGTAGTCACAATCTATATAATTAGTTAATTTTTAGTCTATATTTAATACTCTATGTATGTGTCAAACATTACGAAATGTAAGGCCCTGTTTAGATCCAAAATTTTTTGGATTTTGGCTACTGTAGCACTTTCGTTTGTATTTGGCAATTAGTGTCTAATTATGGACTAATTAGGTTCAAAAGTTCCGTCTCGCGATTTCTCACCTAACTGTGCAATTAGTTATTTTTTCGTCTACATCTAGTACTCCATACATGTGCCGTAAGATTCGATGTGACGTATACTGCGTAAAAATTTTTTTAATATAAACGGGGCCTAAGCTTTTAGGAACATACTAAATAAGGCCACGCATCATGCCATGGCCATTCCAATGATCGACGCACACGCACACGCACATACAGGAGCCAAGACATGACGGCGCGACCGCGACCCTCGTTCACTCGTACTGAGGGGCGCTTACGATTGGCCGGCGCAAGGAATCAATAATCATCCGTCGTCCAGGACCGACGTGGTGTCATGTCACGTACTCCTCCTACGGCAGACCAGGCGTGCATGCGCACACGCCTTCGTGTCTGCTAATGTCATGTCCCTTCAGCCCCAAAATAACTGTCGCCGCTGGGGACGGGTCGCACGTTTAACTTTATTAGCAGAGAATACGTGAAATATCTGTATCTTTAAACAAATTTATAAAAATTAGAATTAAAGATTTTTTCAATAATACTAATTATGTACCATAAATACTAATATATTTTAATATATATTTAGTCAAACTTGTTTTTTAAAAACAAAAATGATAGATATTTAGGGACGAAGAAGTATGTTATTTATTATGCTATCTTAATACTATCTTCCACCGATATGATCGGCCAGATAATATAATAAAACCGGAGTTGAGAGCACGGCAGTGATGATCCATCATCAACACAGCACGGCAAAGCGGAGGAGCGAGGAGGTCCGTCGCTGGCACAGGCACACTGACTGTCGGCGGGCCCCACGGCCCCGTGTCCCCCACCCGTGCGCAGGCCGGCCTGCCAACGTTGACCTGTCAGGGCCCGCCATCCGGGGCCCACTGCCAGTGCCAGTCGCGTCGCCACGGCGGAGTTGCCGCTGCCTCCTCGTGCTGCTCTGTGCTTCCCCTTTTCGCGTTGCGCCGGCCCAACGGTGGGGCTACCCGTTACGCTATCCTCAAATGCATTGGCTTCCGGATCCAATGCGCCTCTGTTTCCTGTGGTGCTGGACACGGAAGTACTCCTACGGCGGCGGCCGTATATCATCACAACGTTTTTTTCGTCTACCGAGAATCCGGTACAACGATAATCCATGATACTAGCCGCCGTTTGAAGCAAACTACGAGAGAGCAAAACGTCCAAGTGTCGTAGAAAAAAAATGCGAAACAACTTGTGCCAATTTGGTTAAGGGGGGTGTTTGATTCCCTCCTTCACCTCCTAAATCTAGTCCCGTCCTATCTAGTCATTTTTTACCTAAACACTTTAATTAAATAGGATTAAATAGACTTTAGCCAACTAGTCACTTAAATGTTGCTAAATGGGACTAAACCTCACCTTTTAATCAGGATGCCTCACATTTTAGTTACTTTGAGCCAAACACCCTGACTAAAAAGGACTTAAAGGCCTCTTTTAGTCTCTTTTAGTCTACCAAACTAAACACGAGGTGACTAAAGTTTAGGAACTGGTTTAGGTGACTAAATTTAAGCATGTGCAAACCAAACAGGCCCTAAGCAAGTACTAGCTAGCTTGCTATTTTCAACAAAATACGAATTCATTTTTTTTTACAAGAAAGAGGTCAATTAACAGCCTTTTGCACACAAGGCATCGCGACAGTGAACGCCAAGTGCTCGATGCTGAGAGCTATATACTCTTTGCTAATCACAGACTCTAAGAAGACGGATGGACCGGTCCACACGAAATCCCATTTCGTTGGACAACTATCCACCTGGTTGGATAGACTACATACCTCACTTAGTTTTTAGTTCATACTTTTTTGCAAATGGTACAAGGCCAGATATTACATTTGCTGTTAACCTATTGGCAAGGTTCAGTTCAGCACCAACCAAAAGGCATTGGAGTGGTTTAAAAAGAATTCTTAGGTACCTTCGAGAACTATTGATCTTGGATTATATTTAGAAACAAGATCTTAGCATAACGGATTCCAATACGTATATGAATCAGACTCTATACCAATACCATTGCTTGACGCGAGTTGTTGGAATTTTTATGAGCGCAGGTAGTGAATCCTAAGATAGGAATGACGTGACCCAATACATATTGGAATTAGACTTCGCATCAATCATCGCTAATGCTTGTTGTTCTAAATTTGGACTCTTTAATATTAGGTATAGATAAAAATATTTATTAAAAAGTGATATATGTATATTTTTATGAAAGTATTTTTCACGACAAATCTATTTATATAGTTTTCATATTTTTAAACTCAAAAACTTAAAAGTTATTTATAATTATATTCCTAATATTTCACCTAAGTCTTGTCAAAATGACTCCTTTTATGAACATGGACTAAGTCTTTTTTTGGTGCTCACATCATATAAATTATGATATTTTATTCCAAATTTTTAGTACACGGAACGAAGACAATCAGTTTTTTTTTGTTAAATTTGTTTTTTTCTATAGCATCTCAGTTGTTTGCTTTTATGCCGACGTTGTGAGTTTGTGGGTCTGTGCATGAGGTATTCTTTTTTCTTTTGAAAAACACCAAACGCAGGCCCGTTCGGCTTACCCAGAAATTGGCTTGTTCGGCTTGTTTTTTCAGCCGGAACAGTGTTTTTCTCACACAACAATTCAGCCAGAACAGTGTTAGTGTTTTTCAGCCAGTTTTAGTCAAGTTTCAGCCAGCCAAACGGGGCCATGTGAACTGACAGACTGGTTCTGAGTCAGCTCACTGCGTGTGCCGCCCGTCGACGGAGACTCCACGGTTCCACGCGGCATTCATCCGAATGGGCCTACATCAAGACGCGGGCGCAGGTAGGCTGTACCCAATTTTTTTCCTCCGCTGAGGCCTCGAGCAGAAGGGCAGGCCTGGTGCAAGTGGTAGAGTTTTACCGCCTGTAATCGGAAGGTCTCGGCTTTGAGTCGCGGTCTCATCGCATTGCACAAGCGAGGGTAAGGCTTGCCACTAACACCCTTCTCAGACCCCGCACAGTGCGGGAGCTCTCTGCACTTGTACGTCTTTTTAGGCCTCGAGCACAACTGCACCACGCCGCTCTCAACTTTAATTTAATGATCTTCAGCCTGTTCATTTGGCTGTGGCTTGTCGTAAATGATCGTAAATTTCCAATCGGAACAGTATTTTTCTCTCACATAAACCAGCCAGCAATACTTCTTCACGAACCAGCAACGAAACGAACCAGCCAACCGAACAGGCTGCTTATCTGCAACCAGTGCTCCGTCCCTTCTCTCTCACGTCTCTTCTCTTCCTCTCTCAAAGGTCAAAGCTGAGTTCCACATCTCAAAAGAAAATCTAAATCCAGATCACAGCCCTCCTCCCTCCAAGTCCCAGCGCCAGCGGCGTTGGTTTGGCTCCCCACTTTGCTCATGGAGACTGTTAGTAGCACTTGATGATGGTGTCGACGAGCACGCGGGTGTCTTCGGCAGTGTTGCCCGGCGCCACGTCCTTCCACGACGGCGGTGGTGGCGTCGGGCGTAGCAGGAGACGGGTGGACGGTGGTGACGGAGAGATAGTTCTGGAGCCGGTGCTCGCTACTGACGACCGAGATGCTGAGGACGTGGCTCTCGTCGAGTCGTCGTCCAGGATGTCGAGGCGCTCGTGGCTAGACGCCGTGGGGAGGCCGTACATGATGCGCACCTTGCCCACACCGCCGTCGCCTACCAGCAGCATGCAGCTGCGCACGAACTGCTTGTACGTTTGCGGCTGGTCGAACCGCCGCACCACGGACCAAACCGCCGCCATGGGCACCGTCATGTGTTGCTGTA
The DNA here is from genome assembly GCA_904845875.1 of Miscanthus lutarioriparius. Lineage (NCBI taxonomy): Eukaryota > Viridiplantae > Streptophyta > Magnoliopsida > Poales > Poaceae > Miscanthus > Miscanthus lutarioriparius. The sequence goes on along the minus strand of CAJGYO010000014.1, from coordinate 31,154,193 downwards.
CCACCGCGGAGCAGCACCGCCCGGGACCCAACGCCGCGTGCTCGTGGTGACGCGGCGCCGCCGCCGCGGGCACCTCCCGCACCGTATCTCCGCGCTCGTCGTGGAAGCAACAGCCGCGACCACCTCCACCGCGCACCCGCTGCTGATAGCCGTACCCTACCGGTAGAATAGATCCGGTGGAGCTTGCACAGTCACAGGTGGCCTCGTCCGCGTTAGTAAGCTCATCAAGCACCGGTGCCTTGCCACGACCAGCGTTTGCGCATTGACTGCATTGTGGCCCTATCTCGTCGAGACATCGTCCCAATGGAGTGGCTAGAGGAGTCGAGGAACGTCCTTTTTCTATGATTGTCTCTGTGTTTTGTTTCCAACTCTAATAGTTGGAATATACATCGGATTTGGTACATGTTTGTTTCTTCACTTTTTCCCCATTTCTTTTTTGACACGTTGGAAAAAAAAGGAAACCGTCAACGAAGAACGTTAGACACCAATGACGGATGAAAATAGGACTCAACGCGATATATTTAGACTCTTATGAGCACGGCTTATGATGAGTCCGAGTCACATACACGAACCAATCCGTTTTAGAATCAAACTCCGTATCTAGCTATTATATATATAATAATACACTCATGAGCACAAGTTATTATATATATAATAAGCCCCTCAATTGTTCGATAGTTAGGGGAAGACGGACAAAAAAAAAATAGATTGACCAAAAATAGGCTGAAATTTTGACTCTTTATAATTAGGTAATAGATTAAAAAAAGGAAAAAGAGAGGATGAACGAAGAAATTTAAGTGTCTTTAATATTAAGGATTAAGGATAGAATATATATTCCCTCAATCCTATAATAAATAAGTTTCTAGAAATCTTCGGACAAGTTAAAAACGCTGGTAAAAGATACATGTACCCTCGTATTCATGAACGTGTAAATTAGGAAGGAATTTAAGAAAATCTAATCGTATAAAAAAGAAGCTGATCACAAATTCACAATTGACAGCAGGTGGACCCGAGGTATATATAGAAAACAAAGCAAGGCAGCCAAAGTGGCGACAGGGGCAGAATCGTCTTTCCGGCCACGGTCGCCCGTCGATTTAGCCGCCCCCCGGCCGACTGGCCGAGTCCCCTCTTCCGTCCCAAACCCTCACTTCTCCCTCTCCGCGCTCCGACACCTACACACGCACGCGCTAAACCCGCGCGCACGCAGGAACGCACGCGCCCGCGCGCTTGCGCTTGCCCTGCGCTCGTGCTCTTATCGCGCCGGCCGGGATGGGCGCGAATAAGGGGATGGCGGCGGCGGCGGGGACGGCGGTGCTGCTGTACCTGGTGCTGTCGGGGCGGCTCTGCGGGGACGCCGCGGGCGGTGACGGCGGCGCCGCCCTGGAGGACCAGCTGATATCGTCGGCCGTGTCGACGGCGGCGGAGGCGCGGCGGCGGAGGAAGGAGGAGGCCCGGGCGCGGCGGGAGCAGCAGCGGCGGGCGTCGCGCGCCACCAAGCGGCGGCGGTGGCCCGAGCGCGCCCCGGACGGGTGGGGCGAGGCGGCCGCCCTGGCCGCGCGCACCGTGCGGCTCACCTGGGCGGAGACGCTCGGCAAGTGGGCCCTCGGGGAGCTCGCCTTCGGGATCAAGTACTACATGCGGCAGCAGGTATGCGTGCCAGTGCCCGCGTCCGTTCCCTCGACGATCGCCGGCCGCGCGACGCCGACGAGGAGTAGCACCCTGCGTTCCCCATTGTGCCGTTAAAAATGTTTGCTTTGTTTTTGGCTTTGTCTTGCACGAGATTTTTTTTCTAGGTTTTTCACTTTTGGGATTGCCCGCCTGGTTAACTTGGAGGTGATGTGTTGCTACTTTGCTTCCGTGGAATTTTTCTCGGTCAAGCTTGGTTTGTCGCCTTTTCTTTTCTTTTTCCCTTTATTATCTTGTTTGAAAACCGTGAAATGGAAAATATCTCCCGGGAAGAATCTTGCTTGCGTGCAAGAAAAGATGCAGAAGAAAGAAACGCCCCCAATCTGCGCGAGTTTCTTTCCCCCGTGGTCCGGTTTTTCGTTGCGCATTTATGCTGTGTTCTTCTCTTCCTTTCCCTCTTTTAGATTGGTCGACAGTCCGGCAGGCCCATGGCTTTTTGAAAGAAACTATCGTGGATTAGGAATCTGATCAGATACTGGACTGTTCTGAGTTGCTCGCCGAACTTGCTGAAAATCTATTTGGTCCACCTTTGAAGCAATTCCATATAGTTGCTGTCAACTGGGACCACACCTTAATACGTACTACTAGTTAGTAAGTGCTAAATGCTTCTATGTTGCAACATGTTTCCTTGCTAGCTTGGAGGTTACGTGGGTACTTGTGCCTAGTTTGAGAACAATCTACCAAACGGGTACATGAATGCGTGTTGTCTTAGTTTTTGCATAATTCTTGAATGTTACACAATTCGACGAACAGTTCAATGCAATTATTTTCTAGTACTACTTTGCTGACATCTGTTTTGATGGAGTTGGTTGTATGCAGTTAGCTTTTTCACCTCACCATCCATATATACTATTGTGTTCTCTTCAATAATTTTGTGATTTTGGTCCATCATGGAGTGGGGCTACTTTAGCATACCTATTAAATTTGACTCCTTGGGATTGTTTAAGAAAATTGTTTTATATATAAATAAACTACCCTACTTTCGGTCTTTCCCTCCTAGAAACCAAACTCCACTTTGATTACTTTAGGCAACAAGAAATTGTAAAGTTAAGTGATCGTTGGATTTGAACCAGATACCTAACTGATAAGATGCTAGCCGCCTTTAGCGGCTCTAAGTATTCTACATTCTAGAATCATAGGTTGTGATAATTTTTTTTCTCTAGAAATTGGCCTGCTCATTTGTCTTTGTACTTTTATCTTATTTCTGTAAGTCGTGATGTCGACAGATTACATATTGTCATGGATAAATGAAACATGTCAGTTTACTCTTACAGGGTAATCTGCAGCATGAGTATGCTGGAAGTGATTCTGTACTACTGAATGGGCCTGAGGTAAGGCAGGAGCTGATTTCGCTGCTCAGATATCTGAAGCAATGCATGTATTTCTCGAAGAAGCCATACAACGTGTTTTTGGAGTATGGTGGTTATAGCCAGAATGATGTGCTTATAAAGAAATCTAAGGCGAGGGTGCGTAAGTATCAGTTAACTCTCTGTTGTCAAGTATGCGTTGAGACTCAACATCCCAAACTTGTCACGGGCGATTTTTTTTTTTCTGTTCATTCCGCTGCTGATAATAAATCAAGAGTAACTGAATGAAATTCTGTTCTATCATGCAGCTCCTGAAGCCTGCTTTCACCATTGTTCGTGACAGAAGTAGCAAATGCTTTCTCCTTTTCATTAGGGGGGCTATCAGTGTTAAGGAGCGGTTGACAGCAGCAACTGGCGCAGAGGTTCCATTTCATCACGTTGTCGTCCAGGAAGGTCGTGTTTCGAACCTAGTGTTGGGCTATGCCCACTGTGGAATGGTTGTAGCAGCTCGATGGATTGCAAAACAAGCCATTCCTTGCCTGAGTAAAGCAATCGAGGAATTCCCAGAGTATGAGGTTAAGGTAATTTCTTCAGCTCTAGCGAGTATCTGCAGGTGATCTTTTGATGTTCAACCATTCTGCATTGTCGAAAACTCATGGTATTACATATTGATGAGTCATCTATTGTCCGTTCTTTTATATTTTCTGCTTCTGTATTGAACTAAAGTTCTGTAATTCGAAATTGATGCTTACTTGTCTACCTAGTAAATTGCACAAAAGCAACATAAGTCGTGAATGCTAAAGCAAGTGGAACTGCAAGTTGTTATCAACTGGAAATGCCAAATATGTTTTTTCCTTTCTTAAAGCCAAAGCAAATGAACTTCTAAGCACTCTTGCAGTAAAGTATCATCAATGGACTTTAGGATTCTCTAGTGCTGAGCAAGAATCTTAAGAAAATGGATTGCCAAAGTACTGAGGTACAAGCTTAAAGTTATGACTACCATGAGTAGAGAGAATAAGTGGACCACACTCATGAATGTAAAAAATTAATCAAAATAATATGAAACTAATGCTGAACAACTTAATAGTGTTGTATCTCATTTCTTCGTTGACTTTCATATTTGTTTTTGATGAAACTTTCATATTTATTTATGTGATTTCAGTGTATTTATAATTTTGTTAGCTAACCAGTGCGTGTCTACTCAAATGTTCATGTGTAGAACCTGAAGGAATTTATTTGAATTTGTTTTGCTTTAATTATTGTTCATCCTAGATGATTTCTTTTGTTGGGAGGGACTTCTATATAGCCCCACATTTCTTTATATCCAACTTTTATCATAGACAGTATATGATGTTTCTGTACATAAACTCTCTTTCCTTCCTTAATTGAGAGGCAGAGCTCCTGCCAGGTTCCTTAAAAAAAAGGTATATGATGTTAAATATTTGTGCCTTGCATCTGACCCTTTCTTCATTTTACTTTATTTTGTTTAGATCATTGGACACTCAATGGGAGCTGGGATTGCAACAATACTAACATACATCCTCTGCGAGAAGCGAGAAGCTGTATCATCATCCTCTTGTATTGCATTTGGGCCAGGTACTGCATTGAGAAGTATAGTTTACTTTGAACAACATAAGTTAAGAAAAGTCTTTCCATTTCCATTCGCAAACAGTATCCTTCACTAAAACGCAACATTGGCATGCTGCCACAATACGATGTCTTGTAATGACTGCTCACTGGTTCACCTGTTGGCATTTCCATTCACACTTTTCATTTTATAAGAGAGCTCTGGTATTAGTCATATTAAAAATTAAAAGGATGTCAAAGGATAATTATGTTGTATTTATGCTTAATGATAACTGTAACCGATGTTCTAAGATAGCTGTAATGAGCTATCTATCACTAGAACACATTGTTCTGAATTATCCCTAAAGCCTAGATCATTACTAGAATCTAACATCTCTGGAACGTTTATCTGTTGTCTGAAAATTTTCTCTTTGAATGCTTTGTTTGATATATTTACATTTCCACTGGTGATTCAGCTGCTTGCATGACATGGGACTTGGCTGAGTCGGGTAAAGACTTTGTTACCACCATTGTTAACAGAAATGACGTAGTGCCATCTCTTGGCATAGCTTCTGCTGCCAAGCTTCGTATAGAGGTACCTCTCGGCCAATTCATTTGCTGATATTTGAGTATCTAAGCAAAGTGGAACACAGAATTATATTGAATAGTTAAGTGGTTGGTTAGAAGGAAGGATAATTATTCTTCAAACAATTACTTCCCTTAAAAGAAAACATATATATATTTACTATTGTACTGAATGTTGGCAGGTTATGTCATCGTCTTGGGCACACGACCTTCGCAAGCAAATTCAGCAGACTAGATTCTTAGGTTTTGTGAACCGTTCTGTGAGTTTCATAAGATCTCATGTGCCCTTTGTCTCTGATCCAAGATCTAAGGTTGTGGATGTTGATATGCTACAATCTGAGAGTCCTGAGGTATAATAAATTTGTTTTTTTGCTAAAAAATGTTATTCCAAGAACTAGTTCTTAAACAGATGAAACTGTAAATCTATTATGCCTAGTACTTATGCCTTCATGGTTTTTTGGCAGGCTGGGAGTAAGCCTTCAGCAGATACCCATGCTGTGGTAAAGAAACGCCCTGCACTAGTTTGCTGGTCATGTGTGGCTGCACCCAAACAGAGTAAGGAATCGTCAATACAAATTCAGGGCACGGAAGTCCAAACTGAGAAAAATACCGAAGCAACAGCTGCTGAGCTTGTCTCGATCCATCTTGGTGAACTAAACCTTCAAGAATCAGATAACCAGGACAACAACAGAGAGGAAAAGGGATCAGCACTGACAGAAACAGATGAAGAAGAGGCCATGGAGCTTGTAGAGTCCTTGACCGATGAGAAGCAGGTGCCATCATCGTCAACCTCTGCTCAAGAGCCACACCAGCTATATGCCCCAGGGAAAATATTGCACATGGTTGGATTGCCAGCAGCAGAAGAGGCAACCACAAGTCAGCAAGGAGCCCAGGAGGAGGTCGTCGCCCTGTATGAGACACCCCGACATTTGTACAGTAAGATTCGCCTGGCGAGGTCCATGATAGGAGAACATTACATGCCCAAGTACATTAAGACAATGGAGCAGTTGATAGACAAGCTTGCAGAGGACATCGACGACCAGCTGGACTCTTTGTAGCATCAAAAGCGTGTACAGGATAATTATTGTACAGATCATGAAAAGGAAAATCATTGTTTCAGATTGCTTGTGCGTAATTGTAGTGGGTTTAAGTTTGTGATAGCGATCTAGAAGATGTACAACACCGCCAGTTTGGCTCTGGTCTGTTTATTTGTTGTCATTTCACTTTGGCAGGCACCTCAGGAAGAGCTCAAAGAGTTGAACCTGGTGATTGTCTCTGTAATTTCAACTGCAGCAGTTTTTAGCTGTGAATATTATTATATTAACCATTAATTCACGGGCATCATCTCTCTCTGGAGACTAGGGATGGTAGTCTGGCTTTCGTATGCGGTGGGTCAGGGTATGGATGTGAAATTCTACCCGTGGGCATGAGCGAGTTGGGTACCAAAAATAAAACGAGTAGGGTACGTGAAAGTTCGTAGTTTTTTTTTAACTGAGTAACAATTAATGAACTAATGCTTTACTTAGGTTAATCCACAAAATAAGCTTGAGCAAGGCATGGAGTATGGTGGATATGGAAATGACCAAAAGATGCAAGCGCTCAAAAGATTGCAGCGTCATCAAACTCTCAGCAAGGCATGGAGCAGCATAAGACAGCTGCTGCTATCCTCGCGGACAAGATTGCAGCGTCATCAAACTCTGCAGATTCTGCAGTCTGCACTTTCCAAGTTTGCTGCTGAAAAATTCATCTGAAACCCGCTCAGATAAGAGGCAAAAAACTGACCAACTTTCGCAGGTACCAAGCGTCGCAAATGCTGCTGCTTTCGTTCCAATGCCACAAATGGTTGCCACAACAGCTCAGCAGCAGCCCCAGGCAATCTTAAGTGCAACAAGCAAGCACCTCAGGCAGCCCCAGTACAATATCAATATCTATATACCAGGCCCCTCCCCAGCAGTTTGTCCCTCAGCCTGGAGGTGTAATGATGAGCACCGCCGCCGACGCCGCCTCCACAGCCTCAAATGGCTGTCATGCCGCAGACTCTGCCTCCAGCGCCACCGATACTTCAGGGCTTGTTCAGATGCCAAAAATTTTAGCAAAATGTAACTGTAGTGTTTTTCGTTGTTATTTGACAATTAATATCCAATTATAGTCTAATTATGTTTAAAAGATTCGTCTCGTGGATTTCGTCTAAACTGTGTAATTAATTTTATTTTTTATTTATATTTAATGCTTCATGCATGCGTCTAAAGATTTGATGTGACGGGAAATCTTGAAAAATTTTATAAATTTTTTTGCAACTAGCAGATGCCAATGAACCTAGCGCTTCAGACTGCAGTTCCCTCCTTTCAGGCGGGCCCATGCAGCCACCTCCTGGGATGCAATACTTCCACCCCCAATCTCAGTGACCGTTTTGGTAGCCCAGCCTGTTAAACTTTTGACAGGTTTTCGATTTAGCGTTGACGGTGGTGATAGGCAGGATCTGACTGCTGTAGAGTATACTGTTTGTGTTGTTCATTTCGCCATATGTTGTTGTACTGTACATGCAATGCGAGGAGAGTAAAAGGAAGATTAAAGATTCACGTGGCCTCCTTCGATCTCGTACAGCTTGATGGGGGAACCGAATTTTAGAAAATGAAGAGACACCATTCTGTTTTCTTTTGGATCACACACAGTGGGAAGGAGCTGCTCGGCTTCAGGGGCCAGGTTTTCCACCCAGAACATGCCCCTGGAAAAAAGGAGACTGTTCGCTGCTTAGTTTATGGGCTGATAAGTCCAGCTAGTGCTGGTTTGTTGTGAGAGAAAAATATTGTTGGCTGACTGATAAATCCTGACCTAAACCAACAAACGAATATGCTGGAAGAGAAGAAACCCCCTTTCTGTTTTGTTTCGTCAGACAAAACAACATATAGGCTTCAGAACGATGTGGATTGGATCGAACTTTATTCTTTTCTCTAATTGTGAACACAAGGTTGATACGTGCCCTTGTGGTTTGGATTTGTGATGAGTGATTGTCAACGTGATTCACGTCTTGGGTTGAGTTTATGAACTAGCCATAGTGTGAGTTGGGTTGTGCAACGTCTCTTGGCTCGTGGTGCGCAGGTGTAGAGCTTGGAAGCGGTAGTCGACGGCAAGGTGAAAGTCAAGTAGGGACGTGCCATGCCGATGGACCAGGAGCGATGAAGGACGGACGTGAGGCTTGAACTGAGAGACCAGGAGGCCGAGTGACCAGTCGCGGTGGCTGACATATGGGGACATCGACAAGCACAGGTGTATATGGAGGAGTGACCGTGTTGACCGAGTCAAGACGGTGGACGTACAAGTCGAGCGAGGCTCTGAAAGACTTGATGTCTGAGCGGTCGAGGACGGAGGTAACACGCATCGAGTTGCGGGGGCCACGTACGGAGTACGCTACTCGAGGACGGTTTGGTGGTTTGGGCCTCAAAACCATCGGACGAACTATTTTCGAGTTTGGGCATCAAAACTCAGGCGGAGGTTCCGATGAGGAACGGAACGGCACGTGGTGGGATCACAAAGGTTGCGTCGAGGTAAAGTAAGAAATCAAGCTACACCATAATATCCTCAGGCTAGGTGGTTCGTCCTAAAAATATCAGTGAAATTGTATAATAGATATGTCCTCAGGCTGCCTCGGCTCAATCTCGGACATTTTTATTTTTTCCTCATTTAGTCGCCCTCCTCGGATTTGTTCTCGAGGTCCACGAATTCTAAATTTGTGTAAACACTTGTGAAATTCTAAGTTGGGAAGTGAGGCCCTAACCTCACCGTGCCCTTCGGTATTCGGAATCATGGTGTCGTGTGTTTTTGTTTTTCGCGTTTTGGTTCTCTGTTCTTCGTTTTCCCGTTTTTCCCAAAATCGTGCAGCCCCGGAGTTTGGATTGATTTCAGGCGATGATCTTTTTGGGATAGGATCGTTCCTAGTTGAATTGTATCTCTGCAAATTTTGGAAACGAATCATGGTGATTTGATCGTGTTTTGGTTCGTTTTTGGCCGCCCCTTTTCTGTTCGTTGCACTCGTCTCTGCTCGAGGTCCTCTGGTGCTAATCGGAGGTGCAGGCAGCGCACACAGGTTCGGGCACCGGTGGCCCTTCAGTGGAGGCTTGCTCGGCGGTGGTCTTCCGCTCGTCCTCAGTACAGGGCAGTTTGCTCCACTTTTTCCCTCTCCTTTTCTGCTGGTTGGATTTGCAGTAGATTGGACTCCAGGGGCAGCCGTCCGCAATCCCAATCTGCCTGGTCCGACTACTACTTGCTTGATCTTTCCTTCTGCCGCAGTTTTCCCTCCCTGGCCTCTCTCTGTTCGTTGTTTCGTATTTGAGTTAGTCACTGTCAGGTTCGTGGAATTTCAGAACGGCAAGGAGCAGCGCTCGGTCACGGTCCGTTTTCTCTCGGCGCGCTCGGCTGGCACCCCACGGTGCGGTGTACAGCGCCCAAGACCGAGCGGTGCACCGGCCAAGGCTGTCCGGTGCACGTCTGATTCCCTGCGTAAAATTAGCCGGTCGAATTTCTGGTCCAAACCCAAGGAATTTCCAGGCCATTTTCCATCCTCGCTGTCTTGTCCGTAGTTTGGTCGTTTGAGCTCCGATACACGTTCCTGTCTTTTGCGTTGTCTTCCTACTGACTCGTTGGCTTGGGTATTTTAGATTCGGGAATGTATGCTATGGTTTGTTCTTGATGGTGAATTTGGACAGCGGCTTAATATTTTGAAAGAAATTTTGAGACTCTCATCCACTCCCACCCTAGTCGTCGTTTTCGGTCCTTCACTAAGAACGGAAGAAAATAGTGGATGACCAAGGAGAACGATATCATCCAAAGGTAGTTCAAAGTTGGAAGATTTTGACTTGCGTTTGTTTTGAAACGGTGGGAAGAGCAAATTACCCACCAGCCAGTCATCATCCATTTCCTAAACTTGCATCGCAGTTCGAACTTCCAAGGGCAGGTTCTGTATGAATTGAGGCAGAGATGCTTGTTGGGTTACCTTACCCCTGCATTTGGGATGGTCTTATCTAATGCGAAAATCCCTCTAATATGCATGATCCCAGCCCCAAGAGCATCCTTTCATATGGAGGAAACAAACAAACTAAGTGGGAACATGCATTGACCTGATGTTGCGAATTTATCTGACAAATATTTATATGATATCCATCTACTTCAGTACTACTTGACCGGGTAATTATGTGGGATCTTTTCCATGAACAAGCATGGCAATTGACCGCGTATATCTTCCAGCAATTAATTTCTGATGGCTTAAACCAGATAACGGTCTGTTGGGATGGGAGTGGCCGATTCAGTTTTAGTACACCTGATCAATAAAAACCAAGACGTGCAGGAAAAATACAGGACCATTTTTTGTTGGAGGACAACACTAGAATCTTTAAGTGAAAGGTAAGTTGAAGCAACTTGGCTTTGGCCTGTTGAGAACAAATCGTGCAGAACTGTTCCTCTAGATGAAAGTTCTTTTTCCATGGAAGTTCTCAGGCTTGTAATGTGTCTTTTATTTTTAGTTTTTTTATATAAAAAAAACTAAGAAAACAGCACCGACAAACTGAACTTGCCCTATCTTGACCAGTAAACCACATGCTAACCAGACCTGAAATTTAGTTCATGAATTACAAAGAGTTCTATTTTAAAAAGGTTAAACTGGATTTCATTTCATCAAAGGCATAGTGAAAAGATGGGGCTACACATTCGCATTTGGGAATTTTGAAGTGCTCTTTGCACATTACATTGTGAGTGCAGTCATGCTTGACATGAGTACAGAGACAAGGCCGTGTTCCCTTTGTCTAGCTTGCCTAGCAGGCAATACAAAGGAGTTGAGCCTTACTGAGTTACTGTGGGACACGTTAAACTAGAGCTTGATCTGGATGCAAATCATTGATCTACTAATAGGCAACGGCACCTTCTGTGTAGTGATCACCACCAAATTTATCATGAAACTTGCATACAGAAATCTCTAGCAAAACATATCAACAAGATAAAAAATTGACGAAAGCATAATGACGTCACCAGTTGCCATTTGCAAATATTCTTCTATTCATGGATAAAGAACCTCCTCAGAACTAGATGCCATAACATGGCATTCCACATCAGGATACTCCTTCATAATGCTGTAGATCTTCTCATAGCTGTTGTTACTTGGTGAGATGTCATCAGAAATAGTCATTGTCAATATCCGAAGCACTGTTGCACATCGGAGTATGATTTTTAGGAAATCAACTTCATCATCTTTTCCTTCCAGGCCATGAATTTCAACAACTTCAAGATTCGCCAAAGAGACATCTTCACTTCTCCAGTTGCTAGACTGTTCACAAGGACAATTTACTGGACATGGCACTCGTACCAGAAAGAAAAATGGACAATGGTTAGTCACTGCTGTGTAAAATTTAGTAGCCAATCAGAATACATAACTACAGAATTGACAACCAAATGATTACCTTGTCACGTGCTAGGACCACCTTAGGTCTTTGTATAGTTGGTTGAATCCGAAGCAGACGCAACATCAATGGTCCAAAAGCATGTCACCCCTCTGTATCGAGATCCAGCTCCAAAATAGAAAAAAACAGTCATTGGAAGATGAGCTATCACTTGTGCAATGCTCCATTCTGCATCCAAAAGACCAGCCTGCATATCTACAAATTGAGTGTTCCAATGTTATCAAAAGAGGAAATTGTCATCACATGGAGAAAACCATTTGGCTGCATATAATAACATAATAATTTTGGTATAAAAGTTTCGAAGAAAAGCATAGCAAAGTAGCATACGCACATTAGCAGAACTCATTAATTTCAGCGAGACGACATGGAAATCATCGAGCTCATGCTCCTTTATGCTGATGAGGCGCCATATCTGGCCGAACCCAACACAAACACATGGAAAATGGCAACCCCATCTGAGTTTCTTCACCATTGGTGCCGAGAAAGACAAACTAAAGCCTTTAGCAATATCGACATCCAATGTCACCTCCTTAAGTACTGGGGCCGCGATGTCAATGCAACTAATGTCCTAATTGTGTACCTCCAAGACAAACTCCTCAAGCGACGGCGAGTGAACAATCACCGTGTCAACAATTAGATTCCCGATGTTCAGGATGCGCAGGCATGGGCAGAGGGGGAGCAGGGAGCCAAGGTCGATGCAGCACGAGTTCAGATAAAGGCTCTTGAGGGCAGTGAACTCGCCGTATTGTGGCAACGTAATTGGGAGGCTTCCCATCAAGTCAAGACTAAGGTAGGAGGTGCGTTCGAAGCAAGGAAGATCCACGGCGTAGTTTGTTAGGGGGACCCATGACACCGTGATGATGAGTTTATCCGGCAACACCCGTGCGGCGCCGTGGAGAAGCAAGGATACCTGCCAATTCCAGTCTTCGTCGTCGGCCCAGTCTGCCCACAAATTGATGTCGAGGAGGTCCAGCGAGGGACGGGTGATCCTGGCGAGCGTTGACTCGACATGGAGGGGTTGGGCGCTGTAGAACCAGAGCTCAGGAAGGTCGGTCCAGAGGCCGCGCCAGGCACGGCAGACCGCTCTGGCGCGCGCAGCTCCAGCGGGAGACCTGAGACGGGCGAGAACCTCGAGGAGCAGGTCCTCTGGGAGGCCGCTGATCCTGTCCTCTGAGCTGTGTTGGGACCGGCGGCGATGGCCACCTCCTTGCGGCTCCGGCGGTGGGTACACTAAGCGACGCCCGGACCTGAGCTGCATTGTCCCGCCTAGCTGCCAAAAAAATGAGCGTAGAAGGTGAGAAAATTATCTGATGCAAGCATAATAAAACATACTATTATACACTGCTATTGGAAAAATTCTACTTAATTCCCCCACCTTTCATACTTGGTCTATTTCACCCCTCTGTGAAACCGTCTGTTTTACTCCCTGAACTTTCTAAAACCGTCTATTTTACCCCTGGGCGGTTTTCAGCGGCGGTTTTGCTACAGTAACAACAGTTCTGCTACAGTTCCGGTGGTTTTGAATTTTCTTTTTTTATTATTTATTTTCGGTGAATTTTTGAAAAATCATAGTAAATCATAAAATGAAAAATCTAATTTTATTAGACTCCACATGAGTAGATCTACACAGTGAATATATAATACGGTATGCTTTAGTACAAATTTTTTTTGTAGCTTTATATTAATTGGAAAATCCAATTTTTTCTATAATTAATTAGAATTTATCTATAACTAAGTTATACATAGTCCAATGAGTACGAAATTTTTACTATAGCTCAAGAATACAATAATTAGCGTACCATAAAAATTTCACCACAATTGAACCATAAAAGCTGCAGCTATGAATTATTCCAATTAATTACAGACAAAATTAGATTTTCCAATTAATCTAAGGCTACAGTAAAATTTTTGTACTAAAGCATACCGTATTATATATTCACTATGTAGATCTACTCATGTGGAGTCCAACAAAATTAGATTTTTTATTTTATGATTTTTCTATTATTTACTGTGATTTTTCAAAGATTCACCGAAAAAAAGAAATTTCAAACCCACCATTACTGTAGCAAAACCGCTGTCAAAAACCGTCTGGAGGGGGTAAAATAGACGGTTTTGAAAAGTTCAGAGGGTAAAACAGACGGTTTCATAGTTGGAGGGTGAAATAGACCATGTATGAAAGGTGGGGGTGTTAAGTAGACTTTTTGCCACTACTATTCCTACAATAGATATTGAAACTTTTGACAATGTGAGCAGGACGATCATCCTCTCGTTTTCACCAAGTAACTAATTTCCCCACAGGGATTAGGTTTCCCCTTCAATCCCCAGGAAGCAAAGGAAAAAAAAACGGGACGGAGGGGAATCGAGTGCAGAGTGAAATCTAAACCAAATCGAAAAGGATCAACAGCTACAACTATTTGCACATCTATCTAATCGCCATCGACAGATCAAATCATTCGAGGGAATAAGAAACCGTCTCACATCTGAAGCAGATTTAGTACCTTGATCAGAGTGGGTGGGACACGGATGGATTAGTGGACGGCGTTATTATTTCCTCGGGCGCGGCGGTGGCGGAGAGCCTTTGGTCGATTGCAGATGCAGCACAGTTCACCGGCGGCGGCGAGCGGGGAATATGGATGGGATGGGATGGGATGGGATGGAGACGGCAACTGCACGGCGCCGTACAGGGGAGCTTGGTGGTGCTGGAGAGATGCACGGTGGCGTAGGACGGATATGGCGACGGCCGATGGAGGAGGAGGGGGGCCGCGCCGGGGGAGACCTCGTAGCTACGCGGAGGAGAGTGGTGTGGTGGTCGGAGGGGAAGGGGAGAGCTCCCTGCTGCCGTGGAGAGCTTGGCGCCGCCGGGGGAGCCCCGTGGCGGGCTGGCGGCCGGAGATGGGATGAAGACGACGGTAGCGGTACGGCGCCGTACCGAGGAACGAAGGCTAGCGGGGGAATTTTGCCGTTTCGGCCTGCAAGTTGGTTTTGGAGGAGCGGGGGCATTTGGTTTTGGAACTTTTTACCGTTGCTCGTCTTTGGGCCGGATCGGTTGCTTGAGAAGCCCATAGGCCATAGTCCAAGCCCAAGGGCTTTTATGCTTTTTTTTAGCAACCCCAATGCCAGGCCGAGGCTGCCAGCACAAGCAAAGCTAATTGGGCCCGTAACACAGACGAACGAGCGGGCAGTAACACAGGACGTGACCCACTTGATTTTTTTATTTTTAACATTTTTAAACTATTTTTAATTCTAACACTGTTTTTTTTAAATCTAGCACTTTTGGCCGCGCCTATTGCCACGGCGCGGGAAAACAACTATGTCGCGCCATGCATGGCGGCGCGGCAGCGACGATGACGTGGCACTTCCCGGGCCATGGTCGCTGGCGTGGTAGGAGCTGTCGCACCACGGCACACGGCGCGGCAAGGCTGACGCGCCCCAGCCATGGCGCGACAGTTAAAGCGGCAGCAAATGGAACAAGGCTCTTCTGTTATGTTCTCACATGAGCCAAGTTATTTCGTCGTGTTGCTTTAACGAATAGGTCAGTAGGAAGTTAAATGCACGAGTCAATCAATACACAAGTTCAGCAATACTAACTTCATCGCAAGTTCGACAATACCTCTGTCAATCGCAAGTTCATCGCAAGTTCGACATAAGTTCAGCAAGTCATAACTACGACACAAGTTCATCAATACATTAGTTCGACATTACTCGACATACTACATGTTCCATCAGTATATGGGTGTCTAAGTACAAGTGCACCATGTCATCCTCAAGAACTCATATGACCTAGGAGTATATGGATACCGCGGACGTCGCTGCCTCTTTGGACGTGAAGGCAGCACGTTAGGGGTGAACCCAACGTCGGTACGGTCTCACTGGCGGTACACCCGGTGGTACTACTGACTGTAACTAGGACCCTGCAATTACAATATAGGCATAGTTACTTATAATGTTTAAGTAATTGTGACGTATATGTCAAAGGGTTGTTTCAAGTATCTGTTCATTGAACTATGTAGAAAATAGTGCATCACCAAGCGGAGACATTCCAATCTCATCGTAGTCCTCCTCCTCATCCTCATCCTCGTCCTCCTCAACGTCGTGCTCTGCAGGACCCTTGCCTGCATTGCCGGGAGTACGAACATAAGAGGTCCTAGCAGCCGTCGTGTCGGAGGAACCTGCTCGTGTCGGCATAGTGCTCGAGCGTAAGGAACTAGACAGGTCCGGGTCATAGGGCATCTCTCACAGAGTATCCACGCAGCTGAGCTTCTGTACCAGCTTCTTGCAGCTCCTCCTCACTTTCTGCAAAAAAAAGAAAACACGGATGAATGAGTCATGGGAACCATTTAACCACTGTCATGGCTTTAAGAATAGAATGTACATCGACGAAGACGTGTAGAATGCCGTGCGGCTCCACTCTGGTCTCGTGAAGTCGCACGGCTACTTTGTTGGACAGACTTATCAATTGTGTTGCCTGCATACACAATCGAGGTAAGTTTTTATCACTATAATTCATAGGAACGCCGATGTGCAGTTGTATTGAAATTCAAATTTCTTACCACGTATCTCTATAGTGGGGCTCTCTGAAGCCATGTCTCTATCCTTGTCGCCTCATCGTACGCATCAACGATGTTATCCTCGTCTTCGTCCTCATCAATTGGCTTGTTAGTGTAGGGGGCCTGCATATGTGTGCGGGTACTCCTATGTAACCATTGGAGGTAGCGGTCGAAGGTGCATTGGTCGTGCGGTGGTTTCTCAGCGATCAGGACCCTTTGCTTATTCTCCCAGTCGTGGATGTACCCCGCGTGCATCATGGCCCAATTCTTCTCCTTGTACCTATTCTTTCGATCGTACCTACAAGTTTAACGTAAGTTAGTGATTATATGTATGCACATGTGAAAGGTCCTAATATGGCTAGATGGGGGATGAATAGCCTATTTAAAAATCTACAAACCAACTAGAGCAATTTGATTAGTATGATAAATAGCTAAAAACAAACTTGCTCTAGCTCTACAAGGGTTGCAAGCCACCTATCCAACAATTCTAGTTACTATGATCACTAGACACATAATTTACTAAGTCACTACTCACTAAGAGCTCTCACACTTGTTACACTAAAGAGCTCCACTAGATGAACTTAAGCTACAAAGCAATCTCTCAATTCTAGCTACACTAAAGAGCTTGCTACAACTAGTTTGCGGGTATGTAAATAAGTAAGTAAGGTGATTATACCACCGCGTAGAGGAGTGAACCAATCACAAGATGAATAGTAACTCAATCATCGAGAGAATACCAAAGGGAAAGAGACAACCAATTTTCTCCCGAGGTTCACGTGCTTGCCAACACGCTACCATATGTCAGGTACTTGATGAAAGGTACTCTCCAGTCAGGCTCCTTAGTGGTCGGAGGTGGTTCGGTGGTGTTTGACGCCAGAACCGTAGCCACCAATAGCTGGTCTGGAGGCTTGTCAACCGTGGGATCTTCTTCTTTGATGGAAGGCGTGAGCAGGTCTTGAACAAATACGCCATGTGGGACTTTGGCTCGGGATGATCCTAACTTTGACAGCGCATCTGCTGCTTGATTTTTGTCCCGGACCACATGTGTGTATTCGATGCCGTAGAACTTGCCTTCTAGCTTTCTGATCGATTTGCAGTATGCGTCCATCTTTTCGCTGGTCATATCCCAGTCCTTGTTGAGTTGGTTGATGACCAGAGCTGAGTCTCCGTAGACATAGAGACGTTTGACACCGAGCTCGACCGCAATGCGCAGACCATGCAGGCATGCTTCGTACTCGGTGACGTTATTAGACGCCGGGAAATAAATCCTGAGGACGTATCGGAGTTGCTCCTTGGATGGCAATATGAAAAGGACTCTTGCTCCTACGCCGTCGATGTTGAGAGAGACGTCGAAGTTCATCTTCCAATACTCGGCGGGCCCCTGAGAGGCAGGTGTGCTTAAGTCTGTCCACTCGACGATGAAATCGACAAGTGCCTGAGACTTGATTGTAGTACGGCTTGCAAATTCCAAGGAGAAAGGGCATAGCTCCATTGCCCATTTGACGATGCGCTCGTTCGCATCCTTGTTGTGAATGATGTCTCCCAGAGGGTACTCGGTCATGACCACCACACGATATCCGTTGAAGTAATGTTTCAACTTTCGGGATGTAATCAGTATGGAGTAGATCAGTTTCTGAATCTGTGGGTACCTGGTCTTGGATTCATTGAGCACCTCACTGATAAAATAAATTGGTCGCTATACCTTGTAGGTGTGGTCGGGCTCATCACGCTCGACCACCATGGCAGTGGAGACCACTCGATTAGTTGCCGCAATGTAAAGCAGGAGGGTTTTGTCTTCTCTGGGAGCAGTGAGGACCGGAGGTGATGTAAGGAATTGTTTTAGCTGTGTAAAGGTAGCGTCTGCTTCCTCCGACCACTCAAACTTCTCGGATGCTTTGAGTAGCTTGAAAAATGCTAGTCCTTTTTCGCCTAATCTTGATATGAAACGACTGAGGGCAGCCATGCATCCGGTAAGCTTCTGAACATCCTTCACCTTTTTGGGCTGCTTCATGTCCAAGACAGCTTTTACCTTCTCTGGGTTAGGGCGTATGCCGTCGTGACTGACGACGTTGCCGAGCAATATACCAGATGGAACACCAAAGATACACTTCTTTGGGTTTAATTTCCATTGGAATGTGTTAAGAGCTACAAAGGTACATTCGAGGTTGTCAACAAGGGTGTATGCTTCCTTGGTTTTAACAACTACATCGTCAACATAAGCCTTGACGAGGTCGTCTTTTATCTCGTCTTTGAGGCAGGCCTGTATGGCGCGTTGATAGGTAGCCCCGGCGTTCTTGAGCCCGAACGACATGGTCGTGTAGCAGTAGGCGCCGAAGGGCGTGATGAAGGATGTCTTGATCTGGTCGTCCTTTTTTAGAGCGATCTGGTGATAACCAGAGTAGCAATTGAGAAAGGAAAGTAACTCGCAACCGGCAGTTGAATCTACGACCACGTCTATGTGAGGTAAGCCAAAAGGGTCTTTAGGGCAGTGTTTGTTGAGATCAGCGCACATTCTCCATTCATTATTCTTTTTGCGTACAAAAACCGGGTTGGCTAACCACTCCGGATGATACGCTTCTTTGATAAATCCGGCTGCCAAAAGCCATGTAACTTCTACCCTAATAGCCTCCTTTTTGTCGCGAGCGAACCATCGTAGCTTCTGCTTGATAGGTTTGGCCTTGCCATCGACATTTAAGGAGTGCTCGATCAAGTTCCGAGGTACACCGGGCATGTCAGCGGGTTTCCATGCGAACACACTCACGTTGCTCCTCAAGAACCTGATGAGCGCGTCTTCCTATTTAGGACCCAGGTCGACCAGCTGGATCGCTTTGTGCTCTTTGGACTTGATGTTCTTGCGCGGGGCCTCGAGCTCTAGGATCTCCAGGTGGTCGGCTGGGGTCTTCTTGGCATCGAGCATGGTCTCGGCCATGCGAATAGAGAGGTCGTGGGCCTCTGCTATTTTGAAGTTGTCATCCTCGCAGGTGTAAGCTGCATATACATTGCCCCTGAGAGTTAGAACCCCCTTCTCAGTAGGCATCTTGAGCACCAAATACCTATAGTGAGGTATGGCCATGAACTTGGTGAGCGCTGGTCTGCCAAGGATAGCATGGTAGGTGCCTTCGAAGTCAGCGACCACGAAGTTGACGTAGTCGGTGCGGAAGTGGTCTGGGGTACCAAATTGCACAGGTAGTGTTATCTGCCCGAGAGGTGTGGAGCTCTGTCTGGGGAGAACACCCCAGAACTGTGCCTCATATGGCTTGAGATTAGCTTGGATTATCTTTAGGGCTGGCAAACTGTTCTTGAATAGTATATCGATGGAACTGCCACCGTCAATCAGCACTCTGTCGAACTGAACCTTGTTGATACAAGGATCGAGAACCAGAGGAAAACGCCCTGGCTCAAGTATTGCAGCCCATTGGTCCTTTCTGCTGAAAGAGATCTCGAGGTGAGACCAAGGAGGGAGCCACGGATCGGCGATGAGGTTGTCGGCGTTGGCCACGTTCAAGCAAGGGCGGGCGAGCAACTTGCGTTCTCGTTTGGTCTCGATGGACACTTTGCCCCCAATGATGGTGTGGACGCGATCGGTTGGCTTGACGTACTTGTGACGGGGATCTGCGTCTTCATCATCGTTGTCCTCGTTATGCTGCTCCCCTGCGTCGTTAGGCTTGTCGGATGTATCCGGAGCCTGTTGGCGCATGTAGATAGATTTGAGAACACGACAATTCTCCATGGTATGGTTTGACTTGGGATGGAGCTGGCAGGGTCCTTTCAATGCTTTGGCGTAGTCTTCTTCGTAGTTACAACTTTCGCCACCTTTTTTAACGGTGTTGACCTTGCCGTCGTCTTCCCGAGCACGCTTGCCCCTGTAATCGCCACGGCGATTACGCTGGTCACGGTGGTCGTGGGAATCGTTGCGCTGGTTGTGGCGATCAAAATTGTCATTCCGACCACGGTTGTCGCGGTAGTCGTCGCGGTGTGGGGGGTGGTCGGAGCGTGGAACCCTTGCTGCTTCTTCGATGATTATCTTTTTAGCATCATCGGCATCTGCATATTTTTTAGCAGTGGCTAGGAGCGCTGTGACTGATTCAGGTCTCTTGCGGAGGAGCTTGTCCCTTAGGTCATCATGGAAGCGGAGACTAGTGATGAAAGCCTCGATTGCCTCATTGTCGGAGATTGACGGGACCTTGATGCGCATCTCCGAGAAGCATCGGACGTACTCGCGCAGTGGCTCATCTTTGCGATCTCGAATCCGCTACAGATCATATTTGTTGCCGGGTTGCTCGCAAGTAGCAATGAAGTTGTCGATGAATGCTTGCTTGAGCTCTTGCCAAGAATCAAAGTAGTTCACCGGCAAGCTGACCAGCCACTAGTGGCCTGCATGGCTGACGGTGATTGGGAAGTAATTAGACATGACGTTCTCGTTAGCCATGGCTGATCTGCACGTGGTTTCATAGAGCATGACCCATAATTCGGGGTTCTCCTTGCCGTCGTACTTTTGAAGTTTTTCGAGCTTGAAGTTCTTGGGCCATATGACTTGGTGAAGGTGTGGAGTAAACTGCTTCAAACCCGGAGGGCCGTGGGTAGTATCATATTCCATACGGCGATAGCTTTCGTGGGATGCACGATCGTTGGCTCTTTGGTTAATGCGATCGCGCAGATCGTGTTCTCTGAGGGAATGGCGGAGATCGTTATTGCCATCACGGCGACCCCGATTGCCACCCTGGTTAACCCTATGATCGTGGTTATCACGGCGATTATCGCGGTTGTCTCGGCGGTTGTCATCCCTATAGTCGCGGCGGTTGTCGTCCCGACCACCATCATGACCACCGTTTCCGCCTTGACGGTTGTCTGATGGGTCGTTGTTGCGCGAGCCACATTGGTTGGATGGCTATGAGCGACTTGAGTACTGGCGGCTGTGGCTTGATTCGACTGAGACCAATGGAGCCCAGGCTTGATTTACAATCTCTGCGGTCTGGGCCATACCAGCCGTCAGGTAAGCTTGTATATCATCACGAACTGCCTGGATTTCTGGTGTATTGGGTAGTCGTTGCATTGTCGCCATAGCAACAGCTACGTTGGTGCTTGGAGTCCTAAAGACCTGCTTGTCCCCCACCTTGTTAAAGGCATTGTTAAGGTCGCGTGGCTGGACCCTTATGCATCGTGCCTCCTCTTCTGCCTCATCTTTGACTTGTCGGCGATTAAACCGATCAATATTGCGTGCTTCGCGTGCCAGCCTTTCTTGTTCTATTTCACCAACTGCCGGTGGTTCATCATTACTGACAACATTGATCAAGTCTCCTCGCCTTGGTGGGAAGGATGGGAATCGTGGGAAACCCGGGGCATGGTCTGGGATATCCAGATCGTATTCAACGCCTTCATTGTCATGATGCTGGAGCTCGGTGTGGACGGAGGCATTAGATGCGACGCCAGACGGGGAGCTTGAGCCACCCTCTTAAACTGTGGGGACCGATCCTTCTTGATACTCCTCAATCCAGACCATGTTGACGAAGTTGCGCAGGCTGTAGGGCTGAGCCTGGTAGTTCTCCATCGAGGCTTCGTACTCGGAGAGCCGGAGACCCATCGCAGGGGCTGGCCGGCGACGAACGGAGCGCCCTTCAGGAGTAGATGTGACCATGATATCCGTACCGAGTCATGCAGGACGACTGGCCCAAGCTGGTTGGGTAGATCTGTTGTGGGTAGTGGTTACCTGCTCATTAGGTTGACTTTGGTGCCGACCCGATCGATGGAGTCGAGCAGGTCGATGTTGTCGATCTGCCTCCCTTTGTAGCGAGGAAGCGAACGACGGGTTATCGGCGTGGCTGAAGACGATGCTGGCGTGGCCGGAGCCAGATCCACCATGGTCGGAGCCGTAGCCGATGCATATGAAGTAGTGGTCGACGTAGATTGAATCCACGCCTCCTCCGTGCTCATGGCGATGAAGTCGTCGGAGCCAGTGGTCCAGGTGATCTGGCCGATGGTGAACGTGAGGCCGTTCGGCGTAGCCATGGAACCGGGGATGATGACCATCTTGTTTGTCTGGAGAGCAGTACGCACACCCCTTGTTGACGAAATATGGTTGGCAGTCTACCTAGGGGTATGCCCAAGGTAGTAGATTATCGACAGACAGATGCGCAAGCTACAAACAAGATGGTGACGCAGGACAGACACGAGGTTTTATCCAGGTTTGGCCGCCGTGGTGGCGTAATACCTACGTCCTGCGTCTGATTGTATTGATGTATGTTAATGAGAGATGTCTTTGAGAGGGGTCCCCTACCCGCCTTATATAGTCTGGGGGGTAGGGTTATAGATCTGGAAACTAATCCTAACCAGTTACAATTGCCATAGGTGGCCGGATAAGGATTCCTATTCTAACCGACTAGGATCTTGCTTGATCTCCAAATCTGCCTTGATTCCTTACGCGGGACTCCGAACAGATTGGTCGGGCCACACGTAGTCTTCTAGTGGGCCAGACCCCCTGGTCCGGGCCGGCCCATGCCTAGCCATAAGGGTTAGGGGTTAATACCCCCACAGCGTTGGCCCATCTCGCTATCCAATCTCTCCCCTCCATTGGCTCCGACTACCGGAGGCTTGAGCGCCAGCCCGGCGTCTCCCTTAGACCCCAGCCGTCTAGGGAGGACCCACGCTGCCTCACCCTCTCTCCGGAACATTCCGCATGGAGCGCCCCGACGGCATTTTCATTCGGTCTCCGCAATGCCGCGGCGACCGTAAGCCACCTTGTGGCCCAGCGCACGATCCCGTCCCCCGCGAACAACGAGTTCATGGGGATGATCGAAAGTGTCACAGAATCCCTCCACAGTCTCCTCGTGGAAGGTCTAGGGTCAGACTCTGGCTCTGGTTCTGGTAGGGGGAGCCATCGTCCCTCCTGGGAATGCTTCATGGCGGAAACCTCCGAGGGACACGTCGAAAGCTTCTCCGAGAAGGAGGTTACCCTAGCAGGCAACCTCGGTGATGGAACCAAAGGAAAAACGGCAGCCCCGTCCCACGTAGGGGTGGAACAGCTAAAAGCCTAAAAGCAGGAGATTGACGAGGCTGGACAACAGCTCATTCGGGAATATGCGTTGGTCGATCGAGAGATCGAACGCCGCGGAGACGGTGGGCACGCACGCGCCGTGGCCCGTGACGTAAACCGAAGGATCATCGCCGATGATGAAACCCTTCCTCACTTCGCTCAGGCGAGCCAGAACATCGCCACCACCGTGGCCTTGCTCCATGGCCTTCTAGAGGCCGCAACGACCGAGGATCGTCGGGCCCACCGTGAAATTCACACGTTGCTCGAGCGTGCGGCGACGCAGCAGGCGGAAAGCTCGTTGTCTCGACGATGCGAGCTCGACACCAGCCAGCGTATGCCCTCACTACGTCCCGCCAGGGACGCATCAGTCCACCAAGCACCACAAGGCGGCGGGCAGCGCGTTGCGACCCAGATACATCAGCGTCTCGGCCGCGACCGCGATTCACGTAGCACCATCGACGCCCACAGGCGCACCTACGGTGACCCAAGGGAAGGAGCCCACTGCGGCTATCATCCTCGATACGGTGGATGCTACAACAGCGGTGAGGACCGGAGCCTGAGCCCCAGCCTGCTAGGCCCTCAGGCCTTCGGTCGGCACATCCTCAACGCTGCGTTCCCGCCAAGGTATCGACCACCTACTAACATCCCTAAGTACTCCGGGGAGACAAACCCCAGGCTTTGGCTTGAAGAGTATTGGCTTGCCTATCAAGCCAGTGGTGTGGACAATGATGACTTCATTATCCACAACCTTCCACTGTTCTTGGCCGATTCGGCTCGAGCATGGTTGGAACACCTGCCGTCCAACGCAATCCAGAGTTGGGCGAATCTAAAGAAGATATTTGTGGGAAACTTCCAGGGCCCGTACAAACGCCCTGGGAACCCATGGGACCTCAAGAACCGTCGTTAGAAGGCCGGTGAGACCCTCCACAGGTACATCTAGCGCTTCTCCCGGTAGTGCAACGAGCTCCCTAACATTGCCGACGTCGATGTTATAGGAGCCTTCCTATCCGAGATGACCTACGAATCCTTGGTTCATAAGCTGGGACGTAAGGGCCCGCGAACCACCAAGGAGCTCCTGGACATCGCCACCAGCCATGCCTTAGGAGAAGAGGCGGTTAGAGCGATCTTCGATCGCCTCGAGGGCAAGGCAAGGCGGGACATGGGTACCAGCGAAGGCACCTCGAATCGCTCCGCCAAGAAGAAGAATAAGAAGCAACGACGCGTGGACTCACTCATGGCCGCCGCTGACCGCAAGGGTGGTCGGAAGCCCGTGGAGGGCACTCCGAACCACTTTGAAAAAAATGCTCGAAGGGCCATGCCCGAACCACGCCTTTCCCTTAAAGCATCCGCTCAAGGACTACAGCCTCATGCGGAAATTCTTGTCCGAAAGTTCCAACAAAGGGGAGCAGGGGAAAGAGCCCGCCCCCACTACGAACGACACCGAGGAGAAGGATGACGACTTTCCAACACCAAACGGCTGCCTTATGATCTTCGGAGGATCGGTGGCCTACGACTCCAAATGCCGTCAGAAGGTCACACGCCGCGAGGTCTACGCAGCCCAACCGGCCACACCTCCCTTCCTCCAGTGGTCGGAGTCTGCTATAACCTTCGACCGGACTGACCATCCGGATACCGTCCTACACCCAGGGAGGTATCTGCTTGTTGTCAACCCGATCGTCGGCCCAAAGAGGCTCACCAAAGTGCTGATGGACGGAGGCAGCGACCTCAACATCATGTTCGCCAGGACCCTCGACGAGATGGGCATCGACCGGACGAACCTCCACCCAACCCGAGCGCCTTTTCACGGCATCGTGCCCGGGAAACAGGCCATGCCACTGGGATAGATTGATCTGCCCATCACCTTCGGGGATCAGTTCAATTACAGGACTGAGACCCTCACCTTCGAGGTGGTTGGGTTCCTCGGAACCTTCCACGCCATCTTGGGACGACCATGCTACGCGAAGTTCATGGCCATCACCAACTACACATACCTCACGCTGAAGATGCCGGGCCCCCACGGGGTCATCACCATCGACACCTCCTTCCAGCAGGCCTAAGAGTGGGAGGTCGAGTGTTGCGGCCACACCACAACAATCGTCGCCTCCGGCAAACTCACCGCCCTCAAGGAGGAGGTTGCCGAAGGAGCGCCCAACACAAAGAAGTTGACCAAGTCATTCGAATCGGTAGAGGGCTCTAAGGAGGTCCTCATAGATCTCAGTAGCTTCAAGGGTAAAACAGTACGCATTGGTACCACGCTCTCCTCCAAATAGGAAAGCGCGCTCGTCAACTTCCTCCGCGACAACAAAGACATCTTTGTGTGGAAACCCTCGAATATGCCAGGCATTCCGAGGGAGGTCACCGAGCATACCTTGAAAATCCATCCAGGCTCCAAGCCGGTGAAGCAATGCCTATGTCGCATCGACGAGGAAAAGCGTAGGGCCATCAGTGAGGAGATAGCAAAACTGTCGGCCGCCGGATTCATCAGGGAAGTACACCACCCAGAGTGGTTAGCCAATCCCGTCCTTATACGAAAGAAGAGCGGGAAATGGAGGATGTGTGTTGACTATACGGGCCTCAACATGGCGTGCCCAAAGGATCCGTTTCCTTTGGCACGCATAGACCAAATAGTCGACTCTACCTCAGGGTGCGAAACCCTCTGCTTCCTTGATGTGTACTCCGGCTACCATCAAATCACGATGAAAAAATCCGACCAACTCACGATGTCTTTCATCACCCCCTTCGGATCGTTCTGCTACATTTCGATGCCGTTCAGTTTGAAGAACGCTGGGGCAATGTACTAGCGATGTATGCTCAGATGCTTCGGGGACCTCATCGGGCGGACCGTTGAGGCCTACATTGATGACATCGTAGTTAAGTCCAAACGGGCTGACCACCTCATTGCTGATCTTGAGCAAACCTTCATGAAACTTCGGGCGCATGGCATCAAACTCAATCCTAAGAAATGTGTTTTCAGGGTCCCGAGCGGTATGCTGCTCGGCTTTATCGTCTCTGAGCGCGGCATCGAAGCCAACCCAGAGAAAATCTCAGCCATCACAAGGATGGGCCCAATTTAGAACATAAAGGGGGTTCAGCGAATCACAGGGTGCCTCGCCACCCTCAGCCGATTCATCTCACGCCTCGGCGAACGAGGACCCCCCTTTATCAGCTCCTAAAGAAAGCCAACAGCTTCGAGTGGACATCCGAGGACTAGGAGGCGCTTGACATGGTCAAACTACTCCTGACAAGGCGCCCAATCCTAGTTCCTCCAAATGACGGAGAATCCCTCCTGCTATACATAGCGGCCACCATGCAAGTGGTCAACGTCGCCCTGGTAGTAGAGCGGGAGGAAGAGGGGCATGCCCTCAAGGTCCAGTGCCATGTGTACTTTATTAGCGAGGTACTATCTGACTCAAAAACCCGCTACTCCCAAATCCAGAAGCTCCTTTACACCGTCCTCATCACCAAGAGGAAGCTACGCCACTACTTTGAGTCATATCCTATGACGGTTGTGACGTTGTTCCCCCTCGGCAAGGTCATCTAGAGTCAGGACGCCACAGTAAGAACTGCAAAGTGGGCACTCGAGCTGATGGATCAAGGCATCACATATGCCTCCCGAACCACGATCAAATCCTAGGTATTGGCTGACTTCATCGCCGAATGGACCAAGGTCTAGACACCACCAGCGGTCGTTGAAAGGTCCTAATGGCTAGAGGGGGGGGGTGAATAGCCTAATAAAATTTTTTACAACAACACTTAATAAACCGGTTAGACAATTATGAGGCGAAGCAAGTGTTGCGCTAGCCTACTAAAATTGCAAGCCACCTACCACAATTCTAGTTTATATAGTTTCTATCCACACAATAGCTATGTCACTACACTAAGTTAGTGTGCTCTCAAAAACTAACTAAAGAGCCACACTAACCAAACTAACAAGCTCTCACAACTAGCTACACTAAAGAGCTTGACAACTAGTTTGCGGTAATGTAAAGAGAGTGAGCAAGAAGGTTATACCGCCGTGTCGAGGAAGGAGCCAATCAATCACAAGAATGAATAACAATGAAGACCAATCACCTTGAAATCAAATGATGAACACAATGATTTTTTACCGAGGTTCACTTGCTTGCCGGTAAGCTACTCCTCGTTGTGGCAATTCACTCACTTGGAGGTTCACGCGCTAATTGGCATCACATGCCAAACCGTCAATAGGGTGCCGCACAACCAACACAAGATGAGGATCACACAAGCCACGAGGAATTCACTAGAGTACCTTTTGGCTCTCCATCGGGGGAAAGGTCAAGAACCCCTCACAATCACCACGATCGGAGCTAGAGACAATCACCAACCTCCGCTCAACGATCCTCACTGCTCCAAGCCATCTAGGTGGCGGCAACCACCAAGAGTAACAAGTGAATCCCGCAGCGAAATACGAACACCAAGTGCCTCTAGATGCAAACACTCAAGCAATGCACTTGGATTCTCTCCCAATCTCACAAAGATGATGAATCAATGATGGAGACAAGGACAACTCCCTACTGGCCTCCTTGGCGACCACTACGGTGTCCGAGGGTCCCTCGCCAGCGACCCCCTCCGTCCTGCCCAGGACGGGCGTCGCCTCAGAGGCCACCGATGGCGCGGGACGCGCCGCTGCATCGGGCGCCACCACCATAGCTTCTGGCTGTGGTCCATCCATCACAGCCACCGTCACCTCCACCCCCATCGGCGGGACCTCATTCGGCTGTTTCTCAACCATCGTAGCCGACGCAACAGGTGCGGCCAATAGCTCCGCCTGCTCTGACACCGAAGGCGGGATCACTTCCGTCGCCAGTCATGCGGCAACCTCCGAGGGTGATCGCTCAGCTGCGCTGATTGCTCGACCCACCGAGGGCACGGGCACCATCATAGGCGGCGCCAGACCCACCGGCGAGGCTGTGGCACCGGCTTTGCTCTCGCCCGGAACGGGAGCAACGTCTGACGGTGGCCCCTGCCTTGCCTGAAGGGTGTGCGTTTTCTTGGGTGCCAATGCTATAGTATTGCCCCGTCTGACCAGCCCCCTGGCGCTATAGAGGAAACAAAAGTCATGAGTCGCTGTGAAAAATAGAGATAACAGAGGAGTCGGCAAACTACATTGACGATATTAGACGACGTTTGGGGGACGAACCCCTAGCTTCCTGCTCCACCTCGTCAGGGCGGGGCCGCTTCGAGCCTGCCCCCTGCTCCCGGGCAGAGAGGCTCAACTACCCCTCTCTGTCGTTACCTCAGGCGTGGCGGCAGATCCGCCCGCCCCTGTCGGCTCATGGGGAGCGCCATCGAAGCCACCCCCCTCCACCGGCACCCCCGGCGCGGCAGTAGGCCCGCTCACTTCCATCAGTCCTGAGGACAGGCTGACGGTTAGGCCCATCTCCGCCTGTCTCGAGGGCTCGCTTCCCCCCATGTGGAACGGGAAGGGTCCCTGCGTGGATGGGTGGGCACATGTCAGTGAATCCTCGCCCTCCAGGACACCCCAATCCACGCCGGTGGCTGCCTCATCAAACTCGTCGTCACTGCCTGTCTCCTCTCCTTGATCTTGTGCTTGCTGCTTCCGTAGCAGCAGCTTCTTCCTGAGCTCCCTCGTCCTTTTGTCCCACTCAGCCGCAATATGGTTCGCTTTCGCCAGGGTTCGATCCTTCGGCAACGGGGCCAGGCTTTCCTTGAAGAATAGTGCCCTCGGCTGGTCCTACCATCCCAAGGTCAGCTTCAAGGGGTCAGAAATTCAAGTAAAAAGGAGTACGGAGAAAGAAAACTTACAAAGTCGACGAACCCCGGTTCCGGTCGCATTGGGGGATGCCTCGGCACCGGAAACACAAAATCGAGGATGACTCCAGCGGTGTCCTTCGAAGGCTCCATCGCCTCCTTCATGCACTGCGCCACTTCGGAGGGAGGGAGCGCTTCATCGACAAGCACCGTCCCTTCAAGCGACGCTCTGGGCACCATCTGGTGCAGGGGGGGCACGCACACCATGAGCGGCGCCACCCTCCTCGCGTGGTAGGCGCCGATGATCCCCGATCCCTTCACGCCCCTATCCTTAGAGTTCGGATGGTGGCGAGAAGGTCATTGATGTTCTTCTTTTCCTTGGTCGGGACACCCCACTTCCATGACCCCGGGGCCTCCATGATGAAGCAACCGGAGAAAACTAGCAAGGGGGCGGCGGCGTCATCCTTGACATAGAACCATTGTAAATGCCACCCATTGTTGGAGGTCGACAGACGCATTAACGGGTACGCTTCTGCCCAGTTGTTGCGGAGGTGGATGCCGGCGCATCCCACCGGCGCATGCAGCTCTTGCTTCCCGACCCGCTTCTTTAGAAGATTGACGATGAAGAGATACCGCCAAAGGTCAAAGTGGGGACTAATCGCCAAGAACCCCTCACACAGGGCAACGAACACCGCAATGTGCTGGATTTTGTTGGGGGTAAAGTGCTGTAGCTCCACCTGGTAGTAATCCAACAGCCCCCGAAGGAACTGATGAGCGGGTATGGTGAATCCCCGCTCGTGGAAGTGAGCAAAGGACACGACATACCCTTCGGGTGGCGACGGCTCGTCTTCATTACCGGGCAGCCGCCACTCCTCGGCGACAGTCAGCGGGCGAAGGAGGCCACGGTGAACGAGGCCCTCCAGGCGCTGAGGGGCGATGTTGGATCTGCACCCCGGCTCCATTGAAACAATTGGGAGGGGGTGGCTGCGGGTTTGGCGGTGGCTGTGATGCGAACACGAGCTTGACGGCGGCTGCGATGCAGGTGCGGAGGCTCAGGAGATTGGCGGCGGAGGCTGTGGATGTGAAAGTGAGGAGGCGAAGTATGGAACCCTAGGGGCGAACCCATGGTTTTATAGGGGCGACGGATGCAAGAATGGCAACTTTCCGCCTCGATCTTCGAGCCTACCATGACACACCGCCATGTCACGTCGCGTGATACGCGCCCGCCATCCCTATCCTTTCCAACCAAAATCGCGCCAGACAGTTCGCCTTCCCCAGGCGGACCGGGACTTTTCCTACCGAGGGAATACGGGTCAAAGGACCCTTTCTCGACCCACCTGGGCCCAGAACTCCAAGGGTCGGCCCAACAGTCTCAACGGTTGTCCCAACGAGGGATGGGCCCGCAAGCGACCAGGACTCAGGGACACGAGCATCAGTAGGGCCTCGACCCGCAGTCGAGCCCCAGCCAGGCTGACTCTGGACGAGATCCCCTCGAATGGGATACCAGGGTTCCCTAAAAACTATCCAGTTGACAAAAACCGAATCTCACAGCCTTACCCGCGAAGGGTCCGAAAATACCCCCTGGGCGATTCTATCCAAATCACCCGGGGGCTACACCCGATGGGTGCGCTCGCGCGCACCCTCTGGCGAATCGAAATACCCCCCGGGTGATTCTATCCGAATCACCCGGGGCTCGGGGGCTACACCCAATGAGTGCGCTCACGCGCACCCTCTGGCAAATCAAAATACCCGCCGGGTGGTTCTATCTGAATCACCCGGGGGCTACACCCGTCGGGTGCGCTCGCGCGCACTCTCTAGCGAATCGAAATACCCTCCGGGCGATTCTATCCAAATCACCCGGGGGCTCGGGAGCTACTATCGGGGACCTAATACCGGGATACCCAATGAGGTGGGACTAATAACCATCGAACGTTGACGCTTCCAGTCGGACAAGAATGCTTCTACGCTTCTTGCCCGAACGATGGAAGATTGGTT
Organism: Miscanthus lutarioriparius; assembly: GCA_904845875.1. NCBI lineage: Eukaryota > Viridiplantae > Streptophyta > Magnoliopsida > Poales > Poaceae > Miscanthus > Miscanthus lutarioriparius. Next base: position 31,123,301 of record CAJGYO010000014.1, on the reverse strand, counting down.
CCGCCTCGCCCGACCCTCGAGGGCTGGCTCCGCCTCGCCCGACCCCCAAGGGATGGACTCTGCCTCGACCGATGGCTAAGGGCTGACTCCACCTCACCCGATGTCCGAGGGCGGGCTCCGCCTCGCCCGACAGCTAGGGGCTGGGTCCGCCTCGCCCAACGTCCGAGGGTGGGTCCCGCCTCGCCCGACGTCCGAGGGCGGGCTCCGCCTCACCCGATGTCCGAGGGCCTAAGGGCTGGCTCTGCCTCGCCCAACGTCCGAGGGTGGGCTCCGCCTCGCCGATGGTTGCACCCTGCTCCTTCATGGAGACGAGCACAGGGTACGATAGGACATTCGAGTCAACCATGATATCGAGGGCCATGCCCTATGCGCCTGTAGGAAGGTACCATCGGAATACGATGGGACGGGCGCTTTAAGCCCTTTCCATCATAACAGTGCCCGAATAGTGTTGTGGGCGCCGACTTTTTTCCCATAGTGTAGTAGGCGCCGCCTTCAGCCCTCAGGCGTGGATACTAACACAGGCATACGACAACCACTACGGTCCAAGACAGAACCCACATCATCTACGGTGATGGACGTATGGTCACTTCCCCGATTACTCCCCGAGGGGTCACAGCTTGGCTCTCCGGCACGCCGCACCATCCTGCCGGCGTAGGATGGGACGCACCCACTTGCTAAAAGGGCCAGGGCATGGCCTACGAGGATCAGCGAACACGCCACCTCTGACATGGTCTGCCATGTTAAGCAGGGCAGGCATAGGGAAAAAGGAAGACCCAACTCCCTCAAAGGACCTTCTATACCTTTGGTATTTTCCTCTTTCTCCCATCTATAACCCTTGCTTCCCCCTTGGTCTATAAAAGGGAGGGCAGGGCCCCCACTAAGGGGATCGACTTTTGATGGATAAGTTCAACACACACGACACTTCACACATAGCTGAGCAGCGACCAAGCTCTCGGTGACCTTTTTGACCATTCCATCAGAGACTTGGGACCCGTCCCTCTCTCAACTATTTGTACCCCCTACTATGATCCTTTTTTGGTACTAATAACACGAGCAGCAGCAGACTGGACGTAGGGACGTTCAGCCCAAACTAGTATAAAACTCGTGTCCTTTAGTGCACCATCCGGGCCTAACGCGCAACAATTACAAATTTACTAGCCGGTGTTTGTTCGAAACACCAACAGGTACTCTTCTAGAATCGGGTATCTCTGCGCATACTCAGGAATTGGCTATTGAGCGCCGACACTCATTGAGCCAATTGACCCAAGTTGTTAAATTCTTGTCCAAGCAGTTTTTTTTTTTCCATGTTGGCAGCATCCCTTGAACGGCCAAAGTGGCTAGCTGATCATCAGCCAAATTTAATGAGAAGCACAAATTCCTATTTCTCGGAACCTCTAAAGAAACTCAATGTCCGATTCGTTAGTTTTCTGCCTTATAGTTGTCAAATCGGTAATCTTTTTTCTCTAGTCCTAGAATAAAAATATGTATGAAATTTCTTTTCCAGATCAGCCCAATTGGCAATAGAGTTGACGGGCAGTGATGAAAACCAAGTGAAGGCTAGCCCTGATAGGGACAAGGAGATGAAACAAACTCGATAGCCTCTTCAATGGATGCTTTGCCCAACTGTGTAAGATATCGACTGACATGTTCTATTATGCTTGTGCTGTCTGGGATAGTGAACTTAGCAAACTCTGGGAGCCTGTAATTTGTAGGAAGAGCGACCAAATCATACCATTCTAGATAAGGACATTTGTATGAGAAGGTTATCCCTTTCGGCTTTAGACCGAACTGATTCTTCATCATCTCGGTCACCTTTAGCAACAACTCATCAGCATGTGAATTTAGATTTCTCTACACTTGTTGACCCATCTGTGGATTGAAATCCTATGTGCCTTGATACCCTGGATTCGGAATCATGTGAAGGGTGTTATAATTTGTGCCATAATGATACTCCTATGGAATCTCTATCTGCTGGGTCCTTTGCTGGTTTGCTGCTTGAAGTTTCTAGTTATAGACATTAGGATCTATATCTCTATGGATCCTTTGAATTGATGGTGCTATTTTTTGAGCCAATGACAGTATGTGGCCTGTTGTGCCAAAATTAATCACCTGATTTTGACCTTGCCCCACCGGTTGTTGCACATGCTGCACTGATGATCTAGGATTATACTGTATCTGATTTGTAGTAACACCATGAGCTTGTTCAGATGAACTCTGAACTGCCTGGACATCATCATTACCAGCTGGTGTTGCTTCTTGACGGCTGGTACCTACTTGATTAGTCCTTTGAGTTGATGGATGTGGAATGTTGTAATAAGCTGGTCCAACCTGATCAACTAGAAACCCATGAAACACCTCTTTCATGGTGTTATGGAATATGTTCAGGAAAATTTCATTATGGTTCGATATGGCATCATGAACAGACTTGTTTATAGCTTCCGTGAAGAAACGCCTATCTTCAGTCTCATTTACATCTGTCTACCCATGCAATAGAGCTCTGGGTAGTGGATATTTCTAAACAATTGTATTGTCATGTGTTTTGGTGTAGGACAACAAACACTTGTTCTAAAATTCTTCTGTAGCTTTGCCGATGACATCTTTATCTCCATCAGGTAAGTCTTCATAATGAACCATAAGGATGTCGTTGTTGTTGTAAACTGCCATGACGATTGTGGTGTCCCACCGGTCGTGCCAGAACGTGTGTCGGCACAAAAATTTGTCCCGTGCCGGGGGCACACGAGCAAGCCGACAGGGTCTGCTCGATGGAGCCAGAGATCCGCCTAGCTTCAACGCAGGGATTATCGATCCTGCACAATCCTCCCAAGACGTGCTAGTCAATTTGACCCTGCAATTGACAAGGAGAGAAAGCTAATCAGTAATTTAAGGCGGAACGTGCCGGTGTTGCCAGACAGTTCCAAATGTGCGGCTCTGAGAGCCAATGTGGAAGGAAATCGACTAAATAGACGATTCCAGCATACTCATAAGAATAAATTAGTTAAAGCTCATGGGGTTGTGGAAGAAAAATCGGTTATCATTCAGGATGAATATCGCTATTTAGTCAGATATTAGTCAATGGCAATAGGATGTCAACAATAATCAGTTTATGCTAAGCTAATGACAGCAAGTAATCGAATCCCCTTTTATATAAAAGAAGCAGCTCATCATCATTTAACCATTTAATAGAGATAAATCTAATAAACATGTTAGATCTCATCTATCGTTATGACTAGTGGGGCATGAGGTAGAATCATGCAAGCCATAGAAACAGCGATAAATTCGATGACCCTAACTTATTACCAATATTAATGGGGCATGAGGCAGAATCATGCAGGTCGTAATACAATAATAAGATCATGGGGCTAACACATCTTTCAACCTATCTTTACTTCAACGGTCTCGTGACGTGAATCGCATATGTAAAGGCACTCGATATCGGCTAAAACAGTCGATTCAGGCATAGCGCACAGTTAAGGTCATACCCTATCAGGAATAGATCTACCAAGTAACGATCCACACTCCACGGTTCTAACAGTGGGGTGTGAGGCAGAATCGCACAGGCCGTGATAACGAACCATAGAACGGTTTTCGTTAGCCAATAGATCTATTCAAGACCAGACATGCCTTAACCGCACACTATGCACGATCAAGATTGACATAAAACAGCCGATAAAACATAACTCATCATTTAAGATGCAGATTAGATCAGTTTAGATTAATAAACGATGGGTTAAACATGATATAAGGCCGAGCTAGATCAATCCCGATCGGGTGAAGTAATATTGCTGTAATTAAATAAATAATGAAAGCAACAAGCAATATCAGTAACTTAATGAATCTATCCGAAAGACGCCACCCTTAGATAGAGCCGATAACTTGACCTTAATCTAGTTCGAGCAGTGGAGGTTGACCAGATCGATGCAGCCGTACTTGAACTAAACAAGAGTCGATAACTAGCTTATACCAGAGTCGTAGTGGAGGTCGACCGGATCGATGCAGCCGTACGAACAGAAGCATAAGCCATGATGGTACTTACAGACAAGCTGGAGGTCGGTCGGACCGATGCAGCCCTGCTCGCTAAAGAACTCGCCGAGATCTACTCTACTCCTACTCCTAAGGGGTGGCCGGAGCCAAAAAAAGTAAGTAACTTGTATTTAATTGATTGTGTTCTCCCTTACAATAGCTGGGGTCTGATATTTATACCCGGAGCCTAAACATGAATCCTACTCAAGCACGACTCATTACAATCTTCGGAGTCAGAAAAGTGATTTTATTCCAAAATTCCTATTTATCTATTTACCACGCCGCAACCGTTTTGCTCCGAGATATACGTGCGACTCCTGACTTCCCGGGCCGAGTCTTATATAATGTCCCAATAGTATCTTTTCTGACTCACTCGGCCTATTTGCTTTCCCCTTCTTTCTCGAGAAAATCTCAACAGCTGACGCCGCCATCGCCAAAGCTTCAACCCTAACAAATCTTCCGCCCCGTCAAGCTCTTATTCAAGCGGTCTTCCTCAGATTCAAATCTACTTTGGTTTTAATGGCGACCAGCGACCACATCCCCAAGGTATGCTTTCAAATTCCCATTCTCAAAATGTCTATCGCTACCCTGTATTTCCTATATCCTTAAATTCATTTTATCCGATTTCTAGGAAATGAGGAACGAAATCTTGATTCCATCAGCTGTTGCTTCCAATATTTATTTTCTTGGGCCTATGGGTGATCCTGATCCATCTGATTTCATCCGTCAAGAAACCAACCAAATCCCCTTCAAACAGTCTGTAGTGGATTTGTCCTCTTGGAATACCAAAACTCTCTTTAGAAATTAGCCCAAAATGCCTAAGGGAGGAAGAAATTGGTTCTGTAGGGTGTCTGAGAAAAAGGGTGAAGATTGGGAGCTTTATGATTTAAATTAATGCTTGACACTCTCGTTGTCCGGGATGGATAAGAATGATTCACTCTTAATTTCCGCATCTTATTTTTGATCCAATGCCCTTAATGCCTTTGTATTTGGTCACGGTCCAATGACGAGCACTCTAGCCGATGTTTATATGTTGACCGGCCTTAGAATTACTGGATCAATGCAGCCTTATGAATACCTGAGTGCCGGATCCAAGAAATTAGCTAAGATATCAGATTGCACAGGATGGACCGGTTACATTCTGAACTATATTGGAGACGAATCAAATGTTAGTGAAAGGGAATATGTAGCCTTTCTGAACATGTGGCTTAAGAGATTTATCTTCTGTGGGTCATCTTGTGGCCTGACTTACAATCATAAACTCATGGCTGAGCATCTAGCAGTAGACAAGGACATCCCTATCGGAAAGTATCAGTTAGGAGCCGCTTATTATTTGATGTACCAGGTAGCTGCCCAATTACTGAAGAATGAACCAGTGCATGCTATCAGTGGCCCCTGGTGGTTGATACAACTGTGGCTTAACCTGTATATGCACAAGATTGTAAGGCTTGATCTCAGAAACCTGAGTTTCCCTTCCTCCAACTTTGACGAGGAATATAGAGGTGAAAAAAGAAGAACCCGTCAGTGTACAAGCTATGGTGAGGCTGCATCAGCCATAACAATCGATATTGATATTGGCCATCTTTTCAAAAAGTTTTATAGGGGGTTTGATGCAGACATCCTAACTTGGCTACCATATGATGAGGATGAAGACAATGAGTCGATCTTTCCATTTAAATTTTGATTTGAATCAGGCTGCTCGGATGAGACGGCGGCTGCAATCTTCAATTCCTTTATCAAGCCCTACGTCCTTCCAGTCGAATTTCATCATGATCATGGCAAAATGGACATATGTTCCTTCCTCCTAGGCAACCTTCCAACCTATGAATTCTACAACCCCTCTTTTGTAGCTCATCAGTTTGGTTTTGGCCAATTGCCTCCTGTTGACACCAAAATTTGATAACATTATTTTGAGAAGGAAGAGATCGGCCGATGATGTCAAAAACAAGAAAGTCTCCTAATTAAAGGATATTAAGGAGCCAGCCAAAAAATATTATTTAATATATTTTGGGAGAAGCATAGCCTCGTACTCAGCTTTGATCATGGTAACTAGCCAGGCCGGAGTCCAGCTAGAATATAATATGGGGCTAAGCAAAGGAGATAAATTAAAAGAGGTCATCTAGTCCGGTGAGCTAAATGAGAAGACAAGATCACGGAAGGGATGATTACCGTGATTACATTAATAACTTAGCCGATCAATATTTGGTTTGGCCGACAATTACACTTGGGGTGCACATCTATATACATGCGACATGGCATCGTGTACGTGGATTCTCAGCATGATTTATGGAATATATATGGACTCGGACGGAACGAAAGGAAGAGCGCTTGAGAAGGGAAATATTTTATGTTACCTGGCCGGCCAAGCTACACAAAAGGAATTAAGCTGACATGTTTTTGTACGTATACACGTGGTGAAGATATGTGCAGGAATTTCTATCGACCAAGACATGCATGAGGCCACAGGCGTGTCCGCTTGAAAGTTTGGGTGCAGCACGATAAAACTGAAGAGGGCATGTTTGACGGCTTCCAACCAGCTTGAGTCCGAGACGAATACAATATCAGGAATATACGTTGGCCAGTACATACGTACTTTACACGCATGCGGCGATTAAGGAAATAAAGAGACCGGCTGCAACGGAAGTCATTTATTTGGTATGTAGTACGGCTTCAGGACTCGTGCATGTTAGATTTTGCCGAGATAGATTGGATGCTTTCGGCAATTCTATACCTTGTACTCAGAGACTAGCCACTCTATAAATATAAAGGGTTATGGCCTGTTGTAAAAAACAAGAATCAATTAAATACAAGTCAATTATTTTTTTCGGCTCCGGCCACCTCTTAGGAGTAGGAGTAGAGTAGATCTCGGTGAATTCTTCAACGAGTACGGCTGCATCGATCCGGTCGACCTCCACTGCTTGTCTATAAGTACCGTCATAGTTTATATCTCTGTTCGTATGGCTACATCGATCCGATCGACTCCCACTGCGATTCTGATATAGGCTAGTTATCGACTCTTGTCTTATTCAAGTATGGCCTGTGTGATTTTGCCTCACACCCCACTGTTTGAATTAGATCAAGGTCAAGTTATCGACTCTACCTTAGTATGGCAGTTTTTGGTAGATTCATTAAGTTACCGATATTGCTTATTACTTTTATTGTTTATCTAATTACAACAATATCACTCTGCCCGATTGAGATTGATCTGGATCGACCTTATATCTTATTTAACTTATCATTTGCTAATCTAAAATTGATCTAATCTACATCTTAAGCGATGAGTTATGTTTTTGTTGTTTGTTTTGTGTCAATCTTAATCATGCATAGCGTGCGGTTAAGGCATGTTCGATCTTGAGTAGATCTATTTGTTAATGAAAACCGTTTCATGGCCCGTCATCACGGTCTGTGGGATTCTGCCTTTCACCCCACTGTTGACACCATGGAGTGGGGATCGTTAGTTGGTAGACCTGTTCCTGAGAAGGCATGACCTTAACTGTGCGCTATGCCTGAATCGGCTATTTAGCTGATATCGAGCGCTTTCACGAACAGTTCACATTATGAGATCATTGAAGTAGAGATAAGTCGAAAGATATATTAGCCCCATGATCTTGTTATTGTATTACGGCCTGTATGATTCTGCCTCATGCTCCACTGATATTAGTAATGGGTTAGGGTCGTCGAGTATATTGTTGTTTATACGGCATGCATGATTCTGCCTCATGCCCCACTGGTCATGGCGATAGATGAGATCTAACATGTTCATTAGATTTATCTTTATTAAATGGTCAAGTGGTGTTGAATTGTTTCTTTATATAAAAAGGAGTTCGGTTACTTGTAATCATTGGCTCAGTATAAACCGATCATCATTGATATCTTATTGTCATTGATTAATATTTGTTTAAATAATATTTATCTTGAATGATAACCGATTCTTCTTATACAACCCTATAAGCTTTAATCGATTTATTCTTATGAATATACTAGAATCGACGATTTAGTCGATCTTCTCTCATATCGGCTCTCAGAGCCGCACATTCGGGACTGTCTGACAACACCGGCACGTTCCGCCCTTAATTGCTGATAAGCTTTCTCTCCTTATCAATTACAGGGTCAAATTAACTGGCACATCTCGGGAGGATTGCGCAGGATCGACCACCCTTGCGCTAAAGCTAGGCGGATCTGCTCCATCGAGCGAACCCTTCCAGCTTGCTACGTGTGTCCTCGGCACGGAGACGAAAATTCTATGTCAACACACGTTTCTGACACGTTCGGTGGGACCACAATCGCCTGATTAGAAGTCAGACAAATCAATCAGTATCTACGGGATCGGAATTCAATTGATCAGCAGTTAATTCACATGCAACTTTTTATCGCTGACAAGATTTTGCCACCGCATCTCGGACTTGCAAGCCGATCCTGTACAAATACGTGCCATCTACATGGTACTCGTCGTGGCGCGTGGCAACAGGCTGACATGCCTAAGTGACAAAGTCAAGAAGATCAAAAGCTGATGCCGTTGCACTCCACCGTTCAAAGAATATTGCATCGGCTAAACAAAGATATGCTGCTGGGGCAACATGCATGCCGTATTGATTGGGAAATTAAGAAAATACTACACATGCATGGAAACCGACGAAATCCGGGAAGAGCTTGGATGCCTCAGATAGCTACTGCGTGTGTGAACAAGGTGAAGCCCACGGTTGATATGCACGGTGTCAGAGAAACTTCGATCGGCCTCAGATCCCTGAGCAGTGAATAATCCTAATTCCTAGGCCTGGGTCATTTCACGGCGAGAACAGAGACCGCCAGACAGAGCCGCTGGAACAGTGGAGCATTAAAAATTTGATAAAGTTAAAACCATTGAGATCGGCTCTTGTTGAGGATATCATCAGAAACAGCCGATCGGCTTATACTTCATTAAGACCCTGAAGAATTCTGCACGCCATCACTAAAGGCCTTGGAATCGTGTCACAAGTGTTCATTATGAAGTCCGAGCTGGTTACTACATGCTAGAGTTCGCGACAAAAGAAAGTTTGGTTGGTGGGCCAATTATATACCCACGCATGCATGATTAAGAAGACTCCAAAAAAGGATATGATCACGTTGGTTTGCCTGGTTTCGTGACTAGTTGGCCAAGGAAGTAAAAGCAGATAAGCAGTCTGGAGTTCAGGAATATTGAATCCAAGCAAGTCATCAAAGATATCGGCTCCGAGCATTGAAATGTATTAAAGCTTTTGGGACATCGGCTTTGGATACAAAAATAGCCGATGGTGAACCGTGTGTACAACGCCATTTAGGCCTCGTGTTGCTATTGTGGAAGATAAATTCAAGATGTGCTGCTAGAGATAAGCTACAGATTTATATTATGTATTACATGGCCATCTAGTCTGCGTCGAGCACAAGGGTTGAAAAGATAGCAGCATCAGCAGATATACTTGCAGACAACATGCAAGCAAGCATCAGGGAGTAGGTTTTCTACAACAAGGACGTACGTGCCTGAAAGTTGAAGTATCTTGGACGCAACAACCCGGACTCAATTCATGACACCACTACTGAGGGATGAGTAGCCAATCGGCTGAAAGCCATGAAGAAGCCGAAGATGAGAAGATCGTCAGATTGGAAATTACTATTGGCGCGTAGGAGACCAATCGGCTAAAAAATAGTCGATGAACTTCTCCTAAAAATGGAATTGGCTCATGCATTCTCTTAAAAATAGAATCTGCATCTGGAGGGTTTCCATAGATCCATGCCATCTCAACATGGGCCATTGATACATATGTCGTTTCAGCCTGGGATGTCCTCCTGGGAGCATAAAGAAGTCAAACAAATTTATCAGGACGACAGAGAAGATAGAAGGATGGCTAATATCAGAAATATACAAACAGAGCATCCTTATTGATTAGACATAGTGCAATCAGGCCAAGCAGTAGAAAGAAAAATTCTTAACTAGTAGGAGGTCCACTTCAACGCCATTGGTAATCGTCTCATCAGACTTCATCATCTGCGCTGCCAAAGTGTGCGTCATGAAGGTGCATCATGTTGAATTAAACTCCATCTGTTGCTCACCTCTATCGACTCCAAGAACGGATATACAGAGATCAGCTAAGGGGCCGGTATTGGCTCAATTTTCACTTCAGCTAATGCGTCGGGTGATGGAACCATCTAGCCTGACAGACACGATGTGGCCGGATCAGGTACAGCTACCATTGGCAAAGATACTTCAATAGTAGACGGCCATGTGCGACATGGAGAGCTCGGATACACAGGTGGTGCTCTGAACACATAATCGGCTATATGAAACTAATACAACCTTCGTTTTAATCAATAAAGAAAATCATGGTAAGAGATCTGAGTCCTCAGCTATAAGGCCGATGTGATATTCGTGTCCACCGAATAGCAAGCAACACGAAAGCTAGTGCAATTGATGATACAGTTCTTTTAGTACCGACACATGGTCAGAGAAAATTGATGCAAGACAACCGGAGGAGTCAATAGCTGATGAAGCCATGGGTGAGGCAGTCGGCTCATTAATCCCCATGAAGGTTTCCTCAGAAGTTTTATTAATATATTGGAAAGTCTCCATCCATCAGCTCCTCCAGTACAGGTGATGAAGATATTAATAGAATTATTGTCTGCTGTGAAGGTCGAAGCTTTATCTTGGTACAAGACAGGTGCAATAAGTTATTGGCTAAGTATTTTAATCAAAGTATCGGCTACCATTAATAGTCATGAAAAGTAAGGCAAAAGTGTGATAGCAGATACACTTGCATAAATCGGATTTTCCTGAAAGCTTGAAGAAGGATATCGCCTTGGAGGATGTCAGCGGCAAAAGTCCACCACACACTAGACAGCCGATACTTCTGCAAAAGTTGCTGATGTGCTTTTATGAGCTTGCAACGACACGATCAGTTCATCACGGGAACCAACACCGAGAAGATCCTTAAGATGAACACGCTCGGCGTCTCGAGCTCCTTTATCAGCTACGCGTCGGGGGGCCTGAACCCGCCGTGCACCGCCGAGTTCATCATCTTTGTCCTCTACGGCACGCTCGACATCGGTTTCCTTACCATGATGTGCTGCAGGACTACCCATGAGCTTTCCGACATCATGCTTATCTAGGCGTTCCAGATCCCTGACGATCAAGCTCGCACCTAAGAAGGATTGGATATAACAAAGGCCACTGCATTCGTCAGCAGTGAAGGCAACTACAGGAGCGCGATGCAAGCGCATCGGCATCACCCGCGCATGGTCCAGCACTGGAGTCACCGACGATGACCAGCATCACCACTTGTGCCGCTGGATACAAAGCTCAATCTGATGATGGAAGTGAAAAGCAGCTCAGAAGGATTGTTCTAAATGGGGAACGATAGAATAATATATTTTTCAATTGAAAGAGTCATCATGAGAGGATACGTCAGAGATACGAAAGAAGTTGACCACCTGGCAGCTGATAGGAGACCATCGGCTAAAAATTATTATCGACATACATAAGACGATGGAGATGATCACCGTCGTCAATGAATCGTAACGACAAGGCAAAGGGATGCGATGGGCCAAGAAGAACCACTTGCTCATGGTCATCCAGATTTTGAAAAGGACTGTTATATTGCTAAGAAGACAGAATAAAGTCACCGTCAGTTGGTGATTTACTACTGCAGCAGAGTTTAAATACTCTGGCTAATTGGAGAGAGCATAAGATACTTTGAGCAGCTTGAGTCCTAAGTTATTAGTGATGTTGGTCAGATTCAGAAGTTATGCATGCATCCATCGGCAAATCCAAGTTCAGGCTCATTACGGAGGACGTGCTTGCATTGTCTTGAGCTTATAAATAAAAAGGGACATGCACGTGCAAACAAGAGATGAAGCTTCCAGGTTTCCATAACAGAAATATATGGTGATTGATTAATTACTCGGAAGAGTCCACATGCAAGGCCTTAAGGCACCCAGCAGAGAACAACAACCGATGTCAAGATAAAGTTCGGGTGGAGATGCTCATTGGCTCAGAGTGGAGAAGATATGAGTTACACGCTGTTCTGTGCTTGGCTCGCATATTCTTTATTCCTTGTTTTTCTTATCACTTGTGAACAATCTATCATAGAGAAAGCATGCTACTTAAGTAGTTGATGAATGAGATATGGTATGATGAAAGAAATATTGCTTCTTTTGCAAAGTATTTGGGAAATTTTCTTATAAAAATTCAAAATCAATAGCTTGTCTCCTCAATGATGTTGAATTTTCTACTAGAGCCATATATTAGTCTCATGAAAAACCTTTCACATAAGCTGCTTGCTCTGTGTTGAGTTTTGTCGAGTCTTGTTGATCCTTGTTGAGAGATTTATCATGTTCACAAGATCAAAATCACGTATACGCCACATATATGTGCTGCTTCTACACTAGAAGTACGCAAAAACATGTTTTTTATCCACCTCAAAATGTTCTGCTCCTACACTAGGAGAAGACAAAATATGTTAGATTTTATTAGAATAAATGCTCCAAATTCTTAATAATATTTCTCTCAAAAGTTGTTGTAAGAAGAGACATGGGTTATGCAAAAATATAAAACGATGGACACAAAAGATGTCCAAAGTAAAAAGAAAAAAAGGGGGAAAAGAAGAAAAAGAAGAGAAAAGATAGCCCATGTTCTCGCAAAAATATTCCATAAGAGAGAAATATATTTCAAATAGTATAGTAGAATTAGGTTAGCCACCAAATATTCCACGCACATGCACATCTTGATCTAAGAGTATGACATTTCTCTCATTGGATCCGAGATTTGACCTTACAATATATGCAAGGTAAGTACGCTACATATTCTATCCCTACCTAAAACTCCACATAAGCTTTTTAGAAGTAGGATGAGAAGAGATAAAACAATGCTTTGACAAGGAACTATACACATTGAGCGATCTGAGAGAATCATTTGAGGAGAAAGCTATGTTTTAGTTTGAAAATCTTTCAAAAAATCCAAGTTTTCTGAGCAGGGAAAGCGAGGATGACTGGATTCTAATTCGTTCTATTCTTCAACTACCCAAGATGGTGTAGTAAATACTTCAAAGTTCACATGTGTGGGTGAGGCTTGGAATAAGGTATTATTGCTGCCAACGAATTCATCGGCTCCATAGAAATCAAAGTAGAAGAAGACATCGGATCGAAATAATTCGAAGCATGAAAAAATTCATACTCCGAACTAGGGGGCCCAGTGTTGACACAAAAAATTTGGTAACCTTAGTTTGAGAAGGAAGGGATCGGCCGATGATGTCAAAACCGAAAAAGTCTCCTAATTAAGGAATATTTAGAAGCCAGCCAAAAAATATTATTTAATATATTTTGGGAGAAACATAGCCTCGTACTCAGCTTTGATCATGGTAACTAGCCAGGCCGGAGTCCAGCTAGAATATAATATCGGGCTAAGCAAAGGAGATAAATTAAAAGAGGTCATCTAGTCCGGTGAGCTAAATGAGAAGACAAGATCACGGAAGGGATGATTACCGTGATTATATTAATAACTTAGCTGATCAATATTTGGTTTGGCCGACAATTACACTTGGGGTGCACATCTATATACATGCGACATGGCATCGTGTACGTGGATTCTCAGCATGATTTATGGAATATATATGGACTCGGACGGAACGAAAGGAAGAGCGCTTGAGAAGGGAAATATTTTATGTTACCTGGCCGGCCAAGCTACACAAGGAATTAAGCTGACATGTTTTTGTACGTATACACGTGGTGAAGATATGTGCAGGAATTTCTATCGACCAAGACATGCATGAGGCCACAGGCGTGTCCGCTTGAAAGTTTGGGTGCAGCACAATAAAACTGAAGAGGGCATGTTTGACGGCTTCCAACCAGCTTGAGTCCGAGACGAATACAATATCAGGAATATACGTTGGCCAGTACATATGTACTTTACACGCATGCGGCGATTAAGGAAATAAAGAGACCGGCTGCAACGGAAGTCATTTATTTGGTATGTAGTACGGCTTCAGGACTCGTGCATGTTAGATTTTGCCGAGATAGATTGGATGCTTTCGGCAATTCTATACCTTGTACTCAAAGACTAGCCACCCTATAAATATAAAGGGTTATGGCTTGTTGTAAAAAACAAGAATTAATTAAATATAAGTTAATTACTTTTTTTTTCTCCGGCCACCTCTTAGGAGTAGGAGTAGAGTAGATCTCGACGAGTTCTTCAGCGAGTACGGCTGCATCGATCCAGTCGACCTCCACTGCTTGTCTGTAAGTACCGTCATGGTTTATACCTCTGTTCGTATGGCTGCATCGATCCGGTCGACCCTCACTGTGACTCTGGTATAGGCTAGTTATCGACTCTTGTCTAATTCAAGTATGGACTGTGTGATTCTGCCTCACACCCCACTGCTTGAATTAAATCAAGGTCAAGTTATCGGCTCTACCTTACTATGGCAGTCTTTGATAGATTCATTAAGTTACCGATATTGCTTATTGTTTTCATTGTTTATCTAATTACAGCAATATCACTCTGCCCGATTAAGATTGATCTGGATCGGCCTTATATCTTATTTAACTCATCGTTTGCTAATCTAAAATTAATCTAATCTACATCTTAAGCGATGAGTTATGTTTTTATCGACTGTTTTGTGTCAATCTTAATCGTGCATAGCGTGCGGTTAAGGCATGTTCGATCTTGAGTAGATCTATTAGTTAATGAAAAACGTTCCATGGCCCGTCATCACGGCCTGTGCGATTCTGCCTCTCACCCCACTGTTGGCACCATGGAGTGGGGATCGTTAGTTGGTAGACCCGTTCCTGAGAAGGCATGACCTTAACTGTGCGCTATGCCTGAATCGGTTGTTTAGCCGATATCGAGCGTTTTCACGAACAGTTCACATTACGAGATCATTGAAGTAGAGATAAGTCGAAAGATATGTTAGCCCCATGATCTTGTTATTGTATTACGGCCTGCATGATTCTACCTCATGCCCCATTGATCATGGCGATAGATAAGATCTAACATGTTCATTAGATTTATCTTTATTAAATGGTCAAGTGGTGTTGAATTGTTTCTTTATATAAAAAGGAGTTCGGTTACTTGTAATCATTGGCTCAGTATAAACCGATCATCATTGATATCTTATTACCATTGATTAATATTCGTTTAAATAATATTTATCCGAATGATAACCGATTCTTCTTATACAACTCCATGAGCTTTAATCGATTTATTCTTATGAATATGCTGGAATCGACGATTTAGTCGATCTCGGATCTCTCATATCGGCTCTCGTGAGCCGCACATTCGGGACCTCCTCAACTTTTCTTCGGGCATATACTAAGGCCGTGAACGTCTCCGCCCTTAATTCTTGATAAGCTTTCTCTCCTTGTCAATTGCGTGGTCAAATTGGCACTGGCACATCTCGGGAGGACCCAAGGTGCAGATCGACCACATGTGCCATCTATGGCTGAAGCTAGGCGGATCTGCTCCATCAATTGTGTATGACCCTTGAGTGTTGCGCTTAATGGTGTAACATGTGTGCAACCTGAGCTTATATCTTGAAACATGGCAAGATGGTAAAAATGTGACAAGTGTAGAATACACCTCCTCAACTTTTCTTCAGGGATATACTAAGGTTTTAGTTGAGAGGATATTAGTGAAACAATTTGAAAGTCTTGATCATGGAGTTTTCCGTTACTTGTTGGGATGTAGATCTTCCTTCCTCTGCTTGCATAAGCTGGTCATTGTTTGACTGTTTCAAAAGTCAACTTAAAAATCTTGCTCTTCCACACTCTTTGACTCATGAAAATGGTGGCAAGAATGGCAGTCTCTCATCTTTTCTAAGTCTTGGGTTGGTTCAGCCCCTTTGTGTATAGCTCGATGGGGAATTTACTTGAAAATAAATGGTAGAGAGGTAACTTGCCATTTCTTCTCAAGATAACTACTTGACGAATTCCTCTGCCAGCTGTTCTAATCGATCTTTTTAGGATGCTGAATTTGATCCTCCGAGCTTGGATAGGAAGGGACGTCCTATAGATTACTAGCCACCATGCCCAGTTTCAAGAATGGGATCGGCCACACCTTCACTAAAGAAGTTGATGAAAACTCATGCTACCTCCACCATCGTGACATATTAATCTTCAAAGCGCAAGGCAGCTCAAGGGTCAACCCAAAAAACCACTGCTGGGAAGAGACTCTACAGAACGAGACATCAGTTGCTCAGGTAAACAATTTATCTCCTTCTCAAAAATGTTATTGAGCTGTTGATCCCGTTCTTTCACAGCTATCGAGCATTACGTTCCAACCTTTGCTCTAGGTGCGGGATTGCTATCCTAGGTGTTTGACTCAGCACCAACTAAACCCCATCGGCTGATCCTCAAAAGGAGCCGATTTCGATTGAAATAACCAATGCTTCCATAACAGCAGAAAATGTGAGTTTTATCCTTGATGCTTGTCAGAGCATTTTCTTTAACTTTTGATCTACTCGGCTTCCATTCTTCATCTGGCTTCTTACCATGCTAGATACTTCCTAAGGAAACACCCATGCAAGTAAAAGTGAGAGTTCTTATGCTAGAATGACTAGGGAAAATGTCCACTTAATGATCTAATTATGCTAAAAATAGGCATGGTCGAAGGTGATCTGCTTGATTTTGAAATTTTTATGGTAGTCTATGTGAAGCATGAGATAAAGCGATGGTAAGGAAGTTATCGTCCTTTATTGATTTATTTAGAAGTTGGCGTAATAATTATGAACTAAAATTTGACATGCAGATACCAATGTTGAAAGCAGATTCTAGGTTTACTGAGCCGATTCAACCAGATACTATTGGTGCATCATCTCTTGCTATTGAATTTTCTTTTGTGATTGAGATAGAAGCTACCCGTTTGCAGATGAAGAAGGTATTGTATCCTCCTTGCCATCCATTTGTTATGAGCAATCTTAGGATTTAAACCTCCTAATCAAGATTTCCTTATACATAGGCACTCAATCTTCTAGCCATCATGTCATTCCTTATGAGTTACTCTTTCAATCTTGAGGAGTATCTTGATGAAGATGAGATTAGTTTGTCAGCCACCTCTTCCAAGGAAACCTTGCGGAAGAGACCAAGAATTAGCTAAGAGATGTTCTGCCAATGTTTGAAAAGAATATAGCCGATTTGGTCCAAGACACTGATCCAATACATAGAGTTTCCTTAGCCATTAAGGGTAATCCATCCCCACTCTCTCTCAGTCTTGTCTCCTTTATCTATCTTTGAAGATCAGGTCCTAAAGGTAAAATAGGCTCGAGAGATCTGTTTGATCATGAAACTTTATTGGCCAAGGGAACTCTAATTTAAAAGGGCAAGAGGCTAAAAAGAGTGACATAGTTGATTGATCATTTGAAGAATTATCTCTCATAATGGTTTAGAAATGATGATATGATGATATTGACCCATAATTGTCTCAAGTGCTGGAAGCTAGTGGTGCATGCGAGAACTTGAGAAGGAGCTATAAAAACGTGAAGGCTGCCCCTTGATCGTCATAAGTCCACGGTTTTGATGGGTAAGTCTCAAATACCCGATGCCATCAAACAAAAAACGCAAGTAAGGTGGGATGAAGACTAGGCCGTTGGGCGGGTCGCTACTAGTTCTTGCCAAAGTCGAGAATGTAATTGCGTGAAGGTCATTCAAAGTAGCCTCGAGAACATTCACAGGACTGATGGATGTAATCCGAATGCTACTTATGAACCAAGGAGATGTGTTGTGTTGAAGATCAGAGTTGGTTGATGCTATCCGACTAGAAGTACTAAAAGCATTCTAGGATGTTCTAAATTTGTAATTCATGTATCATATATCTTGTGTAGAATTAATGCCATTTCTTCTCAAGATAACCACATCCTTTGTTGTCTCATTATACTTCTTGAATTTTGAGCTTAGAGAGCCGATTTGAAAATAGAATGGGATCGATTTTAGACTCGATCTTAATCCCATGTAGGTCTTCAAAGCAAAACATGGCCTTTATTAAGAGAACCTTTGATCTTCTGTCCTTAGTCACCCGGTGCCGTATTCTCTAGGTGCGGATTGCTATCCGTAGGTGGTGCTTCACCTCCTATTAATTGCAATGGTTAGCGAGAAAATGTGAGTTTTTACATGTCCCATTTTCTTTAAGCATCCACCTCTTTGCTTCATGCTAGATACTTCAAATACCATGCCGAGGGCTCCGATCCACTTAATGATCCCTCGAACACATCCGCTTTTCATGGTAAGCAGCTCCTATTCCTTTGCACTTCTCCGCCTCGCAGATGCTATTAGAACTCTATAGCGGCCTTCCTCCCTCCTGTTATAGATCCGATCAACTTCATGGTCGAGAGAAGCTGTGGCAAGCGTGAGACCAAGCGGTGGAGGAGGTTCCAATGTTTGGAGGAGAACATGCAATACATAGAGTGAATCAGCACCTTCGATGCATGAGGTGAGATCGACATCTTGATCGTGCTTATGACGACGCAACTGCTAAAGAGCTCGATAGTTGTCTATAGATTCGATATTGACCCATTTTGAATGATGCAGAATCTAGAAAACATGTCCCTTTCCTAAGTCCACCTAGACCCGATGAGGGGGCAAGCCCTTTGGCCGAAGGACATCTTCCATCACGTTGGCCTCCGACTGTCTTTGAAAGATTCTTCCGACTCCTACATATAGCAATGACGATGCTCTTTGGCGCTTCTTTCGAGAGTGGAGAGGCAGCCCAGGACCGCTATTCCATGAGGCGACTTTATTAAAAACACCCTTAGTCACCCTTGAGATCCGTCTCGAGGTCTTCCAAGCGGTTGCCCTTCATGCGCATCCACCTCTTGAGGAGGAGAGAGCTCGCCTCGCGAGCTCATGTTCTTTGCACTTCTCCGCGAGCTCTATAGTGGCCGAGTCAATCATCTTCATGGTGGCGAGGGTGGGGCAAGGTAAGATGAGCTCCATGAACGCTTCTATTCTGATTTCTACTGCATTTATCTTGATAGTTTTTCATTTCTGATGATCGCCACCGAGACAAGCAAGCGGCGATTGGAGCTCAAGCGGCGGCGAATGCGATCGCAGAAGCCGTCAATGCTCGGGGTCCCCTTATCAATGCTCGCCTCCAAGACATTCCGGCCCGCGTTCAGGAGATCACCCTCCACGGTGTTTGTCATGGCGCATCTGTGGCGCTGACCGTGGCGCAAGTCCAGACCGGGTACGAGCTCCACGCCATGGAGACTGGTTTCCCAATGGGCGACGGCCCTGAGGAGCACGAGGATCTGCTCGAAGAGTTTGTCGTCGTGGCTGAGGCCATCGGGGACATCACATCTACTTAGGATGTGGTGAACAAGGTTTTTGACTAGTCTGTACTTAGGGCAAATTAATGAACAAAGTTCCTTGCTCTTCTATGAACGTGTCCCGTTGCAATGCCCTTGTGTACGACTATCTTTGTTTTTATTTTTTTCTCTGGAGGCGATACATATCGTATCAGCTTTTCTGTCTTCGAAGATTTTCATTTTTGAACTAGAGGCAACACCTTTTCTGGTACCGGCTATTAAAGCCGATGACTAAACAAATTGGCTATCAAGTGTTGATCAAATGCTAGGATAATATCTCTTCAAATATTTTCATTGATCGCTATTGATAGGTTGTACCAGAGCTTTTTAGACCAAAGGTTAAACGATCGATCAATCCAGGTCAAGCATCTTATTAAACAAAACTTCCTTTAATAGATCTATCAACTCTGAATTGCACTTATGATTCGACTAAGCGTTCACATACGTCGGCCTAAGCCCATCTCTAGGACCAATGCTTATTTTTCCTTAATCCAATGGCCAATGTGAAGCCGTGACAATTTACTAAAATAAACTCTCAGAGCCGATTGCTTACATCGGTTGTTGGCCTTTATTGCTGATTTTAATGAAGCCTTCTTCCCATAACTTGCTAGAAAAGCATTTGAAATCTGCTAGCTCCCAAAAGACTAGATCGGTTGTTGCGACACTTACAGACTCATCAGCGCGAACCAGTTCGACATCATCTCCATTTCATTGAATCAAACACTGATGCATGGTCGATGGTACACAACAGTTCGCATGAATCCAATCATGACCAAGGAGCAAACTGTACAACCCTTTTCCATCGATGACGAAGAATGTGGTGAGCAGAGTCTTACTCCCAATTGTCAGTTCGACATTCATTGCCCCTTGGGTCTTAGACGCATTACCCCCAAAGTCTTTAAGCATCATGTCAGTCTCAATCAAATCTCCTGGTCCCTTGCCAAGTTTACAAAAAGTGGTGTAAGGCATGAGATTGACAGAAGCACCTCCGTCCACTAACATCCTGTTCATCGGCTTTCCATCAACCAAACCTTTTACATATAAAGCATTTTAGGTGCCGATCCTTGACTGGTTTATCAAATATTGCTTGTTGTATAACCGTCAACTTGGCAACTATCTCCTCATACTTCGATTCATCGAAATCCAAATAAACTTCTTGATCTACCGGAGCTCGGAATTCTGATGGCAACAGAAAAGTCATTTGAATATTAGCCGATGGTTGCCTTTTATCGGCTGTTTGCTTAGCACGCCATACTCGAGGTTTACCGGATGCCTAAGCCTGTTCCAACTCTATATTCCTTAGGCGTTGCACCCTTCTCTTCTGGTTTCTTGATAAATCTCCTAGACACCATTGGCCTTCCTACCAAACATATTCGTTCTTGTTGCCTTCTTCTTCATAATTAGCCCAGTTTTGATCAACAACCCTTTTTCCAAGTCAACTATGAACACTTCCATTTTTTAAGCGCCGATCCATGTTATTATGATGATATGCATCTTGAGCATGGATAGACCGACGGTTGATTTGAGATTGCCTAAACTCCCAATATTGATCGCTGCACTTTAAATAGTTATTCCTGGTAGGCAACTTCAAATCTTCGTTCCTGCAATGTCTGAAGAAAGGACAATTTCAATATGATTCAGCTTGCTCTCTTTTGTACCTCTCTTTTTCCTGTTGATCGCTGGTATTCTTGCTCTTCTAACCAACGCTGATAATCATTTTCCTTCTGCCGCTACCATTTATTCAACAGAATTCGAGACGTAACCCGCGGCTTTGTCGCCCCATCCTTTGATGTTTCTTCCTGCTCATATCGGCTCTTTTGCTTGTCGTGACGTCTTCTAATTTTTCTGTACTCGTCAGCCAATATTTGCATCTCGGGATCGACTGTTCCAGCTTCTCTCGATTTGGTTGATGTTAGGACCTTAGTATTTCCTTTGAGTAGCCTAGCATCGATCATATTTTGATCTCTTGGGAAAGGATTATCATCAACTTTCATTTTCCAAGGCGTATCAAATTTGAGTCTTCCTTGCTGAATAGTCCTCTGTATATGCTGCCGGAAAAATTCTTCATTCATTAGTGGAATAAGAAGTAGCGTTATGGAACTTGCAGAACTTCTTATTCTTCAACTAATCAGGGGCAACATAATATGATTATCGAGCAACTTGATCTGTCCCTTCTCAAGCAAGAAATCGAAGAGCTTGTCTGATTTTCTGACGTCAAAGTCATAGCTCTCCTTGACTCCTCTTCCCCAAGGATTTGGCACCATTACTGTATTTTTCCCCAATTCCATTTAGCCGCGGCAACCTCTTCTTCTTCATCTTCATAGCCGTCATCGATTGAATATGGATTCTAAGCTTGACCACCGTGGTACTCTTCTGGAATCGGGTATCTCTGCGCATACTTTGGAATTGGCTATTGAGCGCTGCCACTCGTTAAGCCAATTGACCCAATTTGTCAAATTCTTGTCCTAGCAGTTTTTCTTTCCATGTTGGTAGCATCCCTTGAATGGCCAAAGCGGCCAGCTGATTATCAACCAAATTTAATGAGAAGCACAAATTCCTAGTCTTTTGAAACCTCTAAAGAAACTCAATTCCTGATTCATTAGTTTCTGCCTTATAGTTGTCAAATCGGTAATCTTCTTTTCTCTAGTCCCAGTATAAAAATATGTATGAAATTTCTTTTCTAGATCAGCCCAATTGGCAATGGAGTTGACTGGCAATAATGAAAACCAAGTGAAGGCTGGCCCTGACAGGGACAAGGAGAAGAAACGAACTCGATGGGCCTCTTCAACGGATGATTCTCCCAACTATGTAAGATATCGACTGACATGTTCTATTGTGCTTGTGTTGTCTTGGCCAGTGAACTTAGCAAACTCTGGGAGCTTGTAATTTGTAGGAAGAGCGACCAAATCATACCATTCTGGATATGGGCGTTTGTACAAGAAGGTCAGCCCTTTTGGCTTTAGACCGAACTGATTCTTCATCATCTCGGTCACCTTCAACAACAACTCGTCAGCATGTGAATTTGGATTTCTCTACACTTGCTGACCCATCTGTGGATTGAAATCTCGTGTGCCTTGATACTCTAGATTCAGAATTATGTGAATGGTGTTATAATCTGTGCCATAATGATACCCCTGTGGAATCTCTATCTGTTGGGTCCTTTGCTGGTTTGCTTCTTCAAGTCTCTAGTTATAGACATTAGGATCTATATCCCTACGGATCCTTTAAATTAATGGTGCTATTTTTTTAGCCAACGACGGTATGTGGCTTGTTGTGCCAAAATTAATCACCTGGTTTTGACCTTACCCCGTCGGCTGTTGCACAAGCTGCACTGACGATCTAGGATTATACTGTATCTGATTTGTAGTAACCCCTTGAGCTTGTTCAGATGAACTCTGAACTGCCTGGACATCATCATTACCAGCTGGTGTTGCTTCTTGACGGCTGGTACCGACTTGATTAGTCCCCTGGGTCGACAGATGTAGAATGTTATAATAAGCCAGCCCGATCTAATCAACTAGAAACCCATAAAACACCTCTTTCATGGTGTTATGGAATGTGTTTAAGAAAAGTTCATTATGGTTCGATATGGCATCCTGAACAGACTTATTTATAGCTTCCGTGAAGAAACACCTACCTTCAGTCTCATCTGCATCTGTCTGCCCATGCAATAGAACTCTGGGTAGTGGATATTTCTGAATAATTGTATTGTCACGTGTTTTGGTGTATGACAACAAACACTTGTTCTAAAATTCTTCTATAGCTTTGCCAATAACATCTTTATCTCCATCAGGTAAGTCTTCGTAATGTACCACAAGGATGTCATTGTTGTTGTAAACCGCCATGATGATTGTGGGGTCCCACCAGGCGTGCCAGAACGTGTGTCGGCAGAAATTTTGTCCCGTGCCGAGGGCACACGAGCAAGCCAGAAGGGTCTGCTCGATGGAGCTGGAGATCCGCCTAGCTTCAACGTAGGGATTATCGATCCTACGCAATCCTCCAGAGACGTGCCAGTCAATTTAACCCTACAATTGATAAGGAGAGAAAGCTAATCAGTAATTTAAGGCGGAACATGCCGGTGTTGCCAGACAATCCCGAATGTGCGGCTCTGAGAGCCAATGTGGAAGGAAACAGACTAAATAACCGATTCTAGCATACTCATAAGAATAAACCAGTTAAAGCTCATGGGATTGTGAAAGAAAAATTGGTTATCATTCAGGATGAATATCGTTATTTAGACAGATATTAGTCAATGGTAATAGGATGTCAATAATAATCAGTTTATGCTAAGCCAATGATTGCAAGTAACCGAATCTCTTTTTATATAAAAGAAGCAGCTCATCATCATTTAACCATTTAATAGAGATAAATCTAATGAACATGTTAGATCTCATCTATCGTTATGACCAGTGGGGCATGAGGTAGAATCTTGCAGGCCGTAGAAAACAGCGATAAATTCGACGACCCTAACTTATTACTAATATCAGTGGGGCATGAGGCAGAATCATGTAGGTCGTAATACAATAATAAGATCATGGGGCTAACACATCTTTCAACCTATCTTTACTTCAACGGTCTCGTGACGTGAACTGCATATGTGAAGGCACTCGATATTGGCTAAAACAGCTGATTCAAACATAGCGCACAGTTAAGGTCATGCCCTATCAGGAACAGATCTACCAAGTAACGATCCCCACTCCACGGTGCTAACAGTGGAGTGTGAGTCAGAATCACACAGGCCGTGATAACGGACCATGAAACGGTTTTCGTTAGCCAATAGATCTATTCAAGACTAGACATGCCTTAACCGCTGTGCACGATCAAGATTAACATAAAACAGCCGATAAAACATAACTCATCATTTTATATGCATATTAGATCAGTTTAGATTAATAAACGATGGGTTAAATAGGATATAAAGCCGATCTAGATCAATCCCGATCGGACGAAGTATTATTGCTGTAATTAAATAAATAATAAAAGCAATAAGCAATATCGGTAACTTAATGAATCTATCCGAATGACGCCACCCTTAGATAGAGCCGATAACTTGACCTTAATCTAGTTCGAGTAGTGGAGGTCGACCGGATCGATGCAACCGTACTTGAACTAAACAAGAGTCGATAACTAGCTTATACCAGAGTCGCAGTGGAGGTTGACCGGATCGATGTAGCCGTACGAACAAAAGTATAAGCCATGATGGTACTTACAGACAAGCCGGAGGTCGGCCGGACCGATGCAGCCCTGCTCGCTGAAGAACTTGTCGAGATCTACTCTACTCCTACTCCTAAGGGGTGGCCGGAGCCAAAAAAAATAAGTAACTTGTATTTGATTGATTGTGTTCTCCCTTACAATAGCCGGGTCCGATATTTATACCCGGAGTCTAAACATGAATCCTACTCGAGCACGACTCATTACAATCTTTGGCATAGAAGAAAATATTCCTAATTTAAGATAACTTGGACCATAATCTTTCTCTTTTTGTAGAGTCCGATATGTAGCTTCCTGGCGCCAATCGTAGCTCATCATTGCTATCTGCTGACGTCATCCAAAAGCGATCCGATTCCAGAGTTGTATCTAAATCAGCTGATATCGATCCGTATGCGATCGATTCTTTGATCGACATAATTTTGGAAGCTTCGAGTTTCGCGTTTCTCTCTCTAAATTTTAGTGTAAACACAGAGGGAACAAAAATAAACATTAAATTAGACAAAGACAATACGCATCATAAAAGTTATGTACTACACCCTCCATTTAAATAGAAAAATAATTTATAGAATATGTAGATCAACGACAGACTTAGACCATAACATATATTTATGATATAAGAGACCAACCAAAGACTTGCATGTGCTGGTGTCAAAATGGTAAATGTTTGAAACGTAGAAATTCTTACTTTGCTCTCTTAGCATCCTCGTCCTCGGGTGGTCTTCTGCCACAGAACCGCTCCACCAAGTCCATCCAGTGATTGTTATCAAGGATCCCAGTCACTGGAAGACCCCCGAACCGTAGACATAGAATCATCTTCACGTCCTGTAGCGTGATAGTCATCTCGCCTCAAGGAAGGTGGAAGATGTGGGTCTCTGGCCTCCACCTGTGGGTTTTTAATTCAATACAAGAAATTTTTTAATTCAAACAATGAGACAAATCAATGCTTTGTACTTCACCAAATGTGTATCAAATCATATCTATCGACAGCAGCAGTGAGAAGTGCAGGGTCGAGGATCGGTAGCCTAGTGTTGAAGACCCGACGATCTCAAGGAAGATGGTACGTTGTATGTACGGTCGGTATCGCTCGTCCCAGCGGTGTGGCTGGTGCGTGCGTAATCTAAGAGGTATGAAGTCCACCTGAAGCTCCGACAGGTGCTTAGCTCGGTGGTCCTTGTCATAGTGCACCTCAAGAATGGGGTACTACGTAGATGATGATCCCCCATCCTGGTTCAAATTTCAAATGGATGTGTTAGAACAAACATTAAGAGTAACTAATCTAATATTAACACCTATACCGCGGATGATAATCCCCCATCTATAAAAGCATTTCAAGAAACTTCATCAAGTCGTCAAAATCGTCATACGTACTGTCCATTATAATATTAATACTTATACTAACTATAATTATACTAACTAATCTAATATTAACACATATACAAGACTAACTACAATAACTAATTATACTAAATACAATAACTAACTAGACTCACTAACTGTACTAACTAAACTAACTAACTTTACTAACTATACTAACTTAGTATACTACCTATACTAACTAAACTAACTAACTATACTAACTATACTAACTTCACTTATTATACTAACTTACTACACTAACTATACTAACTAATCATTCAAATTAATTTTGCATCTTAACCCTAAGTAACAACAATTTCGATTCAATCAACAAATACACAAGGAGAGTACCATAACAACGAGGGGAAGATTGGGGCTTAGCAAAATCCACCCATGGCGACAAGGCGGCACTCGTCCTCACGGCAGCAGCGGGCGCTCGTCCTTGCGGCGGCGGCGCGCTAGACGGGTGGACGCGGGCAAGTGGCACTGGCCTCGGCGGTGGCCATGTCTCCCTTGATTCGTTTGTGTGACAGAGACAGTGAGGAGAGGGAGGCCGGGCTGCGGTCCTATGTTGGGCTTCGCCACCCCAAGATGCGTGGCGCGGCAGCTCCTGCCACGTCAGCGGCCATGGCCCGGGGAAGTGCCACGCCATCGCCGCTGTCGTGCCGCCATGCATGGCGCGACAAAGTTGTTTTCCCGCACCGCAGCAATAGGCGCGGCCAAAAGTGTTAGATTTAAAAAAACAGTGTTAGAATTAAAAATAGTTTAAAAAGTGTTAAAAAAAAAAAAATCCGCCCACGTCACCACAGATGCCTTGCTTGTCTGCCGTCCACGCGTCAGTGTCACATGCAGATGACGAGACAGATACAACGCACACCACACGAATGATCCATCTCCGAATCTAAAAAAAAAAAGGCATTCGAGATTATTTTTCCCCAATCTCGAATTTCTTGATCAGGAGCCGTTACACCTTAAGCCACAGCACCCAACACTCCGAGTTCAGTGTAGCCACACTCATCCAGTGTAGTATGTGGCATGAAAAGATGAAATGGTTGGTTCCTCTAATGCCGTCCCAGCTGTTGCAGTACGGCCCCGACGAGATGCAGGGAGCCGGTCACGCAGATGAGGCCTGGAGGAGCCCCGCCTCTGCTCTCCAGGAGCTGGGAGGCAGCAATGATCAGGTTCGAGGAGAACGGCGCCCCCTCGTCTTGGCACCCGATCACCATGGGCTTTCTTCCGGAACTTGACGATGGACTGCCCACCAGATCACCAATGTGCTCTGGGGTTTTAGCACCGGCACTGATGCCACCGATGTCCACGCACTCGATGCCATGATCGCGCGCCGCGGCTATCCATACTTCTTTCAGGGACGAGGCTGGCATCGCGCGGGAGGTTCCTCCAGCGATGCTCGCCTCCGTCAGTAGCACGACGTCGGGCGTTTGACCTGCAGCAAGTTTCAGGAATAATGTGGCATCAATTTCAGCAATAGCTTTCTTTCATGGCCAGCGGCCTGCCTGGATTTCAAATGCTCAGCAAGGGATGAGCAGTCCTACTACCTGAGAGAAGCTGCTCAGCAAACGCGAGATGCTCCTTGTCACTAGCCATTCCGACAACAAGCGCTAGAGGCCCTTCTGGCCTGACAGTTTTTATCACGCCTGATAAGGCCTTTGCAGATTCCTCGGTATGGGCTGCAAAACATAGTTCAAGCATCACCGACTGGCGCTCCTAATCGCTGCAAGGGAGGGATGTCAAGAGCAGGTTATAGCAGAGGTTACCTCCATCGATTAGTACAGTAGATGCACCATCGAACCCAAGTACTGAGGCTTCCTCTGCTGTCAGAAACTGGCTCCTCCCAAAAAGTTGGGTCTCCTCTAGGCCCGCTTGGATAGAAGCATCAGAGATATCCCATCCTTAACTTACCAAAGCCATACCATAGGAGGAAAAATAGATCAGTGAATGCGCGTGATGATAAAAAAAAGGGCAAATGAACCAAGAGCCACACAGAAAGCAAATGTTCAGCCTCGTTCATAATCAAGACTCAAGGAACCAAAATTTAACATGCTCTTAACACTGGAGAAATGTCGTTTTGATGAAACTGGATGGATGGACTGTCACAGCAAATTGGCTTAGGAGTATTGTTACCTTGACTACGGAGACAGAGAGCTGCGCAAGCAGCTGTGACAGCATTCTGACGCTGATGATGTCCCAGCAGTTGGAGGTTTATGTCATGCATTTCAATGCACTGAAAAGGATAGTTTGCGTTGATCAGTCAGAGGATTTGAAAAACAGATGGGAACCTATCAATTTCAGATGAAGTAGGTGAGGTTCCCAATATAACTCACCAAGGGCACATCATTTGAAATCTTTATGTTGATGTAACAGCGTTGATATGGCTTACCATTATCCCAATTTATGCATTTTGTAAAGCTCTTCATGCCAGGATCACAAGCAGATATCACGGGAGATTGTGTCAAGAATGCCCTGTCACGAATAATTTGCTCAATATCTGCTGCAAATGGTCCACCAATCACAACCTGACAAAATGTTTGATATCCAGGTTACATCTTGTCTAGGTCTGAAACTAACCTGGAATTTTAAAAAAACAATCGCAGTGTCCTCATTTGGACCATGTATGCTATGGTAAGAAATTCATATATGAGTGGAGGAAAGATTAGTGGAATAAAAAGGATTGAGGAAGCTAAATTAGAAGAAATTGGAAGAGGGAGGGTTTCTACTACTGCTGCTCCTTGCATACAGTGCAATGTGACAAGACCCAATACATGATGCAACATCTGAGGTAACACATTATGTAGCACACAACTCAATGTTAAAATGTTGCTTTAAGAAACAAGTCTGAGAATCAAGCAGTCTGGGTAAACATAATCAATAATAACTGAATAAGTAAAGGGCCCTGCATGTCCAATCATAATTGTCATATACTGTGGCAGATCTTATGTAAGGATAATACAACTGGACAAGTCTTTTAGAAAGATTCAAGAAAAAGGGTAACACCTTTCTCATGTTACTGAACAAAAACGAGAACAAGATTCCTACAATGGAATGAACCAGGTGTCAGGAGCAGGGCTTGTCATATCAACCATTTAATACAAATAGAAAAAGAAGTGCTAGACAAATTCAAGTTGGTTGTAAGCTCAAGGTATAAACAGGAGCAACTAGATACTGGTAGACTTACAGAAGGAAAATGATAAGAGAATTACATACTGGTCGTCCTTGTTTGATGATTCCAGACTTTGCTATTGCTATGCTTTGCAGGGAGCCACCCAATGCAACCAGATGTTCCCTCCCTACTGTTGTTATGACAGATGCTGCTAATTCAGTACTTCGAATAACATTTGTTGCATCCCTAGCTCCACCAAGACCTGCCTAGGAAATAAATAGATAAATGCAAGCACTACTGATATCATTTTTATGACTGAGAATCAGTATTGGACAGATGATATTGAGAATGTGACTCAACTTTGAAAAGCAAGGGCCTTTGCCTTCAAGACAAAATGGACCTATTTCATTGACTTTATGTTCATTTGATCTTATATTATACTAAGATCCATCGGAAAGCAATCATTGAAAGTGCTAGCAAAGCATAACTTTTTACTTATTAGCACTATTTCCTTCAGTCTTGTATCTCATGTGCTTTACTGCTTTTGCGTGCTAGCCATTTGGCCTACAATCTCATAATACATCAGTTGCCTATTCTATATTCCTAGTGGCAGCACTCTTGTGACTTCTGTTCAGCATAATATAAGTTTATATGCCTATCTATAATTTGGCAAGCTAATTGAGTCTAGACAATGTTGTCTCAACATAGCAGGTCCCAAGCCCTGGTAAAGGAGGAGGGTTGTGATAGGTGTGGCGAGCCAACATTAAATCTAGCCATTCTAATGGAGATGAAACCCGAAAGAAAACCGTTGGGGCGTAACCCTCTTAGCGACGCGCCATATCGGAACCCAGGTATGGTGTTAAATGAGCAAGGGCCGGGTCGTCACCCTCGTGACGCGCCGTGTCGCGATCTGGGCACGGTGTCAAGTGAGCAAGGATCGGGTCGTCGCATCCTTAGTGGCGCGCTACATCGGCGCCCGAGTGTAGTGAAAAATGAGCAAGGGTCTTCACATCTGAGTCGACGGGTGCGAAGGGTAAGGAAGTTAGTCGAACCAACTAGGATCCGTTTAGGTAGTTGGAATGTAGGGTCGCTTACAGGTAAGTTAAGAGAATTAGTTGATACCGCGGCTAGGAGGCGTGTAAATATATTATGCGTTCAAGAGACTAAATGGAAGGGTCAGAAGGCGAAGGAGGTGGACAATACAGGTTTCAAGCTTTGGTACAAAGAGACAGTTGCGAATAGAAATGGAGTAGGAGTTTTGATTGATAAGAGCCTCAAGAATAGTGTGGTGGGAGTGAGAAGGCAAGGAGATAGGATTATCTTATTCAAGCTTGTCATTGGTGATATGGTCTTGAACGTAATTAGTGCGTATGCCCCCTAAGTAGGCATCGACGAGAGTGCTAAGAGATAGTTCTGGGAAGACTTAGATGGCCTGATTAGAGCTGTACCTAGTAGTCAGAAGCTTTTTATAGGAGGAGATCTTAATGGACATGTAGGTACTACAAGCGCAGGTTTCGAGGCAATTCATGGAGGTTTTGGGTATGGTAGTAGGAATCAGGAGGGGAAGGAAGTTCTGGACTTCGGTAGCTTTTGACCTGATGATAGCCAACACTTTTTTAAAAAAGAGAGAATCTCATCTAGTGACCTTCAGTAGCGGACAACACTCTAGCCAGATTGACTTTGTCCTCGCAAGAAGAAAGGATAAACGAGCATGCTTGGGTTGCAAGGTGATACCAGAAGAGTGTGTTGTTTCTCAACATAAGCTTTTGATGGTAGACTTTCGTTTTTAGATGCGTGCCCGTAGGGATAAACAAGCTAAGATTAAAAGAACAAAGTAGTGGAAACTAAAATGGGAGACGTTAGAGGTATTCAGGGAAAGAGTTATCAAAGAGGGCTCTTGGAAGGAAGAAGAGGACAAAGGCGGTGTTTAGTTGGGCAGGCAAACTTTGCATAGTGAAGATTCCCTACTGTAGCATTTCGTTTGTATTTGTGAATTATTGTCCAAACATTGACTAATTAGGCTCAAAAGATTCGTCTCGCAAAGTTAAAGCAAACTATGCAATTAGTTTTTATTTCGTCTACATTTAGTACTCCATGCATGTACCGCAAGTTTGATATGACGGGGAATCTTCTTTTTGCATAGTGCACTTTTCAGGAGTTTGGAGAAACTAAACAAGAGCATAAACAACATGTGGGAGAAGATGGCAACCAACATTCGGAAGGTGGCCTCGGAGGTGTGTGGAGTAACCAAAGGAAGTGGAGGCGAGGCTAAAGATACTTAGTGGTGGAACGAAGAAGTCCAAAGGGCTATTAAGGAGAAGAAAGAATGCTATAGACGCTTGTACCATGACAGGAGTGTGGACAACATAGAGAAGTACAAGGTGGCAAAGAAGACTACAAAGCGAGCTGTAAGTGTGGCAAAGAGTAGAGGAGGATCTTTACCAGCATTTGAGTACGAAGGAAGGAGAGAAGGACATATAGAGGATGGCTAGGGTTCGTGAGAGAAAGACAAGGGACTTCAACCAAGTTAAGTGCATTAAGAATGAACGGGAGTATCTCTTGGTGAAGGAGGATGAGATCCGACATCGATGGCAAGAGTATTTTGACAAATTGTTTAATGGTGAGAATACGGACACAACATTTCAGTTTGATGACTCTTTTGATGACACCAATAGGCGCTTTGTACGGAGAATCCAAGAATTTGAGGTCAGAGAGGCGTTGAAAAGGATGAAAGGAGGTAAGACGATGGGACCGGATGGTATCCCAATCGAGGTGTGGAGATGCCTTGGGGACATAGCTATAGTATGGCTAGCCAAGCCGTTTAACTATATTTTTCGATCGAACAAGATGCCTGACGAATTGAGAAGTATATTAGTACTGATCTACAAAAATAAAGAGGATATTCAAAGTTGTACTAATTACCAGGGAATTAAGTTGATGAGTCATACTACGAAGTTATGGGAGAGAGTTATCGAGCATCGCTTGAGAGCAATAACGCGGGTCTCTATGAACCAATTTGGTTTCATGTCCGGAAGGTCAACCATGAAAGCCATTTTCTTAATAAGACAAGTTATGGGGGAGTATAGGGAGAAAAAAAGGACCTACACATGATTTTTATTGACTTAGAGAAGGCTTATGATAAAATACCAAGGAATGTTATGTGGTGGGCTTTGGACAAACATAAAGTACCAACGAAGTACGTCGGGCTCATTAAGGACATGTACAATAATGTTGTGACTAGTGTTCGAACAAGTGATGGAGATACGGATGATTTCCCGATTAGGATAGGACTACATCAAGGGTCAGCTTTGAGCCCTTATCTGTTTGCCTTAGTGATGGATGAGGTCACAAGGGACATACAAGGGGACATCCCTTGGTGTATGCTTTTCGCGGACGATGTAGTGCTAAATGATGAAAGTCGGACAAGAGTAAATCAGAAACTGGAGTTATGGCGGGAGACTTTGGAGTCCAAAGGTTTTAGACTCAGAAGAACTAAAACTGAGTATATGAGATGTGACTTCGGCACTACTACTCAGGAGGAGGAGGATACTAGTTTGGAAGGTCAAGTAGTGCCTAGGATGGATACCTTTCGATATTTAGGATCAATCCTACAGAGAGACGGGGATATTGATGAAGATGTTAACCATAGAATCAAAACAGGGTGGATGAAGTGGCGCCAAGCATCTAGTGTCCTATGTGACAAAAGGGTAACACAGAAGCTAAAAGGCAAATTTTATAGGACGACGATTAGACCTGCTATGTTGTATGGTACAGAATGTTGGCCTACGAAAAGACGACATGTTCAACAAATAAGTGTCGCAGAAATGCGTATGTTGCGTTGGATTTGCGGTCATACAAGAAGGGATCGAATTCGGAACGATGATATACGTGATAGATTAGGGGTAGCACTAATTGAAGAAAAGCTTGTCCAACACCGGTTGAGATGGTTTGGACATATACAATGAAGACCTCCAGAGGCACCGGTGCGTAGTGGAATCCTAAGCCAGGATAGTATCGTGAAGAGAGGCCAGAGGAAGACCGAAGTTGACTTAGGTAGAGGCAATGGCCCCGTTAAACTTCTTGTTGAAACTTCATTTGAATTTAATTTGAAAAAACTGTTAAATTTGAATTGTTGTGAGAGAAAAAATCTCGTTAAATTTGAAAAAACAAAATTTGAATAGTGCGGATTATAAGGTA
Source organism: Miscanthus lutarioriparius (assembly GCA_904845875.1). NCBI lineage: Eukaryota > Viridiplantae > Streptophyta > Magnoliopsida > Poales > Poaceae > Miscanthus > Miscanthus lutarioriparius. The sequence continues at coordinate 31,090,100 of CAJGYO010000014.1, read as the reverse complement.
AGCCGAACGGGGCCAATAAAAGGAGACTTGAAAGGATGGAATATACCCAAAGACTTAGTCTTAGATAGTAGTGCTTGGAAAACAGCTATTCACGTGCCTGAACCTTGATTGCTTCTGCTGGTTTCAACTCTAGCCTACCCCAACTTATTTGGGACTTAAAGGTTTTGTTGTTGTTGTTGTTGTTGTTGTTGTAATTCAGTCTAGACAACATCCTATATACCCTCTCAACTTAGCCATTATCTGGCAGAATCAATTGGCCACCTCTTCGGTTAGCAACTTGTCATCATTTTGGAAGGGGTCCATGTCAAGGCCTGCCTAACCATGCAAAGAACTCATAGAAAAACTTTTTTTTTATTCAGTGATATCAATTGCATTACTTCCTATTTTAGTCTTGACATTTAACAGCAATGAGCACTCATGTGGTGAGACCTTGACATGGGCAGGCCTGGTGCAGTGGTAAGACCTGTCTCACTGAGTCAACAGGTCATGGGTTCAAAGCAGCTTCTCCGCAGATTTTACGGGGGAAAGGCTTGGTTTATCCCTTCCCAGACCCCACTCATGTGGGAGCCTCCGGCACTGGGTCTACCCCTTATTTAACAGCAATGAGCACAAAACTTGAGAGGTCATATAAGGCAGTAACAGATGTCCTGTAACTTACTTCGATGATGGCAATGTCAACATTTTCTTGTGAGAATAGAAGAAATGAGAGAGCAGTAAAAACCTGCAAAGGCATCCAGATAACCTCTGGAAATCATGACTATGATCAAATGAGAAACAAAACATGAACAGATTCAAAGCTAATAGTATTTGGATGTAGGAAAAAAATCCCATCAGTTGCTTACAATAATTATTTGTATGTGTCCACGAAACAGTCAAATTCTAATCATCACAAAAAAACAGGTAGGCTAATTTCCAATAATAAACTACCTCAAAATGTGTCAGGGATCCATTTTCCGACTCTATTGCTTCATCAATAGCTTCCTTAGCCTCATCAAAAAGATCACTCAACAGTCGTACTGGAACAGGGCCTCCATCATTTCCAACAGAAATCCGTTCACGTATCGTTAGAAGATGTGGGCTGCATAGATGACAGAATTATAGCGGCGTTAAAAAAAACAGTGAGACACAATGGAACTGAACAATTAGAAACCATCTAGAATACAGGATTACACTTCAAACTTGACATAGATCCCAACATTGAAAAGTGAAAGATAATGTTCCAAAATAATTTGATAGAAAACGAGATCCAGCTAAAGAAGCTATTGACAGGATAGGCTATGGCAGAGACCAGAGAATGATACTTTTTTGGATACATAAGCCTCGTGCAATCAAAACTACTTTTGTTGTAAAAAAAAATCAAAACTACTTAAAACAGACTACATTTTGCTCGTGCATACGACATAATTATTCACATCCCCATTTTAGGCTATTTCTCTTATCAATACATTTTACAATTCCAATTCGATATCCTCTGTTAAAATTTGATATCGGTTGACAGCCTAAAGGCTAAAACCATGTTTTCTATGCAATTGTTCCAGCAAACAATGATGAATCCATTCGTATTCATGCCCCCTATCATACTGCCACCACAAAATTTCTGTGTAACAACTGCACATGACTGACAAAGATGATGCTGATGATGAGATAAGATTACCTGGAATAACAGCCCACATTGTAGCCTTGCGCCCTCATGATATTGGACAGGAATGCAGCAGTAGAACCTTTCCCCTTGGTGCCGGCGATATGCACAGCCTACAGACACATCTATTAAGCTCATCTTTGCCTTCACTGAAAACTAGCTCCGAGAAAAAAAAAAATGCCATCCGGGAGACCTCACCGGGAAGTGGGTGTGGGGGTCGCCGAGCCGGCGGAGGAGCCGGCGCATGCGCCCGAGGTCGAACCCGTCGTCGGAGTCGGTGCCGGCGCCGCGCGGCAAGCCCGAGCGCTCGTAGTTGCGCAGCCGCTCCATGTACTCGAAGAAGCCCCCGAGCGGACCCTCCGCCGCCTCGCCTCCGGCCATGACGGACAGGCCGCGGCGGGCGATGATGCCCCTCCTCCTCCGCAGTAGCAGACAGCGCGGGAGGCGGAGCGCGGCGGGGAAGCGGTGGCCGAGCATCCGTCGCGGCCGTGCTGCGGCGGCGGGAGGCGACGGAAGGCGCGCGGTCGCGGCCGTGACGCTCAGATGCGGCGAATCAAGCGCGCGTGCGCGCCCGCTCCTTGCCACGGGATACAGACGAGTGAGTGTGGGGCTAACGCTTGAGCGGTGGATGGGTCCGCTGGTTCGGAAGGTGGGACGACGCCGGAGTTGGGCAGCGGAGGACGGGCGCGAGGAGACGACAGACGACGGCGGCGAGGACATCAAAATAAAAAGTTCAGTAAAAAAACAGCAAAAATGAGAAACTCAGCTAAAAAGAGTACAAATCCAAAAAAACAACAAAATCCATCAGAACCAGGTTTCGATCCTAGGACGGTATGGGCGCACCAAGTTTCTGCTGTGCCATTATGATCTTACTATGCAGAAGCATGTGAATCGTAGTAAGTTACAAAGCTACGTTTACTTAACAGTCATTGTAAAACCTCCTATCCTCGCCCATTCAACATTATGTGATTTTTTTTTGAAAGACGAGAAAATCTCTAATTCTAACTAATCTACTTTTGGTAGGCAACGACTCCGTCGACAGCGAGGTGTCTATGGTGACTTCGTAAATCTCGAGATATGCTAGCTCAGTGCTTTAAAGGTGTTTATAGGGGTAGGGTTTACGTATGTGTGTTCATAGCTATGAGTGTGCGTACGTGTTGTGAACGTCTACCGTGTAATTTAAAAAAAAAGAAACGAAACGTTTATTTTAACCCTTTTTTATTTCAAAAATGCCCTTATGTTTCGTCCGTCCTTCGTGCATGCCAGGGCACCAGGGCGGCGAGCATCTGGCCCTGTCCCAGGGGCACTCGGCACGTTAAGGACAAGTTTGCGGTGCTCGTGCAAGTCAGGGCACCAGGAGCGACGACCGCGATCGGCGGCCGCGGCTTTGGCTAGTAGTATATCTGGACACAAAGCCCGAGCCCGTGAGCCCGGCACAGAGCCCGCTATTTAGGCCCGGCCCTAGCCGGCCCACCAAGGTCAATGGGCCTGGCCAAGACAGACGGGAGTGCAGTCAGTGCTTGGGGCGCACCCTAGGCCCACAGCCGACGCAGCATTGCCCACAAAATAACGGCGGCAGTCTGTGAGGCCCAGCCAACAAAGGCAGCCAGGCCGCCGCCCAAGAACTCCCCTCCTCCCCATATATAAACCGCGACCCCCCGGCCCCACCCCCACCCTAACCCTAACCCCATTCCCTCAACCGCCGCGCCAAGACTCGACACCCGCTTTCGGTCACTGTCGCCACCACACCTCCTCTCGTCGATCCATCTTCGCCCGGCGGACTGAGTCGTCCTTGATCCGGTGATATCGCCGCCGCTCCATCACCTCTCCCCGAGTTCCCCGCCTCCCTCGGTCCCTCTCCGTCTTCCTTTTACTCCTTCTCCTCTGTTTGTCGATGAACATGTGAGTCCGCCTCCCGTCTCTCTTCCGCCGTCGCTCATGGCGCCATCCTTCTTAATCTCGTCTTGCCCTTGTGTGGCCCTCGTCTTTCTCGCGCCGGGCTCCGGTTCTGTGAGCAAGTCCATCCCCATTCGTAACCCTAACCCTAGCCCCTAGATCTATCGTTTCTCGGTGTTTTGATTACATTTTTGGGATCATTTTCTCATCCTTTTCTTCTTTTCGTGTTCTTTTTCTTTGCGGTCTGCTGCCGATGCCTCGTCGTCAATTAGCCTTGGCGAGACGCGACGACGGGCAATGGCACCGCTGCTAAGCCGTAGCAGCGCACCGTTGAGGAACAGTCTTTGGAGTTCGGGCCGTCCATGGCCGAGGGCCCCATGGCGTGTGACCCATGAGGCGACGATGCCATGTTCCCTATGACCGGTGACGATGACTTGGTCGTGGGTGGATCGTTCCCCGAGCACGACGACGACGGCCGTGACCCCTTTGCGGTGTTTGATGACGCCACCCGCGGGACATTACCGGTGATCGACGTCGATGCCGCGTCGGCGCAGGGGCAACGGGGGACGAGGGACGGTGGACTCAACACCCACGCCAACAAAGACCTGGTGTTAATGGTAATCTTGATGGTAATGGTACTCGTACTCCTTCCTCTCGGTCTTGTTTTTCGGACTTGGTAAGAGCAAGTCTAAGTCTTTGGGGTGACTTTGAGGAGGTTTATGAGAAGATTAATGGTGTCGATGTGCGTGTTAGAGCTATATGTAAGATGTGTAGAAGCGTGTTGAGTGCTAGATCTCTTTGTTGGTACTGGTCACATTCTTAGGCACCAAAAATCTTGCAAATGTAAACTTGATAATGCTTCTAGGGTTCGATCTCGACTAGCTTTTAATCTTGATGGGTCTTTGCATAATTGGAACTATGATCCTCATGTTGCTAGAACTGAATGTGTAGATTGATTGCTAGACTTGATCTTCCTCTTGGTTTTGGTGACACCGATGCATTTGAGGAATATATTAAAAATTCTCATAACCCAAGATTTGTTAGATCATCTAGAAGAACCACCACTAGAGATCCGGATAAGTTATTTCTTTGAACGATCGTGCTATGATTAGGAAGCTGTGTGCATGCTTCGCATTTGTTGCTTTGACTTCGACATATGGTGCAGTAATGCTAAAGAGGATTACATATCTGTTGTTGCTCACTATGTGAATGCTGATTGGGAATTGCAAAAGAAGATTGTTGGTCTTAGGTTGATTCAAGTTAAGCATTATAGTGAAAACATTTCTGCTTCCATTGCATCTGTTGTTGAGGAGTATGGCTTGGTTGATAAAATCTTTTCTATCACTTTAGATAATGCATCTTCTAATGCTAAGGCTATGAAAACTTTGACACCCATGTTTGTTTGGTTATCTTGGTTGTGATCTCGCTTTTGATAATCACGCTTTGGTTCTGATCTTGTGCATCAACGCTGTGCTTGTCACATTATTAACTCGATAGTCAAATCTGGACTAAAAAGAATCAAACCTTATATAGAGGATTTTAGAACTGCAATTAATTTCTTGAACTCCTCTAATCAAAGAATTGCTATGTTTAGAAACTACTGTGAAGCTAAAGGTATGAGACCTAGAAAATTTGGCTTAGACATGGATGTTAGATGGAATGCTACTTATCTCATGCTAAAACACTTGGTTCCTTACAGTGAAGTATTTTCTGTGTTCATAAATTCAAATTATGGTTCTGCACTGTTGTCTCCAGCCCATTGGCACGTGGCTGGAAAAATATTGGAGTTCCTGTAAGTATTTTATGACTCTACTATTACACTGTCTGGTGTTTATTATCCTACCAGTCCTCTTGTGCTGCACCATGTTCTGGAGATTGCAACCCATTTGCATGCATGTGAAAGGGATGTTAATCTTAGACCCTTTGTGTACCCTATGCAGCATAAATTTCTTAAGTATTGGAAGGACATTCCTCTCTTATACTCATTTGCATTCATTCTTGACCCTAGAGCTAAGCTCAGAGGTATGCAAAGGTCCTCCATTTACTTCTTGAATATCTTTGGTACTTGATTACACTACTTACTATCTTTGATTTGAAAATTGAGTTGCATAAAATGTTTGAGAAAGTTTGGTGCAACCAGGTCACAAAGGGTTCTTTGGTCCTACTCCACCCATTGGTAAGAGAAAGCAGGCTTGGGGGTAATTTTTGGAGGATCAGTGCGCTTAGTCCTTCCAGTGGCACTGCCTGTTCTTCTTCTCACTCTACTGCTTCTGAACTTTCAAGCTATTTGGACAGCGACTACATAACTGCTTATGAGGATGGTTTTGACATTCTTCTATGGTGGAAGGACCACAAACTAACATATCCCATCCTGGCTATTATGGCCAGAGATATCATGTCAGTTCCTGTTTCCACTTGTTCTTCAGAGTCTTGTTTCAGCTTAGCAGGGAGGATCCTAGAAGAACGGCGCCAGAGCTTGAAACCAGAACATGTTGAGATGCTGACCTTGTTGAAGGACTGGGAGCTAGGAGAGAAGAGGGAACAACATGAAGCTGCTGATACCAAGGAAATTGAAGATGCATTCGAGAATCTGTTCCTGGATGAACCAGAAGGTGAAGATGATGCATCTGGTGGCTGAGAGTGGCATTGGTTGGCTGGGAGTGTTGGAGTACTTTTGTGTGAGTTGAGAGTGGATGTGTCCCTCACTCATTTGCTTAGTTTTCATTTGAACATTTGAACAATGGTTTGTAATAACTATGTAAGATTAAGACATTTGAGTCGCATTTGCACTCTTTTTTTTCGCTTAGGGTTTCTCACAAGGGTGAGTTTTACCTAGGTAGGTTTTTAATAAGGCAAACATTGCACAAAACAACTCTTTTTATATTTAAATCTGTTGTCTTCATCTTGTTGTTCTTTCTTTCATTTTTATTGCCTAAGTGTCCTAAATGGCTAAGTGTGAAAAAATTGTGTTGGTCAAAATTCATACTTATGTGTTCATGGTTGAAAAAATGGATTGAGATGTTTATTTGGAGGTGTTTTAGATTTAACGGGCTATGGGGGTCGGCACGGCTGCTATTTTCTTGCGTGCCTCACGGGCCAAGACGGCAGACGAAAAAATGGCTCCCTGAGGCCGTGTTCGGGTAGAAGGCCAGGCCCCATGAGCAGTCGATGAGGCACGACCCTTGAGGCACGGCGTGCCTCCTTGGTCTCGATAGCCATCGGTTGTGTCGACCCGATGCGGATGCGTGTCGTGCGTCTTGGGCCGCCCGATCCTGGCAATGCAGCGAAAAGCGGTACTCGACCTTGTGATAGTGATCAACATTGGCAGCAACATGCTTGGGTAGAATTATGATATACAGTACATACATGCGAGTGCAAGGAGATTGAGAAACCGCCGTAGGATCTGGTGAAGTACATCATTTGTAGCACATCGTCATGTTATGTATGTTGCACGGAGTTTGGGTTGCTTAGGGTGTGTTAGGTTTCATGACATTCATGGATACAGGATGATTGGTCGGATATACAAGCTGAACCCCACAGAAATATTCTACGTAGATGCTAGATATCATGACCCTAAAAAATCTGGCGAACGAGGATATCCACGTGTTGATTAACGCACGTTTTATGTGACAATTATAGTATAATGCTAATTAACATATTTTATTTTTATTAATGATTATAATGACAAGATTAGTGTCAGTGCATATTTATTAGTGTATAGTTAGTTGTTATTATTTTTAAATAATAGATATAATTATTCAAGTATTCTCATCACATCACATGCAATCTCATCCATCCAGCCAAACAGAAAAATAGCTCGTCCCGTCTATCCAACCATACAGACAACATGGATATCCATATCCTGAAATCCATGACCCTTAGCCAGCTTTGGGCACAAGCTAAAGATGCGGAAATGCTTGATGCTAAAATGCATCTGGATTACAGTAAGTCCATTCCTTAAGAGAATCGCCTATGAAGAGAACTCTCCATATGCATTACCTTGAAGGAACTGCCTGTTTACTTCTTTTTTCTTCACATCAAAAAAAGGAACAACAGAATTCAAGCAACATTCGACATCATTCAGAATTCACTTATAATTAATGTTTCCGAACAGTAAGAATAGCCTACGAACCAAAGAAATTTCCCTGTTGTGAACTTTTGGACTCTGTAGCAATGCAGAATTGCCGATAAACAATAATATGGTAACTGGAAGAAACCTGAATGAACGCTATACTAAATTTCCATAGAACCTTAACTGTTGTATAGTGTGTTCAAACTAAGAAACCTTCTTTTGTATAATCATGGTACTAACTTAGAACAATGCAAGTACTCTTTCGCTTGGGCTTGTTTGGCTTATAAGCCGTACTTTTTCAGCCAACGAACAATATGTTTCTTTCACACCAAATCAGCCAAAAGTATTTTCAACCATGGCTTATCAGTCAAACAAGCCCAAACGAACAGGGCGTTGTCAAAAACATCTTGTGCAGATTTAAGCCACTAATTAAAGTTCTTCAGTATCTCCTCATTTCAATTGAGTAATATGGCTGGCACACTTAGAATACTAGCCCATCTTACTTAGGCTAAGAAATATTTGTATGTTTCAATTTAAATTATACAAAAAGTAAGCCCCACACATTCAATGAGTCAATTCGAAATGGATCTATTGATGTGCAATGCTATACCATGGTAAGTTAATATGTATTTAAAGTTTTACATGGCCTGTTAGCATTGGTGCATAGCCTTGTCCCTATATTATATAATCTAGGTTGATATATTATATAATTGGATAATCTACCCCAACAAGGCTTGTTGAGATTATATAATCTACCATCATAATCCACCTGTATATAATCTGCCCTATTTGGCTACCACCCAGATTATATAATCTAGGTGGTTGCCAAACAGAGCCTTAAATAGTTTGCATGACTTCCACAATTTTGAGAGGTAGATGGGAGGGTTATAGAAGTTCACATAAAGAGATTAAATAAAAACTGTGTCTGGCTCTCTACAGTATGCCATATGAACTAACATATTTCAATAGATCTATCAAAGAGCAAATTGCATCAAGTGCTATGGCCAAGATAGACATGAAACAGCATGACCAGTAACAGATCAAAGACTAAACAGCACCACATGTCAAAAGAGAATGAAATGCACTCAACTGAAGTATACCAAATGAGTCTCTCAGATGCTATAGAAGGAAATCTTGAATGACTGAAGCTTGAGGTATAGTATCAGGCTGAGTACTAGACTTTTCTCTATGCTTATGTTTTCCTTGACGATGTCCACTTCTACCAGAGCTTCTGTGCTTTCTTGGTTCTTTGCCATCACTTTCACGAGGATTTGTACCTTTCTCTTTATCATCGTTTTGTTGCTTGCTTGTTGTTCTACTAGAACGTGAAGCAGGATAGCTTCCTAAATTCTCTATCAGATGAGAGCTAGATTCATTACTGCTTGTTTTGTTTAGCATTCCTTCCAAGTTTATATCTGAAGCCCTTTGTGAAGACAATGCCTTAGCATCACTACCCAAGAGCACATCACGTAGAGCACCAGACAAGGGGTCTTCTTTTGGAACATTTGCACTAGGCATCACAGAACTGAGGAAATCCTCAGTATCCAACTTAACTACTTTTGGTCTGGATTTCGTGGCCGTCGACTTTTTCCCAGCAAATACAAGTTCAGCAGTCTTCGACTTGTCATCATTAATAACAGAATTATTGCTAGAAGATGGTAGAGAATCGTTAGCTTGAGGGTAATCATTTGGCTCATCCTCAGTTTTCCCTGTTTGGAGATAAAAGAGCCCATGCCTCTTGCGATGCTCAGAAAGAGAAGACGAACCAATTGACACTGCCGGCTCATCTCTGGTATCTACAGAATGACGACTGCAAGGATAGAAAAAGATTGAAGTTGAGGGAGTAGTATCATCTTCACTCACCATGCCAGCAAGTTCAACAAGATTTTCATTCAGAATAAGACCATCTGGAGGGGCCACTTTCATCTGTGCATTCACAGAAACAGGACCTAGTTCTTGACAGAATACTGTCCGCATAGTCTTAACAAGCTCCTTTAACCTGCTTGGCTCGTCACCATCAGCAACCTTCCTTTTGTTCAGCTCTTGAATTTCTCTTACTAAATGGACAAAACCAATCAGGTTGTGTGCTCTCTCCTGGACTTCTACTTCATTGCAGTTAATCAGTGGACCAACTGTTGTTTGAATCAGGTCAATCATGTAAAGTATAGATTCATGTGAAAAAGGGTCCTTTCGCACTGTGCTCGCCCCAATATCTTGTTCTTCACCAGACCCAAGTGCAACATTGCTGTCCAAACTAACAGTTTGATCAGGAGCTAACCTGTCGAACATGACATCCATTGCCATGCCTGAATCACCCAATCTCCCAACATACACACTGAAACACCACGTAATCACTTTAAATACTGCATGGATGTAGACAGCTCTCACTGAAATTGGTAGGAGGCTGGTCCTTGGTTGCAAGAGTGCTTCAACAAGCTCAACAGGATCCTTCGTTAAGTCCACATACTCACCAGAAATCCATGCAGCCGCTGAAAGAACAGGGAAGAGGAAGTGATTTCCAAGCAAAGCAGGATCAATCAGGAGAGTTCGAGCTGAACGGACAAGCTCTGGCCGTGCATCCTGCACTCTCAGTCCTACATCAACAAGCTGCCGACCAATCTCATCCCCCTGGGCACAATGCAGGGTTCTTGCCATATCCGCAAGGAGCGAAACATACCAATCAAAATCCACCACCATCTCATACACATTATGCCCACATGCTGCTAGAACAGCCCCAAGAATGTCGTTTGCGAACTCTGGGTCTGACTTAGCAACATGACTGATCAGCATACCAGCAATGTCCACGACGTTGTTTTCATTAACCATCCCCATAATGAGATGCAACGCCTCCTGGCGAATGTTCGTGTCGGCATCACCCAGTGACTTCGCAATAGCATCCCGACAATCATTCACCGTGGATGCATATGCTGGGCCAAGCATACCAAGAGCCAGAAGCCCAAGGTACCGAAGGTTGGGATCATCAGCAGCAGCAATGAACTCCTTGGCTTTCCCAATGGCAAGGCGGACCGCGGCATCATGTGCTGGCAGTGCAGTGAGCACCGTACGGATGCACTCAAAGGTCAGTGACATGGCCGAAGATCGGGTGAGGAGCTGGCAAACCGGGTCGACGATTCTCGCTGCCAGGCGGGGCTCGAGAGGAGCCAGTCTTGCAAACACCTTGAGCACCTTGATGAGCGCCCAGTTGGATCGGGAGGTGGTGAGCAGGTTGTAGAGGTCGGGCGCGAGCGGCAGGAAAGGCGTCGCATCGGCAGGGGGCGCCGATAGGTCACAGAAGGCCGCCGCAGCCGCCGTGGACGCGCGAGGATCGGGAGAGGCGAGACACGCCGCCAGCGGCTTGAAGAGGACCGGCACGGCCGCGGACGGCGAGGCGGCTATGACGCGCGCGGCGGCGGCGATGGCGCGGGGGCTGCCGCGGGCGAGGTGCTGTACGAGGTCGTGCGCGAGGTGGACGGGGAGGTCGGGCGCGGCGGTCGCGGCAGGCGAGGCGAGGAGCTGGAACGCGAGCGCGGAGACGTGCTGCTGGTGGGCGGCGCCAGCGGAGGGGGAGAGGTCCTTGTGGAGCTGGTGCGTGGCGAGCGGGAGCAGCGAGAGCGAGGCCGGGTGGAGCGAGAGGGACGCGGCGAGGTAGGCCAGGTGCTTGTGGGGCAGGTGCGGCGAGGCGAGGAGCTCGATGGCGGCGAAGGCGAGCGGGTGGGAGCCGACGGGGGCGAAGTGGAGCGAGGAGAGGTAGGCCAGCTTCTGCAGCGCGACGGACTTGGTGGCGGCGTCGGGGGCGCGGATCTCGCGGTGGATCTCGGAGAGCGCGCGGGCGACGGCCGCGGCCTCGCCGGCGGCCGACGGGTCGGCGCGGAGGGACTTGACGAGGTCGTTTAGGGAGCGCTGGAAGAGGGTGTCCACCAGCGACGGCGCCACGGCGGGCGCCGGCGGGGTGGAGGCCATCAGCAGCGGTGGCTGAAGAGGAAAAGGGGCTGGATCCGTGTGGTTTGAGGCCTTTTGGGGGTAGAAACTGGGAAGCGTTGGCGCGGCCGAGATGGAGGAGAGAGGGCTCGCTCGAGGCGTGGCTTGGTGAGGCCTCGTTGGCATTTTGGCAAGGAAAAAAAAACAGCGAGCACCGTTCCATGACAGCATAGGCCCACTGGTCGTGAATTCACGACAAGTAGTACATACATATGCATTTTAAGGTGCATCTAGTGTGTGTATATGTCTACATAAATTTAGGAGTAATACATAGAAAGAACATTTTCTTTTTAAGGGAATAGAAAGAACATTTTGGATTTATACGTTATGGTGAGTCCTCGTTGGCAAGAAAAAGAAAAATTCAGTGAGAACGATTCAATTGCTGATGTGAGCACATATCCTTACCTTTTCATTCATATAAGACCTTGTTTAGATGCACATGTATTCATCTCAAGTCATATATGTTGAAGTGGATTAGAGTGGAATTAAACTAAAGTTCCATTTCAATCAACTCCAACACATGTGGATTGAAGTATATACACATATATCCAAACATGTACAGTATCATCGATAGAATTGCTATATAGTTTAGGAATAGTAGATGCAAATAAAAACTATAGGTCTCATAAATATGGGGAGGTTTAGGTGTGATTGATCATATAAGCAGTCTATTCGCTTGTTGGTTTCAGCCAGGGCTTATCAGCCAGCCAACAGTGTTTTTCTCTCACAACAAACCAGCACCAGCCGGCCTTATCAGCCCAGAAATCAATCAGCGAACAGGCTCAAGATTTAGCGTTCGATAATAAATTAATGCTCTCATAGAAAATCAAAGGTACCATCCAAGACACATATTTATATACTCAATTCGACTAGATAGGAAATAAGATGTTTGGGTGGTGTAGTTGGTTATCACGGCTGAATAACCCTCCTCGTATTGTAGAGGACCCTCGCGTCTCGCGACTCAGCGTCGCCGCCCCCGCCTCCTTTGTATGATGATATGGAGACTTTTATTTTCAGACGGCAACATCAAGGCGGAGACGGTGTCGTCGTCATGGAATAATTTTCTCCGGTCTCTTCTCCATTTTATTGTGGTTAGATCTGACCACGATGAAGGACTAGGGAGAATAAGTTTTAGATCAGTCTTCCTTATTCTTCGGTGGCAGAAAGAAGAAGAAGAAAGACACCAGAAAGAAGAAGTTTCGTAACTCCGCCTACATGATTGTTGGTCGTCGTTTGTTGGGCATCTGTTCTCAGGCCTTTTGCTGAGTGTTTGCCTGTGCCGTCATCTATACTGCAAAGTGTCATACAGGTTTGGTTTTGAGATTTGGAGCTATTCACAGTATGGGTATACTTTAAATGAAAATCAGTTTCTGTATATTTGTGTAATCTAGAGTGTTTGTAACATGTTAATGTACCCTGCTATTATCTAATATAGTTCTTCTTTCGTCGTAAAAAAAATCAAGGAGATAGGAAATCAGAGGAATAACACACATGATAAAGAATTATATTAATTTAGGTATGGGATACTATATGTCTAGTGAAAAATAATTCTTTGTATACTATGTGCTCGGTTTATAGGAGTGTCGATGGGGCTGATTGCTAAGAGACAAAGATATTGATATAGAGGACAATGCCCTTCCTTATATAGTACAGGGGTAGAATTTATATCAACTATTTTCTAGTTATTACCAAGAATAGGAGCCGGATCCGAGTGGATTTTCATGGAGTGTTCGGTTAGGGAAATCAACACATTCTAAATGAAGTGATGCATCATGGGTTCATTCTTCAATAATGACTTCACTACTCATACTACTGCTGATTATTAACTTTGTGAGAAATGTGATGGCGATAGATCAACTAATTTCGTTCCACAAACCAAACAAAAAGCTAAATAGTGAGATGATGATTGACTACTTTATTCCACAAATCATGCACCCTCTTACAGATTGATTAACTTCTAGGTATATCTAGTCTACGCCTTCCTGTTAAGTAGACGAGATATTCATCGGATTTGAGCCTCTTATGTAGCATGCTCGGCCCAGCGCGTCCCGGTTGTGGATAGTTTCTCTTGCGGTAAGGGTATCTAGGCCCATAACAACGACAACTACAACAATGGAATAAGTTTTTTTTCTAGGTAAATGCTTCTTTCCAAACACGCTAGCAGAGACACTCGGGCATGCACGCACTAGGAAGACAAAAAAGACTCATTGTAGCCAAAGAGGCAGAGACGACGAGCTCACACATGAAGACCTCATCGGTGTTAGGGTTCAGGGCCTCAGAGGGTGTTATATGGCTATCAGCTTAGAAGGGGGACATTTGTGGAGGGCGACAGACTGATGATGGTGGCGGTCTGTAACACCCCTGGTGTTACGAGCTTATTTAGCACCGCGTTTTAGGCCTAAGAGAATTTCTGAAACGATTTTCTCGGATTTTGAAATTTGACTTATAATTAAAAGTATCACTCGTGGCAAGTTATATTGAACTAACTAGTTGAGTAGTTCTTGAATGTAGTTCAAGACTAGAAATTATAATTTTCTAAGTCAGAAACGTTAGACAATGACGTGTTAGCATTTCAATTCTAGCTAAATTTCTTAAACACTAACTTGATATTCTTGTATCTCTAGTTGCATCCTGGTGAGTACTTTGGCGTGGAGTGGTTCGTAGAATGGTCTGACGTGGCGGGGTTATTCCAAGATTTGCTCGAAGCTCTTTAGAACACGCATAGAACCACGTTTGGTGTTCTGTTCGTGAACCGGCGCGCTGCTCGACGAACTCATTTTGGCCTTCTCGTATCTTTTTCCCTAATTGCTCTTTGGTCGCACCAAGTGCTTCCCTAGCTAGCTGGTGCCATGGACTTTGGATTAGTGAGGTTGATCGAACTTGAACTGCACGGTTGGGCAGCTTTGGCATTGCTTTAAAAAGCGTGCACAGCACTGGTTTCGGCCAATTGGCCTTTGGCCGCGGTAACCACGTGTTTCAGCGCGTTCTACCGTGTCTGGCTGAGCCTAGCCCTGTCGCCGCGCAGCCGTCCCCGGTCGCTTGGTTGCCCTCCTAACATGCCTTGCCCCGCTGCCCCGCTGGCAAGCCGGTGATCGTCGACTGCACGCCGAGCCCGGTAGGGTCGCATCCGCTCCCTGCTGTGCGCAAGCTATAGCCAGTCATGGCGCTGCTCTCGCACATCGGCATAGGTCTACGCCCTTGCTCTCTTGTCACCTCGGCCGCTGTAGAGCTCGTCCGCTGCCACATGACCCGCCTAACTCACCCTGTTCTCGACGTCGTCTTGAAAGGATCTAACAATGCCTAGAGGGGGGGGTGAACAGGCGTATCTAAAAATTACTGCAAATGCTAAGTTCAATTCTGTCAGTCACTGTCGGAAGTCCCGACGTTTGGGTTGGAACTTCCGACGTGGTCAGAAGTTCCGGTGCAAACGTCAGCAGTTCCGACTCCTACGTGAACTACAAAAGCAGTGCCAAATTTAACTTTGCGGATAAGTAAACTTACAACCTCACTTCCTAGTGATTTGGTGAAGATGTTGAGTCACTCCCTTGACACCGTAATGCCTCCAAACGGTAGATCGAGTCCAAACCCTAAAATGAAAGTTTGGGAGAGAAAGAGACAAACACATACAAATAATCTCTAGCAATCACAACAACAAGCACACGGGACACAAGGATTTATCCCGAGGTTCGACAACCCCACTAAGGAGCTCCTACGCCCTCGTTGTTGAGGTGACCACCAAGGTCAGAGTCTTTTCCACCCCTTGCCTCTCTCAAAGCGACCACAAAGGTCACTTGAGCTTTCCACTAAGAAATCGAAGGGTGATACAAACTTCCCAAGGCTCTTCCACAAGATGGAAGCTCTAGGGCAACGCCTAGCCGGCTAGGGGCAAAGCCCCAAGAGAAATAGACGCAAAATCAACCGGCTTGACGAAGAAATCAAGTGCTCAAGCTTTCCAAAGTGATGCTCTTACTTAATCCACTCTCCTTTCACTCAAACCCTAAGGGAATCGAAGATTGGAGCAAAGGGGCAAGGAGAGGGGTGCTTTTGTTGCTTGGGAGCTGTTGAGCATGAAGTGAGTCAACTGTGAAATGAGTCCGTAACGGTTAGAAGCGAAGAGAGGAGTATTTATACTCCAAGTGAAAATCCAACCGTTCAGATCTACGTCGGAACTTTCGACGCAGATCTCAGAACTTCCGACGATAAAAGAAAACACTGTACACAAGGAGTCGGAAGTCAGCGTGTGCAGGGCAGTGTCGGAACTCCCGGCAAACGTCGGGACTTCCGACGGTCGGAAGTTCCGACGAACGTCGGGACTTCCGACGTGCGCAGTCAACGAAACAGCCATCACTGCAGATGCCGGGACTCCCAGCTTGGGTCAGGTCAGTGTCGAAACTCCTGGCGAACATCGGGACTTCCGATGGTCGGAACTCCCGATGAGCGTCGGGACTTCCGACGTGCACAGACAACGAGCCAGTCAGAAGCACAGGTGCCGGGACTCCTGGCTTAGGTCAGGACTTCCGACCGTCGGGACTTCCGACATCGAAAGTCATAGAAAATAATTCTTTGTGCTCGTGAAGTGCTAGAGTGACTCTCTTTTGGTTTTATTTAAATGCTTGAGCACTCTATCTTCCTCAGACCAACTAAACTTGCGTCCCTCTTTATAGTGCGGCGGATCCTAAACTCAAAAACAAAATTAAAACCTTTGGAGATCGTTTTGAGTTCGTCCGCCTTTACAACTTCAAGAATTGAGGGATACCATTTCATCTTTATCAACTCTTTGAATCTTTCATGGGACTAATAGCTGCAACATATCTCATTAAGATCGCATTAGTCCCTAATTTGGATGTCATCAATACACCAAAACCCACATAGGGGGCAAATGCACTTTCAATCTCCCCCTTTTTGGTAATTGATGACAACCAACTTAGGCTTTTATAGGAATGAAAGAATCTAAAGCTTTTTGAACCCCAAAATTTATGAAGAGCTCCCCCTTGATGTATGCATGAATTTGAATATCAATTAGAATCATCTATACATGATTTGCATTCACCAAGGCAAAAGCTCCCCCTAAATTTTGCAATCCGTGGGGTGCAACAAGTGTGTGTGAACAAGTATATAGACGTGAGAAGAAATGCAATATGACATGTTATTTCACACAACAAGTAAAAGAGAATATGATGGCCAAGATTTTTTTTTAAAAAAGAATTTGAAGCAACACATGGCCATCCAAAATGTATTCACCATCATAAGTAGAGACAAGTATAAGCTAACAAGATAAATAGGTAACCATAAACTTGTCCTACAATCATCCATCACACACACATATAGATAGTAGTCCATCACAAGGTTGCCACCACACGACATAGTTCGTACATGCTAAAGGTTTTAAAGTTCCGAAACCATAAGACCAACTAACTTATTATAAGATGAGTCAAAGCCTAACACTCCCCCTTTGTCAACAAGTGCCAAAAGGGGTAGGCCGCGTGAATAAGCAACTACTCATCGTCGTAGTCATCATCCTCATCTTGGTCATCGTCATCACCACCGGCTTCGTCGTCATCATCATCCTCTTCGATGTATTCCTCATCGTCCTCAGTCGCCTTTCCTTTGCCATGCGGGCGAGAAGTCGCATCATCATCGTACGCCGCACAAGCCTCATCATATAACGCCAACGGATCACGAGGAGGAACAAATGGCGGCGGAGGAGAAGATGCAATCCCTGCGTGCTGCTCCAACCGATATAGCCTTTCTTGCATATCGTGCTCACGTTGAGCACTAGCACAACACTATCCAAACATGTATGTCATTAGGAACTTGAACTTGTTGGGCTTCTTTCTAGACGAGGACGAACAGAGAGGCTCAGCACTTGAAGAGCGAGCAGCAGCAGCAGGTGTCAACGCACCATGGCGAGAGCGAGAACCAGACACACCTTTCCCTTTTCCCTGGGCTGCCTCAGCTTTTTCGTGCAATTCTCTGGCAGCAATGATAGAGGTCTTGTTGGATATCTTGAGGAGCTTATGCTCAGAGTCATAGGGAAAACGGATGCCGGATACATGCTCTATGATATGCATGATGTATGGTGCATAGGGAAGATGCGTCATCAGATCCTTAGAAGCATCATGAATCTTATTCCATATATAGCGGCTGATGGAGAACTTCTGAAACTCATCTCCAAATCTCTCAAGCACCTTCTGTGAATCATCACAAAGGAAGGTGGAGTCACCTACCTTCGGATACAATATCTGTCTCAGGATGTTGTTCAGAACATAATAATATGGCTTCAGAAATGCGGTCTGTCCATCAGCTCTGTGGCCCTCAAGATACATGTGTTGATATTCCTCCAAAGCAAGATCCTCATACTTAGTCAACTCATTGGCATTCTGAAAGGTCCTTGTTTGGTTTTGGTAATTGAGTGACAACCTAGGTGGACTAATTATGTTTATGTGAGATACACAGGTGATTAGTCCATAGGTACATGTGTGTGAGCAACATATGCCATGGAGGTGACAATGGCTTGGAGATGATGCAAAGCTCACACATGTGATGATGAAGGAGCTTATTGCAAATGAGACATGACATTGAGTCATGTGATCAAGGTGGAGAAGATCAAGACAAGACTTGGCTTGATGGACCGGTTGCAAGCGTGAAGGGCAAGTTGGAGGCTTTGGAGTGATGGACCGCGTGGCGGTGAAGCTTAAGCAAGACTTGGCGCTGATGGACGATGGCAACGGTGAAGAGCAAGTGAAGTCAAGATCGATGAACCAATATGATCACGTGATGATATGAAGTGGATCATATCATTGTTGATCGTGTTGGTGCATGTGTTGCATCGACGTTGGAGGAGATGGAATGGAATGCGCAAGGCAAAGGTATAACCTAGGGCATTTTATTTCACCGGTCATAGGTGTGTAGAGAAGTTTATGACCGGATTTAGGATAGCTGGTTGTACTATCAAGATGGGCAAACTTGTTTACATATCGGTCATCTAATGCCACTCGAGTGATCTAACTTTGCATCATTGCTAGGATCGAGTGGCGTGGCAAGTTGAGTGGCTAATCCTTTGAAAAATAATTGTGAAAATGCTAACACACATACACATGGTGGTGTCACTTGGTGGTGTTGGCACATTTACAAAGGAGATGAAGTTGGAGTTGACGTGGATCAACTCGGTGAAGAAATGGAGGCGAAAGGAGAAACTCCACCGGTGGAGTGTCCGCCCGTAGAGTGCGGACAGCCCGACTGTGCCACCGGCGCCCTAGATAGAAAAGACAGGGTCTCACAGAGTGGACCGGATGCTGGTCACGTAGTGACCGGACGCTGGGGTCCTGCGTTCGGTCAGAGCTGACATATGGTGACGCAGGCAGAGCAGAAAAGCTGAGAGTGACCGAACACTGGTGCTGCGTCCGATCGCATCCGACCGGACGCGTCCGGTCATGTCCGGTACCTTACTGGAAACGACCGGACGCTGGGGTTGCTGCGTTCGGTCAGTTCATGCTGGAGCGTCCGGTCGACAGATGACCGTTTAGATCCAGTGAATGACATTTGAAGAAGGGGACATGTGGCGTGCATCGCACGACCGGACACTGAGGTCCAGCGTCCGGTCGATCGGACCGGAGCGTCCGGTCGTCCCGACATTTGCCCAGTGAAGGGGTAACGGCTAGTTTAGCCCTTGGGGCTATAAATAGAAGTGGCCCTCGGCCATAGCTATGGTTGAGCACCTAAGGGGACTTAGTGCCCATGCTTGTCAGTGCTTGGGAGCCCTCCATCACACATATACTTGATAGTGATCATTCGATTGTGTGAGTGAGCGATTCTAGTGCGATTGCATCGTGAGGTTGCATCGAGTGGCACTAGGTGATCGAGTTGCAAGCCGGTGGTGCTTGTTACTCTTGGAGGTTGCCACCTCCTAGATGGCTTGGTGGTGGTCTCCGTCAAAGCCCGCAAGTAGCTTGTGCAGGGCTCCGGAGAAGAGCTTTGTGAGGGGCATTGTGCTCGCCCCGCGGGAGCCGCGAAGAGCAACTTTAGTAAAGCGTGTCATTGAGCTACCCTCACTCAAGGGGTAGGTTCTTGCGGCACCCGACGTGCGGGCTTAGCGGGTGATGCTAATTAGCCGCCGAACCACCAAGTGAGCGGTCGACACAACGGGGTCTAGCGTGTTGGCAAACACGTGAACCTCAGGAGAAAAATCATCGTGTCAACCTTGTTCTTCCCGTTGGTTTGCTTCCCCATTACACAAGCTTACATTTACTTTCATATATATTAAGCTTGTGTAGTTGCTCTTGTAATTAGTTTGCTTGTGTAGCATATTAGTTACCTTCTTGCTTGTGTAGCATAGAAGTAGCTCCCTTGCGTGGCTAATTTGGTTTGAGTAACCTTGTTAGTCACATTGCTTAGTTTGTGTAGCTAAGTATTTGCGCTCTCTAATTTGGCATTTGTTGTCTTGTTATTGAGCATTGCTAGTGAGCTTAGGTGGCTTTGAGCTTTTACTTACTAGCATGTGTAGGAGCTCCCTTGTCGCTTAAAGTACTAGTGGCATAGGTTTATGTGACCTTGCTCCTAAAATTGCTTAGGTGAGCTCTAGCTAGCCCGGCACCTTAATTGCTTAATTAGTATATTTGAAAGGTGCTAAAGAACATAGATAGAGGGGTGTAGTCTTAGCTAGACCGATATTTTTAATTCCGCAATTGTTTCGGTTAGCCGATGCGATTAAGTTTTAAAAAGGACTATTCACCCCCCTTCTAGTCGCCATCTCGACCTTTCACATTCCGGTTGTTGTGACCCAAACCTAGAAGGCGAGAGAAATTGACAAAGTCCACCTTATAGTGCTTGCCTTCAGTGGTCCAATGAATAATGTCCACAGCACCGGTCTGGTCTCTCTCATGATGATAACAAGCATAAAACTGACAAATCAGTTCGTTGTTCCAATTCTTCCAAAACTCTAGCAGGTAGGACAGCCCCATAGATTGTATATCACGGACCATCTGCACCAACTCGGGCTCCTTGAACTTACCAAGAGAGTATGCATCAATGCACTTCATCTACAGGACCGGTGGCTCCTTCTTCAAGAACTTCCGATAAAGAATGGAGTCATAAAAGTCATAATGAAAAGGATGCCAGAAACGATGCTCAAGTCGTAGGTCCTTCTCGTCCTCAGCATAGAGGTTCCTGCCTCTGTTGTACCGGATGTCCTTGACTCGGTGACGATAATTCACCGGAAGGGGAGGAGTCCATCCATCAGCCGGATTCAGAGCCATGGTGGGCGCCCTCATGATCGGCGACACACCGGTGAATGGAACAAGCTGAAACGTCCCCGGCGGACCACGAGGCGGGGTGCGAAGCGGTGGAACAGCAAGTGTGCATCCGGCATGGTCCAGGGCTTCCTCTTCTTCATCAACCATTGGCTCAACCCCAACAGGGGCAGGGGCAGGAGGAGGGGCAAGAGCAGGAGGAGGAGCGACAGCCGATGACCCTTGATCAACACGGCGACGGGCAGCGTGGGAACCACCAGCACCACCACGCTGATAAGACGCCTTGGTGCGGCCAGGCGGCTTAGAAACAGCAGCGTGATCTTGGTTCTTCTTGGAACGCTTCTCCTGGTGACATGAAGGACTCCCACCATCCATGACTGCGAAGAATACGAAGGAGAACTAAGAAATAATACACGGGGATGCGAATGAGTATCGAGAAGTGAAGAAACATGAATGGAGAGGTCATTCTAGGGTCGGGAGTTCCGGCCAAGGTTGGGACTTTCGACAGCCGGAAGTTCCGGCCTGACGTCGGGAGTACCGACGGTCAGAACCTCCGACGACCGCCGGGACCTCCGACGCCCAAATTGACCATCCCATTCATGGGGCTTCAAATCACAACACACATCCAAATTAGGGACTAATGCGATCTTAATGAGATATGTTGCAGCTATTAGTCCTATGAAAGATTCAAAGAGTTGATAAAGATGAAATGGTATCCCTCAATTCTTGAAGTTGTAAAGGCGGACGAACTCAAAACGATCTCCAAAGGTTTTAATTTTGTTTTTGAGTTTAGGATCCGCCGCACTATAAAGAGGGACGCAAGTTTAGTTGGTCTGAGGAAGATAGAGTGCTCAAGCATTTAAATAAAACCAAAAGAGAGTCACTCTAGCACTTCACGAGCACAAAGAATTATTTTCTGTGACTTTCGGTGTCAGAAGTCCCGACGTAGGTCGGAACTCCCGACGGTCGGAAGTCCCGACCTAAGCCAGGAGTCCCCACACCTGTGCATCTGACTGACTCGTTGTTTGTGCATGTCGGAAGTCCCGACGCTCGCCGGGAGTTCCGACACTGACCTGACCCAAGCCGGGAGTCCCGGCATCTACAGTGATGGTTGTTTCGTTGACTGCGCACATCGGAAGTCCCAATGTTTGCTGGGAGTTCCGACACTACCCTGCACGCGCTGACTTGCGACTCCTTGTGTACAGTGTTTTCTTTTATCGTCGGAAGTCCCGAGATCTACGTCGGAACTTCCGACGTAGATCTGAACGGTTGGATTTTCACTTGGAGTATAAATACTCCTCTCTTTGCTTCTAACCGTTACGGACTCATTTCACAGTTGACTCACTTCATGCTCAACTTGCTTGTTGCGGAAGACCCACTTGGTTCCAATCACATTTTGCTTGGGCCTTTCCACCAAGGACCAGACTTCATTCCGAGTGAAGTTATTCAACTCCTCTTGCATGGCTATCATCCAATCCAGATCATCAAGTGCCTCTTCCACCCTACAAGGTTTCAAAGGAGAAACAAACGAGTAATATTCACAAAAACTTGCTAAATAGGAATGTGTAGTTACCCCTCGTCGAATGCTCCCCAATATGTTATCAATGGGATGATCCCGTTGAATGGATTGATGCACTCTAGGATGTGGCACTTGAGTTGATCTTTGGATAGGGCCATCATCATTGTCATTATCACGGTCATGATCGATTGGAAGATCACAATCATGAACTTGTGGAGGGTTGACTTCACTCCTTTCTTCATTGTTGAGTTGTGGTTGAGCTCGCTCATTGTTGACACCATCTTCATGAGAATGACCTTGTGCTTCATTTGATCTCCCATCTTGATTATTTCTTGTTGCGGAAGCTTCACCATGTTCATTGGATGAAACATGATGAATGGTTGGATCAAGATCATCATGCACAATATGGTCTTCATCTTCAATGGGCTTTACTTCACCAATAGCAAGCTTCTTGATTGCTTCGTGTGGAGCTTCTTCATTACCTACATTCTCAACATTGACTTGCTCCTTTTGAGAGCCGTCGGTTTCATCAAAAGTCACGTCTACCGCGATTTCAATCAAACCGGTGGTTTTATTGAAAACACGATATCCATGTTCGTTAGTACCATAACCAAGCCTGAAACCTTCATCAACCTTTGGTGCAAACTTAGAGATTTTGGATTTCTTGTTAAGTATGAAACACTTAGATCCAAAGACTCTAAAGTAATGCACCTTAGGCTTTTTACTGGTTAGAAGTTCGTAGGCGGTCTTTTCTCTTTTCTTGTGAAGATATAAGCGGTTGATAGCATGGCATGCCGTGTTGACCGCTTCCGCCCAATAGTTGGTTGGAGTCTTGTACTCATCCAACATTGCTCTTGCGGCTTCTATGAGCGTTTGGTTCTTTCTCTCTACAACACCATTTTGTTGTGGAGTGTATGGAACCGAAAACTTATGCTTGATTCCTTCTTCGTCAAGAAACTCTTCAATGTTGATGTTCTTGAACTCCGTCCCATTGTCACTTCTAACTCTCTTGATTTTGACATCAAACTCATTTTGGGCTCTTTTTGCAAACTTCTTGAAGATACCTTGGACTTCACTCTTTTCACGCAAAAAGAATACCCAAGTGAAACGAGAATAATCATCAACAATTACAAAACCATATTTGTTACCACCAATGCTTATATAAGCGACGGGTCCAAATATGTCCATGTAAAGCAACTCCAATGGCCTTTCGGTTGTCACAACATTCTTGAAGGGATGATTAGCTCCAACTTGTTTTCCCGCTTGGCATGCGCTACAAATCCTATCTTTCTCAAAAGAAACATTTGTTAGTCCAATGATGTGTTCGCCCTTTTTAAGTTTGGCCAAGTTCTTCATCCCAACATGGGCAAGTCGGCGATGCCATAACCAACCCATGCTAGATTTTGCCATTAGACAAGTCTCAGGATTTACTCTATTTGATGTGAAATCAACTAGATAGAGTTTTCCTTTTAAATGACCCGTAAATACAATAGAGGAATCCTCCCTTCTATAGACTTTCACACCCTTATCCGTAAAAAGACAATTGTAACCCATCTCACAAAGTTGTGAAACAGACAACAAATTGTATTTCAACGAATTCACAAGTAAAACATTGGAAATGGAATTATCATTTGATATAGCAATTTTACCTAAACCGAGGACTTCACCTTTTCCATTGTCACCAAACACAATGTTTCCACTTTGATCATGACTTGGTTGAAATGATGTGAACATGTCCTTCTCTCCGGTCATATGATTGGTGCATCCACTATCCAACACCCAACTTGTTCCACCGGAGGAATATTCCTACAAAGACAAATTAAGCTTTCGTTTTAGGTACCCAAAAAGATTTGGGTCCTAGGGGGTTAGTCACATAAAACTTGGGCACCCAAATACTCCTCATAATTTCCTTTCTCTTTTGGGCACCAACATACTTAACCACAATCTTGCCATCCTTGTCCCAACAACACATATAGTCACTAGCATAGCACCGTGGTAGTGGTGCTTGTGGCTTGGGGACATTGGATTGCTTTGTCTTGATTATCTTAGTATTTGTAGGTTGGATCTTTGGAATGTAGACCTTGTTGTTGGCCTTGCATATTAGCTCATCGAGAGCAACGTCCTTATTGAACTTCACACAAGGCACCCCATTGATAATGTTCCTTCCATTGGCCTTTCCATCATACCTATTGTAGCCAATGCCTTCCTTGATTGATGGGTGCCTTGATGACTTGTATATGGCCTTGTTTGATTGCTCTTGACACTTGCACCCGTTCTTCAAGATCATCTTCGACCTATGAATCTCCTTGTCTTTCTTCTCTAACTCAACAAGGTTAGTTGCATATGCATTCACATCAAATTTATAGCATCTTTTACAACCATCACTAGTGGAGACATTAGAGTCTTCGGTTGCCTTAGGAGAAGTTGAAGTGCTAGCCCAAAGAGTACTATAATTTAACTCAAGATTTCGATATTTTTCTTCCAAGCTTGTGAGGCTTTCTTGAGCTATACTTTTCTCATACTTGAGGCTAGCTACTTGATCATTAATCGAGGAATGTTCCTTAGTCAATTTCCCAATTGAGTCATTGGCTAAAGACAATTCAACGGTTAACTTCTCAACCTTCATCTTTTCCTCGGTGATAGATGCTTCAAGTGCAATATTTTTCTCTCTCTTGAGTGATTATATCTCCTTGCATCTCTAAGCATCTATCCCTCTTCTCTAATTTCTTCATTAGTATTTTTATTTTAATGAAGGCCTTTTTACTAAATTTCTTTATCATAGTTGCTTCAATTTCTTCTATGTTCTCATCACAACTATCATTCTCATCACTAGAGGAAACGGGTGTAGTATGTACCTTTTCCCCTTTTGCCATGAGACAAGTTGGGGTATAGTAGTCGTTGTCGATGAGGTTGGAGAAGAGCCTTGGTGGTAAAGATAGGTTGGGGAAGAGTTTTGGTGGTGAAGTTGAGTTGGGGAAGATCATGGTCGGTGAAGAAGAGTGGTGAATGGCGATGTTTGCGGCTCCCTTCTTCTTCTTCTCATCATCACTTGAGTTACTATCACTTGACTCCCATTCTTCCCCAAGATGAGCTTCACCTCTCTTCTTGCCTTTGTTCTTCTTGTCTTCATCCTTGTCATGCTTGTGCTTCTTTTTCTCATTAGGACAGTCGGCTATGAAGTGACCGATTTGACCACATCCATAGCAAAATCTCTTTTTGAACCTTCTCTTACCATCACCATAGGTCTTGCGGTTGCTTTTCTTCTTCATAAACTTTCTAAGATTTCTAATCACAAAGGCAACCTCCGCATCGGAATCTTCTTCTTCACTTGAAGAATCATCCTTCACTTTCTTCTTCTTTTCTTGACTTGAACCTTGACCTTCATGTTGTTGAGTTGCTTTAAGGGCAGCACTCTTGTTGAATCCCATTGCATTAGGATTTTGATTGTGAGCATTGATTGCATCTTCATCTAGACACTCATGATGCTTAAGCTTTGAAAGAACTTCTTGAGGTGTCATCTCATCATAACCGGGCCTTTCCATGATCACGGACGCTAGCATGTTGTTCTTGGCTCTATAGGTTCTCAACATCTTTCTAGCAACTTTGTTGTCATCCCATTCGTTGCTACCAAGAGCTCTTATGCGGTTGACCAATGCCATGAGCCTATCAAACATGGATTGTGTTGTTTCATTTTGCAAGAATACAAATCTTTCTAATTCACCATGAAGTAACTCTATGTTCCCTTTTCTTACACTTTTATCTCCTTCAAATGATATTTTCAAAGTATCCCAAATTTGCTTTACACTTTCCATTCCATTCACTTTTCTAAACTCATCCGGAGCTAGGCTTGACACAAGCAATGCTACGGCTTATGCATTTTGATGGAGATTGTGCACTTCTTCCGGAGTTATCTCTCTATCTTCATCGGTAGGAATCATCACACCAACATCCACAACTTCCCAAAGTCTTGCTGCTATGAGATGCATCTTCATCTTGTAAGACCAATCGGTGTATCTTGTTCCATCAAAGTGAGGTGGCTTCCTAATGTTGATGGACGGAGTATGTAGTGTTGAACCTTTTATGAGTTGTCCATAGTCAAAGCCCATGTTTGAATATATTCCTTTTCCATGAGCATGCTCACCGGCTCCAATATCACTAGCGACATCTTTGCTTGCCTCATTCTTGTCACTTGTATCATTTTTGCCACTTATTGCATCATCAACTTTCTTGCTCAATTCTTCCTTCATCTTACTCATCTCATCTTGCATCTTTTTCATTTCATCTTGAAATAGCTTGGCTTGAGCAGCCATCAACTCTTCAGCTATTTTCTTGGCCATCTCGGCGGCAACGGCTTGCATCTTGTCGGTCTCCGACATTGTTTCTTCTCACGTTGTGAAACGCAAAGAGAAGACCTTGCTCTGATACCAATTAAAAGGATCTAACAATGCCTAGAGGGAGGGTGAATAGGCGTATCTAAAAATCACTGCAAATGCTAAGTTCAATTCTGTCAGTCACTGTCGGAAGTCCCGATGTTTGGGTCGGAACTTCCGACGTTGTCAGAAGTTCCGGCGCAAACGTCAGCAGTTCCGACTCCTACGTGAACTACAAAAGCAGTGCCATATTTAACTTTGTGGATAAGAAAACTTACAACCTAACTTCCTAGTGATTTGGTGAAGATGTTGAGTCACTCCCTTGACACCGTAATGCCTCCAAACGGTAGATCGAGTCCAAACCATAAAATGAAAGTTTGGGAGAGAAAGAGACAAACACATACAAATAATCTCTAGCAATCATAACAACAAGCACACGGGACACAAGGATTTATTCCGAGGTTCGACAACCCCACTAAGGAGCTCCTACGTCCTCGTTGTTGAGGTGACCACCAAGGTCGGAGCCTTTTCCACCCCTTGCCTCTCTCAAAGCGACCACAAAGGTCACTTGAGCTTTCCACTAAGAAATCGAAGGGTGATACAAACTTCCCAAGGCTCTTCCACAAGATGGAAGCTCTAGGGCAACGCCTAGCCGGCTAGGGGCAAAGCCCCAAGAGAAATAGACGCAAAATCAACCGGCTTGACGAAGAAATCAAGTGCTCAAGCTTTCCAAAGTGATGCTCTTACTTAATCCACTCTCCTTTCACTCAAACCCTAAGGGAATCGAAGATTGGAGCAAAGGGGCAAGGAGAGGGGTGCTTTTGTTGCTTGGGAGCTGTTGAGCACGAAGTGAGTCAACTGTGAAATGAGTCCGTAACGGTTAGAAGCGAAGAGAGGAGTATTTATACTCCAAGTGAAAATCCAACCGTTTAGATCTACGTCGGAAGTTCCGACGCAGATCTCGGGACTTCCGACGATAAAAGAAAACACTGTACACAAGGAGTCGGAAGTCAATGCATGCAGGGCTGTGTCGGAACTCCCGGCAAACGTCGGGACTTCTGACGGTCGGAAGTTCTGACGAACGTCGGGACTTCCGACGTGCGCAGTCAACGAAACAGCCATCACTGCAGATGCCGGGACTCCCGGCTTGGGTCAGGTCAGTGTCGAAACTCCCGGCGATCGTCGGGACTTCCGACGTGCACAGACAATGAGCCAGTCAGAAGCACAGGTGCCGGGACTCCTGGCTTAGGTCGGGACTTCCGACCGTCGGGAGTTCCGACCTACGTTGGGACTTCCGACACCAAAAGTCACAGAAAATAATTCTTTGTGCTCGTGAAGTGCTAGAGTGACTCTCTTTTGGTTTTATTTAAATGCTTGAGCACTCTATCTTCCTCAGACCAACTAAACTTGCGTCCCTCTTTATAGTGCGGCGGATCCTAAACTGAAAAACAAAATTAAAACCTTTGGAGATCGTTTTGAGTTCGTCCGCCTTTACAACTTCAAGAATTGAGGGATATCATTTCATCTTTATCAACTCTTTGAATCTTTCATGGGACTAATAGCTGCAACATATCTCATTAAGATCGCATTAGTCCCTAATTTGGATGTCATCAATACACCAAAACCCACATAGGGGGCAAATGCACTTTCACGTCTCATTGTCTACTGTGTCTCTGTTGCAATTAACCACGCGCAGGCGTGCCTTTAGGGCGTTGTCCATGCTAGCCGACATGTCCTTCCAGCCGCACGGTGCCACGCACGCCCCTAGTCCATGCCCTGATCACTCGACCAGTTAGCTTGCCGACTCGCTCAGCTCAGCGCCTTTAAGTCGTGTCGTCGTCGCTAGTCACCATGACCACCCTCCCTCTCCTCCAAAATTCCTCATGCACAAAGCGCCTTCCTCCAATTCCTTGCGCTCGCTGGTGCCCAAGGTCCATAGCTGGTGAAAGGGTCGACATGGCGACTAGAGGGGGGGTGAATAGTCCTTTCTAAAAATAATCGCGTCGGCTAACCGATATAAATGCGGAATTAAAACAATCGGTCTAGCCAAGACTATACCCCTCTATATATGTTTACTAGCACCTTGCTAAGATACCAATTATGCAACAAAGGTGCCGGGCTATCTAGAGCTCTCCTAAACAATTCTAAGAGCAAGGTTAGACAAACATATGCCACTAGTATTTTAAGCAACAAGAGAGCTCCTACGCATGCTAGTAAACAAAAGCACAAAGCTAACTATGCTCACTAGCAATGCTCAATAACAAGGCAACCAATGCCTAATTAGAGAGCGCAAGAACTTAGCTACACAAACTAAGCAATGTGACTAACAAGGTTACTAAAACCAAATTAGCCACGCAAGGGAGCTACTTCTATGCTACACAAGCAAGAAGGTAATTAGCAAGCTACGCAAGCTACACAAGCTATCTAATTACAAGAGCAACTACACAAGCTTAATATGTATAAAAGTAATTGCAAGCTTGTGTAATGGGGATGCAAACCAACGGGAAGAACAAGGTTGACACGATGATTTTTCTCCCGAGGTTCACGTGTTTGCCAACACGCTAGTCCCCGTTGTGTCGACCGCTCACTTGGTGGTTCGGCGGCTAATTAGCATCACCCGCTAAGCCCGCACGTCGGGCGCCGCAAGAACCTACCCCTTGAGTGAGGGTAGCTCAATGACATGCTTTACTAGAGTTGCTCTTCGTGGCTCCCGCGGGGCGAGCACAATGCCCCTCACAAGCACTTCTTCGGAGCGCCGCACAAGCTTCTTGCGGGCTTCGATGGAGACCACCACCAAGCCATCTAGGAGGTGGCAACCTCCAAGAGTAACAAGCACCACCAGCTTGCAACTCAATCACCTAGTGCCACTCGATGCAACCTCACGATGCAATCGCACTAGAATCGCTCACTCACACAATCGAATGATCACTATCAAGTATATGTGTGATGGAGGGCTCCTAAGCACTGACAAGCATGGACACTAAGTCCCCTTAGGTGCTCAGCCCTCGCCATTGCCGAGGGCCACTTCTATTTATAGCCCCAAGGGCTAAACTAGCCGTTACCCCTTCACTGGGCAAAAGTCAGGACGACCGGACGCTCCGGTCCGATCGACCGGACGCTCCGGTCCGATCGACCGGACGCTGGACCTCAGCGTCTGGTCGTGCGATGCACGCCACGTGTCCCCTCCTTCAAACGCTGTTCACTGGATCTCAATGGTCATCTGTCGACCGGACGCTCCAGCATGAACTGACCGGACGCAGCAACCCCAGCGTCCGGTCGTTTCCAGTAAGGTTCCAGAAACGACTTTTCACGACCGGACGCGTCCGGTCGATCGCGATCGGACGTAGCACCAGCGTTCGGTCACTCTCCAGCTTCTGCTCTGCCTGCGTCACCATACGTCAGCTCTGACCAGACGCTCACAGCCAGCATCCGGTCACTACCAGAGACAGCGTCCGGTCGATTGACCGACGCTGCACGCTGCCTGCCACCACTGACCGGACGCATCGGTCCAACCGAGACCAGTGTCTGGTCACTTCCAGTGACCTCCATTTCTTCACCGAGTTGATCCACATCAACTCCAACTTCATCTCCTTTGTAAATGTGCCAACCCCACTAAGTGTACACCACCATATGTATGTGTGTTAGCATTTTCACAATCATTTTCCAAAGGATTAGCCACTCAACTTGCCACGCCACTCGATCCTAGCAACGATGCAAAGTTAGATCACTCGAGTGGCACTAGATGACCGATATATAAATAAGTTTGCCCCTCTTGATAGTACAGCCATCTATCCTAAACCCGATCATAAACTTCTCTACACACCTATGACCGGTGAAATGAAATGCCCTAGGTTATACCTTTGCCTTGCGCATTCCATTCCATCTCCTCCAACGTCAATGCAACACATGCACCAACACGATCAACAATGATATGATCCACTTCATATCATCACGTGATCATATTGGTTCATCGATCTTGATTTCACTTGCTCTTCACCATTGCCATTGTCCATCGGCGCCAAGTCTTGCTTAAGCTTCACCGCCACACGGTCCATCACTCCAAAGCCTCCGACTTGCCCTTCACGCTTGCAACCGGTCCATCAAGCCAAGTCTTGTCTTGATCTTCTCCACCTTGATCACATGACTCAATGTCATGTCTCATTTGCAATAAGCTCCTTCATCATCACATGTGTGAGCTTTGCAACATCTCCAAGCCATTGTCACCTTCATGGCATATGTTGCTCACACACATGTACCTATGGACTAATCACCTGTGTATCTCACATAAACACAATTAGTCCACCTAGGTTGTCACTCAATTATCAAAACCAAACAAGGACCTTTCAATCTCCCCCTTTTTGGTAATTGATGACAACTCAACAAAGATATGGAAATTAAGCTCTTTTGGATTTATGTTGCTTGCCCAAGCAATTTTACCATGTGAAAATGATTTTGGACAAGTACCACAAACCTAAAATGGTAGTATTAGCTCCCCCTACATATGTGCTAGAGTATTTGATTCTAAGCTCACACATATGCATAGATTGAAAATGTGGGAGAGTAATTACTACCGAATGATGCTAAGGTGTATAGAATAAACCTTTGAAGCGTGATACCAATCGGAGTTGCACCTTTAAGTTCATCCTTAGCACCATGGTTAGCTAGATATCACTTGGACATAAAAGCACTAGATACCTCATGAGATCAACATTAGAAGCAAGGTACTAGCATTACTTTAAAAAATATACCAAGTGTCTAGCTATCATCCTATGCATGCTAGTTATCAAATCATCATTCAAGTTCTACAACTAGCATATACCACACAAGCATGCATGTTGAAATTTAAGAACTTATGCAATGCAAGCAAGCATATGAATATGCACATATCAAATGCAATCAATCAAAGTTCATGAGCTTGCTCCCCCTACTTGTGTGCTTCTCTTGTCCAAGAATTTTGATTCATCTCATTTCTCCAATGTTGCTCCCTCTTTATCTATATTCATGTCCAACCTCTTAAGCTTTCATATCTTATCTCTCCCCTTACACACTTTATCTCTCCTCCTTATAAAGGCTTTCCTATCTTTGTACAATATCTCCCCCTTTGTCATCAATTTCCATAAAAGGTGTGCTTCTCATTGATGCAAAGGTATGTATTCGGGGTAGATGGTTGAGGCTTGAATCTTGCATTTTTTATGGACATTACTTGATTGTTGGAATGACACCACTTGAAGATACCACTTGTAACTTGTACCAATTGTATCTTGTGTAGGGAACTTGAGATACCACACATAGAATCTTTGATCTTGATATCAATTTGTGGTACATCTCCCCCTATGTGATAGCTTGGGTCATCCATTTGATACACTTGAGCTCTTGTAGTTGAGGGAATCATTCTTCATTTGATGATCACTTAAAGTTGAGGATCACTTGTGGAACCATCATCTTGTATGATTGATATCATGTGTAGATGTAATACCACTTGTATGTATGATACCATTTGAAATAATCTTCTAGTATGGAACCACTTGTTGGATTTGTCAATAAAAACTATTTCTTGAACATTTGCTAACTTCATGAGTACCACTTGTAGGATATCACTTGTGAGTTGATCTAGACATCACTTATGAATTTGATGAAATACTTGAGTCTAGATACCATTTGAAGTAAACAAACTAGATATCCATTTGCATTGTTGTCTTGTGCTTGTACTCTTATCACTATCATGAGCTTCTTTGAATGACTTGAACTAAATTGATTTGCCTAAGCTTTCAAGTCCGGTTTGAACCAATGGCAAGCTTCTTCACACCTCTTGCAAGGGTTATCTTGCCAATGTTGTACTTGTTACTTGTTTAGCAATCCAAATTAAATCAAGTACTTGGGTTTACTAGCTCATGAATAAATTCATATACTAACCATTAGATTAAGTAATAATTCAAGCAATAGTGGTAGGTTATGAATTTAAACATTTCATTTGTTATGCATGATCCTATGAAGCATGTACTATATGCACTAACCGCATACTAGTAAGGGATGACATGATCATGCACATTACAATGATACATTTGCTATGTTGGAGTAGAGGATAGTCACATAGATTCCAATTCATTACTCCAATAGCAATATGAAGTCCAATTATAGGCTTGGTGAAGACTAATAGATACCATTTTGAATTCCATTCTTCACCCATATGAAATGAATACCACTTATGATCAAGTGCACTTCCTTGTTGTGGTTGACTTGCTTCATCTTTTGATCTTTGCTTGCATGAGATTACTATTTGGAAAACCACTTGAAATATCATCATTAGCTCTCTTTTGGGTGTTGCTTGCTCTTCTTGATCAATCCTTTTGATTGCCTCAACTAAGCATCTCAAATGTCCCTCGGATCACCACTTCCATGTTAGCCTTCCAAGTACCACACTTGGTTTACCTACTCATAGGCGGCAAGCCCCTACACTAGGGAGAAGTGACCTCTCTCCAAGAACCATTCTAGATACTCACTTGAAATGACTTGATTGATTGATCCAAGTGATGGACTTAACTTGATGAGTAATCTCGATTCCTTCTTTAAGTTCTTTTCTTTCTACTTGTTTAAGTCTTTTTCTTTCTACCAAACTATTTCCAATAGTCATAAGAACTTAAACTTCAACTTCATCTTGAGTTTGATCTTGATCTTCTAATTTGAATACCAAAAGTGTGCAAAGTACACTCCATAATCAAATAGCCTTGTACTCTTTACTTGTCATGCTTCTAGATCATCTTAAAACCAAACTTAGGTACCTCAAACACTTATAGACATGTTTCCAACTTGAGGACCTTTCAATCAAAGTGATTCTAGATCA
Organism: Miscanthus lutarioriparius; assembly: GCA_904845875.1. NCBI lineage: Eukaryota > Viridiplantae > Streptophyta > Magnoliopsida > Poales > Poaceae > Miscanthus > Miscanthus lutarioriparius. The sequence continues at coordinate 31,056,537 of CAJGYO010000014.1, read as the reverse complement.
ATCCAATGTTTGTCACTTTTCTGGCAGATTCTGTACCCTTCAAAGAAACAAGCATATCTCCCAAAGCACAAATCCAAATGCCACGAAATTTGGTGGAGATGTGCATAACTAAGCTATCTAGTAGCTGTAAAAATTTGAGCTTCATTTGACTTCTATATTGCTACCAGATTTCAATTCTTCCACCACTGCTACATGCTGAAAACTGCTGCACTATAGCTGACAAGAACCACTCCAAAACCGAAGCATTTCTTATCTAATTTTTATGAAATTTCTACATAATCTTATACCATAAGTCTAAAGCATGTACACCAATTTTCATGCCAATACAATAAATTTTGATCACTTAAACATGGCTAAGATCACAGCTAGCTCAGATTTTGTAATAAAGGACAGATTTCAATCACTTGAGCTATACTTCGTAAAATGTGAATCAAACTTGAAACTAACTCGTTTGAATACTTCCACAAGACATATATCCATTCAAATCACTTACTAAATGTCATCTTATGAACTTATCCAACACAAATCAATCCAAACTTGATTACTAATCAATTTATCTATTCAAACATCTCATAGCAAGCAATATTGCATATTTATCCAATTCAATCAACTCATATGCACCCGAATGAAATGATCAACAAGAGATATACCTTAGTGAGCTCATGATCATATAATTAGCAAGCTTTAACTCAATTATTTGCAAGCCATCAAATAATTCAATAAATTACCACAACTTGAATATGGCACTTGTATGTTGTAGCACATTTGGTCTTAACTAATTCTTGGCTTGGCATTGGGATAGTGATTATTTCTTAGCATTACTTGGCTCAACTATATGATCAACAAGATGAATATCATTTAAACTAAGCTTCCAATGCCGATGGTACCTTCAAACAATCATCCACTTTTTTATGTTACCCAAACAAGTTTGGGTCCTCTCAAGTTAGGAGCAACATACTTAGGCATAGCCTTAGTATGAATAGCGAGATGTTTTGCAATTGCAACCAATGAGGTACCATTGCCATCCTTTCTAAGCACATTATCATCAATAATTGAAATAGGCTTAGAAATATTACCTAGGGGACATGAATGTGCCATGTGTCCCCTTTCCCGGCATGAGTAGCACTTTCTCTTTGATTGAGCCTTCTCTTCCTTGCTCATGTGGTGCTTCTCATTGCCTTGCCTCTCATGGATTGCTTGAGCCTTCTTCTCAAGCTTGGTAGGACACTTAGAGGCAAAGTGTCCCATACTTCCACACTTGAAGCACTTGATGTGAGCATAATCTCTCTTCTCATCTTCATTCTTGCTCATCATCTTAGCATCTTGAGTTTGCATTGGATATCTTGCCTTTCCACCCCTTCTTGTTTTCTTCTTCTTTATCATCAAGTCACCACCATCTTCATGGTTGATCTTGATTTGCTCTTGGGGTGTCTTCTCTTGCTCAACTTGTGGCTTTGGTTGAGGCATCTCTTGTTTCTTCACCAATTGCTTGGTTGGGCACATTGAGGTAAGATGACCCTAAGTGCGGCACTTGAAGCATTTCACATGCTTTAGCCTCTCTTCTTCTTTTATCAACCTGAGCTTTTCTTCATTGGGGCAACCATTTGCAAGATGTCCCACTTTATGGCACTTGAAGCACATGAAATGAGATAGCCTCTCTTGTTCTTGCTTCTTCATTTCTCTTTCATGTCTTTTCTTGCCCCATCTTTTGCCCTTGATCTTGCTCTTGTTGAAGCCAATGCCACTTGTGTCATTGCGGCTTTCTTGATGATTGACTTTGTTAGTCTTGAAGCCGACTCCACTCTTGTCACCAAAGTTTCTTTGAGTCTTCAACATATGCTCAAAGGTGACTTGAGAGTTGTAGCACCTCTCTAACTTATTGCTCAATTTCTTCACTTCATTTTTGAGCTCATTGTTCTCCTTCAAAATGTTAGTCTCACAAGACATAGAGGTAGAACAAGCATCTATATGTGAAGAGCATGGCATATCTAATAAATCATCGTAAGAGGTGGATACATGCTTCTTTTCTACATCACAAGGGTTAGCAACATTTTGCAATTGATCGTTTGATCCATGTGATGAGCTCTCATTCTTTTTAAGTTTCTTGTAAACACTTTAATGAGAGAAGCATGTTGTTCTATTAATTCATCATGAGATGCAAGTAGTGTCTCATGATTCAATTTAAGCTCATCAAGTGAAGATTTATAAGTATCAAGTAATTTCTTATGTTCTTCACAAGAGTTCTTTAGAAATGAGTTTTCATTTTCTAATGTCAATGTTTTAGCTTTCTCATTTCCTAAAGACATGGTCATGCTAGCAAGTCTACTAACAAGCTCATCATAAGAATCAACATGATCAACCACACTATCATTTGATACCTTAGTGTCACCTTGTGACATGAAGCAATGTGGTGTAGTGGATGGGCTTATAGTAGCATCATCATGGCTTGAGCATGAACCATCATCACCATCAAGTGTGCATGGGGTAGCATCATCACTTGCAACACTTGTGGCAGCATCATCAACCTTGTCAAGTGAACTTGTAGTTGATCTATCATCATCATCACTTGACCATGAGGTGGAGCAATCTTCCACAATCACTAAATTGTGGTTATGCTCAACACACTCATGTGCCTCCTTCTTAGGCTCATACTCCTTCTTGAATTTACCATCATCCCATGTGGAGGAATCACCGAAGGTGTCCTTGATGGAGTCCCATATCTCACGAGCGGTCCCCTTGTAGTTTACTTGCTTCATCAAATCAAAATGTAAAGCATCCAATAGAAAACAACAAGCATGTGCATCAAATTCATAGAGGACTCTTTGAGCTTTGGTTAGAGTTCTATGATCCAAGACATGGGTGAGACCACTAGTGACAACCCACCAAAATTTACGTCCCTTTGCACGAAAATGATCAAGCATGTGATTTTTCCAAAGTGCAAAGTTTGTGCCATTGAAAATGTGATTCTCACAACCATCTAGCCCATTAGGCGCCATCCTCTCGGGTCGGTGAAGACCACAAATGAGAGACCGGGCTCTGATACCACTTGAAAGGGTCGAGATGGCGACTAGAGGGGGGGTGAATAGTCCTTTCTAAAAATAATCGCGTCGGCTAACCGATATAAATGCGGAATTAAAATAATTGGTCTAGCCAAGACTACACCCCTCTATATATGTTTACTAGCACCTTGCTAAGATACCAATTATGCAACAAAGGTGCCGGGCTATCTAGAGCTCTCCTAAACAATTCTAAGAGCAAGGTTACACAAACATATGCCACTAGTATTTTAAGCAACAAGAGAGCTCCTACACATGCTAGTAAACAAAAGCACAAAGCTAACTATGCTCACTAGCAATGCTCAATAACAAGGCAACCAATGCCTAATTAGAGAGCGCAAGAACTTAGCTACACAAACTAAGCAATGTGACTAACAAGGTTACTAAAACCAAATTAGCCACGCAAGGGAGCTACTTCTATGCTACACAAGCAAGAAGGTAATTAGCAAGCTACGCAAGCTACACAAGCTATCTAATTACAAGAGCAACTACACAAGCTTAATATGTATAAAAGTAATTGCAAGCTTGTGTAATGGGGATGCAAACCAACGGGAAGAACAAGGTTGACACGATGATTTTTCTCCCGAGGTTCACGTGTTTGCCAACACGCTAGTCCCCGTTGTGTCGACCGCTCACTTGGTGGTTCGACGGCTAATTAGCATCACCCGCTAAGCCCGCACGTCGGGCGCCGCAAGAACCTACACCTTGAGTGAGGGTAGCTCAATGACACGCTTTACTAGAGTTTCTCTTCGTGGCTCCCACGGGGCGAGCACAATGCCCCTCACAAGCACTTCTCCGGAGCGCCGCACAAGCTTCTTGCGGGCTTCGACGGAGACCACCACCAAGCCGTCTAGGAGGTGGCAACCTCCAAGAGTAACAAGCACCATCGGCTTGCAACTCGATCACCTAGTGCCACTCGATGCAACCTCACGATGCAATCGCACTAGAATCGCTCACTCACACAAGCGAATGATCACTATCAAGTATATGTGTGATGGAGGGCTCCCAAGCGCTCACAAGCATGGACACTAAGTCCCCTTAGGTGCTCAGCCCTCGCCATGGCCGAGGGCCACTTCTATTTATAGCCCCAAGGGCTAAACTAGCCGTTACCCCTTCACTGGGCAAAAGTCAGGATGACCGGACGCTCTGGTCCGATCGACCGGACGCTGGACCTCAGCGTCCGGTCGTGCGATGCACGCCACGTGTCCCCTCCTTCAAACGCTGTTCACTGGATCTCAACGGTCATCTGTCGACCGGACGCTCTAGCATGAACTGACCGGACACAGCAACCCCAGCGTCCGGTCGTTTCCAGTAAGGTTCCAGAAACGACTTTTCACGACCGGACGCGTCCGGTCAATCGCGATCGGACGCAGCACCAGCGTCCGGTCACTCTCCAGCTTCTGCTCAGCCTGTTTCACCATACGACAGCTCTGACCGCACGCTCACAGCCAGCGTCCGATCACTACTAGAGACAGTGTCCGATCGATTGACCGACGCTGCACGCTGCCTGCCACCACTGACCGGACGCACCGGTCCAACCGAGACCAGTGTCTGGTCACTTCCAGTGACCTCCATTTCTTCACCGAGTTGATCCACATTAACTCTAACTTCATGTCCTTTGTAAATGTGCCAACCCCACCAAGTGTACACCACCATGTGTATGTGTGTTAGCATTTTCACAATCATTTTCCAAAGGATTAGCCACTCAACTTGCCACGCCACTCGATCCTAGCAACGATGCAAAGTTAGATCACTCGAGTGGCACTAGATGACCGATATGCAAACAAGTTTGCCCCTCTTGATAGTACGGCCATCTATCATAAACCCGGTCATAAACTTCTCTACACACCTATGACCGGTGAAATAAAATGCCCTAGGTTATACCTTTGCCTGGCGCATTCCATTCCATCTCCAACGTCGATGCAACACATGCACCAACACGATCAACAATGATATGATCCACTTCATATCATCACATGATCATATTGGTTCATCGATCTTGACTTCACTTGCTCTTCACCGTTGCCATTGTCAATCGGCGCCAAATCTTGCTTAAGCTTCACCGCCACGCGGTCCATCACTCCAAAGCCTCCGACTTGCCCTTCACGCTTGCAACCGATCCATCAAGCCAAGTCTTGTCTTGATCTTCTCCACCTTGATCACATGACTCAATGTCATGTCTCATTTGCAATAAGCTCCTTCATCATCACATGTGTGAGCTTTGCAACATCTCCAAGCCATTGTCACCTTCATGGCATATGTTGCTCACACACATGTACCTGTGGACTAATCACATGTGTATCTCACATAAACACAATTAGTCCACCTAGGTTGTCACTCAATTACCAAAACTAAACAAGGACCTTTCAGCTGGCCACTGCAGTCAACCGTGATGGAAATCATCCACCAGAGTGCGCGCGCGTAGCATCGCCGCCGCCGCCGGTCTGTCCGCCGCCATTACAGAGCACGTTTGGGGGTAAGGCCCACGCAGCGGTAGCAGTTCAATCGAATGCAATTTCTAACTCGTCTTAACCTCCTCTATCTGGTGCTCGCCTCAGCTTGGTTAGGACCTTCACCGGCGACGAGCTGACACGGCCGCGCCACGCTCAGAGCGCCATCGCCCTTCACCGTGCACGTGGCCATCATAGCACGGGCCGTTTTCGCTCCATTCGATACCGTAGCCGTGTCCGGGGTAAGGTCCTGCTGCTCTACCATCCTTTCGTTTCAGTCTTCGAGGTCATAGGACGCCGGAACAGTCACACCACTATAGCTTGTAGTCCGTTGGCGTGGTCAGAGCGTTGGAAGTCACCGTTCGGTCCCTAATCGGCACCTAGGGTCTCGTATTGGCTCCGCGGTGCTCGTCGGCCTGCTCCTTTAGTCCATGCCTCACTCTGCTGACCGACGCAGCGGGGCAGTGCCAGCCGGAGCCGCGCCGTCGCGCGTGGAGTCGTCGGGGGCTGATGCGCTCGAATAAGGAGAAAGTCTGGGGGCTGGGTGAAAGCGTCAGAGAAAGAGAGCAATGGTGGAAAGGACTATGGGTTAATTTCATTGAAATCTAAGGTCGTTTCTGCAAAACGATGGCGCGCGCGGGCCTCCTGGCCTTGGGCCGTCACTAGTCTGGCCTATTGCCGCCACGCCGCGGGCCGCGTCGGTTCTGCTGGGCTGCGGCCTATCTGCGCTTGCTGGGCCGGTCGGTCGCTGTGCTTCGCCTGGGCCGTTCGCCGCGCGTTGGGCCGGCTTGTTCCGCCACGCCTGGGCCGCCTTGACCATGGGACCAGGTTCAGCGGGTCGATGGGTTGAGTGGGTGGTTGCTGGTCCTTTAGTTTGTAAAGTAATTGATAAAATAGTTTTTGAAAATAAACTAGTAAAATCAATATAAAACGGTATAGTTGTCCATAAATGGTAAAACCAATTTTGTTAGGCTCCTAAAATCATGATCTACCTATTAGTATATTTTGTTCACATAGTTTGATAATATGCTTGGAAGCTATATAATTAAATTAGGGTACTTAATATTGTAAAAAGATAACTTGTAGGAATTGTTCTGATAAATTGGCAATAGTGTTGGATCTGAAATTTCTACAGTAGGCTCCTAGCAATATTAGGTACTCACCGTAGTTTTTGTAGTTCCAGAATAATTGGTTTGCTAGATAGATAATGATGCCCTATTTCGAATAATGATTAAATCGATAGAATGAAATAAAGAAACAACCTTGGTTTATATAACTAAAATGATTGTTGGGAATTAACGCCTTATCCGATAACGGATATGTAGCCTAAGTACGGTCGTCGTTAGAACTAGCCTGTTAACTTGAGAGGCATAAATTATATTTTATGAGTCACGATTGCAGTCGATTAATTACGTCTTTACATTACATCACATTGCATATCATATAGGTACGATGATGGATCAACGGATCAAGTGAAGGATGAGTGGGAATCTGCAGAGGGTGTGATGGTATTCTCTCTAGGAGATGATGCGATGGGCTTTCTATTCAGATGATGTGGATGATCTGAAGATGCAAATACTAACTTTTGGTTACATTTTACCCAGGCAAGCCCCGGTGCATAACCCCTACTTTTCTACAGTTTAAATTATATTTGTACATTAAGTTTTAAGGAGTTGAATGAAACCCATTTGCATATATATCTCTTTATCCTATAAGTCTTACTAGTGTGACGGGATCGTGTAGATTGCTATGCTATAGGACTTCGGCAGAAGTCGAGTGATGGTTGTCACTCGCGAGAGATAGGAAATATATTATTGGATCATTATTACATGGAAAATATAAATGGTGGAAAGGAAAATTGTGACCGGGCAGGGATATGGTTTGGGTATTGGTGTGTGTAAGAGGTTGTGTCGCCGTGGACGCGGGGCATAGCTTGGTTACACCGTTTTCTCTGTCTGTGTCGGTTAAGAACCGATCGTTGCAATGGACGCTAGTCAAGTCACAGATCTATTATCCCGAGCACATACTTGTGTATGGGCGCTTGGAAGACTTGTTGGTCTCTTGTCATGGATTCGGCTCTTCCGACTGTCTTGGTGGTTTTTAGGTTAGGAGGTCCTTGCACTGCACTGAGTCCGAAATTCAGGGGCGAGGGCTTGGAGTCCCAGTTTGGACGGGGACCTAGACACCTAGGATAGGAGGGTGATGGGTTGGTCCTGCTTGTGCCCGGGGTACAAGCGGGGCGTGTGTTTTCGGGGTACCCAGCTGGGGACATTGGTTTGCAAATCGCCGCCGAGTCGGTACGGCTTGTCTTAACTCTAGCACCGTAGTAAGAACTGAAAGATGAAAGATGGAAGATGGAAAAAGGAAATCTGATTGCTTACCACCTGCTTGAAAGTAGCACAGGTGCTTACATAGAATGGTTAGTTAATGAACCAATGCGGCTATTAATAAAAATCGAATATAAGGACGCACGCTTAGTAATGCTTCCTGCAAATGCAATAAACCCACAAGCCAGATAGCCTTGCATATCCTTAGAGTCTTTTCTTTTCTCCTGTCGGGTAAGTCTTGCTGAGTACAATTGAGTACTCAGGGTTTTATTCCCCCTGTTGCAGGTAACAGGTGGATGCTAGAGCTGACCCTTGTGTGTGGATACCTCCTGGTGGGCTCAGCGAGGATTCTTTTACGCTGTGATCGTAGTTGTCGTTTATAACTCTCACCAAATATTTTTATAAATAAAAGTTTTATAATCTGTTGTCATAGTTTATATATCAATGTTTCATCATTTCATGAATAGGTATTTATTTTCGCTGTAATTATGATCACATGTTTATATTCCGCTGTTAAATTAAATTATTCATAACTCTGATAATATGATTACATTCCGCTGTTATAAGAATAAATATTATACTCTGATGTTGTATTAAAAGTGATGTAAGAAATGGTTAAGAATGATATAAGCTTTATTCTCTCATTTATGATCTTGATGACAAAAAGGTGGATTTTTAGAACCGAGTAATTTAGTGTTCTCCCCTAAGTGCTTAGTGTCTAATGGAAGACCAGCACTCCTGGAAGACATTAGATTAGACGGTTCTGCCACACGGTCCAAGACAAAATAGAACAATGGGAGAGGTCGATTGAACAATACATGATGACATCATGAGTGTCATCAAAGCCCAAATTATGGCGAGGGAGAGGGAAGATAGACTCAAAAAGAGATAGTAAGCGAGCGGGTTTAAGGGTATTATACATGGAACAAAGCAATAGAATAAGTTGAATACTCCCTCTGTCCTAAAATAAGTCTTCACTCGCAACCTGAGAATGATTTTAACTTTGATCAAATATACACCAAAGAAAATGCCAATATTCATGATACAAGATAAGCATTGTTAAATTAATCATGTCTTGTATTTTTATAAGAAACATATTTAAGATACAAATGCTGATACTATTTTTTATAAATTTAGACAGAGTTAAAATTAGTTGACTTCTCGAGATGTAAGATAGAGACTTTATTTTGAGAGAGGGAGTACAGCACAGAGAACCACACGAACTGCTCTGGGAACCGGGAACAAGCGCCCCGTTCATTTAGGCTTATTTTTGTTCGGTTGATTTAGTTTGAGAGACCCAAGCGTACAGGACGAAGTTCAGTGCCCATAGCAAATGCAGTGGCAGCTTTCCAGTCAAGCTTTATTATTTTAGTTAAAAAAAACGTGGTCTTCGGCAAAAAAAGAAAAGAAAAAAAAAGAAAGGGCTAAACACCATTAAAAATGATAGAAGAAATTATAACAATGATAGAATAACTTGGTAGGCGATTGCACAAATTCGGATGTCGACGCAACTTTGCCTGAGGCATGGGGGTAATGGAGTCACTTAGGATAATACATGACAATAAAATGCTGTACCCAAAACTCCTATATGCTACAAAACTCCCAGAGAACTGGGAACTAAAAAGCTCATAAGGCATGAATACAATAGGGTTTCCAAAATGTACAACAAAGTGAAAACACATGACGCTTCTGGCGAATGATTCATCAGGCTTTCTTGTCGGACCTATTAAGGTTTAGATTAAACCACTTCTTTTTGCCAGATTTGTCTCTGCCATCTACGCTACCATTCTCAGGGCTCTCGGGAATGCTCTGCTCGACGGTATACCTACTACTGCTACTACCGGCACCAACAGGGTTTACCAAAGTTCGCTCAGTTGTGAACGAGCAATGGATATTGTCCCTCTCTCTCAGCATATCATCAACCTGTAGATATTGTAACTCTTTAGCAACACATATAAACATTTGTTCATATCAAATCCAGAAAGGGCATAATTTGTCAATAGTCTTAAGAGAATGTTCTGACAAACGCTTATATCAAATGTCACGGACAACCTTCTTGTCAAGGTATACCCCCCATATTCAAGGTATTACAAAATTAATACGAGTTCATGACTATTAAACAGATTTAACAAGTTAACACCCAATAATTACTCATATTCGAAAATTTATTTGCTCGTATTAAATGTTCAGCACTTTAGGTGAAGTAGCATAATACCTACAAGGATCATCTTTACACAAACTTCAACCAGTTAACACAAAGCGCCAATACTATCCGCAAAAAGTAACAGCAAGGACAAGGTGATATTATTTCCATGTTTCCATGCACTAGCTTTTATGCCTTAAGGAGGTGAAACGTTTGCTAAACACTTTAAGCAAAATTTGAGCTGTAAAAGCACTTGAATTATGCCTATCTGAACTCTTGTTAATGTTGATGTATAATACTCTTCTCTCTTATTTTGTGGCTCATGTAGGCCTATCTGTACTCTTGTTAATGTTAATGTATACTTGTAACCTACACTGAGTTTGTAAGGTCATTCTTCCCTAACAGTTATAGCAGCCTATCTATGTTTTAGTGTGACTTACCTCTAGTTTTATTGTTTGGACCCACAAACCACTACATCAATGACATAGGCACTAACTATATGTACCATTATATAACTAAATATCTAATGCAGTCTGGGCATCTGGCACTAGGGTGACCCTCAATTACACTGGATTTTTTTAGGGCAGCAGGTACATATTATTTTGCGATAGAACATATCTAGACAGGGTGAGGGGCATATATGCATACCGCTTCTCTCTCTTGTGTATATCTGTTGGTGACTTCTTGAAACCGTGCCAAAGCCTGAAAGCCATATTAATAAGTCAATTCTTTCTTCAAATGAAGAAGCACACCTAAACACATATGATTAATCACAAAACGAAAATTTAGTGACTGACTTTTCTGTACTCGGTTTCAAATTGACGCAGATCATTTCGCTTTGCTAGAATTTTAGATTCTATTTCCTTCAGCCTCTCTGTTGTGTCTTCATAACTCTTTGCGCACATCGCTTCAATTATATAGCTAGCTGGCTTGAAAAAATTGTCACCTGCACAAATCAATTAGGATGGCTCAGGGCAAAGAAATGCCTCCAATACAGATAGAGAGTTAGACATGGGCAGACGGCAAGAATGCACACCATAGACAGCAAATATATGGGTTCCAGGTTTGAGAGCTGACACTTCGCAGGGTTGGAGGCCTTCCAACCTTTTAAAGAAGGCAGCTTCAGGATCTTTGGCCATTGCCAACTGTAGTTGTAAGAGAGAAAAAAAAATCTAAAAATCAGTTATGATACACAGAATAACTAACAGCACACAAAGAATTACATACCGCATTCACTGTTGAGTCCATACGGTACACCTGGAAATGCAAGAAATACATGCCTGCAGATGTCACCTTGCCAGTCTTTTGACTATCTTCCTGAAGGTCAAAGGGAAAGCTGAAGATGACATTAAACTAGAACTCTGAATGGAAGTCTTCTTTAAATTCTTATCCGAAATGTACCAATAAACATACACAAAATAGAGAACTGGAGAATAATTGATCAAATAACAGCTATACCATTATCCAATTGTACTATAAAACCGACCATGATCTTAGAAATATCAATGCAAAATTAGTAGCAGCACTAGAAAACAAATTTCCTTAGTGCTGCATAGTGTTATATTCTCAGTTCCTGAAGAACAATGTGCAATATATATTGAATCCCAGAAGTTCAAAAGCATCTTTCATCTACCTCACCAAATAAGTATTTTTTTTCATCACATTTTTCACACAACACCCAGCAGACAAGAAATGTAAATGAAACGAAGAAAAAGATAGAGAAAATATCCCAAAGCCCTAAAACAAAAGTGAAACAAGTAATCCATGTCACATCTATGAACAATGAAGACATATAAGACGAGTAATAAGTGACTAAATCAGTGTCATTCATTTGAGAAAATGTTGAATTTTGTTCTTAAGTTAAATTCCTATGCCAATTGGATCAAGGATCACATCTGTCTTGAAATGTAAAACAGAAATCATAACATTACACCTGAAATGTGTTTAGAAAGTTGGCATAGTACATTAACACATCTAGAGGAAAGCAAACGATATGGGTGGTAGTAATTTTATTTTAATGACATGGTATTAGGCTATTAGCTTAGCTGGCTTGAAAATGGCAGGTTGTGTAGCACTTCTTTCCTTGAATGCATCTAAATGTATCAAAATTACATTGGTATAATGATAATGATGATAGAGGCTGCACGTTCTCTAAAAACCTATATTCAAGATTTCTTTCACTACAGTAAACTCTAGAGTTATCGATCTCTTTGTTATTAGAACATACATTCAGTTAAAATACACAGATCCACAAAATGGGGATTAAACGATATAATCTATAGTGGATGCCATCCTATTGAAAAATAATATACCAGTCTAACAAGGCATATCAACAATGCAGTAGCACAATTAGAAATTACCTGCAAAGCAAGTCCATAACCTCCATTAACTTCTTGCTCGAAGTAAAGAAGCTGTGCATTAAACAAATAAGAAAATGAAGAAGGAACAAAAGAAAACAGCAAGGCTTTTTATGATGAAAAAAATCAACCTCGTACCTTAAATTTACTTTGAGCAGGTGAAGTCACTCTGACGACTATTCCAGAATGAGCTTGTTCTTCACTTATTGTTACGCCAAAAAAATGAGCACATTGCTTGTCAACCTACAAATAAAAAAGGTATAAGATAACGACCACATTGTAGATGTTTCTCACAAGAACAGGTAGTATCAGAACCTTTCCCGTAGCTGATGTTCCAACAGGGAGTGGTCTCACTGTAACTGTGCCATTCATAGCCTCTTCCAGCACAGTAGGAGATACTGTGGTCTTGATGGGAACACCAAGCTTGCTATAAGTAGTTAAATTTATTAGTAAAGTGAAACTGTGGACCTTTGGTTACTTCTAGAAATAATAATTCTAACTGATTCCACAATTACCTAAAGAGTGCTGCAAACATTGTGTTTACAGTTCCAAGATTGGACAAATCAATTTCCATATCCATTCCTTCATTTTCTAATGCCTGACACAGTAAATGCAACAAGGGTCTCTCAAAACTTAATCTCAATTTCAATGAGATTTATCCCAATGCTAAATAATGGAAACACAGCAATCATGTAATTGTGGAATGCCATAATTAATTATGCTTCCCTGATGGTCTAGTTTGAGAAAAAAAAATAGTCTCCAAACAACTGGTTACAATCATTACCAGGCATAATTTATCCCGAAATGAGATTTGGTCAGGTAAAAACAAGTAGCCTAAGTACCAATTTATCATTGTTGTGCTACACAAGGTTGCCATTGAGGCTCTGGCACGGCAAGATGCTTCTCAATCAATGACTAGACAACTAAATAAGAATATATTAGAAAGTTTTATTTAAGACAAGGCATGTGAAATTCAAGCCCATGGTCCAACCACTACCTATTTAGTATTTACCCTCCTCCCTACACTCTACATTGATCTTCAGCCTTACTTTCATATTTCTCAACCATCACCATGTTTCCATCTCCTATCCATCTAACAAATGGCACACAATGGGCACCTCTGGCGCTCTTTTGTTGCTCAATTTTCCCTCGCTTATCTTCACCTTGATGAGATCTACAAGAGTAGAAAATAGAAGCAGAAGCAGGGCTTTCTTTACCAGACTTGCCCACAAACAGATACACATATGACAACTGGTGACTGATGCTGGCTAGGCTTTACTTCCGACTTATACTATTCCTAAGCCGCAAGTGAAATGTAGAATTTTATAAATCCAATGAAAGGTGGATTTATTAGAGAATTTTCAACTGCCATGAACTGGTGCTAACATTTCCCATTATCAACCTAGTAATTACAATTACATAGATAATATTAGCATCTCCCTGTGTAACATTTCATCACATACGTTCGAGAAAAAAAACATTTCATCACATAAAAAGACAAAAAAATAATTAATTAATTTACACAAAGAATCATTGATGGACCCAAGAAATTCATAATGTTATACAAAACTAGTCGGGCCCCCGCGCGTTGCCGCGGGACGTCAATTGTAGTTGTATACACTTAAAGTGAAGAACATGAGAAGTAGCATAAATGTGAAATAAATGAGGTACAGTTTTAGGGGACATCTATTGTTTGTGAACAATTATTGTTATGTTAGTCGCTGAATTCTCACTCTTGGTAGTAGGAGAATTCTTACTCTCATCGAGAGAGGATGACACTAGGAGTTGGGGCAATTTTCTTGTCTATTTCTCACACAAGCTCACACAAATGCCATACCAACCTGAGGGGTTGGGGTTACATATTTATAGGCTGCTAGCCAGCCAAGCATATGCCAAGATGCTAGTCTAAGATGCTAATATGCTGTCCTAGCTAAGATGCTGTCCTCTAGTCTAAGATGCTGTCCTCTAAGATGCTATCCTCTAGTCTAAGATGCTGTCCTAAAAACAGAAAAACAGCCACAAGGACCATGTGAGCAACAACAGCCCCACAAAGACCAGCCACACATGACTTATCCATCATGTTATCTGTTCTCGATCACCGATGCAGGATTATTGTCGCACGCTGAAATGTAGCGAGCTATCCCGCGTTTAGGTGCGGGATGGTTTCTCTCTAAATTTTAAGTGTAAATGGCATAGGAAAATGTAATGTTTAACTGTTATACCATGTAGAAGATCTGTTCGTACTAATCTAAGTGTCGAACATGCTTATTGTTCACCTGGTAGGTAAGCAAGAGGCAAAAAAGGGTGTTGCTTCAGTAGCCAATGAGACGATTATCAGTGGGGATTATTGTGCAACGATTTTCACCTGATAGGTAAGGAAGAGCTAAAAGTAGGTGTTTGCTACAGTAGCCAGTGACACGATTATCGGTGGGGATTATTGTGCAACGCTTCACCATAGCAAGTTACCCCACGTTTCTCTGTGTGATGGTTTGTCTCTTACGTTTAAGTATAAGTTGCATAGGAAAATGTAGGGCTTAATTGTTGTACAATGTAAAAGATCTCTTCGCACTGTTATCTAATTTAAGAACGTGTGTTTCTACATCAGTGGGTGGTAAACTGTGTTGAGAATTAATGTGGAACACAGATGAGGAAAGAAAAAGGAGAAGAAAAAAAATGGATGGATGTGAACAGTGCGGTAGTAGGTAAAATAGAGGGCTGTGAACAGTGAGGCAGTAGGTGGGCATCCTCCCTTTTTTTTGACAACATGGGCATTCTTCTTTGAAGCTGAGAAAAGAAAAGGGAAATAGAAGACGTAGGGCCTTTGAAGCTGAGAAAAAAAAGGGGGAAATATAAGACGTAGGGCTGAGCAAAAGAAAAAAGGAAAGGGGAAAGTAAATGACTACACGACATGGTGACCAGGGTAACAGAAGATGCAATCCGTACATCTATAGGTGTATATATTCTTATTGATAGATCTTTCTACTCACAAAACATGCTTGAAGAGTTTGGGTGCCCAAGGATGCTGGGGTCTATCTAAAACAATGCTGACTAAGTAAATCTCAATTTTTTTGACACATTTGGGGCTAAAATAACAGTTGAAACAAGGGGTATAGCATCTAGCAACTTTTGTCCAACAGATCTAAAAATGTAAGGCCACAGAAGCATTAGAGAGAAAACAAAATAGTCTGATAAAAAAATAAGTGCAGCATTGTATGGTAGATTCAACGAATATAGAACAGCACCTCAAAACCAGCAGTATCATACTGCCTCCTTTTCTCAGGATCTGACAAGATGCTATAAGAATATGCAACTTCTTTGAAGAGTTCTGATGCTTCTGGGTTGCTAGCATTCTTGTCAGGGTGGTACCTATCAACAAAGATAAGAATTGTGATGATCAATCTACAGTAGCCAATAGGGTAGGGATCCATCAACGCTACATGGTGCAGGCATAGCAAGAACTATGCAAATAGAAGAAATAATTCCCTAATAAGATGGATGCAATGGAATGACATTATCTGATGTTTTAAGACCATGGAACTACATCATAGCTGGATGCATAATCATATCACCACAAAGGGACAGTAGCATTAAAGGGCACGTTTGGTTCATTGGCTAGTTTTTCTTCGCCTTGCCCACATGAGCAAGGCTTGCCTTGCTGGTTCAGGCAAGCTAAAATCACTCTGCTGAGCAAGCAAACCAAAACTCGCCAGCACAGGCCTCAAGACATTCTTGCCCATCACCAAACGATCATTCCCATTGATTTCCTCACTCAGCGAGGCAAAGCGACATGTCGAGCAAGAACCAAGCATGCCCAAATCTTGCCGGCTATGCACAACATATATGAGAGGGCAATGTTCTACAAAAAGGTCTACTCACATGTACACATAACAGATTATGGGCCTGTTTGGATGGGCTTATTTCAGCCGCTAAAATAAGCTGAAGCCCATCCAAACACCTCAGCTTATAGCCATTTCGAACTATCCAACCACCCAGCTTATAAAAAGCTATAGGCTGGATTCTCTCAGTTATTACAGCTTATAAAAAATTGGGGTCATCAAGTACACAAAACACCAAGTATTTAAAAGATTTAAGTGGTTATAGATACATGTGTTCACTCCATCCCATTAGTTTCACCACAACCACTCGCCTCTCATGTGAAGGGTCACAAAGTGCACAGTGGTGTGGGAGCGACTGTGATGCAGAGCAGAAGAAAAATGCTTGACGATTTCGTCAACTTGGTTGACTGGCTTTGGTGCTAAATCGATTTCTAAGTTGATCTGAAAATATAAGTCCATTTACTGCTGCTACCTATAATTTTTTTACGCTTTGTAGTTTATGGAATGATTGCTATTGTCTGGAATGTAAATGAGTATACATATATAGATCCAACATTTAACAAAAAGCATCAGTTACAATGGCCATTATCATACACTCTCAACATGGTGTGAACAGCAAGTGAATAGCGATTACTAAGGTTTATTAGGAGCTCGGATAGACAAGATATTCACAGTGATTCCTATTGCACTCTGTGGAGCAGTAACACTTCTGCTTGCAATTCTTTTCATGTTGTATATTCTATCTAGAATGATAACAGGCATAACTAAACCAGTACATGCATTTTTTTTCAGGAATAATAACATATATGAAGACAGAGGAAATCATAATATTACCCATTATTTTTTGTTCAGATAAGCACCGTTTGATGAAAAGCAACAGCAGTTTTAAACTCACATAAACAAAAACTTAAAGGGATATCTGCCGATCAATATAGGAACTACTCAACACAATAAGAATGGCATTATTAAATGCTATGAAACATATCCATCTGAAGCCTGAAAAATGTTCTTTGTATTCAATTGAAAAGGTTATCGTTGATGTGTTTTTACTGCTTTCTCATCAAGAAGCAGATGTGGGAACTAAAATTTATCATTTGAGTGCACCTCACAATGAGAGTTAGAAATAATTAGAGACAGATTTCGTAGCTAACTCATTAGTTCATTGCTCATAACTTTTAAGATCAAGGCCATTTTCAGGTACCAAGAATCAAGCACAAACTGAACCATATGCACGCATCTAGTGGTGCGGTAGTATTTGCATACAAATGCCACGTGACTTTCCCTGTTCCGAACTGCCAACTAACCCAGATACTGTAGGGCCTGTTTAATAGAGCTCCTCCGGCTCAAGATTCTCTGTGGGATGTGATTCTTTGGCCGAAAGTGATTCTCTATTAAGATAAATTCTACATAAAAAGTGATTCTGTGTGGAAAGAGAATTAGGAGAAGGGTTCTTTTTTTTCAGTTCCTAACATTCGAGTTTATTTCAAACAATCACTTCAGAAAGAACCCACTTCTCACTAACATATTGTTTGGCAGAGCTCTTCATTGATTTAGCCTGGAAGCTGCTCTATGAGCTATGCCAAACAGGCCCTATGGTAAACTAATGGAGTAGTAGCATCTGGGTTTTCCTCTCTTCCACTACAACATAAATCAAAGCAGCACAGCAAACGAAAATGACCACTGAGACCGTACTTGAGTGCGAGCTTGCGGTAGGCGGACTTGATCTCCTGGTCGGAGGAATCCCTGGGCACGCTGAGCACCTCGTAGGGGTCCCGACGCACTGCCGGGGCAGACGGCCCCTCCATCTTCCCCGACGACGACATCTCGGAACAAAACCCTAGCAGATGTAATAACAAATAAAAAGTTTAGAAAATAATGCATCCGATCCCAACGGCCGGCGGCTGGACCATGTAACGGAGCCCGGCGGCCGGTGCGCGGTACCCCAGCAGGTCCTCTGCCGGCGGATCTACCTTATCAAGGGGCCTGGCGGCTCCAACTCTCCCCGGCGACCGACGGCTCGACCTCCTCCCGGCGGCTCGCAGCAGGGATGCGAAAGGGAGCGCCGGGAGCTTGGGCGCCGTCCTCGCAGGATCCGGAGGAGGCGCGCTCGGCTGGGAGCACCAAGCACCGGCGAGGCGGCACCAGTCCGTCTCTGTCACGCCTGGGAAGGAGAGGCGCCTGGGCCTGGGAAAGGAAGGAGTGGCAGGTCTCTGTAATTTTTGCCGAGTTGGGTCGGGAGGTGAAATTTTTCCTCACCTCGGCGCGGGCGCGAGCAGATCTCGCCGCGTCCTCCTCTAGGTAGGTGGGCGAGACGGAGACGGCAAACGGGCAACGAGGCAGGAGAGCAGGAGAGGCTGAGGACCTGAGGGCTGAGGCTGAGGGGGAGCAACATCACGAGAAAGATGGCAATGGACCCCAATCTCGATTACCGTGGGGAACTCAGGCCTCGATTTTTTTTTTTACTCTGCTCCTTAATTTTCTAGTAAAGTCATTTTACTTAGAATTTGCTTGGGACTATAGGTAGAGCAGTTCCACAAAAATGAAGTTTATGAATCATCCATTCGTATGCTCTCACAACTTTGTTTTTTTTTTCTTAGAGCAGAGTTGGTGGAGGTTGCACTTATTTGGCTGAAAAACATAGAGCAGAATAAAAAAACGTGGAATACAACAACCTCAAACAGACCCTTAATTTTAGACGGATAATAGTAGATAAGAATTAATTTAGAGTGATTTTTAGTGAGGATTAAATAGGAAGCAAGGAGAAGCAAGTTTTTTTAGTGGCGGAGAAGAGTAGAGAGTAGGTAAGAATTTTCCTAGAGTGATTTTAGTGGGGATTAAATAGGCAGCAGCGAGGAGTAGGGTTTTTTTTAACTCTGAGTGTAGATGAAGAATGATTATTGTTTGCTCTCCACCATAATATATGCACAGTTTTACTGCTGAAGAGGAGTGATTCTTAGGGAGAATTAGCTCCAATGAGGCTTGTCAAATGCCCCCTTTTGGGTATGATTGATAGAACTCTACTCTCTTATTCTTAGCTATAGCTTATTGACTTTTCTGGTGGAGTGATTTCAATTGATTTTGGTGGATGTATGGTATGGAGAGAATTGATTTTGGAGTAATTTTGGTAAAATTGATGAACATTGAGCAATGAGTAACATGTTTTTAGCTCTCAGATACCAGTGTAAATAGAGAAATGATTCTTGTGTGCTTTCCACCGTAATCTATATGTAGTTCTGTTGTTTGGTTGATAAAGAGTGATTCTAAGGGAGAATCAGCTCCAAAGAGCTCTACCAAATAGTTGAAAGCCTCAAGTTTTGATTTTAGTAACTAGGTGACAACTAGCGGACTAATGTTTTCTAAGTTATGATTGAACTAGAGTTCACATGATAGTGATGGAGATAAAAATCAAGCCATATAAAGCAAAGTGCTTACCCATGGAGAGAAGGAGATGAAAACAAGCCCGGAGGCAAAATATATATGCTAGGGGTTTTTATTTCACTGGTCGAGTTGCAATAGAGTGTATGGTCAGGTTAGAATATATAGTCGTATTGTTAAGAGGGGAACTCTAAAGCTAACATAGTTTATTAGTGTCATTGGATGATAATTAACTTCCATATATTATAGACCTAGCAACGCGGTGAGATGCAAGTGAAAATGTTTTTCAAAATCCTCTAAAAATGCTAGCTTAAGGCTTTTTTGTTCAGGAAAATAAATTGGAGTTGGCATGCTTACATAGAGGGAGAGAAGAGCTTCTGTACAATTGATTTGTATTCATTAGAACTCTCCAAACGAGCATTAGAGTGCTTGCAGTGCTTTTTCTGGAGAGATGCTCTACAGAGGTTGTCACTTGGCTGAGCTGTTGGATAGCGATCGGATATGCCGACGTGCTCACCGAAGAAAATGTGGGCATTGCGCTGTAACATTTGATGCTCACCAGAATGGAGGCACCGGAGCTTTGCTCGGTGAACAAGAATGGTCTCGTCCCTCTCAACTAAACATACAATGGAACTATTTCATCCATAAAATCAAGGATGAAACAATCCCATCCAAACATATCTTTAAACAAAAACATGTTAAATCATCGTTGAGGAGTTATTTAAATATTAATTGTTATTTATATCTTTTCACTTATTTTAGATAATTTCTATTCATCTTTGACTTGGGAGAAATTCAGCGTACAGAATAACAACACTTTTATTTATATTATTCATACTCAAATGAGCCGACTCCATGACAGTTCACCCAAACAGAGGGTCCATCTTGTCAGTATTCTCAGTCCGTAACCGTAACTCCTGCGCACCCGACCCGTTTAGCGCCTTCGTCTTCAGCAGACTCCCCCGCTACTCCCCGTCGCCTCCGCATCTCGGGGACCCCGCGCCTCGCCCGCGCATCCGGCGACCTCCCAGGAGCTGTAGCGGCCGCATGGGGCACTAGTACCGGCGCGGAGCCCATCACTTTCCGCCTACGCCGCCGCCGCTGCTTCGGCCGGCGGCCATGGCGAACTACCTCGCGCAGTTCCAGACCATCAAGTCCACCTGCGACCGCATCGTCATCGCCGGTACCAACCTGCCGCCTCCCCTTTAAATTGCAAAAACCTAATTCTAGCCCCAAGGATCTGAACTGCGCTGGCCGCGACTCACGCGTCGCTGCTGGGGCGCGATCTGGGTAGCTTGGTCCGCCTGATCTCGCTGCTGTGTGATCTGGAAGGATCCGAACGAGCCTAGATTCGTCCAGGAAAGGTGTTACTGTGCCTTGTCTTTGTATTGTTGTGTAGCTGAGTGTCTGCTGGTTTGCATCTAAGTGCCTATAGTGATAGTTTCAGACTTGTTAAGCTTTTCTTTTCTTTGCTTTCACTAGTTTCAGATTGCTTAACGAATGAACAGTGAAAGATCTCGATTTGCCATTTTGGTAGCTCAATCTTCTTCCTGCATGACGAGTTACAATGTTACTCTGAAAGTACTCATGGAAAATCACTAGCAATATGCTGTTCCATCACCTCCTTTGCTTCGGGAACAGAGGCTCTGACAGTATGGAAGAGCCTGCACTCGCTGGCCTTACTGCGCTGCAACCTGTGTGCATGGGTAGCTAGCATGGATGGACTAATAACCCTCTAGGGGTAAATTTGGATAACAATTGAAGTAGACTTATATACTTTTTTTTTTATTTCTTTGCTGTCAATGGAAGTGGTTTCAAGTTTGTATATTTGTACAAAAATTTCCTTCTCACATGTTGTTTTGCCTTTTGTAACAGTTGAAGATGTTAGTGACTTGTGGCTAAATGTCAAGGAAAGTTTTGAACGACGAGTGCCAGTGAAGAAGGCCTGTCTCAACAACAAGGCAAGGAACCCTGTTTTTGTTGACAATCTACCAGCTGAGTTTATACAAACTACTGATTCAAGACTACGGAGTCGATTCCCACAAGAACAATACTTGTTCTGGTTCCGGGAGCCATATGCGACTGTTGTTCTTGTTACTTGTGAGGTACTCGCCACCCACATCCCCCCCTTGATCCTACTGTATGCTAATCCTTTTGATTCGTTTTCAAGCAACAGAACTTGTGAAATGGACCATGTGGATGACTTTGCCATTCATTCATTTATTTATTTATATAAAAAATGTGCAGGATCTTGATGAATTCAAGACTATTCTTAAGCCTCGCCTCAAATTAATTGTTCAAAACGATGAGCGAGAATGGTTCATTGTGTTTGTGTCGAAGGCCCATCCTAGCAATGATCAAGCAACTAAGATGGCAAAGAAAGTATATGCTAGGCTAGAGGCTGATTTCAACACCAAAAAGAGAGAAAGGTATTTGTTATGACTTCTTCACGATAGTATTTGTTTGGGAAAAAATGCATGTGTTAAAACTTTCCAGTTGTTCCAACCCAGCTTTTCGTTTGCTGTTATTTTGCAGTTATGTTTTCTTTCATGAGCTTATTTCCACTTTTGAATTCTCTATGGACTTTTGGGTAAAACGTTACTACAAACAATGTGAGTAGTAACAGTGTAAAAATTGCTCATTTTCTGACATAGATGCTGCAAGTTTGATCTCCATGGATCAGACAAGGAATTCTGGGATGATTTTGACTCTAAAATGGTGGACTGCATCAGAAACACTTTGGATAGGCGGGTTCAGTTTTATGAAGAGGAAATACGGAGGTTAAGTGAGCAACGGTTCACTCCAATATGGAACTTCTGCAACTTCTTCATTCTGAAGGTACAATAATGCAACCACAGTGATGTTTGCCAGTTGTAACCACTTTTTTCAGTGGCACTGTTACTCTATTTGACTTCCTTTCCTTAATGATGTTCAGGAAAGCTTGGCATTCATGTTTGAGATGAGTAATCTTCATGAAGATTCACTCCGTGAATATGATGAACTTGAACTATGCTATTCAGAATCAGGTTTATATCTAGCTTTATCTGACAATGACCTTGCTTCAGTTTTGAGCTTCATAGTAGATTTGCATAAAAAAAATACTTCGTTCCTTGGTTCCTATCTACCAGGGTTTGAGTATAAGGCTATTTCAAGAGTGATGAAGTTTTCTTTATGAACTTACATTAACTTCATGTATTCACATTATTGTAGTTGGCCATGATCACGCATTTCTTACATGCACCTTAAAATTCCTCATTTGTAATCCCCATTGAGTTCTATTGGGACTTAGACAAATTTGACCTGTTACATTCGAAAACAAATTTGACCTGGATGAGGTTTATGTTAACACTAGAGATATTGAACTTACCTTCTGATCACTTATATTACTTTGATATCCAGTGTGCTCACAAGTCATTGGGATTGCTTACAACTCATAGACCTGTGTATCTATTTGTGAAAATTTTCCTTGTTCTTTCTGGAGACAGTTTACTGTTTGTTTATTAACTACTCCCTCCGTTACAAATTATAAGTCGCTTTGACTTTTTTGGTTCATCCATTTTACTATGTATCTAGACATATTATTATATCTAGATGCATAGCAAAATGGACGTACCAAAAAAGTCAATGCGACTTATAATTTGGAAACGGAAGGAGTATTTTTACTCTTCTCATTTGAAAACTATAATGTCATTATCAATGACTTCATCTCTTTCTTGCCTTAGAATTTCTAGTTCAATAAATATTACTTACAGTTCTTGTCAATTATCTTTTATTGCTTGTTTAGTATAAATATAACCTTGTTTCCATGAATGCAGTGAACTCTCCAGGGAAACATCGTGAATTTGGTGGACTAGATACTGGTGATGACCAGGCTGCGCTGCTAAATCCAGGAGCCAAAGCACTTACCCAAATTGTTCAGGATGATGTATTCAGAGAATTTGAGTTTAGGCAATACATATTTGCTTGCCAGGCTAAGGTTTGTACATAGTTGATTATGCAGTTGTTACACCTTGCAAGCTAGATATGGTGGAAAATGTCTTACATCTGTGTGTCTGCAAGCATTCTTTCTGTTTTGTTGATAATTTGCTACACTGAAATGGTTTCTGCTTTGTTACACTATTACTTACTATTTTACTACCTCCGTCCAGAAAAAGGATGCAATTCTAGCTCTTATGTATACTATGATAATATATATTTCACGATGAATCTAATGCCACTTATTTGGTATCAGAAATATTAATACTTTTTGTGTATATATACTTGGTCAAACTCAAAATGGTTTGACTCGGTACTATGCTCAAATTGCATTCTTTCCTGGACGGAGGGAGTAATATATGTTTGCAAGCATCTCAACCTATTGTATCATTTTCTTTCAGTTACAAGTGGGCAGTCTTTAAAGCTAGTGGAATAAATATGAAAGAACTGATTTCTGTTTTTAAATGATCTATTTTCAAGCTTGTCACTTTTCATGTTAATGTCAAATGGTTTGTCATTATGCTCAGATATATCGTGATATTTGCAAATACCAATGTTATGCTAGACTTTGTTTTGCTTTATTGTTCACATTGGTGATTGTCACGCCAACTGAAAACCATGTATCACCTTTATTCCTTTATCATTTATTTTCATTTCACCTTTTATGCAGTTATTGTTTAAATTGTCTCGCCCAATTGAGGTTGCTGCCAGAGGATATACTTTTGTTGTTGGCTTTTCCAAGACACTAGCCTTGCACGAAGTATGTAACTACTGTTTCCTTCCTTTATGAGTTATTTATGTGCTGGGAAGACTATTGTCATTGAAGTGCTTGCATATTTAATTCTGATTATGCTTACCCTTTCTCATTCAGAATGCTCTACCATTTTGCTTCCGTGAAGTATGGGTGATAACTGCATGCTTGGGTTTGATAAAGTCTACAAGTTCGCATTATGATGATGGATCTGTTGCTATTGACTCAGAGAAAGAGTTCTATTGTCTTCAGGGTGATCTTTATTCCCTCTGTCGTGTTAAGGCAAGTTGTTGTACTTATGTTATGCCAGTTTCCATTGTCTGGTGTATTTTTATTCTGAATTCTGCTTTTATGCTTTCCTCACTGTAGTTCAATAACTCTAACAAAACTTCAAATATTGCTTAGTAGTTCTTTTTTTTCCTGGAAGGCTGGTCTTGTGCAGTGGTAGTCTCTCCACTTGTGGTGGAGGTCTTGGGTTCGAAACAGCCTCCTTGCAAAATTAAGCAAGGGTAAGGCTGTCTAGAAATTCCTTTCCCAGACCCACCTAATGTGGGAGCTCTTGACCTCCTTTTTAATAGCTTGGTTTTTGGGCTTTAAGGAATGAGTTTTTAGTCATTCAGGCTTTAAGGAATGTTTTCAAGATTCCTGTACTTAACATAGCTTGGTAGCTGTGGCATAGAAAATTCAGAATGTAGATGAAGTGTAATACTAAATCAAATGTAAGGCCTCCAGGGCCAATAACCAATGGCTCTACTTCAAAAAAGAGTGTTTAATATTTCAATTAAATTAATATTAAATCTAAGCTGCCAATTTAATATTTCAAGATTACTTTTATCCATGCAAATTCTCAAATACTGCAATTCACACTTGGTACATGCAGCATGCCTTGATGCGGTTTGTTTAAACAATAAAAGAAATCTGAATTGCCAATTATAGTATTTGCCTAGCACCATGATTATTATCTACACAACAGAAGCTATAACTTGGATTCTTTACGTGCAATCACACCATTCACAATGAATCATTTACATTCTTGGTAATCACTCTGGTTTATTTAGAGCATCACCAAGAGTTTCCAAAATCCACTCCCAGTCTTAATTTTTGGCAAGATTAAAAAAAAATGGTTTGTCATTAAGGACATGTACAACAATGTTGTGACTAGTGTTCGAACAAGTGATGGAGACACGGATGACTTCCCGATTAGGATAGGACTACATCAAGGGTCAGCTTTGAGCCCTTATCTGTTTGCCTTAGTGATGGATGAGGTCACAAGGGACATACAAGGGGACATCCCTTAGTGTATGCTTTTCGCGGATGATGTAGTGCTAGTTGATGAAAGCCGGACAGGAGTGAATCAGAAACTGGAGTTATGGCGGGAGACTTTGGAGTCCAAAGGTTTTAGACTCAGTAGAACTAAAACTGAGTATATGAGATGTGGCTTCGGCACTACTACTCGGGAGGAGGAAGATATTAGTTTGGAAGGTCAAGTAGTGCCTCGGAAGGATACCTTTCGATATTTAGGATCAATGCTACAGAGAGACGGGGATATTGATGAAGATGTTAGCCATAGAATCAAAGCAGGGTGGATGAAGTGGCGCCAAGCATCTGGTGTCCTATGTGACAAAAGGGTACCACAGAAGCTAAAAGGCAAGTTTTATAGGACGGCGATTAGACCTGCTATGTTGTATGGTGCAGAATGTTGGCCTACGAAAAGACGACATGTTCAACAGATAAGTGTCGCGGAAATGCGTATGTTGCGTTGGATTTGCGGTCATATAAGAAGGGATCGAGTTCGGAACGATGATATACGTGATAGATTAGGGGTAGCACCAATTGAAGAAAAGCTTGTCCAACACCGGTTGAGATGGTTTGGACATGTCCAACGGAGATCTCAAGAGGCACCGGTGCGTAGTGGAATCCTAAGTCAGGATAGTAACGTGAAGAGAGGCAGAGGAAGACCGAAGTTGATTTGGGTAGAGGCAATAAAAGGAGACTTGAAAGGATGGAATATACCCAAAGGCTTAGCCTTAGATAGGAGTGCTTGGAAAACAGCTATTCACGTGCCTCAACCTCAATTGCTTCTGTTGGGTTTCAACTCTAGCCTACCCCAACTTGTTTGGAACTTAAAGGCTTTGTTGTTGTTGTTGTTGTAAAAAAAAAAACGCTCTCCAACAACTCCTTATCTCAACTCCCAATCTTTTCGCACTTGGAAAAATCGATCCAATCATGCGGAAATACACGCGCGCATATTAATCGGCCAATTTGGAGGTGGAAGGACATGGGTTAGAATCCGGGATTCCTGATGCAAAAATTGCCTTCTATCTTTTAGGAGCGAGATTTTGGAAACGATTGGAGGAACCCAACAAATATACTCCCAACCTTTTTTAGCTACTTGGAAAACTCATTGATTTACCAATTGTTTCTTTAGGAACTATTGGAGATGCTCTTATATCCTTTTCAGGAATTATTTTGCACTACTGTCTTATATTGGCTCCAATTACATTGGTTAAACCATTATTATATTGGTCCTGAGTTACTAATGGATGACCGTGTTACTATTACTTATATACCATTGTGGCTTTTAAATTCAGGATAGAAATTGGCGAATGCTGTCCCATTGTATTTTAATTGTAGTTTATTAGCTTCTTCATACCCCAGAGTTCAAGTTTGCCATCTTGATCTTTTACTTATCTTCTGGATTATGTTCCCTGAATTTGTATACAACAGAAAGCACTGTTTGTTTATATGTCACTCTTCATGAATATCGCAGTTTATGAGGCTTGCTTACTTGATTGGTTATGGGGTTGAGATAGAAAAGAGTCCAGTTAACAGGTACAAGATCAATGCTGCTATTTTATTTACTGACTTCACCTTTTCCATCAGCTAGTTAAATTAATAGATAGATTGCATTCGTGTCCTTTTTAAGTCCAAATGAAGCTTGCAGATGCAACACTTTAGTTACTCAATACCATCCTGCATTCAAACTGAGACTTTTAATGTGCTTCCAGTGCATCTTTAAGCATGCTACCATGGCCAAAGCCAGCTACATGGCCTTCAATTCCTCCTGATTCATCAGCAGAAATAATGGAAAAGGAAAAGGCAAGTATTTTTTTTCCATATTTGCTTCATTGCTTCTAATTACATTTTGTATGGATAGTTCTTACACCAAAAGTCACATTTCCCTCTTGTTCAGTCTAACACTCTAACTTGACCATATCCTCCCAACTGATAACATTAACGTGTTGGAAATTGGCCTGTCTCTGTAATTTGGTATGCTCAAAAAAATG
This sequence comes from Miscanthus lutarioriparius, assembly GCA_904845875.1. NCBI lineage: Eukaryota > Viridiplantae > Streptophyta > Magnoliopsida > Poales > Poaceae > Miscanthus > Miscanthus lutarioriparius. The sequence goes on along the minus strand of CAJGYO010000014.1, from coordinate 31,028,980 downwards.
AATCTACAAAAAGTGCTGCCGAATGGACTATGAATATGGAAACTGACTATGCTATTGTATTCCATGTTTTCACGGTTCCATTACAGCTTCTCTAGCATGTAGGGTGTGGCCCCCCTCACTGTCAGCAAAAATGCCTTCTTCCACACGTGTGAAATCTTCTGGTACATCACAAATCACAAATGGTAAAAATATAACTAAACATTTGATGGAAAATAGGATAATAGATCTGATTGGTGATGACCATTGAACAATAACACAAAGTTGTTGTTGATAATTTCTATATTTAATGAAAGATGGGATGCAGTGGATTTAATAATTTTAATGCTAAACGCTGGAATTTTATAGTGTGAGGTCCTATACAGCTTCATATTTGCTAATATGTTCTTTGTTATACAAAATCCATTTCCGCCACACTTATTGCAAACTGTAAAGTTGTGGATCCTTTTCATTCGCAGATGGTTCTTCAAGTCAAATCAAGAGAAAAGCTCTTCAGCATTCACAGGAAACCTCTGCCATTAGAACCTTCTTTGCTTCTACGTGAGGCTAATAGGCGCAGGGCTTTTCTCTCTGTTGGAAATCTATCCGAGCTGTATGATTCATCTGATGGGTAAGGACTATCATTTCCCCCTATTGTTATGCATTTATCTTTACAGTTTAAGATTTTAGATTGCAATTTCTGTTTACTTACGTACTTGCGTATTCTGTCTGGGCAGTTCAGGTTTAGATGCAAATTCAAAACTTCCTCCCAACAGATCTGCTTCTAACTTAATGACAAGAACAATGTCAGGTCCAGCAACGTCCGAGACTTCACTGCCAGTTGATCGTCCCATGAGGTTGTCAGAAATTCATGTTGCAGCTGAGCATGCACTGAAACAAACGATATCAGATCCTGATTTTATGACATCACTTTCATCACTAGAAGAATTTGAGGTAGTGTATCATGCTCATCACAATAGATACACATTATGAACTTTAAGTTTCCTAATAATGCTTCTGTGTTTTCCTTGAACTAATTAATCTAGAGACAAATTCTAATAAAGATGAACTGTAACAGTTATTATTTTTTGTGTTACAGAAAAGATATATGGAGCTTACTAAAGGTGCAGCTGACAATTACCACCGCTCTTGGTGGAAAAGACATGGAGTTGTTCTTGATGGAGAGATTGCAGCTCTGTTCTTTAAGCATGGAAATTATGACCTAGCTGTGAAATCCTATGAGAAAGTTTGCGCTCTTTATTCTGCAGAAGGCTGGGAAGAGCTGTTGGCAGATGTTCTTCCTGATCTTGCAGAATGCCAGAAGATTCTTAATGATGAAGCTGGTTATTTGGCTTCTTGTGTAAAGTTACTTTCTCTGGACAGTGGCTCGTTTTCATCTAAAGAGCGGCAAGCTTTCCAGTCAGAAGTTGTTCGACTTGCTCACAGTGAAATGAAACATCTTGTGCCCCTTGATGTCTCGTCACTAATTACATTTGCTGGAAATGCTGGTCCACCACTAGAATTATGTGATGGAGATCCTGGTACACTATCTGTAGCAGTTTGGAGTGGCTTCCCAGATGACATCACACTGGAGTCTCTCAGTTTAAGATTGTCAGCTTCTTCTAGTGCAGATGAAGGTATCAAGGTACAAGTACTGCATTACTGATTGCTACCCTTTTTCTCTGTGGCATCTCTTATTCTGTTATTCGTGGTTTGGATGCGCTACTATGTTTTCAAGTAAAATTCAGTTTCATCCTTGCAGAACAGATTTCATAAATCAAAACTATTATGATAAAGTATATTCAAACTCTATAGAAAATGAGAAATGACCGTACACAATCTATTCTTCAGTCACCTAATGGTTTAATGTTGCCATCCATGCAGGCAATTAAAAGTTCAGATTCTCATGTTCTCGTACCAGGTAGAAATATCATCTCTTTTGACATTCCTCCTCAAAAGCCTGGCTCCTATGTGTTGGGTGCTCTCACTGGACAGATTGGCAAGCTGTCATTCAGATCGCATGGATTTTCTCAAGATGGGCCAGTTGAAACTGATGAATTTATGAGCTTTGAGAAGCCAACAAGACCTGTTTTGAAGGTAATTGCTTAAATGAGCTGAAGACCTGAACTGTTTTATATAATCCTAGTCCCATGTCACTAAACTGTCAATAAGAGACACTAGCTATACTTTCAAAACAAAAGCAGGGCATAGTTTCTTGTTTAAGACAGCTATGTTCTCATTGCTTTTGTCTCTCTGTTGTAGGTGAGAAAACCAAGGGCTTTAGTTGATATTACACCTGCTGTGTCCTCTGCGTTGCTTATGAATGAGCTCCAATGGATTGGATTAATCGTTAAGCCAATAGACTATTCTTTAAAAGGTGGCATATTGCATATCGATGCTGGTGCTGAACTGAAAATCGAGGAGTCTCACTTGATTGAAATAGAAATTTACGGAAGTGATATGGAGTGTGCTAATTCTGCCAACGGCTCCATCGAAGCTGGAAAGGTTGAAAAGATCCCTATTGAAAATGGAAAGATAAAACTTCCAGATTGGGCTAGTGATGTGACTACTCTTGTTTGGTTTCCTGTTCGTGCTATTGATGATACAATTGCCAGAGGAGAATCCCCAGGTCTGTATGTGACAAGTGATAAATTCACTATGTTATGTTTCAATCAGTTAGTTGACCTTTCTCCTTCTCCTTGTTTCAGTGTCTCCTCAGAAACAGAGCGTTGTAGACGGGATGAGAATGATTGCTCTCAAGCTTGAGTTTGGGATTTTCCATAATCAAGTGTTTGAAAGGTATCTCTCTGTTTTTTCCTCGAACATGCAGAAGAGCTGTGTCATGTCTGCCATTGTATGAGAAGATACCTTTCAATATATCAATCTTTAGATACAGATATTCAACAAGCTTACTATTGTGATTTTCAGGACCATTGCAGTTCATTTTACTAACCCATTCCATGTAAGCACACGCGTCGTGGACAAGTGCAATGATGGAGCTCTACTTCTACAGGTAGAGTTCTCTCCTGTCTGGCACATGTGCATGAGAGTCATTGCTTATGTGTGGCAATTGTTGCACTGCAAGATTTGAAATCCAAACATTTTTTAAAAATAATACTATTGGCCCCCCTAGCAAAGAAAAATTTGAGTTTCTGCCTCTGCCACTGGTTCTGTGGAAGTCATACGATTCCATGAATCATACAATTTTTGCCTATTTGGGTGCTTCTGGTGCCCATGGGTCCATGTGTTTGACCATACAATGGCAACACTAAATCGGTGACTTGCAAATCTAGGCAAATATGTGCCCATACACTCGTACTTTAGTTTGAAACATGCAAGTAAAGTCTTTGTTGGCTCTCAAAAAAAAGTGTATAAACTTGATCTTTGCATGCACATCAAGGTGACTTCTACAACTTGACCAATTTTCACCTTTTAGGTGCTAAAAAGAGATCTTTTTCCCTATCAAAATATTATGCATGTTTGAACATGTGCTGAATCATAAGTTTGTTTCTCATATATATATATATATATATATATATATATATGTGAATTCTATTATATGTTGCTGACCTTGTTGTCAAAGCCACCCACGATATGTTCTGATATTGTGTTAAGCGGCAGCATCAGCAGAAATTCTGGCAATGATAATTGTGTATTTCTGCAATTTGAAATGATAATTGTTAATAGTTTTTTTTCTTTTCTTGTCATGTTTAATCTCAATTAGTACTTTTCTGCCCATTTCAGGTGATATTGCGTTCTGAAGTGAAGGCTACACTGCATGTAAAGGATGTACGGTTAGATCTTCAATCTGGATTTGAGCACTTGGGCAAAGGAGATGGACGGCCAGCTTTGAGTTTATTCCCTCTGGTTATTGCTCCTTCTTCCAAAGCTGGAATTTTACTCATGATACGGTTAAGTGGTACAAAGGGTAAGTCTAGTCTGTCTTTTATTTTAGCTGTCCCATACGATTGTTTGCCGATGCTACAATCCTCTTAGTCTTAGGGTTAACAAGTACAAGTACTGTCTACTGACTTATGGATTTCATGGTATATTTTAGATGTGGATGAGGCAGAAAATGCAGACAGCATGCTGAATATCACTTACGGGATATCTGGTGACAGAACAACTGGAGCACATTCTCCTGTACCTGTCAAACCTGGTGATTCTGAAGAGCTTCTGTTAAAGATCGCACTCAGACTGAAGCGACCTGTTCTGGATCCATGTCTAGCAGTTGGATTCCTTCCATTTTCTACTGACTGCCTGAGGGTTGGGCAATTAGTTAATATGAGGTGGAGGGTCGAAAGGCTGAAAACCCCGGAGGATGCATCCATATCCGTCGTAAGTCCAGAACTTGCTAACATTGCAACTCTTGTCCTACCAGTCCTGTAAGGTCAATTATCCTGTCAGCACTCAGCAGTGTGCCTTAGTGTTTAACTGTTTATGCAGTCAATAAGTAAGCTTATAAAAGGATAAAAACCATTGGAAGTTTTCTTTACAACTAAACTAGGACTTTGTGTTGCAGGATGAAATACTTTATCAGGTTGAGGCAAACCCGCAGAACTGGATGGTTGCTGGGAGGAAATGTGGTCACGTATCGTTGTCAAATGAGCAAGGTAAGAACCGTGGTACCAGATGTTTCAATCCATGTCTGTGGCAGAGTGACAACTTCCAATCCAGTTTGAAACGAAAATACTGACAATTTTCACACCACACTGCACTTGCTCATAGGTTCAAGGATGGAGATCACGGTGACATGTGTGCCACTGGTCTCTGGGTACGTCCACCCACCGCAGCTGGGCCTGCCGGAGGTGGGCGAGGCAAACATTAGCTGCAACCCAGCAGGGCCTCACCTGGTGTGCGTCCTTCCTCCAGCCCTCAGCACCTCCTACTGTATACCAGCGGCATGATTCTTCCTGGGCAGTCAGTTTGCTGCCACTTACACATAGATGAGCTGTAGAGTCTGTTTTTGGCGAGACTGTTTTTGTGTAACATGGTTTCACCGGAATGTGTTTCTTGTAATTCTGTTGTGCCATGTTCAGTGTACAATTGTACATTGACTGGTACACGAAACTGCTTCCCCAGTATTCCGTGAAACTGCGAGCCAGATTTGTTCTTCGGATTGTGTTGTTACAGACAGATTGGCTTTTGTAAGTCATCCGGACTCAAATGATATCCACAATTCCAAGATGATTGTTAAAGGTGCCGTTTGGATCATTTCATTTGGAGGAATTGAAATCTACTTAATAAATTAGGCTATTTGGCTTGAAATTTGATATCCCATCACATTCCAAAGCTTACATATAAGCTTATCTTAAATTCATAGGATGAGAGATGAAAATTGTTTTTATAGATTACCATCCTATGTTTCTATTTTACAATTTATAACACGCTGTTCAACTCACTCCTCTATGGGGTAGAAATGTAACACATAAGTATGTCTCTTATATAGCCAACGATAATATATAAATATATAATCCATATATAAATATATTAGTTTAATTAATTGTGTCTAAATTATGATTATTAAAATGAATTCAATTCCAAGGATCCAAATGAGACCTGTCATTTACATCTATATTTAATAATAAAGAGGCAAAACTTCTAGCTTCTTTTTTTTCGTCCAGCCCCCATCATCGACTCGGTCTCACCATGCTCAGCCGTGTTCGTGCCGATTTCTTTTCTATTTTCACTTGCCGATTTCTTTTCTATTTTCACTTTGCCAGCGGAGATAAGGAGTGGGGTAGAGAATATAAAGAAATATAGGGTTCTAGATGTAAAGATACTAGAGAGAAAGAAAAAGTGGGATGGTCTTAATAGTTTTTGAAATATATTAGGGTTCTTGATGTAAAATCTCCAGATCCGAATGGACGTCTCTTGGGCTTCTTTTTTGACCTGGGCTAAATCCTTGTTGTTGGGCCGACCTCGTTGTGAGCTGGACCAAGCCCATGCAAGCCTTTTTTCTTTTCTTTTTCTCTTTTTCTATAAAAACAGAGATCTTGCAAAATTCGCCAAAAATCATAGAAAAATCAGAAAAATGTCAAACCAGTTTTGTTAGCTTCATAAAAATGTGATCTATCCATAGATGTTATGAATCTTGTTAGGTTGTGCTTTGTCTATAGGTGTGTTAAATCATCCTTGATATGTTGCATGCATATAGGTTCGACGATGACCGAGAATGTGTCAGAGGCAGACCCCAAATATGCGGAGGTGGCCAAGGAATACGAGGAGGAGATCCTCGTCGTCGATGTTCCTGAAGGCTTTACTAACTTTCCGCTGTTCAATCCTGCCCAAGGCAAGCCCCAGTGCATAACTCCTACTTTTCAACACTTATTATGTTTGTTTGGTCATTAAGATTTTATTTGAGAAGAAGGATTTACACCATCTTAAGTTTTGATTAGAAACAAAACTTATTTTTATTAAAATATGGATTAGTCAACGGTACAACTAATTATTTCATGAACCGAAATCTTGAGATTATTATCTAATGAAATCTAAACAAATGTACTTATGTAATTCCTGATGAGGACTGCCATGTGAAAATTCAAGAGAGGTCTCAATCATCGGTGGACAGACCAATCCTTGACACATCGACAAAAAAATTACGGAGGTTGATATGATGCATAAAAAAGCTAGAAAGGTCGATATTGAGTCATAGAAACACATGGACATTATGAAAAATTAAAGTTATAATATATTTATAGCTAAATAATTATGCGTTTTGCAATGGGAGAAAAAATATACCAAGGTGTATTTTAATTTGAAACAGGTTTAATAAGACATTGTTATTTATTGTCAACATTGACTTATATTATGGATGTCACTGTCATCATAAAATAAAATTATAAAAGAATAAAATATAAGTAGATATGTACCATTCACGTTATCGTTTTGCATGAATGCTGGATAGTTTTTTTTTCTCCTGTTGCAGCACACGGATATATTTGCTAGTATCTATAATGATTCTTGTTAGATCGTTTACGTTTGTCTACAAGGCTTACATAATTGACAGCATCCAAGATCGAAAAAGGTTACAGTTAAATCAAGATGGTTCGTGCTCAACATCGTCCAACCCAGGCCTGTCATAAGATCATCTACAACAGCATCGAAAACTTGGTTGTTGCTATTACTTCCATAATGAATCCTTGGTTAACTGTAAGTAGAGAAAATAGGCCCTTTCTCTTCGTCCGCTACCGCCAACCGTCCCATAGGAGGCTAGGTTTTCAAACTAATATTATTATGCTACTGTGCGCCTCATCAACATCTTGTTTGATTTTTATTTTATTGCCTGACTTATGCATATCTGAACTAAATTGACATCATGCATTATCATTCTGTAATTCTGCGCACGGAATAAAAAGGAAAATGACACTAACCTTGCATTGTCATTTTTTTATCATTGCATAGTCCAGAATGGGTTTACAAGTGTCAGGCTTATCACTCGCATGGATGCACCAGGGGATCCTCGAACCATTATTTGGTTTGCCTCCAAGAACCAAGTCTGTTGCTTTAGATTATAATGGTGGTTATGTTCATTCTCTGGCATTTATGGAATATATTAGTGGCAGAACAATCGGAGCACATTCTCCGGTTCCAGAGCAGATGATGTCCAAGCCTGCTCTTGACTGAAGCGACCTGTCCCTGGACCAGCAATTGCATACATGGATTCGTTCCATTTTCTACTGATTGCCTAGGCGTTGGGCAATTATAGGACATTTCCTTATTAATAACATGATGAAATGCAGGGTCAGCTGAAAAACCAGGGGGATGCATATCCATATCCGTTTATCGGTTGACGAAAACAGGCAGAACTGGATGGTTGTCAAGCGAGCAGGTGGGCCAGGTACCTGATGTTTCATTCCATGTCCACTGTCATTGTTCTGTGGCACAAAAGCAAGGTGGCCCACTGACAAAATATGTGGTGTAAATATAGAAACCAAGTTCAAAAGTATATTTTGGTTATTCAAAAAATTTGAAATTTAAAACATCTTTGGTGCATACAATATGTACTCACACATAAATGTTAAGACACACTCTTTTAAAAAAATTATACGAAAATGACAAATTTTAGGTGCAAAAACAGAATCGCTACTTTCACCTAAAATTTGTCTTAAATTCATAAGATTTTGCCTTCTAGTGCACATTCATCTAAAATTTAACATTATCAAATTTTGAATGATCAATTTTTTTCAATTTTTTTTTAAAAAAAAACTTATTTCCATGTCATTTGGCTTCCTCCACCATTTTCCTGTCCACTGTCCTCTGGCAAAAACAAATGCCAATCAGCACCCTTGCAAACAGTTTGAGTGTGCCGTTGGTGTCCGAGCTGGACATTGTTTCGCTGCAATGGGCTTGTATTTTTTTTTGTGTGAAAGTGCTCGATTGTACAGTGAAACTGACTTTGTTTTGCACTACCTGTTGTCGATCAATCTTTCTTTCCTGTTGTCGATCAATCTTTCTTTCTGGTTTTCTGGTTGCTGCTGCTATGATTCTTATTAGGCCAGGGTGATCAAAGATGGTTCAGCAAGAACAATTGAACCGTGAATCATCATTCGACCACATTATCAACTTTGTCCTTGTTGTGAAATTCTTCAATTAGATTTGCATTATGTTGGTGCTTCCAAATCACATAGTAATAGGAAAAAATTGTCTTAAAAGGATTCCCCCCCTTCTTTTATAAAAAGCAGCAAAAGCAATCATGTTCAATTTCATTGAATTGTGCCAGGAGACAGGTAACACGGATGCAGTGAAACAAGCATCATGCTGTTTAATTCTGGCTACTTGTTCGATCTATGCTTCCCTCTACAGAATGACCAGACAATAGATAATCAGGCCATTCTTCCAGTCGTGAAGCAACAAAACAAAACGAAAACTACATTAAAATTGTTGTTTGCTAAGCCATCTACAACTCAAGATGCAGCAGCAACAGGCTTGAAGTCCCTTCAGTTCAGGTCTCGAGAGTTCCGCAGTGCGCAATGAGAAAGCGCGTCGGAAGAACGAAAGTATGCATTTTGATCATCACCAGAGACTAAAACCGATCTAGAGATTCATCAGAAATCTTAAAGGCGAAATAATAATTAAATTGAAGTAGGAAAAGCGAACACAAACACCCTCAGACATGGATGTGAAGAGTATCAACAGATTGATAGTTTTTCAGACAAGGCTGAAACTTAAATCATGTACATTCATCGGGTGAAAAGGAAAGGAAAAATACTAGAGGGATAAAAAAATAAAAACTAAAGAGGAATAAAAGACTAAGGAGGAATAAAATCTGCATGAGTGAAATATCCGAAAGGCGGCTCAGACTCAGATCCCTCTGCGTGATAATAATACGGCTCATCAACGATGTAAATCAGGCCACTACTTTAACATCACAGGTCTTCACAGGGATCTTCCAAGAACTCTGATTCATCTAGATCAGCTTAGCAAATACAAAAAATTAAAAACATAGAAGAAAACAAGAGTAGATCGAGTAAGAATCCCCTCAGTTCAGGTCTCCAAATTGTTCTTCCACACTGCAACTTCAGAAGAACGAAAGTATAATTTTTAATCATCATCGGGAGAGCAATCGATCCAGCAGAAAACAAAACTAAAGGCCAGACAAACACAAGAAAGCGAAAGAATCGAACAAAACCAAGCTTGTAGAGGGAGGGTGCAGAGATACAACCATCACGACGGAGGAAGAGATCCGAGAGCGTCCACCCGGCGGCTAGGTCTGCCGGCTGCGTTGAGGACTGGTTTGCTTTGCTATTTGTAGATTCTCGGTCTAGGGTTTGCTACCGTCTGGGCCTTGCGTGTGAGGTCGGGCGCCGTTCGGCCTCTCTAACAACGGCTGGAAAGGACGAAAATTGGGCCCAGCCCAAACAAAAGAGAGGCCCATCTTTTAATTTGGCCGAAAATTTATATTAGAGACCGGAAGAAAGTCCTTTTGATCCCTCGAATTTCGTGATAGTCCGATTTTCCACCTTATTATTTACAAAAACCGGATTTTTAACCATGAAATTTTAAAACTGTTTACCTTTTTTAACAAGGGTGGTTTTGGACGGTAGTTTTGAATGGCGTAACGCCACGTGAGGCACGAAGGGGTAAACCAGACCATAGCTGTTTTTTGAATATTATTTCTGAAAGATTTATGTAATTAAAAATCTTAATCTTAGAAAAATTGTTTTTAGCTGAGAAATCTGTTTTTAACTAATGACACACGTACACATCAAATACCACACACACACCACACGTACACGAACACGGGCTTCAAAGACGCTAGATTTTGTTATGACCAAACAAAGACACTATCTTGCATGCTAGATTATAGATCGTTTTGGTTTTTGTTCTATTATGTGTGTAGGCATAGCGTATATTATCTAGTTACATAACAAAAATTATATACCCAACAAAACAAAAAAAAATTTAAAGTAGGAGTATTTCTTTGCTACGTCATCCTTTTTCGCTCATATGCATTTTTCATGCCACACAGGACTCCGCCACCATCTCTAGATCGTACGATTATAGCTAAAGGATTCTATAAATTACATGTAACAAAACAACAGAAAATCGATGGTTGTATTTATAGCTCGCTGAGCGTTTTTTAGTAACACCACCCTTTTATTTAACTAGGAGGATTGTAATGATTAGAAACACCATCAGGTGAACTAAAAAACCACACATGCAGACCTAAATCGGCATGGATAAAACTACCGGCTATCCTATGAGCATTAGACTCCCTATGAGTTGAAACTAGCGTAGAGAGTGATAGCTGTGTATCACGGTCTGGTCCTGAACAAATGTAGGGCATGTTTGGATGAACTAGGACTAGTTACTAGTTGCGCTAAAAATAAGCTCAAATTAACCAATGTTGGCTAATAACTAGTTACAGACTTGTCTAAGAATTAGTCCATCTGTTAACCCTCTTGTTTGGATGCACTAGAGCTAATTTAGATTAATTTTTAGCTAGGTAGTGATTAACCCTTGTATCAAAAAATCTAAAAAAGAAGAAGAAAGACCCTTAGATGAATTGATATGCACTAGTGAAGTCAACGTAAAACAACAAATTCTATAACACAGGAATCCCACAAAACAATTCCATTTTCATTGAAATTTGAAGTTGCCCCCCGTAACGCTATGTTATCTGACGACCAATTAATGCTGTGGTTCAACTGAGCCGATGCCCACATCAGAAATTTTGATCCCTCAAATTTCGTGATAATCCGATTTTCCACCTTATTTATAAAATCGGATTTTTAATCATCAACTTCTAAAACTGGTTACCTTTTTTTTTAACAAGGGTGGTTTTGGACGGTAGCTTTGAATGACGTAGCACCACGTGAGGCACCAAGGGTTAAACCGGACAATGGCTATTTTTGAATATTGTTTCTAGAAGATTTATCAGCCTGTTCGCTTGATCGTAAATGATCGTGGATTATAAGTTAGAATAATATTTTTCTCTCACACCAATCCAGCCAGCAGTAATAATCCACGATCATATACGATCGTATCAGCACCAGCCGGACAGGCTGTATGTAAGTAAAAAACTTAATCTTAGAAGACTTGTTTTTAGCTCAGAAATCTGTTTTAACTAATGACGCACGTACACATCAAGTACAACACACGCACCACGTACACGAACACGCGTCCCAAAAACGCTAGATTTTGTTACGAACAAAGACACTAGCACGTTAGATTATAGATCGTTTTGTTTTTTATTCTATTACTAGCAAAAATGTACATGCCTTGTAACACGAGAAAAATTATCTAATGTTTTTTGAGGAACGACAAGAAAAATACATATATATTTATGTGGTAGGGTTTTTCGTGCGTGCGTTGTGAGTGTTTGCATTGTACTATGTAATCGTAAAAGAAATGGCTTAAAAATATTATATTTACTATTTCTTTTGTTTATATGAGAAAAATCACATGAACAAAAAAAAGTTATAGAAGCAAAGAACGTGCACAATAAAAAAGCCTAAGAGAAACTGATGTGAACCAGGCAACCAAAATAAAATCGGAATACACATAGAAACTGAAGTGAGCATAAAAAGGATTAGGTGGAAACGACCTGGACAAAGAAATCAAGACCTGGACAGAAACTAGAGTGGGCATAAATTAGACAAAAACAAGCTAGACACGGAAATCACAAAGGACGATCTAAGCATTAATCCAGACGAGATTAGGTGATGGATGGAAAAAATTGTGGCAAAATTTTTTGCCTCTTTAGTATTAGGTATAGATTATGTAGGTAGGTGCAGCGTATATTATCTAGTTACATAACAAATACATAGAAAAACCAAAAGACTTATATAGTTTTAGTTCGAAAGTAGTTGCTACGTCATCCTTTTTTGCTCAGGTGCCTTTTTCATGCGGCGTGGTGAGGGGTCCTAATGGCTAGATGAGGGTGAATAGTCTATTGAAAATTTCTACAACAACACTTAGCAGAGATGTTAGATAATTAAACGGCGAAGCTAGTGTTACGCTAGCTACTAAAAATGTAAGCCACTTACCACAATTCTAATGACTATGATCTCTAAGCACACAAAGGCTAAGTCACTGCACTAAGTTAATGTGCTCTCAAAGGCTAACTAAAGAGCACACTAACCACTAGACCCGACACAAACTTGCTCTCAAAACTAATTACACTAAAAAGCGAAGCAACAATAGAAATGTAAGTGCATAAGAGAGGGTGGTGATGATTATACCGTCGTGTCGAGAAATTGAGCCAATCACAAGATGGAGCCAATTAATCATTCACAAGATAACCAATGAAATCCTCAGACAATGATGACACAAGATTTTTTTTACCGAGGTTCACTTGCTTATCGGCAAGCTAGTCCTCATTGTGGCGATTCATTCACTTGGAGGTTCACGTGCTAATTGGCATCACACGTCAAACCCGCAACCGGGTGCCGCACAACCAACACAAGATGAGGATCACACAAGCCACGAGCAATCCACTATAGTATATTTTGGCTCTTCACCGGAGAAAGGTCAAGAACCCCTCACAATCACCACGATCGGAGCCAGAGACAATCACCAACCTCCACTCGACGATCCCCGCTGCTCCAAGCCGTCTAGATGGCAGCAACCACCAAGAGTAACATGTGAATCCCGCAGTTAAACACGAATACCAAGTGCCTCTAGATGCAATCACTCAAGCAATGCACTTGGATTCACTCCTAATCTCACAAAGATGATGAATCAATGATGGAGATAAGTTGGAGGGCTTTGGCTAAGCTCATAAGGTTGCTATGTCAATGCAAATGACCAAGAGGGTGAGCTTGAGCCGGCCAAACACCTTTTATAGAGGCTCCATCGAAATAGAGCCGTTGGGCTCACACAACAGCCAAACTCGCGTTGACCAGACGTGCCGATCAGAACGACTGGACGCACCCGGTCTAGCTTCTAGTCGTGGGATCTTCGTCACGTGTCCCGCCTTCAAATTCGCACAGCCCGATCTTCAACGGCTAACTTGCTCCCGCACTCGCGTTAAAGAAGGATCGGATGCTCCAGTGGTGAGACCGGATGCGTCGATACATAGTCAGCTTGCTCGCGCGCCCAAACCACCAAGCACTGATCGGACGCGCTGCTCCGTCCAGCTACCGCGCTTCAGGTCACTTTCCACGTGTCAGATGTATCTCGACCGGATCCAGCCCAACGTCCGATCAGTTCTCTTCCTCTGTGCGCCAAGTTTCGTGCCCGACGTCAGTGTACGTCACGTGTGACTGGACGCAGGCCCTACGCGTCCAGTCACTTTTACTGTGCTACGTCCGATCACTGAACCGACTGAGCCCGAGCACGCCAACACTTTTTAAAATGATCGGACTCACCACCTCAGCGTCCGGTCACCTCGGGTTCAGCATCCGGTCATTGATTTTCAGTGAAAAACACTTCCTTCACTTCACCAACTTCTCCACCCTTGCTCAAATGTGCCAACCACCAAGTGTATTACCTTGTGTACGTGTGTTAGCATATTTTCACAAACATTTTCAAGGGTATTAGCTCTCCACTAAATGCATATGCAATGAGTTAAAGCATCTAGTGACACTTTGATAACCGTATGATATGAGTTTCACCCCTCTTAATAGTACGGCTATCGATCCTCAATGTGATCTCACTAGCTAAGTGTCTCGATCACCAAACAAAAAAGCTCCTATCAAGTTTCACCTTTGCCTTGAGCTTTTTTATTTTTCTCTTTCTTCTTTTCTAAGTCCAAGCGTTTGATCATCACCATGGTCACACCATCTGTAACATCCCTGATGTTATAAAGTACTTAAAAGGTGATCATGTCATCATTATGCATAATCATCATGTATCAACTCATGAATGCATTTCATGTTTAATTTATAGCATGTAAATGTTGTTATGAAGTGTGTTATATGTTACATGAAATAATAGTGATTAAGAAACTTTGTGAATTTTAATGTGGGAATCTATTAAACAATTCAAATTCTTCCTTAATAAAAGTTTAATAATTTTTGTTGCAATGCTTGGTGTGAATATTGTTTTATGATATGTGTTGACTTGTATGGATGAATCAATTTCAAAACATTTGTGTTTAATTAGATTTCCGAAAACCCGAATTTCCAGCATTTAAAGTTTACCCTGGAAAACCTAATTCAAAATCTAAGCACATTTTGGGGTTGAGCCTAAAAGCAAAAGTGTAGAGCTTGTCGAGTTGTACAAAGTTGGTTTTTGGAGTTTTCAAAGTTGTTTTATGAAATTTGAAGTAATTTGAAAATGCGTGATTCTTTAAATGTCCCATTTTTGAATTCAAATTTGCATTTCAAAATGTAGACCGAATTAGGGGTTGGTTATAAAAGCAAAGTTGTAGAACTTTGAATTTGGAACAACTTTTATTTTTGGAGATTTTTGAGTTACCATGCAATTTTGGGAGTAATTTGAAGATTTTGGCGAATGGCAATTTGTAAATTCGGTGAACAGTAATCATGAAGCCACCTCCCGTCGGTGATCTTGATCGTCTTCCAGTCGCGTCGTGGCTGTCTTGGCTCCGTCTTTGGCTTGGAGAAGCTGCTACATGTCGTCTTCGTGTCCGTGGTCGAGCTTTAAAGCCAAACGCCGATGCCGTCTCTCTATTTTTCTCTCACTCAGAACCCGCCACGACCGAGCTTTCTTTCTTTGGGGTGAAATTCATCGCCGATGATCAACCATCACCCAATAGCTCGCTCACCCGGCTTCGCTTGCTCCTTGCGATGCTCCTCACCCTTATATGCTACTGCTTCCGGCTAAATTGCCCGAGTGTTTGATTTTCGCCGTGGCCGAAGCCGCCATGGCCGCCGAGCTCCACCTCTCCGTGGCTAGAGCGCGCTCTGGTGCCTATCTCCTCCTTCCAAGTATGGTTCACGAGCTCTCCGTGATGCCGTGTTGCTCGTTAACTTATTCGTTTTACCTCTACCGCACCGAGCACGCGGAACGACATCGCCGCCGTGTTCTTTTTTCGCCGTTCGTCACTGGGAGGAAGGCGATGGTAGCCTTTGTAGCGATGCTAAATGAAAAGTCCGTGATTATTTTAAATAGTGCCGTGATTTGTTATTTTGTGTAGAATTAAATAGAGCTCCAAAAGTTATGATTTTTGTGTAACCTCTCTGAGATGTAAACTATTTAGGAAAAATATGAAACCATGAAAATCAATAGTTTTTGGATGCTTAAAATTAGTCCTTTTAATTAAGAAATGCTTGTTGTGTAATTTTATAGGCCAAAATAAATATCCAGTGACCATGAAACTTTTCTTGTATTTGTTTATTGTTAAAGCCTACCTCCACAAAAAGTTTGGAATTAATTTGATGATGTTTAATTATACTCTTATTTATATGCCTTAATTATTAGTTAATAATTGTCAAAATGATAAACATAGATCATAAGATGTCCTGATTGGTTTTTGGAGTTGATTATAGATCATGAAACACCCCACCCCTGCTGTGTCATGGCCAAGTAATTACCTTCTTGATATGTTTAGGTTCACCCTTTAGTAATAATTCTAAATGACTTAGTTAAGAATTTCGTTAGTAAATACATGTTAATAAACTTGATTGCTTCTTAGATGCAACCTCTTGGGTAAAAAGTAAAAGTTATACCTTTCCTTGTATATTGTTTATACATGTCTTTTCATGATAAAGCTTTAGTTGGTAAGCAGGTTTGATAAGTGAACCTTTGACTTGTTAGAAGAACGACTAAAAATGCTTTATGATAATGGTTTGTAACTATACCGCGAAGGAAAGTTGTATTCAAGTTATTAACTTTTGCATCCATCATCGAGCATCATGTTTTATATCTCGCATTATGTTAAACATGGCATTGTTACTACGTGTAGTGAACGAAGGTGAACACGTGGTAGTTAATCATGTGGTCGAGGAGGTTAATCCGTCTGTTGAGGTCGAATAGGATATTTGTGGAACGTCGCAGGAACCGGACTTTTCCGTCAATGAAGGCAAGCCCCGGATGCATACAACCCTACCTTGTGTTTTACAAATTAATTTTGCTTTTGCTTTCCTGTACTGCATTAAGTGATTAGAAGTTAAGTGAAAACCTAATTGATGCATTACCAACCTTGTTTTTCCGTATCTACCTTGATTACCGGTTTTAATTCGTATATGGCTAGTTATGCTTAGTCATGCTTAGATAAATAAAGGTCGGGTGATTACCTATCACCTGCGAGTTTTAAATGGAACTTTGGTTACTTATGTTATCATGTGATATGAGAATGTGGAGTAATAAATCTAGACCCAAGGACTCGGTCGGTGTGTGTGAGCCACAAGACACGGTAATGTCTTGTGAGCGGGTTCTTTCCTTTGAGTCGGTTAAGGTCCGTACCGTTGTTGAACTGTGTGCGGTGAGACTTTGTAGTACTAACCACATACTCCGGTAAGCCTTAACTTGGCGATTCTATTACGAGAATGGCTACTCGCGCACTGGGAGTGGAGAGATGGCGGGAATAGCGTGTACCCACGTGGCAATGGGTGGATTGGTGGAGTCTTTGTATTCTCGGGTGGTATGGACCCGTTCTTGTTTTAGAGGATCCGAGGGTAGGTTGATATATGTGAGTCGGGACCTGCATATGTCGTGTGGTCTGGAATCCCCATTTGGGTTTAATCGGTTCGAATCGTCGTTGCTCCTCGGTTATGGAGACTCACTTCTCATTCATCATCGTAGTTTAATAACCTGGAACTTGAGGATGGTTTGAGAAAGGGTGGATCTGAAGTTTCATGATCTTAATACGGATCGTGTCAGCTTTGTATATGATCTTGTGGAATTTTAAATGTTGACATAAAGAATTTTGTTAAAGAGCTTTTACGCAAAAGAACTTTGATTATTGTTAAAGCCCTACCTTGAATCCCATGAGCCTGCATTCCTGAGTCTTATCAGTTTTTATTTCGGTTAAGTCTTGTTGAGTACTTTCGTACTCAGGGTTCGTTGACCCTTGTTGCAGGTGAGGCTCATGTGCAGATCTGTTTTGGATCGTGCTGCATGACTGTTGTTCTGTGCGATGACGTTAAGTAAATGTGTGGCCCTTGGGCAGGGCAGCTTAAATTGTATGTTTTGTAATATGTTATAATGCCACTCTACTACTACTACGTTTTGTAATAATCATCGAACTTAGTTGTATGGTTTGAAACAAATGGTTTGTAAACTATGTTATTGTAAGTCTTCCGCTATATTTTACTCTGATGTATCTATTTGAATAAACTATTGTAATACTACAATGACTCTGTAATGGGATCCTGCTCGGAAATCGTGGATGATTCGGGGTTCCCCGGGGACACCCGACAGTCTTCTTAAGTTATCGAGAACATATGCATAGATGTCAAAGGTCGTTGGACAGTGACAAGTGCATGTGGGTCCTATAATTTAGGAGGTTCTGCCACACCATCATCATGATCTTCACCACTTGCTCCATCACTTAGAATGTGTTACCTATCTCATGATAACTTTGATAAACTAGGTTAGCACTTAGGGTTTTATTAATTTACCAAAACCAAACGAGAGCTTTCAATCTTTCCCTTTTTGGTAATTGATGATAACCCTTTTACAAAGATATGAATTAAAATTCAATTGAATTCATGTTGCTTGCCCAAACATATTTACCATGTATAAAAGGATATGGACAAGTTTCATAAACCCAAAGGTAGCATTAGCTCCCCCTACATATGTGCTAAGAGTTTGGATTGAAGCTTGCACATATGCATGGATTTGAGTTATGGGAAAGTAATGTTCTACCAAATGATGCTA
Organism: Miscanthus lutarioriparius; assembly: GCA_904845875.1. Taxonomy (NCBI): domain Eukaryota; kingdom Viridiplantae; phylum Streptophyta; class Magnoliopsida; order Poales; family Poaceae; genus Miscanthus; species Miscanthus lutarioriparius. The sequence goes on along the minus strand of CAJGYO010000014.1, from coordinate 31,010,773 downwards.
AGGTATAAGAGATGGACCTTTGAAGCGTGATACCAATCGGAGTGCACAAAATATACCATCCTTAGCACCATTAGTGACTAGACATACACAAAAACTAGAATACCCCGTGAGATTAATATTAGAAGCAAGGGTCTAGTTTTCACAAAATAAACACAAGTCTAGTTACTCAACCTATGCATGCTAGTTTTTTATTTCATCATTCAAACCTATAACTAGCATACACCATACAAGTATGGAATTTTAATTTAAAACTTGTGTCATGCAAGCAAACATATGAAATGCACATTCAAATGCATCAATCAAGTTTATGAGCTTGTTCCCCCTACTTGTGTGCTTAAATTTTAATCGATCCCTTTAGTTTGTCATATCTCTCCCTATATGTCAAAGTTCTCCTCTTTGTTATCTTTTCACTATCTTTGTGCATTACTTCTCCCCCTTTGTCATCAATGACCACAACGGTTTATTTTTAGATAGGTTAAGATTATCAATGTCAATCAATGGGGTGAGAATCATTTTTCCAAATTTGGTTCAATCTAGAATACTAGCCAAAGATATTTAACTCGGTTTGATCCAAGGATAAGCTTCTTCACACCTCCAAATAAGGGTTATCTTATACTATATTGAGTTAAACACTTATAGCTCATTTTCTAGATCAAACACTAGGTTCACAAGCCCACAAACATGTCATATGCTACCACTAGATCAAGTCAAGCATAGAAGCAATAGTGGTACCATAAAAGCATCAAATTCATTTGATTTTCATGAATGAGCCTATAAGACATGAGGAATGACTAGATGCACTAAACAAGTCCTTAACAAAGGATGTATGCATGATATTCAACTTTTACCTTAGATTGCTCAAAGGAGAGACATGCCATATAAGTGGGGGTTGCATCAACACATATTTGAGAAATCCAATATGTTCAATTTATTCCTTATCTTGCAAAATCTTTTCTCATGCAATGGCTTGGTGAATATATCAGCAAGTTGATCTTCGGTGCCTACACTATCAATTGAAATGTCCCTTTTTTGTTGATGATCTCTTATGAAAATGGTGGCGAACATCAATGTGCTTTGTTCTTGCATGTTGAACCGGATTGTTGGTTAGCTTGATTGCACTCTCATTGTCATATAGCAATGGCACTTTTTTGAACTTCATTCCAAAGTCATTCAAGGTGGCCTTCATTCAAAGTATTTGTGCACAATAACTACCGGTGGATATGTATTCGGCTTCGATGGTTGATAATGCAACACTATTTTGCTTCTTTGATGACCATGAAACAAGTGATCTTCCCAATAATTAACATGTTCCCGAGGTGCTCTTCTTTTCAACCCTGCATCCCGCATAATCCAAGTCAGAGTAACCAACTAGCTCAAACTTAACTCCTTTGGGATACCACAAACCAATATTTTGTGTATGCTTTAAGTACCTCAATATTCTCTTTGTAGTCTTCAAATGACTTTCTTTTGGTGAGGCTTGAAATCTTGCACACATGCACACACTAAACATGACATCCGGCCTTAATGCGGTCACATAGAGTAGGCTTCCAATCATAGACCGATACAACTTTTAATCCACCATGTTGCCACTTGCATCACTATCCAAATTGCCATTTGTTCCCATTAGTGTACTTATGGCTTTGCTATCACTCATGCCAAACTTCTTGAGCATGTCTTTGATGTATTTGCTTTGACTCACAAATGTACCATTCTTCAATTGCTTGATTTGAAGACCAAGGAAGTAACTCAACTCTTCAATCATGGACATCTCAAACTCATTAGCCATCATTTTCCCAAACTCTTCACAGAACTCTTGATTGGTTGATCCAAATATGATGTCATCAACATATATTTGCAACACAAATAAGTCCTTTCCAATCTTCTTAAGAGTGGTGTCAACTTTCCCCATCATAAATCCCTTTGAGAGTAGGAAGTCCCTCAATCTCTCATACCATACTCTAGGTGCTTGCTTCAAACTATACAATGCCTTCTTCATCTTGTACATATGGTTTGGCTTCTTATCATCTTCGAAACCGGGAGGTTGTTCAACATATACTTCTTCATTGATGTAGCCATTGAGAATTGCACTCTTGACATCCATTTGATAGAGATTGATGTTGTGGGGACAAGCATAGGCTAGCAAGATTCTAATTGTTTCTAATCTAGCAATGAGGGCATATATTTCTCCAAAGTCAAGACCTTCCACTTGAGTGTATCCTTGTGCTACCAATCTTACTTTGTTCCTTACTACTATCCCATCTTGATCTTGCTTGTTTCTATAGACCCATTTGGTTCCTATCACATTGTGGTTCTTTAGTCTTTTTACTAACTCTCATACTTGATTTCTTGTGAAGTTGTTCAATTCTTCATGCATTGCATTCACCCAATCAACATCCTTCAATGCTTCATCTATCTTCTTTGGTTTAATGGATGACACAAATGAGAAATGCTCACAAAATAAAGCCAATCTTGATCTTATTTGTACACCTCTAAAAATATCTCCAATTATAATGTCCAATGGATGATCTCTTGCAATATTGGTTGGTTGGAGTATTGGAACTTGATTACTTGCACTTGCTTGATCATTGGGTTGAGATGATGTACTAGCCACTTGATCTTGTTCATTATCATGAGAGCCACTTGTACTTGCTTGATTAGTATCAACTTGCACATTTGAGAGTACCTGCACTTGATCATCTTCATCATCATTCACTTGCCTAGGCCTCAATTCACCAACATCCATGTTCTTCATGGCATTTGAAAGTTGAATGCCTCTAACATCATCTAAGTTCTCATTCTCATCTTGGGAACCCTTGGTTTCATCAAATTCAACATCATGTACCTCCTCAAGAGTACCACTTGCCAAATTCCAAACTCTATATGCTTTGCTTGTAGTGGAGTAACCAAGTAAGAATCCTTTTTCACATTTCTTGTCAAACTTGCTCAATCTAGTGTCTTTCTTCAGGATATAGCATTTGCAACCAAAGATCAAAAAATATACAATATTAGGCTTTCTGCCATTCAAGAGCTCATATGGTGTCTTCTCTTTTAATGGGTGACAATATAATCGGTTGCTACAATAGCAAGCCGTGTTGATAGCTTCGGCCCAAAAGGATTGACTCACATTATACTCACTCAACATTGATCTTGCCATGTCAATCAAGGTTCTATTCTTCCTCTCAACAAGGCCATTTGATTATGTAGTGTACTTGGCTGAGAATTGATGTTTAATTCCAAATTTATCACATAACTCATCAATTCTAGTGTTCTTGAACTTACTACCATTGTCACTTCTAACCCTCTTGATGGTTGTCTCAAACTCATTGTGAATGCCTTTGACAAATGATTTAAAAGTTATAAACACATCACTCTTGTCTACTAGAAAGAATGCCCAAGTGTATCTTGTATAGTCATCCACTATCACAAAGCCATATTTGTTTCCACTGATGCTAGTGTATTGTGTTGGCCCAAACAAATCCATATGCAATAACTAAAATGCTTTACTAGTGCTAATCATGCTTTTCTTAGGATGTGTGTTTCCAACTTGTTTGTCGGCTTGACAAGAGCTACAAAGCTTATCCTTTTCAAACACAACATCTTTCAAGCCTCTAACCAAGTCATGCTTAACCAATCTATTCAATTGTTTCATTCCAACATGACCAAGCCTTCTAAGCCATAACCAACCCATACTAGACTTAGTGAACAAACACGTTGACAATTGAGATTCGCTAGCATTGAAATCAACCAATTATAGATTCTCATATCTAAAGCCTTTGAAGATCAAATTAGAGCCATCTACACTTATGATCTCTACATCATATACCCCAAATATGCATTTAAATCCAAGATCATACAATTGAGCCACGGATAGCAAATTGAAGTTCAAGCTCTCAACTAGCAACACATTGGATATGCTCATGTCATTGGATATTGCAATCTTACCAAGCCCTTTGACCTTGTCTTTGCCATTGTCACCAAATGTGATACTATCATAACCATCATTGCCATTGGTGTTGATTGAGTTGAACATTCTTGCATCACCGGTCATGTGTTGAGTGCACCCACTATCAAGAACCCAATGCCTTCCTCTGGCTTTGTAATTGACCTACAAAAGAAGATCAATTCTTTTTAGATACCCAAACTTGCTTGGGTCCTTGAAGGTTAGTGACCAAGCTCTTTGGCAACCAAATGACTTTCTTCCTTAAGCCCATCTATGATGCACCAATGAACTTAGCCTTCACACTATTTGTACCCTTAGTAAGCACATAGAAAGAACCAAGCTTAATAAAGGATACATTAGCATTCTTGCTCTTGTTCTTGCACTCATGCTCTTTTGTGACCAACTTGCTTGCAACTAGTGCAAAACCGACCATTGTTCTTCACAAAACTAGTCTTGTGAGGAGCAAATGCCACCTTGCCTTTTTTGGGGGTATAGCCCAATCTCTCTTTATAGACAAAAGCTCTTTGGCTACCCAGGCATATAAGCAAGCGGTTCTCACCACTATAGGCTTTGCCTAAAGCGCGAGTGAGCTCATTGACCTTCTTCTTGAGGGTCTCATTCTCAACCATTAGTGAGGCATCACAAGTGAAACCATCACTACTAGATGAAGTAGGAGTGGAAGCGCTACAAGAAGGGTTAGTGGGAGCAACAATGATAGGCTTATAGAATGATTCATCAATTATATCATAAGTTAAGCCTACATCAGATGTTTCAACAAGCTCTTTCATATTTTGCTCATCAAGTAGAGAGGAATGAACTTTCTCAAGCTTCTTGTGAGCCTTGCCAAGCTTCTCATGGGCTTCCTCTAGCCTCTCATGAGATGCATTGAACTCATCAAAGGCTTTCTTAAGGGCTTTTAGTTCCTTACGCAAGTCTTTACATTTCTTTCTCTTAATGTCAAAGTGTTCCTTAGCATCATCTAACATGTAAAGTAGTCCATCTTTAGTTGGTTCATCATCATCACTTTTACTTTCATTTTCATTATCATGTTCCTCATCACATTCATCATCACAAGTTTGTACCTTAGTTGCCTTAGCCATGAAGCATGATGGAGTATCGAAGAGAGAAGGCTTCTCATTTATAGCAATGCTTGCAAGAGCTTTCTTCTTGGTGGTCTTGTCATCATCACTATCATCATCATCACTTGAGAAAGCATCACTATCCCAAGTGACCACATATGAACCATCCTTCTTCTTCTTCTTGAAGGTCATCTTGTCCTTCTTCTCCTTCTTTTCCTTCTTGTCCTTCTTGCTCTTCTTGTCATCATCATCATTGTCGCTATTGTATGGGCATTAAGCAACAAGATGATCCTTGTTTCCACACTTGAAGCACCTCCTTGACTCTTCCTTATTTTTGGATGAAGACTTTTTTCTTCTAGCACGGTAGCCCTTCTTCACCATGAACTTGCTAAATCTCTTGACAAAGAGAGCCATCTTCTCATCATCATCATCATCCTAAGAGAATGAACCTTCATCTTCACTTGAAGTGTCTTGCTTGGCCATGCCCTTAGATGATGTGGCTTTGAATGCCACACTCTTCTTCTTCTCACCATTCTCCTAATCTTTCTTATCCTTCTTTTCTTCCTTCTCATCATCATCTCTATATGTATCATCGGTCATCACATCTCTCAACACTTGGTTTGGGTCATGGTGTCCAAACCGCTCCTCACTAGAATAGTGACCAATGTGCCAAATATCGAAGGTAAGCATCTCAAGAACTTGTGGTAGAAATCCTTGTCCTTCACCTCTTCTCCAAGTGCTTTGAGATCATTGACAAACACTTGAAGCCTATAGAACATCTCCAACACACTCCCATCCTCCTTCATCTTGAAGCTTGCAAACTTCTCCTTGAGAATATATGCCTTTGCACCCTTCACGGCTTGAGTGCCCTCAAATGATTCTTCCAACTTCTTTCATGCCTCATGAGCCCTCTTAATGTTCTTTATTTGCTCAAATGTCCTCTCATCCATTGCATCATGAATGTCACTAAGAGCAATGTCATTGTTTTGGAGTAGCACTTCTTTGGCGGTGGTGGGAGCCTCCTCATTTGCAATCTCAATCTTGGTCTCCACCACCTTCCACACCTTTCTATTGATTGACTTGATATATGTTGTTATCTTAGCCTTCCAATAAGGATAATTTGAGCCATCAAATTAGGGTGGCTTCTTAGTGTTGTTGATTTGAGCAATTTTGACACCGAAGGTTGTTAAGCCTCAAATCACGATGACCACGGCTCTGATACCACTTGAAAGGTCCTAATGGCTAGAGGGGGGGTGAATAGCTGAAAGGATCTAAACAATGCCTAGAGGGGGGTGAATAGGCATATCTAATTTTTTTTGCATAATCTCAAAGTCAAATGTCAGTGACAGTCAGAAGTCCCGATAGTTTGGGCTAGAACTTCCGGCAGCCAAAAGTTCCAACACAAACAACCGGGAGTTCCGGCACCTACGAGAATTTCACTACAAGTGCTAAAATAAACTTTGAGTGTGAGATATCTTACAACCCTACTTCCTAGTGGTAAGATGAAGTGTTGGGGCTGCTCCTTTAACGCTGAAAGGACACCACTCCGTAGATCGAGTCCAAACCCTAAGAGGATTGTTGGGGAGGAAGACAAACCAACAAGAACAAATATGATAGAATAAATCTCAACAACAACAAGCACGTGAGACACAAGAATTTATCCCGAGGTTCGGTAACCCCACAAAGGAGCTCCTACATCCTTGTTGTTGAGGTGACCACAAAGGTCGGAGTCTCTTCCACCTCCTTGCCTCTCTCAAAGCAACCACAAAGGTCACTCAAGCTTTCCACTAAGAAATCAAGGGTAATACAAACTTTCCAAGGCTCTTCCATAAGATGGAAGATCTTAAGCGATGCCTAGCTGGCTAGGGTTCCAAGAACCCAAGAGTAATAGATGCAAATCCAACCGGCTTGATGAAGAAATCAAGTGCTCAAGCTTGCCAAAGTGATTCTCTCACTCAATCCACTCTCCTTTCACTCAAAACTCTAGGGGAAACGAAGATTGGAGCAAAGAGAAGAGGAGAGGGGCACCTTGAATGCTTGGGAGCTGCTTTGGACGAAGCCTAGTGAGCAATGAATGAGTGGTTAATGGTTAGAAGAGAGGAGAGAGCCATTTATACTCAGTGGAATCCAACCGTTCAGATCTGCGTCAAAAGTTCCAACACAGATCGCCGGAACTTTCGGCCCTTCTAAAAAACACTGTTGATGGCATCGTCAAAGGTGGTCAACACAGCTAGAGCCGGAACTCTTGGCGAAACATTGGAACTTCTGGTAGTCGAGACTTTCGACTTTCGTCGGGACTCCCGACGCACAGTCGAGCCAGGGGGCTAAGTCCTAGGGCATCAGGATTTCCGACGGGAGTCGGGACTTCCGGCACCTGGAACTCCCGACTCCTGTCGGGACTTTCGACGGGTAAAGGTGCGTAGGCGGGCTGGCGGTAAGGTCAGCAAGCGTTGGGACTTTCGGCACCAAACGTCGGGACTTTCGACTACCAAAAGTCCACAAACTATGTCTAAGTGTTCGTGAGGTGATTTTGTGTCTCTCTTTTGATTTTATTATTATGCTTGAGTACTCTATCTTCCTCAGACCACCTAAACTTGCATCCCTATTTATAGTACGGCATACCTAAACCCAAAACAAAATATAAAAGTTTTGGAGAGCGCTTTGGGTTCATCCGCTTTTTACACTTGAAGAATTGAGGGATACCATTTTATCTTAGATCAACTCTTTAAAACTTTCAAGGGACTAAAGCTGCAATATATCTCATTAAGATATCATTAGTCCCTAATTTGGATGTCATCAATACACCAAAACCCACATAGGGGGCAAATGTACTTTCAATAGCCTATTGAAAATTTCTACAACAACATTTAGCAAAGATGTTAGACAATTAAACGACGAAGCAAGTGTTACGCTAGCCTACTAAAAATGCAAGCCACCTACCACAATTCTAGGGACTATGATCTCTAAGCACACAAAGGCTAAGTCACTATACTAAGTTAGTGTGCTCTAAAAGGCTAACTAAAGAGCCACACTAATCACTAGACTCGACAGAAGCTTGCTCTCAAAACTAATTACACTAAAGAGCGAAGCAACACTAGAAATATAAGTGCACAAGAGAGGGTGGTGATGATTATACCGTCGTGTCGAAGAATTGAGCCAATCACAAGATGAAGCCAATCAATCACTCATAAGATAACCAATGAAATCCTCGGACAATGATGACACAAGATTTTTTTACCGAGATTCACTTGCTTGTCGGCAAGCTAGTCCTCGTTGTGGTGATTCACTCACTTGGAGGTTCACGCGTTAATTGGCATCACACGCCAAACCCGCAACCGAGTGCCGCACAACCAACACAAGATGAGGATCACACAAGCCACGAGCAATCCACTAGAGTACCTTTTGGCTCTCCACCGGGGAAAGGTCAAGAACCCCTCACAATCACCACAATCAGAGCCGGAGACAATCACCAACCTCCACTCGACGATCCTCGCTGCTCCAAGCCATCTCGGTGGCGGCAACCACCAAGAGTAACAAGCAAATCCTATAGTGAAACACGAACACTAAGTGCCTCTAGATGCAATCACTCAAGCATCGCACTTGGATTCACTCCCAATCTCACAAAGATGATGAATCAATGATGAAAATGAGTAGGAGGGCATTGGCTAAGCTCACAATGTTGCTATGTGAATGCAAATGGCTAAGAGGGTGAGCTTAAGCCGGCCAAACACCTTTTATAGAGGCTCCATCAAAATAGAGCCATTGGGCTCACATAGTAGCCCAACTCGCGCTGACCGGACATGCCGATCAGAACGATCGGATGCACCCGGTCCAGCGTCCGGTCGTAGTATCTTCACCATGTGTCCTGCCTTCAAATTTGCACCGCCCGATCTCCAACGGCCAACTCACTCCCGCACTCGCGTTAAAGAAGGACCGGACGCGCCGGTGCACAGTCAGCTTGGTCGCGCGCCCAAACTGCCAAGTACTGACCGGACGCGCTGCTCCCTCCGGCTACTACGCGCTAGGTCACTTCTAGAGAGGTTCCAGAGCGCCCAAATGCCGATCGGACGCGTCAGATGTACCTCGACCAGACCTAGAACAACGTCTAGTCTATTCTCTTCCTCTGCGCACCAAGTTTCGCACTCGATGTCAGCGTATGTCACCTATGACCGGACGCAGGCCCTGCGCGTTCGGTCACTTTTACTGTGCTACGTTCGGTCACTGAACTGACTGAGCTCGAGCGCGCCAACACTTTTATAAATGATCGGACTCACCACATCAGCGTCCGGTCACCTCAGGTTCAGCGTTGGTGAAAGGTCCTTGTTTGGTTTTGGTAATTGAGTGACAACCTAGGTGGACTAATTGTGTTTATGTGAGATACACAGGTGATTAGTCCACAGGTACATGTGTGTGAGCAACATATACCATGAAGGTGACAATGGCTTGGAGATGTTGCAAAGCTCACACATGTAATGATGAAGGAGCTTATTGCAAATGAGACATGACATTGAGTCATGTGATCAAGGTGGAGAAGATCAAGACAAGACTTGGCTTGATGGACCGATTGCAAGCGTGAAGGGCAAGTCGGAGGCTTTGGAGTGATGGACCGCGTGGCGGTGAAGCTTAAGCAAGACTTGGCGCCGATGGACGATGGCAACGGTGAAGAGCAAGTGAAGTCAAGATCGATGAACCAATATGATCATGTGATGATATGAAGTTGATCATATCATCGTTGATCGTGTTGGTGCATGTGTTGCATCGCACATTGGAGGAGATGGAATGGAATGCGCAAGGCAAAGGTATAACCTAGGGCATTTCATTTCACCGGTCATAGGTGTGTAGAGAAGTTTATGACCGGATTTAGGATAGATGGCCGTACTATCAAGAGGGGCAAACTTGTTTGCATATCGATCATCTAGTGCCACTCGAGTGATCTAACTTTGCATCGTTGCTAGGATCGAGTGGCGTGGCAAGTTGAGTGGCTAATCCTTTGGAAAATGATTGTGAAATTGCTAACACACATACACATGGTGGTGTACACTTGGTGAGGTTGGCACATTTACAAAGGAGATGAAGTTGGAGTTGATGTGGATCAACTCGGTGAAGAAATGGAGGCGAAAGGAGAAACTCCACCGGCGGAGTGTCCGCCCGTAGAGTGCGGACAGTCCGACGGTGCCATCGGCGCCCTATATAGAAAAGACAGGATCTCACAGAGTGGACCGGACGCTGGTCACGTAGTGACCGAATGCTGGCTGTGAGCGTCCGGTCAGAGCTGATGTATGGTGATGCAGGCAGAGCAGAAGCTAGAGAGTGACCGGATGCTGGTGCTGCGTCCGATCGTGATCGACCGGACGCGTCCGGTCGTGAAATGTCGTTTCTAGAACCTTACTGGAAACGACCGGACGCTGGAGGCTCAGCGTCCGGTCAGTTGAAGCTGCTGCGTCCGGTCGACAGATGACCGTTGAGATCGGAAGAACAACGTTTGAAATAGGGGACACGTGGTGAGTATCGCGTGACCGGACGCTGAGGTTCAGCGTCCGGTCGATCGGACCGAAGCATCCGATCGTCCTGACTTTTGCCCAGTGAAGGGGTAACGGCTCTATTTGTTCATGGGGTTATAAATAGAAGCCATGGTCGGCCTTGGGCCGGTAGCTGAGCACACTAGAGCCTTGGTGGCTTTGTGTAGTAGTGCTTGGGAGCCCTCTATCTCACACATACTTGATAGTGATCATCCGATTGTGTGAGTGAGCGATTCTAGTGCGATTGCATCGTGAGGTTGCATCGAGTGGCACTAGGTGATCGAGTTGGAAGCTGGTGGTGCTTGTTACTCTTGGAGGTTGCCACCTCCTAGACGGCTTGGTGGTGGTCTCCGTCGAAGCCTGCAAGAAGCTTGTGCGGGGCTCCAGAGAAGAGCTTTGTGAGGGGCATTGTGCTCGCCCCGCGAGAGCCGTGAAGAGCAACTTTAGTAAAGCGTGTCATTGAGCTACCCTCACTTTTGGGGTAGGTTCTTGCGGCGCCCGACGTGCGGGCTTAGCGGGTGATGCTAATTAGCCGCCGAACCACCAAGTGAGCGGTCGACACAACGGGGACTAGCGTGTTGGCAAACACATGAACCTCGGGAGAAAAATCATCGTGTCAACCTTGTTCTTCCCGTTGGTTTGCATCCCCATTACACAAGCTTGCAATTACTTTTATATATATTAAGCTTGTGTAGTTGCTCTTGTAATTAGATAGCTTGTGTAGCCTGCTAATTACCTTCTTGCTTGTGTAGCATAGAAGTAGCTCCCTTGCGTGGCTAATTTGGTTTTAGTAACCTTGTTAGTCACATTGCTTAGTTTGTGTAGCTAAGTACTTGCGCTCTCTAATTAGGCATTGGTTGCCTTGTTATTGAGCATTGCTAGTGAGCATAGTTAGCTTTGTGCTTTTGCTTACTAGCATGTGTAGGAGCTCTCTTGTTGCTTAAAATACTAGTGGCATAGGTTTGTGTAACCTTGCTCTTGGAATTGTTTAGGAGAGCTCTAGCTAGCCCGGCACCTTTGTTGCATAATTGGTATCTTAGCAAGGTGCTAGTGAACATATATAGAGGGATGTAGTCTTGGTTAGACCGATTGTTTTAATTCCGCATTTATATCGGTTAGCCGACGCGATTAATTTTAGAAAAGACTATTCACCCCCCATCTAGTCCGCCATCTCGACCCTTTCAAGTGGTATCAGAGACAGGTCTCTCATTTGTGGTCTTCACCGACCCGAGAGGATGGCGCCTAATGGGCTAGATGGTTGTGAGAATCACATTTTCGATGGCACAAACTTTGCACGTTGGAAAAATCACATGCTTGATCATTTTCGTGCAAAGGGACCTAAATTTTGGTGAGTTGTCACTAGTGGTCTCACCCATGTCTTAGATCATAGAACTCTAACCAAAGCTCAAAGAGTCCTCTATGAATTTGATGCACATGCTTGTTGTTTTCTATTGGATGCTTTACATTTTGATTTGATGAAGCAAGTAAACTACAAGGGGACCGCTCGTGAGATATGGGACTCCATCAAGGACACCTTCGGTGATTCCTCCACATGGGATGATGGTAAATTCAAAAAAGAGGATGAGCCCAAGAAGGAGACACATGAGTGTGTTGAGCATAACCATAATTTAGTGATTGTGGAACATTGCTCCACCTCATTGTCAAGTGAGGAAGATGATGATCAATCCACTATAAGTTCACTTGACAAGGTTGATGATGATGCCACAAGTGGTGCAAGTGATGATGCTACCCCATGCACACTTGATGGTGATGATGATTCATGCTCAAGCCATGATGATAATGCTACTACAAGCTCTCCATCTACATCACTACATTGCTTCATGTCACAAGGTGACACCAAGGTATCAAATGGTAGTGTGGTTGATCATGTTGAGTCATATGATGAGCTTGTTAGTAGACTTGCTAGCATGACCATGTCCTTAGAAAATGAGAAAGCTAAAACATTGAAATTAGAAAATGAAAACTCATTTCTAAAGAACTCTTGTGAAGAACATAAGAATTTGATTAATGCTTATAAATCTTCACTTGATGAGCTTGAATTGAATCACGAGACATTTCTTGCATCTCATGATGAATTATTAGAACAACATGCTTCTCTCATTAAAATGTTTACAAAGAAACTTAAAAGTAATGAGAGCTCATCACATGGATCAATTGATCAATCACATATTGTTGCAAACCCTTGTGATGTAGGTAAGAAGCATGTATCCACCTCTTGTGATGATTTATTAAATATGCCATGCTCTTCACATATAGATGCTTGTTCTATTTCTATGTCTTGTGAGACTAACCTTTTGAAGGAGAACAATGAACTCAAAAATGAAGTGAAGAAATTGAGCAACAAGTTAGAGAGGTGCTACAACTCTCAAGTCACCATTGAGCATATGTTGAAGACTCAAAGAAACTTTGGTGACAAGAGTGGAGTCGGCTTCAAGACTAGCAAAGTCAATCATCAAGAAAGCCGAAATGACACAAGTGGCATTGGCTTCAACAAGAGAAAGATCAAGGGCAAAAGATGGGGCAAGAGAAGATATGAAAGAGAGATGAAGAAGCAAGAACAAGAGAAGCTCTCTCATTTCATGTGTTTCAAGTGCCATGAAGTGGGACACCTTACAAATGGTTGCCCTAACATTGAGAAGCTCAAGAAGATAAAAGAAGAAGAAAGGCTAAAGCATGTCAAGTGCTTCAAGTGCCGCACTTGGGGTCATCTTACCTCAATGTGCCCAACCAAGCAATTGGTGAAGCAACTAGAAGAGCCTCAACCAAAGCCATAAGTTGAGCAAGAAAAGACACCCCAAATTCAAATCAAGATCAACCATGAAGATGGTGGTGACTTGATGAAGAAGAAGAAGAAAACAAGAAGGGGTGGAAAGGCAAGGCATCCAATGCAAACTCAAGATGCCAAGATGATGAGCAAGAATGAAGATGAGAAGAAAGATCATGCTCACATCAAGTGCTTCAAGTGTGGAAGTACGGGACACTTTGCCTCTAAGTGTCCTACCAAGCTTGAGAAGAAGGCTCAAGCAATCCATGAGAGGCAAGGCAATGAGAAGCATCACATGAGCAAGGAAGAGAAGGCTAAATCAAAGAGAATGTGCTACTCATACCGGGAAAGGGGACACATGGCTCATTCATGTCCCCTAGGTAACATGTCTAAGCCTATTGCAATTGTTGATGATAATGTGCTTAGAAAGGATGGCAATGGTACCTCATTGGTTGCAATCGCAAAACATCCCGCTATTCATACTAAGGCTATGCCTAAGTATGTTGCACCTAACTTGAGAGGACCCAAACTTGTTTGGGTACCATCAAAAAGTTGATGATTGATTATAGGTACCATCGGCATTGGAGGCTTGGTTCAAATGATATTCACCTTGTTGATCATATAGTTGAGCCAAGTATTACTAAGTGATGATCATTATCCCAATGCCATAACAAATTGAGTGAAGTCCAAGTACTATCAACATACAAGTGCCATAACTCAAGTTGTTGGTGAATCAATGGATTATTTGATGGCTTACAAATAATTGAGTTAAAGCTTGCTAATTAGATGACCATGAGCTCACTAAGGTATATTTCTTGTTGATCATTTCATTCGGCTGCATATGAGTTGATTGAATTGGATAAATATGCAATGTTGCTTGCTATGAGATGTTTGAATGGATAAATTGATTAGTAATCAAGTTTGGATTGATTTGTGTTGGATAAGTTCATAAGATGACATTTAGTAAGTGATTTAAATGGATATTTGTCTTGTGGAAGTGTTCAAACAAATTAGTTTTAAGTTTGATTCACATTTGATGAAGTATAGCTCAAGTGATTGAAATATGTCCTTTATTACAAAATCTGAGCTAGCTGTGATCTTAGCCATGTTTAAGTGATCAAAACTTATTGGATTGGCATGAAAATTGTTGTACATGCTCTAGACTTATGGTATAAGATGCTGTAGAAATTTCATGAAAATTGGATAAGAAATGCTTCGGTTTTGGTGTGGTTCTTGTCAGCTATAGTGCAGCAGTTTTCAGCCTGTAGCAGTGGTGGAAGAATTGAAATCTGGTAGCAATCTAGAAGTCAAATGAAGCTCATATTTTTACAGCTACTAGATAGCTTAGTTATGCATATCTCCACCAAAATTCGTGGCATTTGGATTGTAGTTTGGGAGATATGCTTGTTTATTTGAAGGGTACAGAATCTGCTAGAAATGTGACAAACATTGGATTGATCTAGAGTCACTTTGATTGAAAGGTCCTCAAGTTGGAAACATGTCTATAAGTGTTTGAGGTACCTAAGTTTGGTTTTGAGATGATCTAGAAGCATGACAAGTAGAGAGTACAAGGCCATTTGATTGTGGAGTGTACTTTGCACACTTTTGGTACTCAAATTGGAAGATCAAGATCAAACTCAAGATGAAGATGAAGTTTAAGTTCTAAATATGATTGGAGAATCATTTGATAGAAAGAAAAGGACTTAAACATGTAGAAAGAAAATGACTTAAAGAAGGAATCAAGGTTACTCATCAAGTTAAGTCCATTACTTGGATCAATCAATCAAGTCATTTCAAGTGAGTATCAAGAATGGTTCTTGGAGAAAGGTCACTTCTCCCTAAGTGTAGGGGCTTGCCGCCTATGTGTAGGTGAACCAAGTGTGGTACTTGGAAGGCTAACATGGAAGTGGTGATCCGAGGAACATTTGAGATGCTTAGTTGAAGTAATCAAAAGGGTTGATCAAGAAAAGCAAGCAACACCCAAAAGAGAGCTACTCATGATATCTCAAGTGGTATTCCAAATGGTTCTCTCATGCAAGCATTGATCAAAAGATAAAGCAAGCCAACCACAACAAGAAAGTGCACTTGATCATAAGTGATATTCATTTCATATGGGCGAATAATGAAATTCCACATGGTATCTATTGGTCTTCACCAAGCTTATAATTGGACTTCACATTGCTATTGGAGTAATGAATTGGAATCTATGTGACTATCCTCTACTCCAACATAGCAAATGTATCATTATAATATGCATGATCATTTCATCCCTTACTAGTATGCGATTAGTGCATATAGTACATGCTTCATAGGATCATGCATAACAAATGAAATGCTTAAATTCATAGCCTACCACTATTGTTTTAATGATTACTTGATCTAGTGGTTAGTATATGAATTTGTTCATGAGCTAGTGAACCCAAGTACTTGACTCAATTTGGGTTGCTAACAAGTGACAAGTACAACATTGGCAAGATAACCCTTGCAAGAGGTGTGAAGAAGCTTGTCATTGGTTCAAACCGGACTTGAAAGCTTAGGCAAATCAATTTAGTTCAAGTCAACCATAGAAGCTCATGATAGTGATAAGAGTACAAGCACAAGATAACAATGCAAATGGATATCTAGTTTATTTGTTTCAAGTGGTATCTAAACTCAAGTATTTCATTAAGAATCTACAAATGATGTCTAGATCAACCACAAGTGATATCCTATAAGTGGTACTCATGGAGATAGTAAATGTTCAAGAAATGGTTTTTATCGAAAAATACAACAAGTGGTTCCAAACTAGAAGATTCTTTCAAGTGGTATTCACTTCATACAAGTGGTATCACACCTATATATGGTGTCAATCATGCAAGACGATGGTTCCACAAGTGATCCTCAACTTTAAGTGATCATAAAATGAAGAATGCATCCCTCACCTACAAGAGCTCAAGAGTATCAAATGGATGACCCATGCTATCACATAGGGGGAGGTGTCACACAAATTGATATCAAGATCAAAGATTCTATGTGTGGTATCTCAAGAAGCCCTACACAAGATACAAGTAGTACAAGTTACAAGTGGTATCTACAAGTAGTGTCATTCCAACAATCAAGTGATGTCCATCAAAAATAAAAGATTCAAGCCTCAACCATCTACCCCGAATACATACCTTTGCATCAATGAGAAGCACACCTTTTATGGAAATTGATGACAAAGGGGGAGAGATTGTACAAAGATAGGAAAGCCTTTATAAGGGGGAGAGATAAAGTGTGTAAGAGGAGAGATAAGATATGAAAGCTTAAGAGGTTGGACATGAATATGGACAAAGAGGGAGCAACATTGGAGAAATGAGATGGATCAAAATTCTTGGACAAGAGAAGCACACAAGTATGGGGAGCAAGCTCATGAACTTTGATTGATTGCATTTGATATGTGCATATTCATATGCTTGCTTGCATTGCATAAGTTCTTAAATTTCAACATGCATGCTTGTGTGGTGTATGCTAGTTGAAGAACTTGAATGATGATTTGATAACTAGCATGCATAGGATGATAGCTAGACACTTGGTATTGTTTTTCAAAGTAATGCTAGTACCTTGCTTCTAATGTTGATCTCATGAGGTATCTAGTGCTTTTATGTCCAAGTGATATCTAGCTAACCATGGTGCTAAGGATGAACTTAAAGGTGCAACTCCGATTGGTATCACCCTTCAAAGGTTTATTTTATACACCTTAGCATCATTCGGTAGTAATTACTCTCCCACATTTTCAATCTATGCATATGTGTGAGCTTAGAAACAAATACTCTAGCACATATATAGGGGGAGCAAATACTACCATTTCGGGTTTGTGGTACTTGTCCAAAATCATTTTCACTTGGTAAAATTGCTTGGGCAAGCAATATGAATCCAAAAGAGCTTAATTTCCATATCTTTGTAGAGTTGTCATCAATTACCGAAAAGGGGAAGATTGAAAGGTCCTTATTTGGTTTTGGTAATTGAGTGACAACCTAGGTGGACTAATTGTGTTTATGTGAGATACACAGGTGATTAGTCCACAGGTACATGTGTGTGAGCAACATATGCCATGAAGGTGACAATGGCTTGGAGATGTTGCAAAGCTCACACATGTAATGATGAAGGAGCTTATTGCAAATGAGACATGACATTGAGTCATGTGATCAAGGTGGAGAAGATCAAGACAAGACTTGGCTTGATGGACCGGTTGCAAGCGTGAAGGGCAAGTCGGAGGCTTTGGAGTGATGGACCGCGTGGCGGTGAAGCTTAAGCAAGACTTGGCACCGATGGACGATGGCAACGGTGAAGAGCAAGTGAAGTCAAGATCGATGAACCAATATGATCATGTGATGATATGAAGTGGATCATATCATTGTTGATCATGTTGGTGCATGTGTTGCATCGACATTGGAGGAGATGGAATGGAATGCGCAAGGCAAAGGTATAACCTAGGGCATTTTATTTCACCGGTCATAGGTGTGTAGAGAAGTTTATGACCGGATTTAGGATAGATGGCCGTACTATCAAGAGGGGCAAACTTGTTTGCATATCGGTCATCTAGTGCCACTCGAGTGATCTAACTTTGCATCGTTGCTAGGATCGAGTGGCGTGGCAAGTTGAGTGGCTAATCCTTTGGAAAATGATTGTGAAATTGCTAACACACATACACATGGTGGTGTACACTTGGTGAGGTTGGCACATTTACAAAGGAGATGAAGTTGGAGTTGATGTGGATCAACTCGGTGAAGAAATGGAGGCGAAAGGAGAAACTCCACCGGCGCCCTATATAGAAAAGACAGGATCTCACAGAGTGGACCGGACGCTGGTCACGTAGTGACCGGATGCTGGCTGTGAGCGTCCGGTCAGAGCTGATGTATGGTGACGCAGGCAGAGCAGAAGCTGGAGAGTGACCGGACGCTGGTGCTGCGTCCGATCGTGATCGATCGGACGCGTCCGGTCGTGAAATGTCGTTTCTGGAACCTTACTGGAAACGACCGGACGCTGGAGGCTCAGCGTCCGGTCAGTTGAAGCTGCTGCATTCGGTCGACAGATGACCGTTGAGATCGGAAGAACAACGTTTGAAGGAGGGGACACGTGGTGAGTATCACGTGACCGGACGCTGAGGTTCAGCGTCCGGTCGATCGGACCGGAGCGTTCGGTCGTCCTGACTTTTGCCCAGTGAAGGGGTAACGGCTCTATTTGTTCGTGGGGTTATAAATAGAAGCCATGGTCGGCCTTGGGCCGGTAGCTGAGCACACTAGAGCCTTGGTGGCTTTGTGTAGTAGTGCTTGGGAGCCCTCCATCTCACACATACTTGATAGTGATCATCCGATTGTGTGAGTGAGCGATTCTAGTGCGATTGCATCATGAGGTTGCATCGAGTGGCACTAGGTGATCAAGTTGCAAGCTGGAGGTGCTTGTTACTCTTGGAGGTTGCCACCTCCTAGACGGCTTGGTGTTGGTCTCCGTCGAAGCCCGCAAGAAGCTTGTGCGGGGCTCCGGAGAAGAGCTTTTGTGAGGGGCATTGTGCTCACCCCGCGGGAGCCGTGAAGAGCAACTTTAGTAAAGCGTGTCATTGAGCTACCCTCACTTTCAGGGTAGGTTCTTGTGGCGCCCGATGTGCGGGCTTAGCGGGTGATGCTAATTAGCCGCCGAACCACCAAGTGAGCGGTCGACACAACGGGGACTAGCGTGTTGGCAAACACGTGAACCTCGGGAGAAAAATCATCGCGTCAACCTTGTTCTTCCCATTGGTTTGCATCCCCATTACACAAGCTTGCAATTACTTTTATATATATTAAGCTTGTGTAGTTGCTCTTGTAATTAGATAGCTTGTGTAGCCTGCTAATTACCTTCTTGCTTGTGTAGCATAGAAGTAGCTCCCTTGCGTGGCTAATTTGGTTTTAGTAACCTTGTTAGTCACATTGCTTAGTTTGTGTAGCTAAGTACTTGCGCTCTCTAATTAGGCATTGGTTGCCTTGTTATTGAGCATTGCTAGTGAGCATAGTTAGCTTTGTGCTTTTGCTTACTAGCATGTGTAGGAGCTCTCTTGTTGCTTAAAATACTAGTGGCATAGGTTTGTGTAACCTTGCTCTTGGAATTGTTTAGGAGAGCTCTAGCTAGCCCGGCACCTTTGTTGCATAATTGGTATCTTAGCAAGGTGCTAGTGAACATATATAGAGGGATGTAGCCTTGGTTAGACCGATTGTTTTAATTCCGCATTTATATCGGTTAGCCGACGCGATTAATTTTAGAAAAGACTATTCACCCCCCTCTAGTCCGCCATCTCGACCCTTTCAGTTGGGTCACTGATTTTCAGTGAAAAACACCTCCTTCACTTCACCAACTTCTCCACCCTTGCTCAAATGTGCCAACCAACAAGTGTATCACCTTGTGCACATGTGTTAGCATATTTTCACAAACATTTTCAAGGGTGTTATCTCTCCACTAGATCTAAATGCATATGCAATGAGTTAGAGCATCTAGTGGCACTTTGATAACCGCATTTCGATACGAGTTTCAGCCCTCTTAATAGTACGGCTATCGATCCTAAATGTGATCTCACTCGCTAAGTGTCTCGATCACCAAACCAAAAAGCTCCTATCAAGTTTCACCTTTGCCTTAAGCTTTTTGTTTTTCTCTTTCTTCTTTTCCAAGTCCAAGCATTTGATCATCACCATGGTCACACCATCATCATGATCTTCACCACTTGCTCCATCACTTGGAATGTGCTACCTATCTCATGATCACTTTGATAAACTAGGTTAGCACTTAGGGTTTCATCAATTCACCAAAACCAAACTAGAGCTTTCACGTGGCTAGCTCCTGGACGTCCGGATGGACGCGCGTGTCTAGACGCCCACGTAGCCTGCCCCTATCCGCCTCGCCCCACGCCCGCATGCACACCCCGCCCTTATCGTTGCGCCTGCGACTCCTTCTAGCGACCCACTCCTCTCTCTCTCTCCGTGCGGGTGGGACCCAGGAGCTGTGATGAGGACGAGCATGGCCCCGTCTGTAGGACCCAGGCGCGCCCATGTACCTCGATCGTCGGCCCCAGCGCGTCCCATCCGCCTGCACCTGGCTCGTCGTGCCCAATCCCCTGGCGCTTGGGCCATGCCCCCATGACTATCTGAACACCCCTCTGAAACATAAAACACTTGAATGCAACATACGTCTGAAGCAGATGAAACATTTGGAACATACACCTAAAACATGTGTGTGAAACATATGCAATGTCTAGATAAAACACTTGCAAACTTGCAACATGAAAACACTTACTGCAACGTAAGACTGAAATAGCTAAAACCATTGGAACATACTCTTGCAACATGCGTAAAACATATGCAGCATCCAAATAAAAAACGCTGGCAAACATACGTCTGAAAACACATGAAACATTTTGAACAAACGCTTGCAACATGCCCCTGAAACACTTGCAACATACCTCTGAAACATCTGAAACACTTGAAACATACGCTTGCAACATGTCAGGCGCGACAATCTAGTGGGCGACGACCACCACGTCAGGCACACTGAGGAACTCGGTAACCGCCTCGATGGGCAGATCAGGGCTGGGAGGCGGCGAAGCGAAGAGCACCACGGACTTGGCCGCTCGCGAGCTTCTTCCGCTACCGGGGCACGAGCATCCTCGAGGCCGGCGTGAGGTACAGCACGGCCGCGATGCCTTGCCGTCTCCAGCCGCAGGAGGTGGTGATGAGGAGGACGCCGGCGCCGACGACGGCGATGAGGGCGGGGGCGGGTGGGAGGCGTGACTCCAGTGGCAGAGCCTAGCGACTGGCGCCGCAGAGGCTGTGAGAGCCACGGGACGGAGGAAGCGAAGCGGCATTATCGTTTTTCATGCCAGCCAGGACTCCGCCACCATCTGTAGATTTTATGATTATATGTAATGGATTAAATAAATTTCATGTAATAAAACAACTGAAAATCGGCGGTTGTACTTATAGCTCGTTGAGCGTTCATGATCGAATAACTAGCATAGAAAGTCATAGCCGTGTATCACGGTATGGTCCTGAACATATTTAGATAGGGTGATATGCACTAGTGAAGTCCACGTAAAACAACAAGTTCCATAAGGGCCCGTTGGATTAGGGAGATTCCTGACCAGAAATCGTTCCACTCATTCACGGTTATATAAATTTAACTACCATTCCTGGTAGGAACGGTAACGTGGCACTGTTTCCCCATAACCGAACACTGCCTAACACAGGAATCCCACAAAACAATTCCATTGTCATTGAAATTTGACGTTGCCGCATAGTACTACGTTATCCGACGACCAATTGATGCTGTGGTTCAACTGAGCCAGATGCTCACATCAAATTTTGAGCAGCTCGGCGTCTCTGGCAGGGAGTGGCACTCGAGTCAAAATGATTATACACAAGGATACCAACAATTTCACGAATCAACAACGATTGAGCTTGGCACTGAAGCGTCACCATCCACGGCAGTAAGCTGCCACAAGAACAATGAATCCCCAATGAAACAGTTTGACAAAAAACAAGGAGCAATCACAAAAGCAAGTTCAAAAGCTGGAAATTCTTGACTGACAACATAAAATTCAAATCAATTACAGTACACCTTCACTCGGTTGCTAGTAAAGCATAAAAAAATTTGGTGGCCAAGTTATAGACAAGAAACAAAACTCTTATAAGTATCACCAAAAGCACCAGTGTGGCGACAATCAAGCGGGCATTCTGCACCTTCGCGCCAGCAATTCCAACCCATCAATCGTAACTGGCATTCAGGAACTTCAACAGTTCGTTTCGCTTGCTCTCAGCAGCCTTGTCTTCCTTTGTCTTCTCAAGCTTCATCATTATCTACAAATGAAGTCGGTCAGTTAAATGCAACTCTCGCTTTGCTTTTCATTGCGCTTGTAAGAAAAATGACAAGCTCATCATTTGTTTTTTATCCTCACCTTTTTACCAGAGATTGCACTCCTTTGAGGACCTTCTTCCTTTTCTTTGTCGCGTCCAAGAAACTAATGGATAAAATAAAGGATGTTTCAAACTGATAAACGCAACAAAGTACACAGAATGCAAAACAAAATATATTATACCTTGGAAAGCTGGACAGGGCCATCAGCATGCTCACTCTCTTTCATCTGTATAAAGCTCCCCCATTTATAATAGAACACAACCAACAGGACAAGCAGCAGACCAATCCACCATGTTGTTACCCGTTCATCAGCCCCAGCTCCAATGTCAAAGAGCCAGCCCAGAAACAGGCACAAAGAAATATAAGGACCTCTTGTGTGGAAGTATAAATGATAAAATATACTTCTATCACCAACATGTTATGTTAAGCCATCATAAAAGTTTAGTAGTTTCTGAATAAATAGGAAATTTACCTCTTTGTGTTTACTCTTGTCTCGTCTATGATGCCTATCTTTGCTTCGCTCCCTCTCCCTAGACTGTCACACAAGGAAATGCAATGAAGCCAAAGACATATTTAGATGCCTGCGCATGAAAACCTTAAGAAAACATCAATCAGGCACAAATCACTGGACCAGTACCTTTCTTGATCTGCTGCTCTTCTTATGCTTCCGAGATCTGCCAGACACCTCACGGTCACTGTCATAAGAGCTTGTGCTGCTACAATGAGAACAACATACTTCAGTATGAGAAAACCAGGAAGAACCCCATGGAAATATAAGTTTTCCTTTGTTCAGTCAGAAACAACAAAATGGCTATAGCAGTTGCTTGTTCAGGAAGCCATATACATGTTCACCAAATTTGCGTACTTGCTCCTAACCAGTCTCCCCTAAATCGACTTCATCAATTTAATCATGAAACCATCATTAGTTCAGATTGTCTTAGCTGCAGTATCTAACTATTTCAAATGTACTCTCGGACACAATATCCACCATTAAGTTCAGACTGCCTTAGCTGCAGTATCTAACTATTTCAAATATACTCTGGAACACAATAAGAATTATGATATGTGCAATTTCAGGTGAAATGATAAGAATTATGATATGTGGTATGTGGGATTTCAGGTGAAATGATGTACACACCAAAAATCCCAGGATATTGCCCAATATAACATCCACATCTGGTACAATCCCATCCAAATAAAAAACCGTGAACTCCAAATCGCCGTTCCATCAATCCCAACATAAGCATAAAAACGAGTTAATTCACGAATGAAACGCAGAATCCAACACCAACACTAATCACAGGCTGCTTTCTCTCGTTCCACCCTTCGGATCACGAACCGCACCTTCCAGATCGATCACGAGACAACCCTTTATCCTCCTAACCCTAGGTAGAGAAACGCCGAGAGGGAAGAGGGGGATCAGTTCACCTGTAGCTGTCGTCGTCGGACGGGGACCGCCGCCGCGAGTGCTCCCGCTCGCGGCGGCGGCGCTTGTGGCGGGACCTCCGGTCCTTGCGCGCCTTCAGCGCGGACGAGGACGCGCCGTCCTTGCGGCGGCTGCTGCTCCGGTGGCGGTGGCGGCGGCGGCGGTCGCTCCCCGAGGAGGTGGAGCCCGAGTCGGAGGAGGATCCCGTGCTGTCCGTGTAGGACGAGGTGGAGGCGGCTGGGGACCGCGCCATGGCTCCCGGCGGCGGCGCTCGAGAGGATTCACGCGACGATGCAGCGACGGGAAACGCGTTTTTTTTTTTTGATACTGGGAAACGCGGTTTGATCTGCCTCGCAGTGAGACGTCTCCTTTCCACGAGCGCTGGGCCGGTACGGTTTCTCCCGGGTAAAGAAAAAGCTCCCTGCCAGGCTTAAATGTGGGCCTTGATTCCTCTGAATAAAAAAGCGGGCCTAGATTCCTCCTCCAAGGAAAAAAAGTGGGCCTGAATCCTCACCATATTGCACAAGTTATTTTTCACTTTTGAGTGCAATTTGTTTCATCTTGAAATATACTGTACAGTAGACAATGTAGAAACATGATCATTTATTAGTCTCATTGATCAAGTAAGATTCTATATAATTCTAAATGTAAATTATATGCATTGTTGTCAAATCTTCTCTCGTGATTTGATCGCTTTTTCGTTATTTTTACTCCACGCTTGCTGAAAAGAAGTTGCTCCATACATTTAGCTTATGGATGATAGTCTCACCTGTATGTTCGCAATGGTAGCATTACACAGGTTTCGACATGCCAGGGTCGGTCTATCATAGATGGGCAGCAAGACATCAGACATGCATATGGTTGACCGAGAGGGTAAATCAAACAAAACCAAGCACGAACTTCAACATGGTTTGGGCACTATCATAGATTATATCAGCAATAACATACCCTACAGAATAATATTTTTTATAAAGAAAAAACAAGCGCTCCTGAACCTGAAGAATCCAACTGTTCTCGGACCTCCTTGGTTCTTCCTTTTGGTAGTTGGCACCAGACTTGTAACTATTCCAGTACAGACAGATCGTGCTGCATAATGGCCATCTGAATTCTGTTCATGACCCGTGGTAGACTTTTTGTACTTTGTACACTCCAGCTCTTAACTTCACCGTTCATGAGTGTGCGTGTGAGGCCATCTTGTTATAGGAATCCTGCTACCAAGAGAGAGCCAGGCATCGTGGTCACGTTGTCCACTTTTCCCGGCCATTGGATCGGACGCGCGGACGGTCTAGATCGTGCGAGCCCGGTCTTTTTTAACAAATCTTTTGAATTTTAGTCAAATTAACCCGTAGTCCCAGCCTCTCTTAGTTTTTTTTTTTAAAAAGCCCTCGAATTTTACCAAAGCTAGACCTATATATCGCCGGACAATCTCTATCCCGACGCGACCACGGCGACGGGCGCGACCGGGGTGCGGCGGCGTCGGCCGCCCTCCTCCTCCTGCGCCTCCTCCTCCTCCACCGCTGCTCTCCCTCGCCTGCCTCTCACCTCCATCTCGCCCTCCCCTTCCTCTCTCTCTCTCTCTCTCCCCTTCCCTCCTGATGCGGCGGCGGGTGCCAGGCGCAGCGCCCGCGACGCGACGCTTCGCGTTTCCCATCGCTGACTTCTCGCCTCGTTTCCTCTCCGCCGCTGCTCCAGACTCACATCTCCCGGCGCCCTCGCCTATGCTCGGCGTCCGCGCGCCTCCCGCAACCCCAACGCACGCGAGAAGGGCGTCAGATGCCAGAGTACGTCGCAGCGAGGCCCTACAGCAGCGCCACGCGCTCCTCCCATGCGGCCTTGCGGGGCTGAGGTCCGCAAGCAGCAACCCGTGCTCCCCAACCGAGAACGCATCGGCGGCGGCGGCGGCGGAAAGCGCGCCGAGTCGCACCTGGAGCGCCGCCATCCGGTCCCGCTCCTTGGCTTGAGACGACCGGCGAGTGGTTAGGCACCCTTTTCATTGCTTCTTGATGTCGATCTACGGCAGGTTTCCTCCTTCATTCTCTCTGTGTGTTCGCTGTTACGGCCAAAAGACGAACAGACCGAGCTAATAGAACTTGCACATTTGTACTAACCCATGCAGAAACTTGTGAAAATCGTAGGAAAATAATTGTAAATCGAAATAATGTGAAATTAATTTTGTTACATTCATAACTTTATCCTCTGCCTGATTCAATCTTTGTTTTCACTTTTGATTTTTGTTTCCAAGGATCTAATGGGGATGTGCTGTCTATTTTTTTTGGGTGTGTGCCAACTAATGTGCCTAGGTGCCTTAGTGATGATGCCGGCTCCCCCTTCCTCCTCTAGAAATTGTCACATTGATAATTGCTACTTTATCCATTTACTCATTTTTATCCCTTTCTTGATTATATCCAAAGACACCACAGTGCATTGTGGATTGTGGTGGCCGTGTATGCTGATTGGTTTTAGCAAGTTCATTGACAGGGATGTATTACTTGTAAGAAAAAAAGTTTACACGTTGGTTTCGTGGGCGACACATGTTAGTATTACCATTATATACCTTTGTTACGCCTAGCAAAAAGATTCAAGGCCAACATCGAATTAAAATTCTTTTTGGGCATAGTCCACGTTTTTCCCTACCTGTTACTCATCATGTGTACCATAGGTAAATACAACTGCTTGCTTCATAACTCATTACACCTCAAGTAGGCTTGCTGAGTAAGTTTTAGTTCCCCAAATCTGTCGCCACTTAATAACTTAATTAGTACATATCAGTTGTTTTTTAAGCTGACATGTTATCACAGAGTATCAGGTTTGTCTTTATATATGGATGACCCCTTCTCTGTAGGTATCATGTCCTACAGAGTGTCCTCATGATTTTTTATGACATGTCTACATGGAACTATTAGACACAAATGTCAAGTCACTAAGGTGTAACATCTTTGCTTTGCTCGTGCTGTTAGTTTTGATGTCAGTTTCAAAGGTAAGACATATTAGTGTCACCATTATATATCTTTTTTTATGGCTAGCAAAAAGATTCAGGGTTTTGATGTCAGTTTTAAAGGCAACATATATTAGTGTTAGCATTATATATCTTTTTTATGGCTACCAAAAAAGATTTAGTGCCGACATAGAATTAAACTTTCTTTTGGGCTTACTCCATGTTTTTTCCTAGCTGTTAGTTGTTACCGACCATGTGTACATAGTTAAACAGAGCTGTTTAACTTCATAACTGATGAAGGTTAGACAGCTCTGCATTCTCCTTTCACCTTTGATTTGTATTTTGGGCTTACCAGGAATATTCATATTTGCCTTAACAGGATCTGTTGTTTCATATCATATTGTCTTTTGTCTGCAGTACACCATGTGTCTGTCACAGTTCCTTTGTTGCAGGTCATGGCCGAGTCCCTGAACAAAGGCAGGTTAATCCTCTGCATTAAGGGAGACACCATGCTAATTAAAGAAAATAGTTGACCTTTTAAGCCATGGGAAATTGCAGAAGTTGCAGGTGTCATCCTTCAGAGGTAAGCTGTTTGCCATTTTCGATGGATAAAAAAAATATGGGACCATTTAAGCCATGTGAAATTCTATGTGTTTTTTTTCATTTTCCTTTTATATCATTTACTTAATATATATGGCTCATAGTTTTCTAAATTTGATATATGATAATAGTTGCTCCTGTTCAAAAGAAAAGGGGTTGGGGGAACAGAGTTTTGAGGGACTAAGTAGATAACTCTCAACAATAATCTTATATATATTATTCTCACATGTGAAACACTACGTTTACCATCTGCTACTTACCTGCACTCACCGTATACTTTGTTACACCCCTGCTTATCGATCTTTCCAGATTACTACCCCACAGATTGCCTGCTATGCTTTGGAGATGCAAATTCCATTTTGCTTTCTGCTATTGCACTACTCATCTCCAAAATTAGGGCCTGTGAGAGTGAGAGAGATGGATTTTATGTTTTCTTTTGCTACGTATTGTAGTTTGTTATTCATACATGGTTTGTTTCATATCTAGCTGAGATATTGAACTGCCATTAGTGACTTCTCGCTTTTTTTTATCATCTTAACACTGATTTATTTCAGGTATGTCTGTCATAATTGAGTACAAATATGCTTTCCTCGGGTTACTGCTGCATCCTATAGTCGTTGTGCCCTCTTAATACCCACAGGTTGCTATCATTATCCATGTTGCTATTTATTTGCAGGGGGCAAAGTGTTGTATTGAGCGGCTGCGCCCAAGATGGTGCGGCTAGGAAACGAGATAATAAGAGAATTGTAAAGAACATAATAAAACAAATAAAAATAAAAATGTCAAACCAAGTTTGTTGAACTCTACACAACCAAAGATCAGACCGTGAACACATAACATCACATATTTTAGTGTAATTTTTGCTATTAATGTGGATCTGGATTTCTCTAGAGTTCTATTTAGC